>OY821746.1:29017843-29710594 GCA_963682055.1 Primula veris | reverse complement strand
GTTAGGTTTTCGGTATTCAATTATTATTTTAAATTTTTTTAAAAAATTTTTGTTATAGTTGATCATCTGTCATTGTTTATATTATTTCTTGTTTCTAATTTTTTATTCTCTATGATGCTATATATTCCCTCATTGATGCTTTGTGTTGCTCTATGTTTATTTATAACGTTTTTATTTTTAATGTAATTTTCATTGTCTTGGGTGTTTGATTTTTTATTTAATTTCTCGGTAAAAATTATCTACTTTTACTCGTTTTATTTTATATGTTGCTTTAAAATTCTCTAATATTTTTTTCCCATTGATGCTATGCGATGCTCACTTATCATTGTTCTTGATGTTTTATTGTTTGTTCGATTCTCTATGATGATATATGTTGCTCTAATTTTTTTTCTGATGATGTTATACGATGCTCACTTATCATTTTTTTATATTTTTTATTTGCTTATTTAATTCTATATGATGCTATGTGTTGCTCTATAATAATTTAATATTTTTTCATTGATGCCATACGATTCTCCATTATCATTGTTCTTGATTTTTTATTTGTTTGTTTGATTCTCTATAATGCTATATGTTTTCTCTATATGTTTTCTTTTTAAATCTTAAATTTTTCTCTATATTTTTCTATATAAGTTTTTATCTTTTTTTATATGTTTTTTATTTTTCTTTGAATATTATTGTCTTTTGGTGTTGAAATCAAATTTAAAAACCCCAATATTTTTGGAGGAGAGAGAACATGGAGAGATTAAGATGAGGGTTATTTTTGTACTTTCTAAATTAAAACGTATCTAATATTAAACAAGATACCCTTTTTTGAGTTTTACTACATTAAGATGATAGCATCGTACTAAACATAAATTTCCCCTAAATTTTATCATTGGGCATTGCAAGCAATAAACTCTCTTCTGGTTAGGGTTTGATCGAAATTAACTACTTTAATAAACAAACTCAAAACTTTAAAGCTAGAGCTAATTAATTAACTGAAACGAGATGCTATAGACCCAGTCCCGAGACCAGAGGACTAATCTTGGGAATGTGTTACTTTTGCTCAAATCTCTGAAAATTGAAAACTTGTTGGTTTTTTATTTCATGGACCCGCCTTCTCGAGAGAACATACTCAACTCCATGTACCAGTTGTGGGTTTGGGGGACACTTAACAACGTCAGTGGGTTAACCGATCTTGGTTGGAAATAGGCATGGAATTCCCATTAGACCCTCCACTTCCTAAGATGCTTCTAATGGGAAAACAACTAAAGTGTCTCGACGAGGTGTTAACAATCGTGTCTATGCTTTCGGTTCCTTCGGTTTTCTTTAGGCGCAAAGACCGGGCAAAAGAGAGCGATGCTGCTCGTGAGAAGTTTTTGTTCCCGAATGGGATCATCTAACTCTTCTAAACGTCTACCAACAATGGATCATCTAATCAATGTCGGGGCGATTGATGCAACGATCACTTACTTTAAGTGAAAAGGTCTAAGAAAAGCCAGAGAAGTGAGATCTCAACTTCTCGATATTCTCAAGACCCTCAAAGTTCCTCTGATCTCGTATGGGCCCGACTGGGATATCGTGAAAAAAGCCATTTGTTCGGCTTAATTTCAGATGTTGCACGGCCTAATGGTATTGGAGAGTACGTGAATTGCAAGATGGGAATGCCATGTCACTTGCACGCGAGCAGTGCTATATACGGGTTACGTTACTCCTTGCAATACGTTGTGTTTTAAAAAGCGATAAGTTGATTAAAACGTTTTTACGAGAGATACGCTAAGAGCATTGCTTTGAAACGTAAAGCGTAAATTTATTATGGTAAAAAAAAAAATATACATGTTAGAAATATCTAAAAATATATACATGTTTAATATATATTTTGGAAATATTATTTTATGATTTAGTATATAAGGAAAATTGAAATATTTCATAAATAGCAAAAAAGAAACGAATTTAAGTTTTCTAATACTTAAATTTTTTAAATGTTAATTGAAGTTTGTCAAAATGAGCGATTAAGTATTACTAAGCACAAATGATAGAATTTATTTAAAGTTATGTTTTTCATAAAATTTCTAACCCAAAATCATCATTGTTTCTGTATTTTTTTGGACAAATAAAATTTAAAAAAAAACTATAAGTCCTGAAAAAGCGTAAAAAAAGAGATAAAAACGCAAAAAACGCACTACTTGTGTTTTACCATACAAAATACGAAAAAGCGTAGGTATTTTCCTTTTTCAAAACGCTTTATCGCGCTTTTAACGTTTTAAAGCGCGGTTTTTAAAACACTGATTTTAACTACTAAGAAATATATGCAATGTGTTACTTCTGTCGAAGCTCAATGGTTGGCCGATCTTGGGCCCATGTTTTTATCGGTCAAAGACTCTGACACGTCTATGTTGGAGCACAAGAAAAATCTCAAGAAAGAGAAGATGGTGATGAAGGAGGAGATGGAAAAGGCGCAAGCCTATAAGGAGAGAGAAAAGAAAAGAGTCAAGGAGAAGCAGAAAGTGTCGATGAAAGAGTCAAGTGTTTCAAATTGTTGTTTTTGTTTTGTATTCTTTACTTTATAAAATTAAAAAAAAAAAAGAACTATATTTGTCAATGTTTTAAATAGCGTTATCGCTAGCATAGTGTTTTTTCGAGAAAAACGCTAAAAGGGCAAATAGCGTTGCTACATAGCGTTTTGCGGTGTATTTTTTTTTTTTTGCCTAAATATGCACTAAACTATAGAATATATAACAATAAAAGATAAAATGTATAGTTATATTAGGTAGTAATAAAAAAAATCGAAAAAAAAAATTGTTATAGGTGAGTTTTAAACTTGGGTCTGCTAGAAAATAATGCATTGTCACAATCATCTGGACTACATATACTTTTATGAAAATTACACAATATATATTAATTATTTATATCCGTTGTTTTTTTTTTCTAACTCGCTATTTACGCTTTTGGTACAGAATTTCGCGTTTTTTACGCTTTTGGTCCCTATAGCGCGATTTTAGCTCAATTCCAGCCAAATAGTGGTTTTTCGTTGCGTTTTTTTCCCAAAAATCGTTATTTCATGCTATATAGCGCGATTTTTAAAACATTGATATTTGTTAACAAATAGTGAGAGATTCATAATATAATCACATATTAAGAACAGTTGTTAACAAACAATGAAAGGTCAGTAAAAAAAGTGTATATTACTCGAAGAGCCAATTGAAAAATGCATGCTAGCCACCCTTTTTCAAGACAATTTGTACAAATACGATCAACACAATAGTAAGAACAACAATTAATTATGAATTTCAAACACATACAGTAAGCAACACATTGTTGATTGTTTCTAAGGTTCGTTACTTATGATCAAAATTGCACTTTAATAAAACCAATATACTTCGAATTCCAAAATCAATAGAACTGTGAAGGGACTGTTATCATCTGAATTTCCTCGGTCCTTGCTACTTCTTCTTGCTAAGGAACGAACACAAGAACACATGAAATTAAACCACCGTGCTACAATGGTCACAAACTTATACCCTGTTTGGGTGGAGCTTTTAAGAAAATGAGCTTGAATTTCTTTCTAGCTTTTCCTGGCCAAAAAACAAGAAATCTTTTTTTAAGTGATCATCCACATGCAAGCCTTATTTCAAGCAAAAAAGGTATGCATAAACTCTGCAACCAAACAAGGCCTTCGGGCTTGTTTCGCAACAGCTAGTAAGAAATTCAGCTGCAATTTGTGCGATTGGAAAAGAGCTGTGTTCATCGCGCTTAAAGCTTTTTAGGAAATAACCCAAATGTAGTCCTGATTCTAAGGGAAAAAAGTCAAAAACTGAGCTTGAAAGCTACAGCCAGACTAGTCCTCGGTCTAATGAAATTTGTAACTTGTTTTGGTTTTAATATTTATAGTCTTTTATGTTTTTTTTATAACTCTTGAGGTTCATGGCTTCATGGCTTCATGGCATTAAAAATAATGTAACCTATGAGCCTTTATTTCCTATATTTATGTTTTGCAATTTTAAGTTTAGTATAAATAAATGGTATTGCTACACTTGTAAGATTACCACCAAATAAAGAGAGTATCATAAAAATTACTTGTCCCTTTCACATTTTGTGAGTTTTATATTGTGTGTAAGTTGCCTTTCCGGACTCCTTTTTATTTCTCACACAGTCAACATATAAAAAGATTACTAGCTCTAACCCGTTTAAGTCTCATCATTAATTGATGATCGAGTCTCATCATTTGATGCTAGACAGTACTGTATTTGTCTGACCAGGTTAAAAGCTGAGATTTTCTGACCTTTTAATAGAAAAAATAGAGCTTTAAGGTAGGTGAATCTCGATCTTATCTCAAGCTCAAAAACCATGCAAACAAAGCTAAACTCATAAAAGCAAATGAAGAAATCATTAGCTCTAGCTCGACTGGGTCTCATCATTTATCGATTGATCAGTATCGTCGTTTATTTCTTTAGGAACAATTCTTTTCATTTTCTTGCTCTCTCCGGATGCCACCTCATCCATGCTTTGGCCTGTAAACCTTTATTGGCCACCAACCGAAGCCCGGTACTGCAGCTATACCTCCTTGTATCCTACCCTCGCCATTGCACCCCTTTCTCGATTTCTTCTCTACCACATTCCTTGCAACCTCTTAAAGTACACATTTTGCTACCATCATTAGAATAAAATAAAAATTTATCCATGTCATAATGCTGTTGTGAGTATAAAGTATCGCAATGTTTCCATGAATATATAACTTTTTTGTAGGTACGTTGAATGTATAGTGATCAGAGCCGCTTTTCTTTGCAATAAGTAGATAAAAACTACAGCATCTAATAGTAGAAGTGTCAAGTGTGAATAAAAGCGATTTAACCAATATTAATTTTGTGTTATGTTTTGGTTTATTTATAGTATTATCAGTATAATAGTATTACATCCTAAATCTTAAAAAAGATAGACCTTTAATTGTTATTTATAATCCATACACGACTCATACGAAAAAAATACATGAAATTTTTGGTGCTCATACAGTTACAAATATTTTGGGTCTGAGAACCCTGTGTTGCAGACCTTGCGGTGTTCCAGTTTATTGCTTTTATTTTTGATAATTGTACATACATTAGCCTAACACTTCTGATCAATATGGATTTATATGGTTTTCTTCTTTTGATTTCTTTTTTATTTTGTATGGCTTGAGAGTGTTTATATGACTTTTAGCATTGAGATGCATTACAAACAACCAAATACATTTTATATATATCACTATGTAATTTATTTATTTTTTGATGAATTATAGCTTCTATTAAGGATTGCATTTCATTATGATTTGGCATCCCCTAAGTTTCAAATTATCAACCAAAAACAACTATATATGACGAAAAGCGGAAAATGCATATCTACTTAATTTTTTGAATGTTAATATAAAAGGAAGATGAGTAAATATTGCGGAACTTTCAACTATAATTATCTTATTTTGAAATGCAATGAATAACGACCGGCTAGATTTGTCACGGTCCAAATTAATGTGACATCAATCAAGCAATCAGTGCGCTGTCCTTTTTTCCAAATACTCCAGATTAGTAAATAGATAGCTGAAAGTAAACATTAAAACTTCAAGATGTATAAACACACTAGGTTTCATATAGTTAACAAATTATCAAAGATCTATTTCTCATAATTATATAAATTAATGGAGTATAATTTAATCACTATATATCTCAAGTCATCTAAATTGTCTTATGGTTAGAGAATCCTAGATAAAAATTAGAGAAAACAGAATCTGACAATAAGAAATTACCAATAACTCATCTAACCCTATTTCAAAAGCTTATGCCAAACAATAAGTACAAAGTATATACAGTACCAATCCAATATCATTGATTTGTATTACTAAATGTTTAAGGAGAAAGAAATAAGTATCACCCCGAAATGAATTAGCCTCCATATATATATGCGGACTTGGTAGAAATATGTGTTAGTAGTTTTTCATTTAGATTACTTTTATAGCCTTTTCTTAATATTGCTTTTATTTTAGAAACCTTAAATGACGCTGAATTCCAAAATAAGAGGAATGTCACGCACACAAATGTGTCAGCTGACTCAAAAGTCAAATTTAAAGTAACATATCTTTTGTAACCTACAGGTAATACAATAATAATATAACATATAGTGTACAAAAATATGTTACTTTAGTTTTGACTTTTGCGTCAAAAACAAATCTGAGTGACCTGACACATTTATGGGCGTGACATTCTTTGACGTTATTTAGGGTTTCTATATAGATCAATATTAAGAAAAGACTATAAAAGCAACTTAAATGAAAATCTACTAACACAATTTTTCTAGCAAGACCGCATAAATGGAGTGTTCCTTACGTGCTCGTACTTATTTCTCTCCCTAATTAAAATAATAATACAAATAGGGTTAGATGTGTTATTGGTAAAAAGGAAATTGTCAGCTTCTGTTTTCTCTAATTTTTATCGATGATTCTCTAATCACAAGACAATTTAGATGACATGAGATATATAGTGATTAGATTATACTCCATTAATTTATATAATTCTGAGAAAGAGATCTTCGATAATTTGTTAACTAAAGTGAACCTAGTGTTTCTACATCTAAAAGTTTTAATGTTTACCTTCAGCTGTCTATTTACTAATCTGAAGTATTCGGAAAAAAAGGCGGCGCATATTGCTTGATCGATGTCACATTAATTTGGTTCGTGACAAGTTTACCCGGTCGTTATCCGTTGCATTTCAAAACAAGGTAATTATAGTTGTGAGTTCCGCAATATTTACTCCTCTTCCGTTTACATTAACATTCAATAAATTAAGTAGATATGCATTTTCGCTTTCGTTATATATTACCTCACTAGTTCTTTTTGCTTGATAATTTGAAAGTTAAGGGATGTCAAATCATAGTGAAATGCAATCCTTAATAGAAGCTATAATTCATTAAAAAAAAATTACATAGCGATATAAAATGTATTTCAATGTTTGTAATGCATCTCAATGCCAAAAGTCATATCAACACACTCAAGTTAAATACAAAACAAAAAAGAAATCAAAAGAAGAAAACCAAATAAATCCATGTTGATCAAAAGTGTTAGGGTAATGTATATACAATTGTCAAAAATAAAAGCTATGAACTGGACCACTGCAGTATGTATTTGAAGGGTTTCTCTCACGATTCAGTCATGCTACTAACATGATAACATAGCATATTTTTGTATGTAAAATACACAATAAGTTAATAACCCTTGTAGTTTCAGTAAAACTTAAAGGTTTTACTTGAGCTTTTATTTGGTCTAAGTATTATGAAATTGAAACATAAATAATATACAATGCTAAAAGCTACGCATTAAGTGCTAAATTTAGGCCTTATAAATTAATTATTATATTAAGTATAGTTGTATGTTATAAATATAAAGAAATAAAAGCAAACCCTTTGCAAATGTAAAATTGTAGGTAAGTGTGAAGTAAATTATAGATTTATTTGGAAAATAAACCATCAATATCAAACTTTTAAATAATAATCAACCATTTTTCGTTACTTACACAAATAACATCAATTTACTAGTAATTTATAGATTTATTTCTTTTAAATCACATGATTTTTTCCCATGTGATTCCAAACACTCTCATAAAATAAGGCGAAAATAAGAATTTTCCTCAAAAAGAATTCCTAGGAAAATATTTTACACAGAGCTATTAACACCAAAACAAACATATTAGTAACGTCTACCTGTGAAAAGTTTTATTTTGGTACTGTGCTTGTTTGGTTCCTCTCTACTTTTACTTAAAAGTATAGAATGATATAAGTATGTTTGGTAATGCAATTTTAAGTATACTTATATGATTAGTATTCTAACTAAAAGTAGGCTTATTAAAAGTATCACTTTGGATACTTATGGATGAAAAGTAGGAAATTAGTATCGTACAATTCTTATTCCACACAAGTATTCTCTTTCTTCATATCTTTCTTAGCTAAATCTCCCACCCATAATTATTAATCTTTCTACATTTATAATCAATTTATATAATCAATTTATATCAATCGGATTTATGGGTACACCTAAATTGTTTTTTGGAGAAAAAATAATTTCCTTCACTTTTTGTTGAAAATATATGTTCAAACTTCAAATAAAATATTAACTTTAATTTAATCTTGAGTCTCAAATTTCTGGTTTTTTTGAGTTTTTGGGATTCGATTGCTTTCTTGGGTTTTCTAGTCTTTTTACTGGGCTTTTGAGTTTTGGGATTTTGATTTCTTTTCATGTTTTTTTAACAATGTGTTAACTTATTTGTTTAATCGTTATTGGTTGTTAATTTAAGGAATGGATAAGTTTATAGCAAGTTTGCTATAACGAGAATATACCGTCTTGTCAGAATAAATCCTATGTTTTTTGTCGAAAATTTTTAGTCATGATAAACATTATGAAACTTAATACCAATCTACACATTACAAGTATGAAGGTAGCGTTTTGAATGAAGTTGTAGTGTGGTAGCTATTTTTGCTTCGGTCTTGTAATGAAACAATACATGACGATGGACATGTGAGTTGTGCTTTGTTTTTATTTGCTTGTTTATACTTTTCTGATTATCACGTGTAGAAATAAAATTTGCGATGAAATTTATAGAAATGTGCGGAACCGTAGATGAAACCATTAGTTATGTAATTTCATAGAATTTATGGAGTTTCATGTATATTCCATGAATTTTATGAAGTAATTCCATTACGTTATTGTACAGTATTGTCAAAAATTTTGGTTAACGGTATATCACTATTTTATTTTGATCTATTCAATTGGTAGGTAGAACCGTAAATATTAATTAAGATTAAGGTATAAATGTATTTGCAATATGTAAAAAAATTAAAAGTGTTCAAATTTTACCAAGCAATGTTTTCTTTTAAAAGTATACTTTTACATACTTTACCAAACAACACTTCAATACTTAAAAGTAAACACTAAAAGTGTACTTTTCTACCTCTATCAAATAAGTATACTTTTATACTTATAAAATGTTACCAAACGAGGCCATTATTTTACTATAAACAATACATTTATAATCATAGGAGGATCCAAGCATGCATGGAAAAAAAGTCATATATTCTGTTCTGAAGTAAATGATCAAGTTCAAGCTCAAATTCAATATTTGTTTGGGTTTCAAATTGGGTCTTTACCTATAAGATACTTAGAGTTACCTCTCATTAGCTCTTTTTTTAAAATGAGTGAATGTAGCCCTTATTGAAAGAGTAATTTCTAAAATTACAGATTTGGCTACTAATTTTCTATCTTATGTTAGGAGGCTTTAGTTAATTATATCTCTATTATATAGTTTTCAGACTTATTGGTGTTAGGATCTTCTTCTTTCTATTGTTGTTATTGAGAAAATTGAAAAGTTTCTACGGAGATTTCTTTGAAAGGGTAATATTAATGACTCTACTTGTTCCAAAGTTGCATGGAATGAAGTTATTAAACCCTTAATTGAAGGGGGACTAGAGATAAAAAAAAATTAAAAGATTGAAACATTGCCTTAATGTGTAAGTGGGTTTAGAATCTTACAAATTATCCTATTATTCTTTTTGGAATAAATGGGTCAATATTTATTTACTGAAAGGGCAATGTATTTTGGGAGGTTAAGGTTTCCTCCATTTCATCTTGAATTTGAAAAAATCTTTTAAAGGTGAGACATTTTTGTAGATCACTAATTCATCACAAAGTGAGAATTGGTGCTAAAATCTTTTTATGGTACGATAATTGGACCCACTTTGGATCTTTTAGTGAATTAGTGGACTATTCTTCTATTTATAATGCAAGCCTGGATAAATTAGCAAATGTGACTCTATAATGTCTTATGATCATTGTGACATTCCTTTTTGCTAATTTGGAGGAAATGACAGATTTATTAAATCTATTAAAATATTTGGTTAATGCCAATCAAGATGCTGCTATATATTTGGCTCCCTAGACTATCCTAGGGGGTTTTTGTGAGCTCGGCATGGAATCAAATTAGATTAAAATCTAATAGTGTCCATTGGTTTAAACTGGTATGGGAAAGAACTAAAATATCAAAATGCAGCTTTATTATGTGGATGGAAATTTAAAAAAAAAATACACACAAAAAATTACTTGTTCAGAATTGGCGTTGTGCATGATGAGGTTTGCATGTTGTGCCATCAATGAGTGGAAAATATAAATTATCTCGTTGTGCCAATATTATTCCTATGTAGTAGTTACTCATCTATCCTCAATTTTCAGTACCTAACACCTAATTGTTCAAAGCAACAATGGGTGAGCTGTGGAATTACAACGTTTAAAGGCAAATCTAAATTAGCTAAATCGGGAAAGTTAATTTTCTCAATTATTAATATTTACAAGATTTGGATTGAAAGGAACATAAGATACCAAGATATTATTGAAACATTACCTGAGATTATTGCATCTGATGCCTTGTTTATGACCAATTCTATAAGAGGAATTGAAACGTGAGTGGATGGTCTGGATCATGGCTTATCTATTCATGGAGATCTATGGAGTTTATAGAGCTAGGGTTTCGATATGTTTGGAAAATTGGGAGACTTTCTCTCTCTGAGTTTTTAAGTCGACGGTGAAGGGACAAGATTTGTTTTTTTCTTTTTTTATCGTTGATGTATTTATGTTAATGGATTTATCTGTCATTTCCATTAATTTGAAATCTTGATGTAAATAATTATTTGACAATATAATTTAACTTTTGGCCCAAAAAAGCATGCATGGGAAAATCGTTAAAAGAACATTGACTAGATTAAAAGTTTGAGCACTCACATCACACTAGTTATAAGCCATTTTTAGCATTTAGATAACTCTTAAACTTAAAAGAGTTCTATACCAGACTAGTCATTAGATTATAGATAGTTGTTTCAAGTTTAAGCCAAACATGTTAGTTACATCTGGAATTTATTATACTTTAATAACGGAATGGTATAAAAAAATAACGGATACCATACTTTAGGGTACTAAAACGAAGAAGTTATACTTTAAGGTACAAAACGAAAATACGACCATACTTTAGGGTATCAAAGGATAATATACTGTTACACCTGCATTTGAACGTGTTTGACAAAAACCAACAAAACTATATTACCAGATATTACCATAGAAGTCTTTAAGCCTGTGGAGAAGCGAAATATATCTCAATCGCAAAGGAGAACATAGATCAGAGAAATGATTTTGATCACCAACCAGAAAGGATTTGCTGTAATACTTCACTTCAATCATTGCATTGTTTTTAACCAAAAAATAAATTGAAATTAAACGCTGTCAGTGCAATACTGCAAAGTACGAAAAACGACAATTTTACTATAAGCATATGATCTATTATAAAGCAGTTGCAGACCTTCACACTATCGAGTCCTCTCTAACTATATAATACATGTACACACGAGCGCCAAGGTCACATTAAAAAGATGTCCATAAAATATTCACTTATCAAGCAACAAAACCTTAGGGAGTATATGCAAAAACTAGCCTCCTGATGGGGCTGTCGTTGTTCAACCTAACAAGTTGTTACTTTCGCTAGGAAATGAAGAAGAAAATGGCCCAAACAAGGTAGACGAAGAAGGTCGTAAAATGTTGTTAGATACCCCAACATCTCTCCCAAAAGGCTCTTTAGAATGATCATCAGAGACGAACACAGGCCTATCAAGGAACTTAGATAAAGACGCTTTTGAACCGCTGCTAAATAACCCAAAGCCTCTCCCAGACGGCTCTTCGGAATGACCATCCGAGAAAAATATAGGCTTATCAAGGACCTTAGACGATAAATGCTAGATACCCCAATATCTCTCCCAGACAACTGTCTCGGACCATGATCATGTTGGATAAAACTTTTTTTTATGGTTTTGAATTCAATTAAAAATTGTGAGTTTCAAAACTTTATTACCCCATTAAGTGTGGTTCTTTATTGGAAAAAGAGTTACAATAGAAATGCATAAAATGATGGTTTTCAACTATTTTTTTTTTTTCTTGAAGCTTTGCAATAAGCTTTTTTTATGAGAAATAAAATATATGATATATACACATGCACACATTCACATATGCATACATATAGAGAGAGAGTACCACACCACCAATGGCCCGACCGTGACTCGGTGCCGTTTTTGCCGAGTCACGTGTAATAGACGTATCTTGGGAACGAAGTGTCCCATTTAGCCAGAAGCAGAGGTGGCGAGACAAATATCGTTTAAGAAAAACTGCTTGCAGTTAACTCGTCTCGTACTTTAGTCCACTTCGGTATCATTTACATTATTTTATGTTAAATCTAGTATTTGACATTTATATATTTGAGGAAACCATTTTCTGTTTATTTGTCCATTTTATTTTCGTAGAAATTATTGTGTTTATTTATAACGAACCCAACAGATCAGAGATAAAAAGAGGCTTATCAATGTTATCATGTCAAGGACTTTCGAGGGATAATCACAAGACGAGATAGGCTTTTTTGAAGTAATTTTAAGTTTTCCATTTGAATTTAAAAGACTATTTGACCTTTTTCCCAGCATCCATGAGGCCGATTAATTGCATCGCTGGTACGTTTTCGTTAGAATTTAAGTTTATCAAACCATATACCTTAGCGTTTAGATCAATACTCCTATTCTTCAAAAGCAAAAGGTGGTGAGTATCAATAACAAAATACTTGTTTTTCTCTAAGCTAGTGTATTTGCCGTTTGCAAAGTTAAGCCCAGATTATTTTCGCAGAGAATCCACACCCACATCCCTGTTCTTTCCAAAATAGCTGCATTTCTCGTTCACAATGTCAAGATCAGATGGATTTCCGTGAGGAAGGCGCAGGCCAAGGTAAGAGAGAGCAAAGAGAGAGAGAATAAGAAGAGAGTCAAGGAGCAGCAGAAAGTGTCGATCCCAGGGCTGAAGCAAAGCCATTCATTCAACTTACCTTCGACATAAGAAATTTGGCTTGTAATCAAGTACTATGTGTTTTGAATTTTTTTTTTTATTTTGTATTCTTTACTTCCTAAAAAAAACTACATTTACTAACAAACAGTGGGAGATTCATAATATAATCACATTGAAGTATTAAGAAAAGCTGTTAACAAACAATGAAAGATCGATAAAAAAAAAGTGTATATCACTCGGGAACCAATTAAACAATGCATGATAGCCACCCTTTTTCAAGACAATGTGTACAATACAATCAACACAATAGTAAGAAGAACAATAAATTTCCAACACACACAGTAAGCAACACACTGTTGATTGTTTCTAAGGTTCGTTACTTATATATGATCAAAATTGCACTACAATAAAACCAGTATACTTCAAATATCAATACAACTGTGAAGGAACTGTTATCGCTTGAATTTCCTCGGTCCTTGCTTCTTCTTCTTCTTGCTAAAGAATGAACAAAAGAACACATGAAATTAAACCACCGCGCCACAATGGTCACAAACATATACCTTGTCTGGGTGGAGCTTTTAAGAAAATGAGCCTGAATTTCTAGCTTTTCCTGGCCAAAAAAAACAGAAATCTTTTTTGAAGTGATCATCCACATGCAAACCTTATTTCAAGCAAAAAAGGCATGCATGAAATCTGCAACAAAACAAAGCCTTTGGGCTTGTTTGGCTGCAGCTAGTAAGCACTTCAGCTGAAATTTTTGAGATTGGAAAAGAACTGTGTTCATCATGCTTAAGCTCCTAGCTTTTCAGGCAAAAAACTAAATGTAGTCCAGATTCTTCTAAGGGGAAAATTTGAACTTAAAAGCTACAGCGAGACTAGATCTCAGTCAACATATATAGAGATTACTAGCTCTACCCCGTTTGAGTGTCATCATTTATATTTGAGCGAGTCTCGACTCTCATCGTTTGATGCTAGACTGTACTGTATTTATCTGACCATCTTAAAGGCAGAGCTTTTCTGACTTTTTAACTGAAATTATAGAGCTTTAAAATAGATGAAGCTCGATCTTATCAGTTATCTCAAGCTCAAAATTCCAGAGTCAAACAAATGTAAACTCATAAAAAAACCGATGAAGAAATTATTAGCTCTACCTCGACTGAGTCTCATTATTTATCGACTGAGTCTCGTCATTTATTTCTTTAGGAACAATTTTTTTCATTTTCCTGCTCTCTCCGGATGCCACCTCATCCATGCTTTGGCCGCGCCTTCTGTACCTACCACCCGATGATACAAAACCAGGGCAAGGCCTGTAAGCCTTTATTGGCCACCAACCAAAGCCCGGTACTGCAGCTATACCTCCTTGTATTCTACCCTCGCCATTGCACCCCCTCTCGATTTCCTCTCTACCACATTCCTTGCAACCACTTAATATACACATTTTATTACCATAATTAGAATAAAATAAAAGTTTATTCATGTCATAATTCTGTTGTGAGTATAAAATATCGCCATGTTTCCATGAATATATATCTTTTTTGTAGGTACGTTGAATGTATAGTGAGAGCCGCCTTTCTTATTACAATAGGTAGATAAAAACTACAGCATCTAACATAAGTATTCACCTACTTCACGATAATTTCAGCTTCTCAGTACTAAGGAATTTTTTTCCCAGATTACTTTATTACTGATGAGTGATAAATTAAACAAAGTACCTTTCACTTTACCAAAAGAATTATCGATATTCCTCAAGACGAAAACAAACGAGTTCCCTAGTTAAATTCTTTGACTAAACATTGAATTCCATGTTACAAGACATTAAAAAAATTGCTACCTGGAAGAAGAAAAGGTTGATTGAGGTTCACTGAGTTTGTCTCCTTCTTCTTCTAGAATAACAGAATTTGAAGAGGAAGAAAAAGAGATTTGTTTGAATATCAAAGGCTTGTTTAGCAAGGTTGAGTGCTGTTTTTGTAAGGGAGTTAAAATGAACAAATTAGATGTTGTCATGATTGTCATTTCTCTCTTTTACATTCACTTCTCATACTTGGGAGTTGTAGCTTGAGCTTGAGGATAACATTATCAGCCACAAACTGGAGCAAAACTCAAGAATTCGCAGATAAGACACCTGTGTTTGTAATTGTTAGCTCATCACCCCAAGAGAATGAGACTCTTCTATTTTACCATTTCTTTTATAGTACTAGCATCTATGTGATAACAAAACACTCGTTCATTTATTTCAAATTTCATGTATATTTAATTAATATTGTAACGTTGATGATTGATTCAAAATTAAAATTTGGTGATTTAAAATTGCTTCATTGTCAAGACATATAATATTGTGTAGAATATCACCCAACTCCAAAGTAAGCAATAGCACTTGACGTGGTGAATGATACACATGTCAAATGGAAAAACGTGTTAATCCTCAAGAAATAGATTTGTTCACCTACAACACCCGCACATACAAATGTCAAATTGAAAAGCGTGCTAATCCTCGATAAATATATTTGTGCAACTACAACACCCACACTTGGCGATGACTATGTATCGATTATGAAACACAAATAAAACAGTGACAAATGAAAAGGGGGGGAGGTGAGTGTATTCTTTGAAATATTGGAAAATGGATGGATGCAAACAATTAAATGAAGCATGGTTTTACTTAAAAATTACTGTAGCAAACGATCATAATAAAATATAATATATGAAAAGGAAAAAGTTATAAAAATTCCTCAAGATATTTATATTAATCTGACGTTTTATAACATTAAAAGACAGGTTATTAATGTAACGTATCCTTGCTGGTTTTCATAAGTATTAAGGAAAAACTTTTGGCTCTAAATTTTCCGATAAGAGACTGTTTGTCTATATAAATAAAGACTGAGCCTTCCCATGTGAAAAAGAGTGTTCTTTAACCAAAATCTCCACTATCAATAGGCGTAAGGGGAAAAAGTTATAGGCGTGAGGCGAAAAGGTTCCCGGTATCGAAGTTCCTGGTATCTATAACCTACCGTACAACTGAACGAGGAAATGCAGTGTATATGAATCTGTGGGGCAATTGGATAAGGAAGAAAAAAAATCAACAAGACTTAATGGTCTCTCCACTGCAAATGAGGTCAGGGAAGATGAGACATACAACATACTTCTTCAAGAGAAATCATTTTGATAATAGGAACACACACACTCTTGTTCTAAGGATTGATAGCCATTTATATTTGTATTGCATAAATAATCTAACTAATATTCAGATCATCTTATTAATCTAACAATCACTAATCTGTACATTATTTATAAGTTTACGCGTATTGAAAAACCGCCACCTCTTAGTTCATTACTGCAAAACAGAGTAAATTTTGTTCATAACAATGGCACAACCACGAACCACTGTAGAAATTGAATAGCTCATATATTGAATACAATTATTCTTTTACAGAACATATAAGGAAATGAGGACAACACTGACTAAAGATTTTTGCTGTTTCGCTTGTAGTTGTACCTTCTAAAAACATTTCATGATTTCCAGCAGTTTATCGGTTGACACAGCATTTACAAGAGGCACTTGGCAAGCCATTACAATTTTTTTTACCTGCAAAAGACAATCATATTTAACCATTATGTTGGGGGGGAAAAAGGTTTGAGGAACAGAAAAATACTTTGGCTGAAGGTTTAACCGAATAAGCTTATATCTTCTTTTTTTCTGAAAATCAATCACCCCACTTTGGAGGTAACCCATTTTGTGGGAGGCAAGATTCAAATGCTAGTGGTGAGCGAGGTATAATATGGTATAACCACTTGACTAACCCTCTTGCTCGAACACGCCTGCTAAACTTGAGACAGAAAAGGCTAGATTTAAAAAACTAAAAACTTCTATAAATATATTTAAAAAGGCAATTTCAACGTTTAAGATGAACACAAAAACTTTCAACGTTAAAGATGATTAGCCAAATGCATTGCAGCTTATAATCTAAAAGGCATTATTGTCATGAATGGTTAGTATCTTAGAGCTAAAGCATAAAAATACTATACACTGAAATTCTAAAAACTTGCAAAACCATAACGTAACTAACCTCAGAATTCTGGGAAGCACATAACTTGTCACACATCCATAACTTGTTCACTCGATGTCAGTTCAGATCGAAGAAGTCTTTCAACCTCATCATTTGCCTCGATTTGAATTTTCCATCTCTGCATATGGAAACAGATCATTACTAACAAAGTAACAAAATACTTGATAGAGTTAACTCTCTATACTCGCTACTCTTGTTTCGAATTAACTAAAGAATTCAAAAGCTATTGTTAAAAGAGGAAGCTTGCTTTTCTGTTCTCCCATTTGATTCAACTAAAAAATTCCATTCATGTTAATAGTTAAATTCTCTAATCATTGTCAAGTAAGAGCATATGTTAGATGTATGGAACTAAGATTTGTAAATGCAAAAGCATGCCTCTTCCAAATTTTCAAGCTCCATGGTTTGCTGTATTTGATCAGCAATACTTTCCTGCACAAAAATAACAATCAGATATCAACCGTGATATAAGCCAAAAACAAGGCATTGGAGCTCATTCCAAAAAAGTATTTAACAATGTCATATCTGGAATCACGACTCAAACATTTACACGTATGTGTCTAAGTCAAGCATATCATAAAAAAGGTAAATTTCTGGTTTCAATGAAACTTTAACTAGTAAAATAAAAAATGAAGTGGTGCATACTGCATTACTAGCCGCTTCAGCACCAAGAACATCAGAGTCCATCTCTACCTCAATCTCAATCATAGAAGAGATCTGAAAAACCATATGTATTGCAAACAATCAAACTACAGCTGTAAAAGTGGAGGAAGCAGATATTTCTTTTTTTCCAATAAATTCCTTTCTACTAGGGAACTTACTTTAGCATAGCTGTCAATTAATTCTATTCGTTTCTTTAAAGAACCTTCCAAGTTTTCTCGTACCTTTCTGACTCTACTTTTTCGTGCACTGGTAAGAAACAGATGAAACTACCTTGATTTCAGTTCAAAATTTTCACAAAATGAACTTAGAAAATAGAAAGTGAAGCATACCGATAAGAAGGTTCCCCCACTGCAAAAATCTTGTTCTCTAGTTGGCACATGCGAGCCAGCATCCAAACCTAAAATGAGGCCAATAGCAACACAAATACAACTGTGAATTTTTCCCATATGAATGCAGAAATTGGTATTTTAGAAACAAAGAAGAATCAGAATGCATCTCTCCAATTTCTTGTTCTTTCTTGTGATTTTTAATACAACATCCCATGCTTTTAACAATTTTAACACATGCTAAACAAGCACATTGTTTTGTTTATAAACTTCTCCCTGTATCATTTTTGCACCTAGGAAATGCCAGCCCATTATGACACCCAACTTGAAAAGAAGCTTCACAAAACAGGAAGGTACAATTTCAAAGAAAACCGATATCTAGCGCTAAAAGAAAATCATATATAGTTTGTTATTCTTATCTTATATATTACGAAAGTACGGACTATAAATAATGAAGCAAGCTTGAACAAAGATTAGATTTAAAGGATAGTAAAGTACAGTGGAGGAAAGGGAATTAAAAGATTTAAATGATAATAACGTATTAAAAAAAAGGTCAACTCGTATTAGCTATTGTGAGTTTGTACCTCATTTTGAGCAGCTTCTTTTAAATCCTTAATGCGAGACTGAAGTTGGTCATACTGTGATAAAAGCTGCTGCCTAATAGCAATTGCATCCACCGATTTTTGAGGGAGCTGGTAATATCACAACTAAATTTAGTGTTTGGTAAAACCAAAGCAGTTAGTTTCAACACCTACTACTGCTTCTCGTGGAGATCAAGAAGCATATTGAGGTCAAATTTTATAGCTTCTTCCTGTTTGTGAACTAGCGTCAGTCAATCTAATTATATCTCTAATACATACTGTTCCATTTTTCGGTATTTTTTAATTGAGAACCATTTTGTCACTTATTTACCATACACCACTGCTTCTCGAAGTTAGTTACCGAACACATTTACACCAAAATGGACACACTTTTAGAAGCGACTTTAAAAATTCACATCACTACCAAGCTTTAAGACGTGAAATCTACTTGAATATATTGCAGAGTAGTGCATAGGCAAAGATCATTTCATGAGGGAATCAAGGGACTATCTTTCGTTGAATCTTTAATTAAGGGACTAACTAATCCGAGCTAAATGGGGGACAACTAAGTTTCATTATATTCCTCAAAGTATAAATTACCTTACAGGTAGACCAGGATTGGAACCATTTTCAGAGGCGGCTTCAGAAAGCTACATCATTACAAAATTATATGCTATCTACTTGTATAATTCTTGGGTATGAGCATTACCACATAGTTTCGTAAGAGATTGAGGGATTGTTTGGTTGTATCTTTTGTAGGTCCATAAAAAGCTAGGTTCATCCAGTTTAAAGACTCTACCTTACTCACGCCAAAAAATGGAGAGGTTCATCTTTTAAGCTGGTCAACTAAATGCAGTCCAGCTTCTAAGCAAAAAAGCAAAGAAGCTGCATCAAGAAAGGTAAAGAGACTTGCTAACCCGAGCTAACTGAGGGACGACTAAAGATTTGAAAGTTGCTCCAATAGCAAGCGTTGAAAATGCAGCAACAGAAATTAACTGAGGCAGACTCGGATCGATCATTCCAGAAGCAGCATCTCCAGTTGCCAGGACAGCAACAAGAGGAATTATAATAGAAGGGTTAAGTAATGATGAATTTTCGTTTTTTATTGGTGCTCTTAGAAGAAGAGACTCTCGGCCATTTATATGGTTTGTTAGGAATATAGGCTCTCCTGGGTAGAAGTTTGGGGGTTTGGGGCTAATTTTTAAGGGACCGACTTGTCTATACATATTTGATGTAGCTGCTACAGCAATGGTTACTCTTTCACCTTCTTGAGCAGGTAGATCGACTGTTTCGGTGACAAATCTATGGGTACGGCCCGTCCCAGATGGGGTATTAACCTGCAAATAAGAAGAGGTATACATTCATGACTGGTATAGAATATGTTCCCTCCATTCTAGACGAAGTGTCTGGTATACCATTTTAGATCATGTTTGCAATAAGTGTTCACTTTCCCGAAATAGTAAATACTGTAGGAGCATGTTATCTTCCAGTTTTTCCTTTCACACTCCAAAATCACATATAAGAAAGCTTCCAGCCATTGGTAAATTTGTAAAACCGAAGAGGAGACAGATTAATCATCCTTAAAATTTATCGATTCCCCATAGTGGAAACTTATTGTAAAACTGAGGAGTATTACTGAACCTAATGTATAATTGCCTAATGTATCTCAAACTGGTCCCTCATTGAAAGAACCTAGCTTGTAGCTTGAGGAGAAGAAGAGGAAATAAGACTGGTTCTAGAGTTAAACAACTGTCATAAATTGGATATATATCGAACTTGTAGGCCATCAAAGTGACGTCACAGTGTAATGAGTGTCCAGAATAGCTTAAGTTGCACATTACACTAAAGAAAGCAACGGTACCACAATAGAGTGTACTGCAGCCGGTAAGTTTTGCCTTCTTCTAAGCACAAAACTCAGACCTCTTTTCCATGCAGGTGCCTCCATGCTGCGTTCGGCAGTAGGGAACCCTTAGGAAAGTGAATAACTCACGATCAACACCATACACAAATTGTAACAAAAACCAGTACTTAAAAACATGGAACTGGGAATTGGTTTTCCCTCAATGATTTTATTTACATGTAACTTTTATTTTCAAGAGTAGTCAGAGACTAAAGGAAAAACATGGAAGGCTTTGAAAAATTATAAGAGAACTACGAACAAGAGTCCAGATAAACTAACCTGATTTCTTCAGACTCAATACTGGTTATGTCGCCAGAAACTAGCTCGTACTGATAACGGCACTTAGAACAGGATACAATCTGTGTAAAGTACATGTTAATGACACATCATACATGTATAAAGGGAGGGACAAATTGGAGATATGTCAGTTCAAGGCAAATTTCATCCTCATGGTGATGAACGTGCATAGACTTTTACTACTTATTCTAATGAGCTTTTAAAAGCATTTAAAAGGCGACAAAGGTAAGAAACTTGTTATTGATCTCATTATAGGATTTCAACTAGACAAGTGATAACAAGAAAGCAATTTCAAAAACTAAATCTAGGCCTTATTGTTTATAACTATCCAATATCCAACAGAAAGGATTGATTTACACTATCAATTAGTGGAAGTGCAAATGTATGAGCAAGTTGACATTTTAGCATGAGATACCTCTCTATGTAAACAAACGCAGACAAGTGTAATTACAGCAAATCACACATTATTGATTATTCGGAAAAGGAGAAAAGTATTAAGTGGTGAACTGTAATAACAAAACTCACTTCCTCAAGATTGCAATAATCATACGGGAAATGGGAATGTTCTGGTTAGAGGGTCACACACAAAGGTCTTTTTCAGTAATCAATACGACTCAAATCCCCTAATAGACAAAAAATGAAAAACATATGTCACACCTGAATACCATGTTGGGGTTGTGCAACTGCAACAGCTATCAGACAAGTAGGACATCTCACAATCTGGCCAAAAGGAACCTGCAAACAAATAACAAATGTCGAAAAGTATTAATGTATTGCTAAGACCAAGTACAAAAAAACTTGAACAAAAAGCTTAAATGTATGATGAGGAGAAGGGATAAACTATATTTTCAGCAATTAGGTAAGCTAAACTGTTGCTATGAAAGCTTAGATGCTTGTTAATTTCACCATTGTACGAGCAGAATTAGAATACATGCCCCAATCTATAAGATTGAACAATTGATGTTCGGTTTCCCGACAAAAATATGAAATGGGAATATAAGATATTTACTTCTTCGCCAGGAGAAACTCCAACTCTACTGACTGCACCAATCATCTTAAGAGCATCTGACACCCTCAGTGATGCTGCAAGTCCCAAAACTAATATTGTATATGTATCTACATCTGGCCTAGACCACCTCCATCTCTGGACAGACGAAACCATTCCATCACCACTTGCACCTTTAACCAAAATTGCCGAATTAACAACGGAAATCAGAAAGGAAAAAAATAGGACTAGCATTTGTAATATTAGGATGCCAACATGGGAAGAATACCAACTGCATTTTCAAAAAAATAGTACCAAAGTCTTGTGGAGTTTTACGACTTAAAAACAGGGATAAAATTGTAAAGCAAAATGTGCACACGCACAAAAGAGAGGCGAAAAAACAAAAGGGAACGAATTAAATTTTTGAGTGGAAGGATCAACTACCATCTCTTCTTCAAAATAAAGAACCATAAAGGTATTAAGATGCGAGGGCCAAAATAGGAGTTGCTACTTGCCATAATGCAAATTCTGAGCCTGACTTAGTATTGTTTATTCGTAATTACCATGCTAAGTATTTAACTTCTAACATATAAACATGTATTTACCATCATTTTAGATTTTCAGCTCTCCCTCAACTCAGCAATCCAAGCTTTAATCTCTACATCCTATTCTCTTCATTTCACACAGCGGAATTATCTAATTAAACTATAAAATCAAAAGAATCACCAGCAGGCATTACAACACATGCTACAAAATATAAATAAGATTATGAATAACTTTCAGATATCACCATTCTCATTTATGTAGATAATATTTTACACCTAATTATTCATTTTTTTTTCCCACATTATTATCAAGCAAAAGTCTATTTTTTAAAAAATTCAAATTCATTTCAAACCCAAAAAGAACTCAACCCAAAGTCGAAACCATTTCCAACACCTATTTTAAAATGCCAAATCCCACGGGATAGAATTTCCAATTTACCGGTCCAACTTACATAAATAGAAACGATTGTTAGGTAATTTAACATATTTGTACTCCTTACAATAACTTCAATATTTCTACTGTAATATGTTTGGAAAAGTAATGGGTAAATTTGAAAAACAAACACATGTAAAAATACGGTAATCATGATTTCCCTGGGGATTTTGCAATGGAATTATAAATCTAAACGGATGAATAGCAATATTATGTATGTATTATATATACCCGAACCAAAGCTAGACCTCATCGCATTACCAACCGATAAAGCCAAGCCCACATTCCCGCTCTCAAACGCCTTTGATATAATCAAACAACAATCCGACCCACTCACCACCCCTCCTCCACCTCCACCTCCACCTCCACCTATCTCCGCAACAATCGTCTCCATCGCCACGTCAGCGTCCCTCGAAGCCGAGACCCTGCTAATCAACTCATCGTCCAACAAAAACTCGTCATCTTTATTAGTCTTATTACTATTAACAAAAGAAGAAGAAGAAGAAGAGGAAGAAGGAGGATGGGGTTTGGGTTTATAATGATTAGTTTTGAATATGTAGAGAGAGAAGCAACTCCGACTCCGAGTCGCGATGGAGGAGAGAGGTTGGGAGGAGGAGAGAGAGAGAGATGGGAAGGTTAAGCTTAGAGTAATCATCAATTATAGCTGATTATAGTAGTTAGTTACAGCTTCATCAACTCAGAGACTCATTGATATGTATATGTATGTGCATGTGTATGTGTATGTAATGATGAGATGAGAATTGAGAGGTTGGGAAATTAAAACAAACGCAGGCCATTGGATTGGTGATGATTTAAAAATCCTATTTCGTGCTCATGGTTTTAGGTTTAAACACCATTGGTCCTTAACTTGTGGGAAGTGATGGTAGATTGAGATTGATTTTGGTGGTGTTCGCGGTTCTGTGATGTTTTATGAGAACACTAGTCGGACTAATTGAAAGTCATTGATCGGGTACTGACTAGAAATATAACCGGAAACCGAACCAATCCAGATAATACATAGTTGGTTTGGGTCGGTTCTTTCTTATATGATTAAAATTTGGTGAAGAGTATAAAAAAAAATTAAGCTGGTTTTTTATTCATTAAGCTAAATCTTGTTTTTAGAATTATAACTAGGTATAAGTAAAATTCATATGTGTTTTTAGACCATAATACCTAATCGTTATAATGTTGCAAGTTTGACTTTGATACAATAATTATGATGATTAACTTACAAAAAATTTCATTTTTGCAATTTGGATAACGATAATTTCTTAAGAGTCCATTATTTGTATTAGAGACGGAATAATTTAGATTAGTCTATATATTCGTGTATTAAAAAATACATATAAATAATCATTTTGATACGATTTCAAAACCGTAAAGTCAAAACGGATAAACTAATTTATAGATTTCTCAAATTAAACCAATTGATAGTCGACTTGATTTGGCTCTGTCGATTTGGTTTCAATTTTCTACTGCTTAAATAGATTTGGTTCAAAACTAGGCAAAGTTCGTAGATTTGGTTTACAAATTTTTTTAATCCCTCTCGAGCCAATACCTACGGACTTTACCTAGTTTCACATTGGTTCGCCTAAAAGACCCGATCCACATATAAAATCGTATACTAGATTAGTAACCGGTGAAATAAAAACTACAATTTATTTGTAATAAGTAGTATATAGTCTTAAAAAATGGTCGACTCCATATAATTTTAAAGGAAAAAACGTGTCAAAATCGAAGTTTTTGGAACAAATTTGAAAAAAAAAATGGCCTACTTTCATGTTTTAAAATAGGTGAATTGTTATGTTCAATAGTATGTTGTAGTAAGTAAAAGTAGTATACTTTTATAAAAGAGACAACAACGTGTGTTTAAAACAAAAGTTTTTGGTACGAATTTGTATTATGGACCTATTGTGGAAAGTGGAAAGTGGAAATACCATTTATGTAGTTTCTTAGTTTTTGGAGTTAAACTAAAAAGAATGGAGGTGCGGGGAATCGAACCCCGTGCCTCTCGCATGCGAAGCGAGCGCTCTACCATATGAGCTACACCCCCATTTGATAACAAAATGTGAAAATTATTTATCTATATTATATATTTTGTGAATCACTAATGTTGTGAAATTTCTATTGAGTTCTTTGGTGAGTAGTCTAATCAAGTCAATGTCTAACTAAATTACATTACACTCATTAGCAAAGAGTTGAATCGGTTGATAGTCTCTTGGAAAAATATTGAAAATAAGCTTATTTAAAATGGGGAAACAATTGCATAGACCTTGTTAATCCTTAAATGTAGTGGGTCAAGACTTTGTTACATTTTATATTTAATTAATTTAAGATTGGTTAGTTACGTACGAGTTTCTTAATTTGTTTTGATTTTTTAGTGGTTGGCATCAACTAAATATAATTAACGGTTCATGATAGTGTTGGTCTTTAAAGTGTGACACATGTCATGCACCTTCTAGTTCGAGTTCGAAAAACATAACGTATGGTTGGCCAGTGTATAATAGTGGAATTTTAACCAAAAACAAAGTTATTCTAATACATTAATCGCCTCGTTTGGCATAATCTGTTCACTTTTCTACTTTTTGAGTTAAAATGAATAGTTATTTCGGTTTATAGAATCATACTAAACAATTAATTAGCAAAAAAAATCATTAAAAGATAAATAAAAAAATGCGTTATTATAAGTGCAAAATTCATTAAAAAAAATTGAAAAAAAAAATCAAGGAACAACAAAAGAAAAGCACAAAAATTACTAGAACATAAAAAAAAAAAGTAATGTTAAGTTACTAAGTGATCTTTTTTTTCAAACATAATTTAAATAAACTTACAAAAAAATTATGAACCAACAATAGAAAAACTTATATATGAATATTGGTGGTAGATGAGGTTGACGTATTAATTCAAGAACGTGTTACAAAGATTAATAAAAAGAAAGAGAAAATGGAGAATACAAGTTTTTGAAAAATTTAAGAGTAACAAAAACCAAACAGTAGTCAAATTTTACTTTTCTTACAAAAGTAAGATGCAACTTACTTTTGAAAAGGCTTATTTATGGACATTTACTTTTGAAAAAGTATTACTTATTTGCTTACATCCAAACAACATTTATTTTTTATAAGCCAAAGAACTTAAAGAAAATATAGTTGCTAGTTTGTCCATGACTCTAATAAAAAACGAAATTGTAAAACGAACAAAACAAAATCGACAAACCATAAGAAACATATAACAACTTCTTATATATTAATTCATAAAAAAAGTCATAAATGGCTCATGAAAGCCGCACACACATACAAACGAAACCTAACCTCATAGACGGTTCAAAATACATTGAAAAGATATGCTAATATTAAAACATAATAAAGTCTAAACTATCAAAAAAATAAGCAACACCCAAATATTACCAAACACTATATCAATAGAACATGCATCGTGTAGACCGCTTAACAGAAGATGCATATAGATGTATTACGGTACTCAACGTAAACTTAGCTCAAAGGTAAAAATTGGTGTGTCAACAAGCAAACAAACGCAATCTAAACAGACCCATCATGTGATAAATATTTCACATGAGTCAACATGACCTGGTTGAAATATTTCTAATTTTATCAATTTTATATGAAAAAAGTAAAAAACATTTGCATTACTATCTTCTCTGCTTTTGAAACTTTTAAAAAATTTGTACTGGTTTTTGAAAAGCCAAAAAAACTAATATACCAAAGTAACCAAACAGCCATATGTTTTTCCAATAAAAATATACAAAAAAAAAAAGGTGTGGAAAACGTATTGTTGCCAAACAGGCACATAGACACGTTTTGTTTTATGTTTCAAAACAAAAAACACGTTCTATTTTCTATAAAAAAAAATGTCATTCTAACCCTTCGATAAAATAAAAAGAGAGAACGAAAAAACACCAAATCACAGCTTCTGCCATTCCCATTTATCTCTCTCTCTATATCTATATCTATATCTATATCTATATCTATCTCTCACTATATATATAATTTATATAACCGATCGAATTGGACCCACCGGATTTCCGGCCACGTCATCACCGGAGACCGAATTATCGGTGAGTCTTTTAAAATGCTGTTATATATTCGAAATGTATGGTTTTCGTGTTTATTCTTTTTATTAGTTAGTACTCCGGCGATTAGGGTTTAATAATTTAGGGTTCATTTAAATTCTTTGTGCCATTTTGGGGTTTGTAGCTAAATTGCAGTTAGGTTTGGATTTTTTTTAAAAATAAAAAATAAAAAGTTGGTGTTACTGGTGTAAAAAATAGCTAAATTATTGATTTTGATACAAATTGGTGATTTATTGAAATAGCTAAATTAGTGATTTTTTGAAATGGCTAAATTAGTGATTTTTTGAAATAGCTAAATGAGTGATTTTTTGAAATAGTTAATCAGTGGTTTCGATACAATTTTTATTAGTTAGGGTTTTGGTAAGATGTTTTTTTGGTTACTTCACATCAATTTACGTGTTTCTGATTTGTGGTTGTTTGAAGGTTTTTGATTGCTACCTTTTGAAAAATTATCCGTTTTTTCCCTGATAATTTTATCGTAGGCATCGAAAGATTGGATTTTTGGGTTAATTTGGCTTAGATTAGAGATTTGGGTTGCGACATCTCATTTTCTCGCAACAAATAATTAAATTTCCAATTCATTAGTAATTTTGAAATTTAGGGTCTGAAAAAACAGTGCTCTTGACTCAAGTTCTGTATTCATTAGTATTTTGGATTAAGGGGTGACAATTTGAGTTTTTGATTGCTTTCATTTCGACAAATTATCCGTTTTTTTCCTGATATTCTTATCATAGGGTTTGAAAGATTTGGTTTTTGGATTGATTGTGGGCTAAGATTAGTGATTTGCATTGCACTATTTCGTTCCTCAGCAACAAATTTTCCAATTTAATTAAATTTGAAATTAGGGTCTGGAAAAAAATAAAAAATAGTGGGGCACAAATTCTTAATCAAGGATTAAGTGGTGAAAATTTGAGTTTTAGACTGCTTTTTATAGGTGGTGGAATTAGCATTTATTAGCTATGCCGAAGAGTTCACGGCACAAATCTCATAAACACAGCAAGCACAGTTCGAAAGAAGCGAAAGAATATCCGAAAGATGTGAAAGAATATTCCGAATCGGACGAGGATATAAAAACAAGGGATGTTCGTAAAGAGGGTTCAAAGAGGAAAGATCATCCAAGCCAAAGCAATGGCGTCGTGGTGGAAGAGTACACGAGTTCGAAGAGGAGGAGAGAGAAAGAGAAGGGGGATGTTAGTGCGGTTTCAGATAGGTGGAGTGGCGGAGGAGCGGTTGAGAGTGAGAGGAAGTTGAAATCGAAAAGTGTCGGTGAGAAGAAAGAGGAGAGTAAGGGTGGGAGTAAAACTGAATCTAAGCGGAAGCATGATATGGAACATTCGAAAAAAGAGGTTGAATTGGGTAAGGATTATAAAGTGTCGAAGGATAAGGTTAAGTTGGTTGAGAAGGAGGGCGAGAAGAAGAGGGAGAGGGAGAGGGAGAGGGAGAGGAAGGCCAAGGAGTGTCTTCAAGAAGCTGAAGACGAAGTGGTTGACATTGGAGATGCTATGATATTACCTGCGGTGGTTTTTCGTGAAGAAAAAGAAGGCAAACTTGGTAGGGAAAATAATGGTAAGGTAACTAACTTATTGTTGGTTAGTTATTCGTTTTTTATACTGATTTGTGCGACTTTGCGCACATGTTTCGTACAGATTTGGTTTTTGTGTTTTATGCATTTTTAAGTAGGTAAAGTAAAGGTAAATGCATATCTATGATCGATTGTATTTCTTTTTGGATTGTGAAGTTTCAAATAAAGGGTTCCTGATTGTTCAAAGATAAAGTATTGTTTAGAAATACGAAGTGCATTAAAATTTAGTGTTGTCATCTGTAGATGTACACCGTGTTCCAAAAGTATGTGAATCTGTGTATGCGTATGAGCAAGTCACTGCCTTAACATAGATAGGTTCTTAATAACTTGCTTATTTGAAATGATGTTCTAGTGGACATGATAGTTAGGTAAAGGCATTGATTTAACTTTTCATGGCATTATTGCAATATTTCCATTCCTGTGGTATGGTTAGGTTTGCGTTTTAGTTTTTACTTTTGAGCTCGATACTTTGCAGTAAAATTACAAGAGACTCTCTTTAATTGGTTTGAGCCATATTCGTGACTGCTAAAGCTGCTACATGTTAGTTCTAATATATAATGATACCAATGAATATTGTTGTGGATAATTTGCAATGTTAAGTTCAGTTAGTTTTCCATTTTTGTCGTTCGTAGTTGTTCATGAATTTGAATCTCACTTCATTAACTTTGTTAAATTGAATTTTTACCTTCAGTGTGTCCCGTACATGAAGAAAGGGTTCAGGAGCCAGAGAAGGAAATTGAGAAACGTAGAAAGAAAAGAGAAGTCTCTTTTGATAAGGATAAGTACCAGAATGATGTAAAAGGAAGTGATGATAAATATGTATCCTCAAGGGGAGAGCGCATGAAAGATGGGAAGTACAAAGATGAGAAGTATAAGGATGTAGCTTGTGAAGGTAAGCACCTTGAAGATGTCGATAGAGAGGCTAGGTATAGAGATGAGAAGTATGCCAGGGAAGTTGATAAGTACCAGACTGATGTAAAAGAAAGCGAAGATAAATATGTATCCTTGAGGGGAGAGCGCATAAAAGATGAGAAGTATAAGGATGCAGCTTATGGAGATAAACACCTGGAAACTGTCAATAGAGAGGCTAGGTATAGAGATGAGAAGTATGCCGGGGATGATGAGAAGTACCCGAATGATGTAAAAGGAAGCGAAGATAAATATGTATCCTCGAGGGGAGAGCGCATAAAAGATGAGCAGTATAAGGATGTAGCTTATGGAGATAAGCACCTTGAAGATGTCAATAGAGAGGCTAGGTACAAAGATGAGAAGTATACCCAGGATGTTGATAGAGAGAGAAGATACAGGGATGCAAAGTATCGCGAAAGTAGTGATAAAGTTAAGCACAGCGATGATAAATACCGTGAAGATGTTGATAGTGATAAAAGACCGAGAGATGATAAGTATCGTGAAGATGGGGACAGAGATATGAAATACAGGGATGATGGGGACAGAGATACAAAATATAGAGATGTTAAATATCGTGAAGATGGTGACAGAGATACAAAGTACCGGGATGCTAAATATCGTGGTGATGGGGATAAAGATGCAAAATACAGGGATGTTAAATATCATGAAGATGGTGACAGAGATAGAAAGTACAGGGATGCTAAATACCGTGAAGTCGACAAAGATTATAGAAGTATGGTTGATAAGTACCATGAAGATGGGTACAGAGATGATAAGCAAAGGGACAATTGGTATCGTGAAGATTATAGAAGGGACAGTACAATCAGGGAAGAGATGCAAAGAGATGATATTGTCAAAGATAAGAGGTTACGGGAACAAGATGAAACAAATGACAATTCTGACCCTAAACATTCTAGGGATGGAACTGAGGGAGCAGAATTTCGTCACAAAAGATTGATTAACCGTGATGGTAGTCCAAATTTTGATGATCAGGGAGCTAGATACAAAGATGATAGAGGAAAGAGAAGAATTAGTGACAAACAGGAACACGGTGATGCTAGATATCGAAGCAATAAAGAGCATTGTATTGATATGGAAAAGAAATCTACGAGTGTCAGGGTGGAATTGGTTGGTACTAGAGGGAGGTCCAACTTACGTGATGCTGGCATGGTTATTAGCCCAAACAATGTCAGACGTGGGGATTCCCCGAGCTACAGGTATTCTTAGTTTTTTTTTAAATATGGTGACTGTGCAACAAGAAATATTTTGTTCAATATGATCTAGTTCAACACTGTAGGCGCATGCGGACTAGTAGAATATAAATTCAGCCAAAACACCAGAAAGGCCCAGCTTCTAAGCTGTTCAACCAAATGCAGTGCAGCTTTTAAGTAAAAAGCAGAAAGGCTAAGAATGATTAAGATCTGTTATCTGCGATTATCTTTCTTATTTCTGCTTACACATTGAATGGTGTCTCATATCAACCATTGGTTATGCGTTCTTTTAGTTTTATAAATATTTCATTGTTGGTTGGTGTTTTTAAAAAAATGTGCAGTTTCGCCATGAAGGTATAGTCACAGGTATTCATTTGAATCTTGATTTGTTGGAAAAAGATTAATTTCTGAAAGCTGGTTATTGGAAGATGATCAGAACTCATTATCATTGAGTTTATTGACAAGTTAATAATATCTTGTGCGAGACTGGGAATTCTTGGAAGTACGTCAATCTTTATAAAATTTTATGGTGTCCCGCTGACATAATTAGGTTTTTCATTAAATGGAGCAATTTTTATTTCCAGAATATTTGGGGTCATGTTTTTTACTTTTGGTTAAGGTTGCTGATGAACCGAGCTGTTAAGGAAACGAGCTGAGCTGAGCTTGTTTACTTGTTTACTCAAGGAGTGTTTTGTTCCAGCTTTTAAGCCAATAGCTGAGCTTCCGTAGGTTCAGAAAGAAGCTAGGTTCATCAGGATTAAAACTTATAGTTTATACGGAGCTTTTAATCTGGTTAATGAAACTCAGTCCAGCTTCTAAGTGAAGAAGCTTAGTTTATAGGATGCAACCAAACAAGGCCTTAATCTGATTATGATACTTAATATTATACGGTTTGTTATACACAAGAATGATTGTAAGGGTGGACATTATGTGAATATTTTATTTTACTAATGAAGTATCCAATTAAAACCCAGTATAAAAAGCTTTAAGAAATTTGTATCCTCTTGAAAAAAACAAACCTTTGAAGTTGCTGAAGGTTGCTTGCCATTAGCTTTATAATTTAGACTGCCTTTTTCCTAAAGTCAAATTACAGCACTTAGCATATGTTTCAGTGTGCCTTATCGCGAGGCTTATGGCAGCGACTTCATAATTTTAATTATGCTAGAGCTGAAAGGAATATTTGAATAACATTGCTTGCTGTAAACGTCTGAAACTTCACTTTTAATTTTTTCAGTGTGACGCTTTGACAGTAAATTTTGAAATTGCTATCTTGGCAATTCTGTAAATGTGTTGCATGTTTTCCTGTTTTTTGATAGCGTTAGATAGTTGATACATTAAGCATCGTTACTGAAGGCTTCTTAACGGTATGTGAATCCAAAGTTATTGAATCAACAATCTATCAGGAACACTCGCAAAAGTAGTAAATTGATTACATTTTTATTGAAGCAAATTAATGTGCCATTGTCTTTAAATCCGTTTAATAGAGAAGTATTTAGAATGAATTAAATTTTGTTGTTGTTTCGTTTATAGGTTATCTTAAATTTCATTTTCTCTTGTTGAAATTGTCTTGTAGACTTTTAAAGCAAGAAGAACCAAGATACCGGGAGTACACCCAGGGGGTAAGAGAGAGACGTGATGTTACCCCCAATAAGGAGTATACTAGTGTTTCTGTAGCAACTGAAATTGTATCTCGTAACGAAAAATCCCTTCCAAAAGACGATAAACAAGGTGATGATGTTTCTACCGATAGGCGCTCAAAAGATGTCCAAGTTTCTCCATTACATATAGTTGACAAGCCACCATCAACGGCTAGCAATGATCGCAGAAACTTAAGAGGAACCGAAAGTTGGAGCCTTGATGTTCAGGAGTCACATGACAGGAACAATAAAGTAAATCGTGAGTTGCCTGAGAACATTCCAAGGGATGAAATTTATCATTTAGATACTGAGAATTTATCTTCTGCTTCACCTTTTACTAGACCTAGTAATTTCAATAACAATAACAGGTCATTATCTCAGACACCCTTTAGGGGTGGGCCCGATAGGCCATTCGACGATGATAATAATAGAAATAAATATAATCGTCGTAGGAGAATGGATTCTAATATGGAAAGATCTTCGCAAGGAAATAATTGGAGGGGTGTACCAAACTGGCCTTCCCAAGTGGCAAATGGGTTTGTACCTTTTCAACATGGTCCTCCACCTCTAGGCTTTCATCCAGTTATGCCCCAATTTTCCTCTCCTCCCATGTTTAATGTTAGGCCTTCGATGGAAATGAACCAATCTGGGGTACCTTTTCGTCACAACCCTATGTTTGGGGATGATCCTCATATCTATGGGAGACTAGATTGGGACCATAGTAGAGGTCATAATAGGGGATGGGAAAACAGCCGAGATACTTGGAAAGTCCAAAACCCTAGCGTAAGTGCAGAATTATCGGCTGTCGCCCCCAAAGATGATACAAAGCAACCTAGTGGTGAAGTTGAGAGTGCTGAAATTGGTGATATAAGTGATGTTGTAGAAAGAAAACCTGCTGAGTCTCTCAAAGCTATTTTAGAGGTTATGAGTGAGTCTAAGATAAGAGATGATGCTTATTACTCTCGCGCTTATCTTTCCATGCTTGATATTTCAGAGGATCTTAGTCGATTCGAGTTATATAGCCAGTATTCTAATTTGGTGGGTGCGGATCAGAATGCAGATTCAGTGGAAGATGATTCATGGCTTCTGATTATGGAGGTACACCATCTCTCATTAGTTCTTCAGTTGCTTATAATTTTATCATCTTTTTCTTAACAAAGTATTTTCCTTTACACGACAGGAAGATATTGATGCCTTGGGTCAAGATTCTAAGAAAAGTCCCAATGTTTCATTGTTTTCTGCCATGAATGATTCTATCTTCCAGGTAATGTTTCTGTTTGCTTGTCTTGTGGAGAGTGGTATATGTTTTTTTTTTAATCAGCACTGTATTTGGAAGTTAAAGATGCTAATAGATGAAGTTTTTTCCTAGTGCTCTATTACAATGTGGGTACCTTTCCAATCCAGAAAAATAACAGTATAGCAAAAATGAAATCAAGAGGTTGTCTAATACGTGGCTGTATCCTGTTTTTAGTCTCGTTAGTTTTTTTTTTCACTTGTTTAAAAAATTAGTCACGTCACCCGTCATGTGGTGGTGGTTTTTATCACATTGCTTATAAAGATTCAAGTATCAACACCTTGATTTACCAGCTGTTGACTTCACAATTTCACCGACCGTGGTTACATAGTTAAAAGACATGCAGAGCTTGTATGGTTATAACTTTTAAGCTTATTAGCTGGATTTCTTTAGGTAGGGTAAAAGATGGGTTCATTAAACTTAAAGCTTAGTTTTTCAGGCAAAAAAGAACATAAAAGCTCGGCCTCTAAATTGATAAATTAGCATACTTATAATCATTCTGAGTTTATAACGGCCAAGCAAAGGAGGCCATAGTCTTTCCTTATTTTTGTTTTTCCTTTTTGAATCTGATGCATTTGTGGTTTTGACAATTGGTGACCTAAAAAACTTTGGAGAGGCTATGATCTTTGATAGATGCTCATGCTAATTAACTTAACTTTGTAACATGTCACAACAATTACAAAAAATTAACACACTACTTTATAACATAAAATAAATTTGCAGAGAGCGATATCCATGTACACGAAGCTAACAAAAGAAGCCATGAGCATGAGACAAAATAAAGTATCATTCCCTACTCCAGAGAACACCGAGTCTGCTTTACCATCAGTTTCGAATGATGAGGAATCACCAATGGTAGTTATTCCAACAAGAAGACAAAAAGAAGCAGAAATTGCAGTTTCAGATTCAAGCAAGGTGAAAATTGAAGGAGATCTTTTGAATGATGGTGGGGTAAAATCCGAACCAACTACATTTTTGAAGGAGGTGAAAAGGGAGATAGAAGATGATATTATTAAAGACAAATCGTTACCGCTAAAAATGGCTATCATGGATAGCACTAACAGTAAAGGTAACAAGGGTCACAATTTGATAGATGGTAAATTTGCCCCCTTACCATTTTCTGGTATCTCTGTTGAGGTATTGAGTGAAGGGGTTAACGAGTCTGGATCAGTAAATTTAAGTCGGATACAATCGCCTGAAAGTACACATTAAGACAATTTATTTTTTCTGAGGTCTTTCTTTCATTTGCCTTTTCTTATAAAAAAACTTTTTTAGTTATTTGCGCCTGCTTTATTTATTTATGATTATTTATTTATATTTTAACTGTTTCTTGTGAAACAGTCGTCCTTTTAGAAAAGAAAGTGGCATATTTGCATATGCCACACGGGCATTTTACAGTTCCTTGAGGTTCTGGTGCTCATATCTGCAGGTATATGCTCTTCTGCTAAATCCTTTCCATTGTTACAGCACTTGTGTTATGTTCTTAGTAAACAGAATCTTCTAATGATTTTCTTCGGAAAAAATAGGATTTGCCCCACACTTTAACAAATTATGTGTTGTCTTACCTGGAAAAGGGCAACAAGCCTATGATTATGGTTAATACATCAACTCTACTAATGAGTTACGATACAAAAACACCCTTTTTTTTAAAAAAAAATTGTCCTCTTTTCATTATCAAGACATCTGAAGGCAGTGGCCAGGAGTTGAAAGGGCAGAAGAAAAAGATAGTTTAGGTGTAAAAAAAAGTGTAGCGTTCAGTATATTGAATTCTTGTTACCTACTTATCTTTTAGCATTCAAATTTGATGAAACAAAATCAAGAATATTAAATTCTTATTACATATCATATTTTTATAATACCAAGTTTACAGAACCAACACGGTTCAGAAGGGCGAATGTGTACCACTTCTTCTATGCTCTAATTAACAACACAACTGTACAACAAAACATAAAGCTTATATCTTAGCCTTTTGGTGGAAAGAAAAACTTTCATTATTCAGTTATGTTTAATTGTTTTATTATGAAATTTAGACTTATGCAATCGAGAATGGAAAATTGAGCGCCGGGAACAGAGCCCCAGGGCTAGTCCCGTCTGAAGCTTATATTTTCTAAGTATCCTTTTAGAAAATTGAGCTGAGCTTGTTTAGTTGCATCTTTCTAAACTTGGCTCTCTTTCATGCATTTAGCTCGTCAGTTAAATATGGTCTTTTCGTCCTATAAATCTAGAATGTTGAGGGTGGGTACGCACTTCAGATGTAAATTGGTATTGATGATAAGATTAGTGAAACCTCAAGTAAACTAAGTAATGATTAAAAGAATATCTACCAAAATAAAGTAATGATAAAGAGACCATCGACATCACAAGGTCGTATATCATATTAGGTGAGTGAAGACTGTGAAGTAGCTATGAATGCACTTAAATTCTTTCTTTCCTTGATATTGTTTTCAGAGATGATTTTGTCTTTGGGAAAGCGATTTTGTTTTTGAGTTTATAGGTCCCTTTGACTAACATATTTTTTAAGTTGATTTTTAGATTTTAGATTTTAAAAATATGTGGGTGTTCACAAGTCAGATGTTGGACAAAAAAATTTGTTAGCAAACATAACCTATATTAACCACCAATTCTCTCGCATTGGAATTATTTTAATTTTTCACATGGTAAAATATAATTAAAATTTTCAATTACCACACCTCATTATCAGACGAGCGTAATAGTTTTTATGTGTTTGGTTAGTACGACCAACTTGTACATCTTTCATCATTTTTCATTACATATTTTTTTATGGGGGTTTCTCTATTTTGGCTAAAGAAAACAGCTTAGTAGCCGAAATTCTACAACCAAACCACCTTAGTAAGTGTTTCACCTAATAACCTCACAAATTACATAATGCACAAACAAAAGGGTTATATATATATATATATATAGATAGATATATACGCGCTTTAGCTTTTATTTTTGCTGGATATTAGTATATTACGAGTAACGTTAAGATTAGATAGTGATAGAAAAATATTCAAATATTGCGGCTATTGGCCAAACAATGCACTGAATGAGAGATGACCACGTCACAATATTGCACGTCTTGCTTAAGCCTCAGAGCAATTTTTTTCCTATTATAGTAAGAACATGTTTTCATTAAGAAAAAAATAAAATATGAGCACATTTCAACAGTATTAAAATTTCATAAAATCGAAGGGTTAACTTTTTTAAGTGTTTGAATGCGGCTGAAATCGTTCATGTAATATGTATAAACAGTTGCTTCATATTAAGTAAAATTCTAAGGTGGTTATGAGATTATTGACAAATGACGAGTGAAAAATGAAATTTCACTTAAGGTTTTAAAGTGTCTTCATTTACACTTCTAATCCTCAATGTGTAGTTAAATTTTACAAAATCAGACTTTAATTCTTTGGTGTATGTTTTTTGGACTATTTTTTTTTAATACAGTTAGCATTTAGTCTTGGTTCTCTTAGTTTGAGACATGAATGGATAGTCCTTTAAGGAATATTGAAATGTTAAAAGTTTTTGCAAAAATCAAATTTCCGTCACTTTTGAAGTACCCATTGTAAAAATGACGAAAATTTAATTTTTGCAATAGACAGACGTAGACATATTTTAAATGGTGGAAACATGTGCAAAAATCTCTACGTCTATTTACAATATCTCTGCGTCTATTGCAAAAATCAAATTTCCGTCACTTTTTCAAAAAGCCTATACTTATTTGATTGTAAGAAGATAAATAAAAGACCAAATAAAGTTTTCTCCAAACAATAGTAATCATCATTATATTTTAACCCTAGTTTAAATCATTGTTTTTGTCCTCTATTAATCAATCCTCTTATCAATAATGAAGTCCTTCTCTCTAATACTCTTCATCTTCTCCTTACTCCTCTTCTACACACCCAAAGTCCATTCCAAAAAGTTACCTTACTGCCCCGCTTCTCAATGTAACCGGAACGGTCCTCAAATCCGGTTCCCGTTCCATTTATCTAGGCGTCCGAACGTGTGTGCATACCCAGGTTTCGGCCTATCTTGCAACAAAAATAACCAAACAATCCTCACACTACCTAATTCGGGCCACTTTATCGTGACCCATGTAGACTACAAAAAACAATTCGTATTTATTAACGACCCGAACCATTGCCTCTCTAACCGGATAATGAAAACAATAAACCTCACCGGTTCGCCCTTTAGACCAGCTTACAGAAAAAAATTCATTTTCTATAATTGCTCGTCTCTAGAGTTCAAAGACTACTCGTTATATGGTCTCGTGCCAATGCCATGCCTTAGTGAAATGAATGATAACTATACACTTATTGTTACCGATAACTATTACGGGCCTTCCACTTGTAAGCGTGTTAAGAGTGTTACTGTTCCGGTTGGGATGTCGGTTTACAGGTACGACTCTTACGGTTTAGAGTTGAAAGACCTATCGGAGGATCTTATGCTGACATGGCATGAACCGAGGTGTGGGACTTGTGAAGCCGCAGGAGGGATTTGCGGGTTCGAGAATGGCTGGAATAGTAGTACCGTCGTGCTTCAGTGCTTTGATATACCGAACAGGGGTAAGTTACAAAATTAAATATTGTTTTTGGAGTAAATTAGTATTGTATGCATGATGTTGGTTTAGAATTAGGAAATAAAATGGATCTAATCTAATAACAGATATTTCAAAAACCTATAGACTTGTAATCTTTTTGAAGTTAATATCAGTGTACTGATCAAAACTATAAGCAGTAGATATATTGGGGTCTTAATTATATATATTTGGTTCATTTGTAGTTCATGGATTTTTTTAAATGTGTCGTATTAATTCCATTTCATTTTCCCATTCGATGAGCCTCTTTCACTTTTTAACTATAAAAATATTACGGCTTCGCTTTAAAACTTAAATAGCGGAGTAGTATAATTTTGTGAAAGTTGTTATTGAGTCTTCAAAACAATTCGCTATTAAAAAAGACTAACGGTGCAGTTTGTTCCCCGTTTATTTCAAACACATATGTAATAATTTTATTTTACTCAATTTTATTAATATAAATCAAATTCGCTATCTATTCAAAGTTCGTTTGTTTCACTTTATATTTTACCAAAAACTTTTCCAAAATAAACAGTACAGTGAAAAAATATTCTTGTTATATATATGTGCATGCAAGCTCCAAGCTTACATAGAAAAATTTGCATATATTTTACTGTAGCAAATGAATTTGTAATTGAAAAAAAAATAATAGGTTAAAATTTAGGTGCAGTCGATGTCGGTCGTTTAATAATTGATCAGCCAAATAGCAATACAAAGTCGTCTATTATATATAGTTGCTTTGGGACGTGTCCAAAAGATGTAAAATGAACCAGGGACATAGACAATGACTTCCAATCAAATCATGAAGAAAAAGGTATAATAAAAACATCGTTTGGTACAAGAATTTCTTGTAAAGAATGAACTACAACAAGAGTTGGTTAATTTTGAGCCATATGATATTTTTATGGATATAGTTTTATTCTTTGATTCTGTCATATTCTTCAACGAATGATTCCGTGTTTCAAATAAGACTGCAGCTTTTGTAAAAAGATAAAACTTGAGCAAACCCCTATGCTCTCGTTCTCTCGTTTGGTTGCGGGATTACTGGTCATAGAATAAAAGTCGGATTAGCAATCCGAAGGGGTCAGACTAGACTAATCTAATGCCATACACCTCATGGACCCATGATATTGGGAATTCACCAAAAATGCATCATTTGCTATATATGTCATTCGTACTATATAGTCTCGTCACACACTTTACGCGAGAAGACGTCATTTGTAGGTTTGGTAGGGCTTCTATTCCAATCCCGACCTTCAAATATGTAAACAAACAAGGCCTCCAAGCTATAGACGCCAGGTATATATAATAACTAAAATACTGTGTATGGGTCTTTTTATTGAATTCATTAGACAGGTACTAAGCCGTCGTCTAGAGTAGTGTTACATCGTATTTGAATAAAATATGCATGAATAAAAATAGATGGAGTATAACGTTTATTTGATAATTGAATAAAGGCCTAATGAGAGTTGTTGCACAAGTAACAATGCTCACTTTGTCACGGTCCAAAACTGATAAAAAGTGTGACATAAGGTTGCTACCTGTTCCATTCACTCTTTAATTTACAAAAGGAGTGATACTAGTATTTATATAGAATTCGAAAACAAAAAAATATTTTTCCACATAATAACGAAGATAAACATTTTATGTAGAAACACTCATTTTATCATTGATTTATTTTGTAGTACTCTATTTTAAAATAGGGAAAAATATGAATGTTCAACTCATACTATATCGTATTTAATTATCAAAATCTCAGTTTGTGTTGATTTTAGAAAGAGGAAACATCAGTGAGCATATGCACATAATTTATATCGTAATATATTAGAATCCATGGGTTTTTGACAATTAAGTGTCTATTAATAGTGTTGATGACAAATTAATGAAAATGTGATCATTCGATTTTCGATCTTTATGGTAGGAATATAGTAAAATATATGCTTGTTTTTTTTTTATACTTGACAATTTTTTGAATTAATTTATGAAATGAGAATATTATGAGCAATTGTTATTTAGTATTATGGATGTGTTTGTCGTTTTAATTCCTATATTGCTATTTAAACATGTATGGATGTGTTTATCGTTTTAATTCCTATATTGCTCCTAATAGTCTCGACTGCACTAAGTAAAACAAGTCAGTTAAGTTTTAGAAATTCTACACATCATTTTTCGTCCCATTTTGTCTGGTACACGAAATCGTTCTGCTTTACCATTAAGGTTTTCAATTCCGAATTTGATGATTAAAATTTCAATCAGCGGATCCGAATTCGAAATGGAGACAGGAGAAGTTCAAAGAAAATTCACATCCGATATTTTTTATAACTTTTTCATATGTGAAAATTACAATTATCAATGCTACATACATGCTACAGGTTTATCAAGGAATGCCAAGTATGCCATGGCATTAGGCATAGGAGTAGTTGGACTTGCATGCCTTATTGGGTTGACAAGCTACTTTTGCAGCAACATTCGGGCCCACGGCCCAAATCACCAAACTGGCCTAGACCAACCAAGCCCATCCATCACTCCTCAACCGGCCCAATTCATAATGGGCCTTGATGGGCCCACCATAAACTCGTACCCGAAGACCGTCCTCGGTGATAGCGGACGATTGCCCAAGCCGAATGATGGCACGTGCTCGATTTGCCTAGCGGATTATTTGCCCAAAGATATATTGAGAAGTATACCAGCGTGTAACCATTATTTTCATGCTAGTTGTATAGATGAGTGGCTCAAGATGAACGCCACGTGTCCGTTGTGTCGGAATACACCGTCTGGGTCGTTAGCCGAGACGCCTGCTTCGTCATTGTCGTTGTCGTTGTCTTCATCGGCATCGTCACCTTAGATTAAACATTATGGCTATATTTGTGTAAATCGAGTCTTAATATGTGTAAATTTATTTGCAGTTCGTTGTAGAATGAAGTAGAGATCTCTTTTTGCAAAATGGTAATCACAATCCAAAACTTCCCCTCACAACAATCTCGTATACCTTTTTATGTTGAATCTCTTTCGACCACATCACAACCTTATCAAAAAAGAGTTATTTTAAACAATATCCGATTATCATTTTTTTTAGTTTTCATGAACTTTAATGTTTCGAATCATGTAACATAAATTTTTTTTTACTGGAAAAGGTAAAGTCTATGTTACAACGGGGTAATTAATTCAGAGTTATCGTGAGTCGAACTATTTATATACATTATATAGAGTCAAAATAATATAATCGTTCGTTTAAAACTCAACTAAATAAAAACATAAATTAGTAAAAAACTATTCATGGTTATTATACATGTATATACATCTTTATATACTAGTAAAACCTACTCACGCGTTGTGTGTGAGACGCGTAATGACATAAATCTCGTAATATATTTTATTTTGAATATAATATTCAGATTTTGTATCATTTATTGTAGTTATGCAGATTAAAACGAATTGTTAATTAATTTAGTCTACATCCGTAATTAGGAAAATATAGCGAGGATAAATTGTTAATTAATTAGATTTGATACATTGGTAATTATTAAAATAGAGTAATAATATTTTTGAAAAAATTGGGTAAAATTGGGCAGACTCAACTTTTTTTGAGTTTGCTTATATTAATAGTATATACGATGATTTTTTTTTTTAAAAATCTCTATATACATAATTTTCAAAAAAAATATCTATATATATATCACTATCCTTCATCTAACATTTTATTTATTTATTTATTTTGAAAGTTATATATGTTTATCTTTTTATTAGTTGAGTTTTAAATAAACGATTGAATTATTTTGATTTTATACCATTTATATAAAAAGTTTGAATCAATAAGTGTGAGTTAGTTACCCTAGTTCTCAATATACTATTAGAGAATTACAATTTACATACTATTAGAGAATACTCTCTTTTCCAGAGAAATTTACGTATTAAAAATAAAATAAAAGAGCCAAATAAAACCCTTTTGATAAGAACATCTTTAATGCCGTCATTCCTTAATTTTCTTGTATTTGGAAGAGATGGATAGTGGTGTTTCTTCTTCGTGGCTGAGTTTTTTTTATCTATCCCTCCTTCAAATTGTTCATGGTCTTGGTACAATACTTTACAAATTGTTAATTCTACATTGTTTTCATTTTTTTTCTCGAGATTTTAGAGTAGTCCTTGATCCTATTTATTTTGTTTGGATTATATCTTTTTAAATGCTAAATAAACAGATAAAAATTCCAAAAAAGCTACATAAAACTGGGAAATGGAGTTTTTAAAATTTATTAGTTGCAAAGAGAAAAATCATCAAGTTAGAGAAAAAGAGTTAAAAGAAAACATAGCACAAAAATTAGTTGGCATTGAAGCGAAAGAAGCGGGATTTTTCAACTATAAAATATATGTTTTCACGTCAAAACCGTAAATTCATAGTTTCAAACGTTTAGTCGCGGAAACGGATTTTTTTTGCGATCCAAATAATACAAAACAACTCTAAACCCTCAAAAAACACAGAGATACAGAATTTCCAGTACAAGAGCCATCTCTCTCTCTCTCTCTCTCTAGGAAAATGGCGTACAGGCGGAGCATAATCACACGCGCCACCCTCCTCACGCGCCGCCTCTCTCTCTCTCCTCTCTCCCCCTCCCTCTCCGATAACCACTGCAACAACGATAACAAACCCCATACAGATCATCCACCTCCCCCCCTCTACTTATTCACCCCCGTAAACTCCCCCTTCTCTCTCTTCCCCTTCGCTTTGAGGAATCTGTCGACCGAGTCGGGAGATAAAGGCGGGTACTTTGCTGACGTGGCGGATGTTTTGGCGGACGGGACGGTGAGTGAAGTTGTGAGGGAGGTGGGTGACGTGTCGGTGGGACAGGGGATGAGTGAGGTGGCGATTGCAGCAGCGGATTCTGCTTTTCCTGTGGCGGCGTTGCAGTATGTGATCGAGGGTGTGCATAATTTCACAGGGTTTAATTGGTCAGTTTCTACTTATTACTACACTTGTTTAGTTGTTCAATTTATCTACTATATCATATATGTATGTATATGCGTATATGCGTAGGGGAGGAACTAGGTATCGGCTATAAAAGGACTATAGCACCACCGTATTGAGAAAGTTCTGATTTTTTTCCCCAAAATGTTACGATTAAAGACTTTTACCCCCCAATAAATATATATATGGACATCAACTTAGACATCAACTTGGACACATTTTTTGCAAAAACGCTCCAAATCAAGATTTGATTATTGCAAATTTCCATGGTTTCATGACGGGAACACAAATATGCATCTTGTTTTTTTTTCCGAGATGTATAATGACATGTTTTGAATTTTTAAAATTTACCACAATTTCTAAAAACATGTCATTATACATCTCGGAAAAAAAACAAGACGCATATTTGTGTTCCCGTCGTGAAACCGTAGAGATTTCCATTAATCAAATCTTGATTTGGAGCATTTTTACCAAAAAGTGTCCAAGTTAATGTCTAAGTTGATGTCCATATAACCTCTCCCATATATATATATTTAAACTTGCAATTCAGTCCCACTCACACTCAAATCCTGGTTCCGCCACTGTATAGGCGTATAGCTATCTACACCTTTCTCTCTCTCCCCCTTCGCTTCGAGGAGCTTCTCCACTCATTCCGGGGGCATTGCACTATTTGATCAAGGGTGTGCATAATCTCACTGGGTTTGATTGGTCAATTTCTACTTACTACTACACTTAATTTTTATTTTTACATGTATTTACAGAGACTGGAACCAGAAAACTTTAATGTGGAGGGGCTAAAACGCTAATTTTGTTATATGAGGGGCTAAATGCTATTTTGTAAGATTTTTATTTGTGATCGCGGGTGTGCATAATTTCACTGGGTTTAATTGGTCAGTTTCTACTTACTACTGCACTTATTTAGTTTTTATTTCTAGTTATATCATATATGTATGTATAGGCCATAAGAGTATGTGATCGAGGGTGTGCATAATTTCATTGGGTTTAAATGGTGGGCTTGTACTTGCTACACTTGTTTAATTGCTATTTGTTTATATTTTTACATGTATGTACAGAGACCGGAACCAGATACTTTAATGTGGAGGGGCTAAAACTCTAATTTTGGTATATAAGGGAGCTAAAACGCCAATTTTTAAGTTTTTTATATGTGATAGAGGGTATGCATAATCTCACTGGGTTTAATTGGTCAGTTTCTACTTACTACACCTGTTTAGTTTTTTACTTATATTTACATGTATGTATGTATGTATGTATAAGCGGATAGCTATGTTTGTGCGGTGGCGGAATCGTGGTTTTTTTTCTCTCTGCGTGTTAACTAAAAGAATCATTCTTGGTTACAATTGTTTTGCTGTTATTGGGATGCTGAACTTGGTGAGTTAATACTGTGTGAAATTTGATTGAATTTGCATGTATGTATGTACGTTTAGCTTATTTTTGGGTGGTGGCGGAATCGTGGTTTTTTATCTCGCCGTGTTAACTAAAAGAATCAATCTTGATTAGAATTGTTTTGCTATTATTGGGATGCTAAAATTGGTGACGTAATATTGTGTACAATTACTTATGTTATGTGTATATAGCTATGCCTATACGATGGCCAAACCATGATTTTCTCGTGATATTAACAAAAAGATTCAGTTTTGGTTCGATTGTTTTGCTATTATTGGGATGCTTAACTTATGTAATCGGAAGATTTGGACTAAATGCTTTGGGGAGGGGCCGAAATGTTTTTGAGGATTATTTAGCTATTAGCTGAGCATATTTGATAAGCTAGCTTTTAAGCAAAGTCACAATTTTGGATGACTTGCTTTAAAATGCGTACCTTCTTAAATTTGCTTGGACCAAATAAGCTAGAAGTTTTAAGCTAGGATTTTGTAGCCTTTTTTGCTTGAAAATTGCATTTTTATTTAAAAAGATAATAAATTTTAAAAAAAACGTAAATTGCTTCATAAAATTGACTGTTTTTTTTTCCTTCTGAAAATGTCTTTTTTCTTTCTAAAAGTTGGCCTGTTTTTATCACCTTTTTTTAGAAAAGAACTTGCTTTTTTGACCCCCTTTAAAAGCCAGTTCATTTGCTTATAAGCTGCAGCCAAACGAAGCCAATTTATATGCATGTATAGCTATGCTTGTACAATGGCAGAATCAGTGCAAACCAGTGTCCGAAGACTCCGAACATGCTAAATGCCGATCTTGGTTGCCAAAGAAGACAAAAATTATGTTTTACAGCCAAAAAGTATCTCACCGATGACTTTTTAGTTGTAATGTTTAATACCTAACCATGGGGGCAAATGCTAATGCATCACAATGTAAATGAATTGTTACAGTATCTAATACTCTATATACAATTATGATAAAACATAAAACTCGGGACTGTCCTTGCCTTACACGCTTGGGCCTGGGCGGAATCATGATTAGCTCACCTTAATAACGAAAAGATTCAATCTTTGTTTCCCATGATGAATGGATTTGGAAGGGGCAGGTTTTTCTTGTAGGATCGTTTTGCTATTAATGTTAGGCTAAAATTACGTTATTGGATGTGAAGTGATTGTCTAATCTACTCGTTTTAGAAGGGAAAAAAAAAGGATGCAACAAAGTGCGTCAACATTACAGAACTACCACTTAAAATTTACTTATTTCCCATTGCAACAGTACTGGGTGGGTTTATAGTCCAGATTTGTGAGTAAACTTTTTAAACTTAGTATTATTTTAAGAGTGGCAGTATAGATTACGGTAGTTAAAGTTGTCGATCGCTCTTCTACCCATATAAAGGAACCCATAAAATTGCCTTCAAATTACATATTTGTCACTCCAAACACGGCACATATCATTATAAATCCATGTAGTTCTGGCCACGGTTACTAGCATTTTCCTTGTTGTTATGCTAGGAGAACTCTCATTTGAGTGAATATATTATACAATTAGTGAAGTGGCTTACGGACAAACTATTAGAGTATACAAAGACTAAATTATATGCACATACAATCCAGTTGCAAACTTGTACTAAATGTCTTGAACTTCCAGAAGTGGCAATTAAAATTACATATTTCCCATATACTGTATCATTGTACTGCATTTATAAAACATGTTATGCTAGCTTTTTCTTTATTATTATAGAATCAATTGCCTATGAGTCTGTATATGGATCATCATTCACACATTTCCCTTGGAGCATTTGCATAGTGTCTAGAATATTTTTCTTTTGATGTCAGTGTTCTGATAGAATTAGGATTGGAAAAGAATAGATGGTCAGATTGCTAATCCTGACAATTAGGATTGGAAAAGAATAGATGGTCAGATTGCTAATCCTGACAACTTACCAATACTGTGTTTGTTTACATCACAGTTATAAATGGGCTAGGTTTAAAAATGTAGAGTTTACCCATGCCATAGACTAATTACAAATCAATTGAAGTTAAACTAAAACTTAACTTAGCATATATGCACACTAATTAATCCTTATTCCTCTCTGACCAGCCGGTGGAGAAAACTAAGAAGAGATGGTTCATCTAGACATGTATAGCTATCCTTCTCTATTGTGAAACCAAACATTGTTCATCTAACTGTGCTTTTTTTATTTGTTTTAAAAGCGATCTGTTATGGGGATAGTGGGGGAAGGGATCCTTTAACTAAAAACCCTATTTTGTTTGCACTTTATTATAATTTTATAATGTACTTTCTTTTTTAGAATTAGAATTTATTTAGTGAGGCTAGTAGTAGATTTGAAGGTTTGCGCACGGGATGAATAGAAAAAAAAAGGTTTGATATTAGAGTACATTGGCTGAAGAGAAAAAGAGAAGGTTCTTTTGGTATCAAGTTCAGGATTTAACATTCTATACTACCCCTACATGGTATTCCAAAAGTTTCAAATGGGTATAACTACTGATCCCGACATAAATTGTTTTGCCAAACACATCATTTTTGGATCCGTCAGTCTGGACCTCCAAATGATGTTAAGGAACAAGTCCTGATATGGTATGGGAAAATTATGCTGTGGGTGCTATATTTGTCTGCAAGGTGTTTCTATATGATTTCAAAAGATTCAACTGATAAGCAGTTTTATATGGTAATTTGTTACTATCATTTATTGGTTGTTTATATTTGGTAAAATTTTATCGAAGTTCAAAAATCTTTGTATTGTAAAGTAGTTGTAAAGCTGGGTATGCAGTTGCATATATACAAATGTAATTCCAGTCCTTTATTTCTCTGCCAGCCAATGTACATATATTTTGATAGAGACAATATTTTTTTTGTGGTTGTTTATTTGTAAGATTCTGGAGTAGTATCAAGTCTCAATTTTTTTTAGTAAAAAGAGCAACCCCAACAGAATTTGGGTAGAGACGTATGCATACTATTATGAAAGTTATGTTTACGGCTTTTTGATGAATGGTCACAATTTGCATGTATTATTAGTTGATGTAGGACGAGTAGGACTTAAACTCAGTAAAAAGAAACTCAAAAAAGAACACTGAACTCTTATCTCTCACTATATTTTAAATCAATCAGAACATTACATCAGGAGCACTATTTATAGGCTATTAGATGCATGAGTTCATCCCCAAATCCAAGACAAAAAACTAGACAACTCTTAAGACTTCTTCAACATGAACCTACTAGGAGATTATAATGCATGAACTACATTATTTAACCAACTATAAAGTATCTGAGAATTCAAATCATAAAAATGAAACTAAAATAATAATATTTCTCAATCATTAATATCACAATATGGCTGTCCATATCTGTCTGTAGGGCAGCGATTGGCGAGCATATGGTCAGTTCTTTTGATATGCAGACTAGTCCAAAACAAAGTTTTTGGAAGAGGGCTGTACTTGTGGTTATTGTTTTAGTGTGCTTTTATATTAGAAATTAATAAGGATTAAAGAGAAGTTTTTTTTTGGAATCGAGAATAAATATCTTTTATGCCTTTGCAAAGCATTGGTGTGATCATACTAGCTGGAGTCTCGAATAATGCACACATTGTGTTTGGAAATAAGAATACACCGCTTTCTCATTGTTATCCTACTTATGCCATTTGTTTCAGTAAGAATAACATTTATAAGAAAAACTGCCAGACGGTAATTTGAACAATCGACTAACCCAAAAGCTTTAAGCGATGCTAGAACCTCAAACCTTTGAACCCCCCACCCTCACCCATCTAAAAAGAAAACAATAGGGAAAAGGATGATTGAAATTAGAATACTTCCCAGTTCTCTCCAAAGATTTGAACTACGTTATCTACCGCGCACTTGTGTGTGTGTATATATGTATATTTTGGTAATTGACCTGCGAATTACGGCGCATATTACTTTCTTTTTCAGGTGGGCATCCATAGCTCTGACGACACTTCTGATCCGTGCGGCAACAGTTCCACTTCTAATAAGCACCCTTAAGGCTAGCACAAAATTGGGTGTAAGTTTTAGTTCTTCTTTCTTTATTTCAGTTCATTTCTACGGTCGCGCCTATAATTTGTTCAATGCTTGACAAAGTCTATGGCGGTCTTTTAATTGATAAGCCAGCTTTTAAAAAGGAAAATGGGATCACCCATAGAAGGATGAAATTGCATTTCAAATCGTAGTTATGTTTGCACCTTTGCATTCTTTTCCTTTAATTCCGGCTTTGACCGTCCTAATTTGGGATCTATAGATGTCGTCTCTATGTGACTGAAATATCATAATATTGCTCCCATTTCATCCTCGATTGATAATAGCGCTTTTTGAAATTACTAGCTTTATATTGTTGCTACTTGCTAGTTTGATCAATCGTTTTACTTTTTTTTTTTTAAAGTTAGATTCACTTATTATTTATGTAACTGTCAACCACACTCTTAAATCACCACCTCACTTCTTTCCTCTGCTACCCCCTTTTAAACCAGTCTTATGGTTATGAGTTATGAAGCCAGGCTTGAGGCTACTAAACATGGTAGAAGTATAAAGAACCATAAGTATTATTTTGTCATTAAGTAAAAGAAAAGCTGAACTAGGGTTGTGATATTGCATAAAAATACTGTATTTGTTGCCAATGTTGGGATTTTTTTCTCTTTTTATGTGTTACATTCAGTTTGGATTTATCTTAAAATAGCTTCTTTATTCTTAAACAGCTTCTGAGGCCAGAACTGGAGGTGATTAAAAACGAGATGCAGGATAAGGTATGGCCAATGAGCATATACCTCTTCTCCCTGTAGTTAACATTATAATGATTTTGATAAAAACATATTCATCTGTATCTTCTAGCGCGTGAGGTGTCATTCATTTATCTTTCAAACTACTAGCTTAACAACTTTTAGGAAGTTAAAAGTTTCATCGATTTTGCCTGTCTGATTTGTTTCCAAATTATATCAAAGCACTTCCAAATATAATTTGGCAACCCTGAGAATTTTACCTCTTCTTTAAATTTAGTTTTTACACCCATCTCCCACAACGATCCCATTTATAATTTATGTTGTTAATTCTCTTTCAGCCTGATCTTAGTCTTTAGGCCTATTAATTGTTGGATAATAAATATACTTTTCTGTCTCAGGGTATGGATCCTCAAGCTGTGGCGGATGGCCAGAAACGAATGCAAGCCCTATTTAATCAGTAAGTAACTTCTTGACAGCGAGCCCAATAGATGTAATACTTGTCATTTGTTAATGCATATAGTTGAATCGGGACCTTAATACTTATTTCATTTGATGCGTATTTCATGTCCAAGATACAAAGAAGTAAAGCTTAACTACTAAAACAATTAGTATAGTCTATTACATTGTGTTAGAACTTTTGCTATTTCTAGCGTAAAATATCAAGTTGTACGTCTAAAGAGCATTTTGGCCATGCTCCTATTCCGTTTCAGTACCCATTCATTCTCGCCAATGAGCCACTCCTTTTCTGTCACCTTCATATTTTATCACCTCTTATTTCTCTATTTTTTATTGAAGTTAAAAAAGCTTATTCCTTCTCTTTATTGACCGAAACCTTTTTGATATTGCAGGTATGGTGTCACTCCATTTACTCCATTAAAAGGTCTTCTTATTCAAGGTCCTGTCTTCCTCAGCTTTTTTCTTGCTGTAAGCTAGTCTTTCTCTCGACATCAACTGCAAACCATTTTTATATTCCCTTTTTGGGAGAAAGCCATTTATTGACAAACCTTTTTTCTTAAAGTTTTATTTGTTCCCTTGTTCTCACTCTAATTTATTTTTGTCTGTAATTGTAGATATCAAACATGGTGGAAAAGGTTCCTTCATTTAAACAAGGTGGGGCGTTCTGGTTTACGGATTTGACAACTCCAGATACTTTGTATATATTTCCAGTATTGACAGCACTATCTTTCTGGATAACCGTGGAGGTCAGTCTCTTTTTTGCCGACCTGACTGTACCTTTTAAAATATTTTAGCATTTCATTATTTCACGGTGGTGCTTATTATCCCTGATTAAGTCAGATACTCGGAAATAGTGATTTCCCATTAACTTATATTCGAATGCCGCTTATGGAGAGTACTTGCTCATCGCGGGTTACATGATCTTCAGAAAAGATATGTAGAATAAACTAATTAGAGCCTAGCATGTTCCAGTTTCAGTTGACACACAAAAGCCTTGGGTTTTGGTGCATATATTGCTGAATTGGACCTTGCCTGATATAGTACTGTGCGGGGGTAACATCTTAGCATAATCAAGGAAAAATAATATCTGCTTATTTGATTGATCCTCTAAAGAAATCATAAACGCCAGTTTTTTGACAGTTACGACTATATCTTGTATATGTTAAACTAATCTCGATTAAGTCAGAGAAATAGAAAAGTTATAATCACGAAGAAGAGTGCTAGTTAGAGTTTTAATATTTTCCTGTACTGATGTGTGTTTATAATTTTGTACTGTTCATCCTATTGGTGCTTAATAGTTTCTTATCAGTTTAACACGCAAGAGGGGATGGAAGGAAACCCTGCTGCTAAGACCATGAAAAAAGTTTCAAGGATTTTTGCTCTTGTAACAATTCCAATTACTATGAACTTCCCTAAGGTAATTACCTGTCTCTGTTATTTGATGCACACACTGCTGTTTTATGTTTTGTATTCTTCATAATATTGAAGGAGTTTTCTGGTAAAGACCCCACTATTCTGCTGTCAGAAGTTTTCTTATACATTCTTTTCAAATCCAGTGAAGACAAGAAAACATGAAGGAAATACAATTTTTTGTAAAATAAATGTCAATTAAACATCCTTATTTTATACTAAGGAAAAGGAAAGTATGAAGGTTGCTGCCAATCACATCTTAATTGTGCTTAGTAAGATATTTCAATGCAAAGTTTAGTTGTTTATATTTTGCATGTCTTTCTTTTTCATTTTCTAGAGTGTTTAGAATTGTTTAGTCATAAACCCATCTCCCTCGTCTCATATTCTTTTAATAAAAAATGGCTTTATATGTCTAACCTTAATAGTTTTGTTGATTATAAAGGATACATCTTATGCAGGCTTTATTTTGCTATTGGGTGACCTCGAATCTTTTCTCGCTTACATATGGTGCAGGTAAGTAAGTCTTTTGAATTATTATTACATCATTACACGTTCCAACTGTATGCTTAACTTGTTGCTATGATCTTGTTCTTACTAATACTCAGCTTTTGGCTTCTCTGCACGTTAGAAATAAGGAGTTTCTCTTGCAGATATTTTTCAACGCTATAGTAAAAAAAAAATTATTGGGAGTTAAGTCCAAAAATATCTTTCAAGAGCTTATGAAGAAATGTGTGTATCACTAATTTGGGAACTTCCACCCATCACTCAATTTGGTACCAACAATTGTTTTCGTCAAGTTTTCTGTAACATTTTGATTGCATATAGCCTAATGCTAGAAAATGTAAACAAAGCATATGATTAGTTATTTTGCCCACAGACATCTGTTAGCATTTTCCAATAAACCAATGATAGGCTGACATTAACAAACAAACTGATGCGGTGGTTTTATTTTAATCTGTAATAAAAGTTGGGTTCCATTTTTATGTCAAAACTGACACAAAAAAGGCACATCATTACTTGGTTAACCGTGTTAATTAGTGTACTTGGTATGGTTGTTAAGCCTAGAAATAATGGATTAAGCATGTTTAATTTATGGTTTGAGGATACTCATCAATTTTTTGATTGGCCTTGTGGATCTGTAGTGCTCAAGACCCCTGGCGTGAAGCAGTTCTTGAATATTCCTGAAATACCGGTAGCTCCCCCCTCTTCTACTACAGATTCAGGCAAACCTGAATTTTCATTTCTCGAATCGATGAAAAAGTACGTAGACGCGCAAAAGCATATCCATGCACAACAGACCGCTGAGATTTTGAGCCAGAGGGTTAAAGGCTTGGAGAGCCAAGTAAAGGCGAAAAACAAGAATAAGAAAACGTGAAGTGTAGCCGAGGTATGAAGTGGAATTAGTATGATTCTAATTTATTATACTGTATTTTTCAATAAGGGTAATAGAATGGTGGTACCGACTTCCATGTGTTGAGAGGAAGAGCTCTTGTTTTACACAAATTTACTTGATAGGTTGTCGTGTAATGGCAGCAAGTTTTAACCATTTTTGCCAAGCCTTATAGGTAATTTAGGAAGTTTCGAGCTAAATAGTTACCGTTTTTGGAGATTCGTGTGTAATTGTTTTATATCAAACTGGGGGACTTTGGGGTATTCTTTATAAAACAACTCTTTAACGTGGTTATTTTGCATTGTACTACAAGCAAAGAGGGAGTTCTATTTATTCAGTTTTAGTTGATTGTGTGTAGCTGTTATTCTATGTATTTCAGCCAATGAACTTCTTCCTTCTTTTTTCTTTGAAGTTTCATAAATATCTCTTGGAGTTTCTTTATGTTTGGTGTTTGAAGTTCTTCATCAGTGTTTTGAAATCGGGCAAGTCTATAAAATAAGAATTCCGAGGATTTAGAATTTTAGCACACACAAAATCATAAACCCGAGTTGTTGAAGTCGGCATTCAACTTCAACTGCTGAAGTTTATATCTCGGCTAATAGATTAAATATCAGCGGCTGACCTGAAAACGAAAAATAAAACATAAAAAGGCATCCAACATCTCATTCATTATTTTTTTAATCCAATTTTCGAGATAGAAACTTGATCAGCCTTTGAAGTTAAATGCATACGTTGACAAATTGGTCCCACGAAAAACGTGTTTTGAGATAACTCCCATCGTTTATATAACTTATCTATTAGTATAAATTATCCTGCGGTTTTGACTTTCAAAAACTTAAGTGTCTAAATTTCCAGAAATCAAAGTTCTGAAAAATTGATTGCGTAATCCAACGTTATGTGATTAAATTTTAAACATTCCCATATTGCAATAAATATATTATGAGATTTTGTAAGTCAAACGGAAGGATAATATTTTTTTTGACATGATATCATATGTTTAATTCAACCAAGGAGAAGGGAGACGGTCAAAATTTGGCTATTTTTTTTAAAAAATATTTTCATTCTTTTTTACTAATTACTCATTTAAATTTATTCAATTTAAAATATAAAAAACACATAAAAATAATTATTTTTTTAAAACAATAATCATATACCAAACAAAATTATTTTACGTGTATTTTGTATAACAAAAATATTATATTATTCAGCATTTATAATTTATAATTTAAATTATCTTGCGGTTTTTGACTTTCAAAAATATACTAGTTTCTAAATTTGCCTAAATCAAAGTTCTGAAAATTTATTGCATAATCTAACATTATGTGATTTAATTTTAAACATTTCCATGTTGGCTGTTGCAATAGATATATTATGAGATTTTGCAAGTCAAAACGGAAGGATAATTTTTTATTTGACATTGTTGGATATTGCTTCATTTTTCTTATCTGAAACCGGAGATGGAGTAGTAAGTGCTTGCTATAACATAATTCAACGAAATGATTCTTATTTATTACTACACTGCGGAATTTACGAGTCCAAATATTCTACCCCTAATCTCTATCTTATTCCATGTTCTCTTAGCTATTTTTGTTTAAATTTTAAAATTTTATAACATTTTTTGTATTTTTATAAAGCGTTACAAGATAATCTATACACATTTCATAATATTGGGATATCTTGTTGAGTTACATTATTTTTTTTGAATTTTATAATTAATTTACACAAGTTATTATTTTAATTCCAAAATGTAACATATTTGAATTTTTTATAAGGAAAAAAAATTATGGGAATGTATTTATACATGTCTAATTGTAATTGTATTAATTTTTTTAAATTTTTTTGAATAACTATTTTGAGTTAAAAAATCAACGAGACACGGAATGAGATGGATATTATGCGGTATACTATTTGGACTCGGAATTTATGACTATCAAGAAGACGCATAAGTAAATGCAACAAATTGTGATAGTTTCTTATGTGATCTTTTGCTCGTTAATTTTGCATCAACCTAGTTAGATTAGCTTGCAGGACTACGCCAACATTAATTTTTTTGAAGATTACTGACAGAGCTAAGAGCTCAACAACTACGAGGCTATGCTAATGTGTTGTAGGCAGGGATGACAATGAGGCTAACGAGACCAAAACGGTCTGTTTCGTTTCATTTAGTTTCAAAGTTTTTTATTATCATTTCGTTTTTCGTGATAAAACAGAGAATTATTTCGTCTTCGTTTCGTTAAAAATATGAAATTTTCATTTCGTTTCGTCTATAAACCATTTTTATACTGTATATGTTTTATTTTCGATAGATTTATTATTACAAACATATAAATTTATATATAAATTTTTTTTAGATTTAATATTAGACGAAAGGAATAGGGATATGATCATTATCATATTGTTTACTAAACGAAATTTATATTTCATTTCATTTAGTAATAAACAAAAACGAGACGAGATTTTAACGAAACGAAAACGGATTTTTTTACAAAATCATGGCCTTGTTAACCGCCCTAATTGTAGGTGATTTGGTAATTTTCATGGTGAAGTTTGATCCAACTATTACATCATCTGTTATATTTTGAAAGGATTTTTGGAGGCAGCTATTTAACACGTTTTGTTTCTTTTACTAGTATGTTTGGTTAGTCGACTTTTGGACTTTGTAGCATTAATAAGTTTGAAGCTTTTATTATTCTAGTATCGTTGTAGACTTGTAGTTAAGAAGAAAGTTCTCTTTGGCATAAGCTAATATAGCACACGGACACACATTTGTGTGTCCGACACGACAAACGATAAATTTCCAAAATTTAGAATATGACACGGCTATAACACGGTAATTAAATAATAATAAATATTATATATATGGGTTGTAATGCATTTTGTTTATAAAAATCAGAAAAATTATTAATGCTTTAATTGCAAAGGACGAATTTTAATGATAATTACATTTTTTTAATCTAAATATTTGCTAATTTTTAAGACTAAATTGTGAATTTAAAAGTATCGAAACTTTTAATAACATAAATTGTGTTTCTCGTGTAGTTTAAGTGTGCATAACGTTTTAAAAAGTATTCACGGAAGAGTCTATATGTCTGGCACGTGATACATATCTCTTTTGAGTATCCGTAGATCATAGATTACAAGCATTAATTTTGGGGTTGCAGATCATATGGGTCATTGCTTACATGCACTGGGCACAACTTAGGCCACAAAGATTTCCAGTTATAATAACTTGTACTTACATTTATCAATTAATGTAAATAAAATTAGGTTGGGACTAAGGTTAAGATGTCCTTAAACTTTTGTATGTTGGGTTCCAACTTCTTAAGAAGATATGCTATTGATATTTTCGGATTGCAAATTTGCAAGTGCTCATTTAGGTCGGAATAATATTAATTAGCCAGATAGACTCAATCAGACTCTCAGCACACTAGTACTTAATGTAAATTTAAAAATTTATTTTCACCCCGAAATTTAAGAGTCTGCTATTCGGCCATATATGTAATATTTTTAATTAATAATTAAGTTTAGGGTAGTATCAGATAGGGTTCTATAATATTATATTTGGGTATTTATTTTGTTAAATCGTCAAATAAAATATATTAAAATCATTAACATTTTAAATATTTTTAATTAATATTTAAGTTTATGGTAGTCTGAAATAGGGTTATATAATATTATATTTAAATTTTTATTTTATTGAATCGTCCAATAAAATATATTAAAATCATTAAAATTTTAAATATTTTTAATTAATATATAAGTTTACGGTAGTTTCAACTAGGGTTCCATAAATATTATATTTGAGGTTTTATTTTTGTTTTGCTTGGGTGTCAAAACAATTCTAAAAATTACATTAAAAAACTATCTGGTAATCAGTCTGGTTGAATCAGTCTGGCTCTATAGCATATGCGCTTGAATTATTGTTGGCATGCTCTTTTCGATTTCATGGAATTTGGAAAAAGAATTAGAAAATTCTAGAAGGTAAACTAACTAAAAAGATGATGGTTTAAATTAAACGCAAATAAAGATAACGTGATAAAAATACACAAAATTTGATAAATTTCTAATTAGATAAGCCTTTTTAAGAACAATTCATAATCAATATCCTATGCGTCCAAATATAAGTGTCATGCTTCGAACTTCGAAAACTGTGTTATTTAATAATTTACATCAATTTCAGTTAAAAAGCAAAAAAAAAAAACATCAAAAAATCAAAAAATTCGAACAAAAACTATTTATTATTTATAATATGAGATCATAGTTGTAAACTTGATATAATTTAACTAGCAAAAAGAGATATTTCAAAAAATAAAAAGAAAACATATATTAAAACAGAAAAATGGAGACTTAATTTAAATCGTACCAAAATATTATCAAATTTACAACTATAATCTCATATTATAAATAATAAACAGTTTTTGTTTGAAAATTTTGATTTTTTTGTTGAATTTTAAGTGAAATTGTTCCAAATGCTTAAATAACACGGTTTTCGAAGCAGGACACTTGTATTCAAACGGAGGGAGTAGAATGCAAGTTAGGTTGCACCGGTACGGGTACGAATACCGTACCATGTATGATATAGGTACGTCGGTACGATAAAATTCTAAAAAATTGGGTACGATACGGCATGGATACGGTAGTAATTAATCAATATATTTCTATATATGTTACAAACCTACAAAGTTACATTATTTTTTATTTGTACATTTCATCATTTTTGGGGTATAATTTTTAAAACATAAGGGAATTATGTAATATAACGAATTTTGAATGACTTTTAGATGTTTTATATTACTATATTTAAGTAATTCAGTTTTAATATAGGTTTTTAAAGATAAGAATACTTTATGTAAAATAGTGAAAGTTGTATGTGTGCTTATACTTTTCTATTATATATATACTACTCTTCCTTTTTCTTTTAGACTTTTTTTTTTTCAAACAATAAAAGCCGGTTTCACACCGTTGACCGTACCGGTTTCACACCGTTGATCGTACCGGTTTCATACCACCCACGTATCGAACTCGTCAAACTAGTTTAAAAAAAGCGGTATGTTTTTTCCGTACCTGGTACCGCAAAAAAATAAAAAATTATTGTATCAGCCCTGTCTAGAATATAAGACAGTTATTTCAGAAGGAATGTAATATATATTGGTAGGATTATTGGTTCAATTGTACGGTATCAGAATTCCCGTGAAATAGGAAATTTATAAAATTGAAAAGTAAAACTTCAAAGTTGAATTTCAATCGAAAAGTACGTGATAATAAAAGTAAGCCAAAAAAAGTCGTATCTACTCAGAACCGTACCAACTACAAAACAAGAAAAAACAACTCTGTTGGGAAACTCAAATTAACATACTATTTCATCAAAATAAAAAATAAAAAAAATGACGTCCTTTCAGATCTCATCTGACGGTTAGAAAGCAGACTTCTAAATCAACGGTTGTGATTGGGTTACTTGTCTTTTGTCAACCTTTTAAATTTCAACTAAATTCTACGAGTTAGAATGGTCAATTACATTTACTAAACTAGGTACCATAGCCTTTAAAACTTGCAGTTTAGATACCCGAGATTTGTACTTAGCTTCAATTAAGACCCTTATTAGTGTAATCTAAGCAACTAAATGCATCGAAAGAAACACTCAATTTCTCGTAGTTATCTATCCCCCCGAAACGAAAATGAGTTAAATAAATAGAACAAAAATTAATCTGTTTGTTTTGTTATAAAATGGGGGTAAACAAACATTTACGGGTAAAATATATTTTCCGGGTGATTGGTTTAACGTAAAACATTTATTTTGGAAAAACTTTTCCCACATCCAATAAAATTGGGGGAAACGATCACCCCGCAAACAAAGTTGTAAACGGTTTACAGAGCCTCTCTCTATATTATTTATAATACTAGTATTATAATTATTATTAATTATAGGTCTATTTTTTCAAAATTATTTAATAATTAGTCCAATTCTATCTATTAACCAATAAAAAAAAAGGAAAAAACACGAAAAATTCTAAAAAATAACAAAAATGGAAAAAAATAAAAATAAAAATACGAAAAATCTAAAAAACCCAAGAAAATTTGAAAAAAGTAAAAACTAATTAACCAATAAAAATATTAAAAAAAATAGGAAAAAATCTAAAAAATAACAAAAAATTGAAAAAATAAAACAAAAAATTTTGAAAAATCTAAAAAACCCAAGAAAATTTGAAAAAGCTAAAAAAAGTCAATAATATCTTCTATACTTATAATTTTATGAGTTTATATGTTGAAAAATTATAACTTATTATAAGTGACGTATATGAAATAAAATATGTGTTTAGGTTAAGTTTCATGTACATGTTGAGATTTTTACCAATTATTTGTTAAAAAAAAAATTTGTAAAAAAAACTTGAGTTTGTATAAAATTTTAGCTGAAAAACTTTTTATACACCAACCGCGTATAAATGAAAAACAAACAAAAGTTTTCAGTGTAAAACTTTCACATGGAAATATTTTCCCCATGTAAATTTTTTACTATGAAACAAAAGTTTATAAGAATTGTTTGTTATTAAACCTCCTATGAGCACGAGATTTGTATTCATGAAATTGTGAGTTCAAGTAAGATTAATGTTTTGATGTCAAATAAAATTCAACTTTTAATACCATGATAGCTAATTCTATCTTACCTTTCAAGTGAGATTAGTTTGGTGATCGTTTGTTGGGTGAGATTGGATACGAAGTCCCGTGTATCGCACAATAGACGTGTTTGACTATTTTTTAATGTCCGGATAATGTGTCCGGTCCATACTCCAAATGACCCTAAATGAGTGTATTTCAATAGACATGTAAGGGTGATATTCATATTCCCGAAATTTCAAAATGTAAGGGTCTTTTCAAATCCAACACAATCCCGATCGGACTCATTATCCGGGACAACAAGTCTTGCAACCAAACGAGGTCCCGTGACATTGCAAAAACACCAGTTTTAAGACATTTGATGTCCGAAGTGAACACACATCCCAAAACATGTTACCAAACACATCATATATAAGGCCCATAAAATCCGAAGTTCTTTCCCAAGCTACATATCCTCCAACTAAGGGTTTATTTGGTAACATATTTTACGGTTCAAAATCAAATTTTAAAATTTGTTTTAAAAATCCACTGAAAATCTGGATTTTTAAAGCTATTTCAGCCTGAATGCCCAAACACCCATATAATTTTGAAATAAAAAATCCAAAAATCAAGTGAAAATTTTGGTTGTCAAAAGAGTCTAAATCTTTTACCCAATATTTTTTACCCTTTCCGTGTCCCATTGCTTATTTTATCCAATTTTTTTTAAAAAAAAACTTAAAAAAACTTGTACAATTACTATAAGACATATATCAATACATTCCAATAATTATTTTTAAAAGAAAATCCATACGCAATTTATTTTGTAATAAATGTATAAATGAGTGTAAATTAAACATAAAATCTTAGAAAAATTGTCTAAAACGAAATTATGTCCAAATATTTTAAAATTTGAATACAATATAATATAAAAGCTTATAAATTTACGGAATAAGTTGTGAAAATTTTAAAATTGATGTGTGAATAAATAAGAAGACACAGAAATGAATAGATAATAAGGATAGAAGATTTGGACTCTCGGATGTTAAACGGTCACTCCAGAACTTTGAAACAGTATAAGGATATCAAAATGCAACATTTCTAATTATTAGACCTGAAAGATAAATACCAGCAAGTTGCCATTTTAATTAAACCCGAATCATAAAATAAATACCAGCAGCAAGTTGTGACTTTATAACTAAAACAAATAAAAAGCCAAATCCGCATTCAGTTACGCTCAGGTCTCCTCTCTCTCTCTCTCTCTCTCTAAACTTGCATTCAAATAGCGAAATCACACACAAACTATTCACACACATACATACTTACACTGTTACACACACACATATATATACATTATATACATTATATAATTATATATAAATAAAAAGGAGATGGGGGAGAAGAATTACTTGATAGAGGTTTCTCCGGCGAGAGAGGCGGCGGAGGGAAGGCCGTCGATGGGACCCACTTATCGGAGCATCTTCGCTAAAGACGGTTTTCCCACTCCGATTGCCGGTATGAACAGCTGCTGGGACATTTTCAGGTCTCTCTCTCTCTCTCTATATATATATATATATATGTATGTATGTATCTATGTATGTATGCATGTATATATATATATATATATTTGATAAGATTTTGTGTTTTTATTGCTGGGACAATTTCAGGTGTGTGTGTGTGTGTATGTATATATTTAGGCGCCGGTGTTTTTTTTGCTGTGACATTTTCAGGCAGTATAAAAGTTATACATAAATATTTAAGCATTTTCAGGTCTTAATTATTGAAAACAGTATTGAGATTTGTTACTGTTTTGCATGTTTATGTTTGTGTTTTTGTTTTGCTTGAAATTGATTTAGTTTTCAAAAATCGAGCTCGGAAAATCACCTGCGTCGTAATCTATTTGTGTTATTTGTTTTATCTAGTTCTAAATATGTGTACATGGCGCTGGTGTTTTTGCTGCTCGGACATTTTCAGGCAGTATAAAAGTTATACATAAATATTTAAGCATTTTCAGGTTTGCTGCTCGGACATTTTCAGGCAGTATAAAAGTTATACATAAATATTTAAGCATTTTCAGGTCTTAATTATTGAAAACAGTATTGAGATTTGTTACTGTTTTGCATGTTTGTGTTTGTGTTTTTGTTTTGCTTGAAATTGATTTAGTTTTCAGAAATCGAGCTCGGAAAATCACCTGCTTCGTAATCTATTTGTGTTATTTATTTTACCTAGTTCTAAATATGTATATATGGCGCTGGTGTTTTTGCTGCTGGGACATTTTCAGGCAGTATAAAAGTTATACATAAATATTTAAGCATTTTCAGGTCTTAATTATTGAAAATAGTATTGAGATTTGTTACTGTTTTGCATGTTTGTGTTTGTGTTTTTGTTTTGCTTGAAATTGATTTAGTTTTCAGAAATCGAGCTCGGAAAATCACCTGCTTCGTAATCTATTTGTGTTATTTATTTTACCTAGTTCTAAATATGTATATATGGCGCTGGTGTTTTTGCTGCTGGGACATTTTCAGGCAGTATAAAAGTTATACATAAATATTTAAGCATTTTCAGGTCTTAATTATTGAAAACAGTATTGAGATTTGTTACTGTTTTGCATGTTTGTGTTTGTGTTTTTGTTTTGCTTAAAATTGATTTAGTTTTCAGAAATCAAGCTCGGAAAATCACCTGCTTCGTAATCTATTTGTATTATTTATTTTACTTAGTTCTAAATATGTATATATGGCGCTGGTGTTTTTGCTGCTGGGACATTTTCAGGCAGTATAAAAGTTATACATAAATATTGAAGCATTTTCATGTCTTAATTATTGAAAACAGTATTGAGATTTGTTACTGTTTTGCATGTTTGTGTTTGTGTTTTTGTTTTGCTTGAAATTGATTTAGTTTTCAGAAATCGAGCTCGGAAAATCACCTGCTTCGTAATCTATTTGTGTTATTTATTTTACCTAGTTCTAAATATGTATATATGGCGCTGGTGTTTTTGCTGCTGGGACATTTTCAGGCAGTATAAAAGTTATACATAAATATTTAAGCATTTTCAGGTCTTAATTATTGAAAACAGTATTGAGATTTGTTACTGTTTTGCATGTTTGTGTTTGTGTTTTTGTTTTGCTTGAAATTGATTTAGTTTTCAGAAATCGAGCTCGGAAAATCACCTGCTTCGTAATCTATTTGTATTATTTATTTTACTTAGTTCTAAATTTGTATATATGGCGCTGGTGTTTTTGCTGCTGGGACATTTTCAGGCAGTATAAAAGTTATACATAAATATTTAAGCATTTTCAGGTCTTAATTATTGAAAACAGTATTGAGATTTGTTACTGTTTTGCATGTTTGTTTTTGTGTTTTTGTTTTGCTTGAAATTGATTTAGTTTTCAGAAATCGAGCTCGGAAAATCACCTGCTTCGTAATCTATTTGTATTATTTATTTTACTTAGTTCTAAATATGTATATATGGCGCTGGTGTTTTTGCTGCTGGGACATTTTCAGGCAGTATAAAAGTTATACATAAATATTGAAGCATTTTCATGTCTTAATTATTGAAAACAGTATTGAGATTTGTTACTGTTTTGCATGTTTGTGTTTGTGTTTTTGTTTTGCTTGAAATTGATTTAGTTTTCAGAAATCGAGCTCGGAAAATCACCTGCTTCGTAATCTATTTGTATTATTTATTTTACTTAGTTCTAAATATGTATATATGGCGCTGGTGTTTTTGCTGCTGGGACATTTTCAGGCAGTATAAAAGTTATACATAAATATTTAAACATTTTCAGGTCTTAATTATTGAAAACAGTATTGAGATTTGTTACTGTTTTACATGTTTGTGTTTAGGTTTTTATATTGTTTTGCTCAAAATTGATTTAATATGTGGAAATTGAGCTCTTGTATGTGTGTGTGTATATATATATATATGTAAATATTTAAGTATTTTTTGGTCTTAATAATTGAGATTTGTTACTGTTTTGCATGTTTATGTCTAGGTTTCTATGTGTTTTTGTTTTGCTTAAAATTGATTTAGTATGCGGAAATCGAGCTCTGTGATATTTTTACTTCAGTTTAACTGCCCTAATTGATTATCTTGTATGTATAAGTGGTTGATTTAGCCTCTCACGTGTTTAACTGCCCTAATTTCACCTTATAAAGGCTGAATTATTTGAAATGGCTGTTTTTCATGTTTGTGTTTATGTTTCTATATATTTTTATTTTGCTTAAAATTGATTTAGTATGCAGAAATCGAGCTCTGAATTTTTTTAAAAATTATGTTGGAATATGTATCTTGTATGTATATGTGGTTGATTTAGCCTCTTATGTGTTTAATTGCCCTAACTTCACCTTAAAAATGCTAAATTATTGCAAATGCATGTTTGTGTTTATGCTTTTAGATTTTTATTTTGTTTTGCTTGAATTTATTTATTTTTCGGAAATCAAACTCTGCAAATCATCTGCTTCGTATTATTTTGTGTTCATTGATTTTACTTAGTTCTAAAAACTTAATTATCAGAATTTTGGAAATGATTCTGAGATTTTTCACTGTTTTGCATGTTTTTGTAATCGTGTTTCAAAATATCTCTTTGTTGTTTTCATTATCTTAAAAATCAATTTAGTATAGGGAAATCTAGCTCTGTAATTTATTTATTATTTATGTTTTATAGAAGAGATAGACAACTTTATTATACGTTCGAAATGCTTAATTATTGGAAATGCCACTGAGATTTGTTACTGTTTTGCATCTTCGTGTTTGTGTTCCTGTGTATTTTTGTTTTGCTTGATATTGAATCAGTATGGGGAAAACATGCTCTTAAAAGCATCTACTATTTGTGTTACTGCGTTTATATATAACCGCGTATGTATATGTGGTTGTTTTAGCCCTTTCTATGTTTAAATGCTTTAATTATACCTTCTAATTGCTTAATTTTTTGAAATGCCTCTGAGATTTGTTAGCGTTTTGCATGTTTGTATAGTTGTGTTTCTATGTTTTTTTGTGTTATAATTTTGCTGAAAATCGATTCACTTTCAAGAAATCGAGGTTGCTGATCATCTCTTTAACTGTATATTCACAAGTATGTCGTATCATGTATGTATATGCGGTTGATTTAGCCTTAATATATGTTTAAACTTTAAATTCCTTAAGTATACCTTCCAGATGCTTTATTATTGGAAATTCCTTTGAGATTTGTTACTGTTTTGCATATTTTGTATTTAGATCTCTATACGTTTTACTTTTGCTTATAATTTATTTAGTATGCAGAAACTGAGCTCTGGGAATCAATTTTTTTCCCATGTTCATTTAAGTATAATATGTATATGTGGTTCTGTGATTGATTTAGCCTTTCGGAATTAAAACTAGCTTTAGAAGAATTGCAACTTAATTCCAACTTAGTAAAATTCCTTAGAAATGCCTTGAAATATAGAAATTTCTGCGAAATTTTATAATGTTTTGTCATGTTAATGCTTGCGGTGTTATAGATTTTGTGCTGTTTTATTCTCTTGAAGTGATTTAGTTTTCGGAAATCCAGCTTAAATGCTTATACCGAGTTTGGTCATTGATCTACATGATTTTCAAAGGTGAATCACCACTAACTATATTGCTGGTGAAAATGAGTTGGAAAGTGCAACTCAACTTAAATCCCCCGCTCATTTGTTAGGAAAATGAGCAAATTGTTAAATCTGAGCACTTTAGTTTTACAAATTACAGAAAAGAACAGACAATTTGGTGACAAAAAAGATAATTAGCCCTTAAACATATAAGACTAACTATCATCCAATTTAGGTAAAATGAAGAAACACGCAGATCAATGACCTAATAATTAGGAATGTTGGTAGGACAACGTACGCAGTATTAAAAGTTAGAGAGATTTGTGTATTAAAAAAATTACCCTTATGACACAATGCAGACTACGTTAAGAATGTAGAGCCAGATATTTATTATGGATGTAGATGATTTCAGTTGGGTTACCGCTGATGTAAAGATCTTACACAGAGAATTTATATGTAGTTGACACCTTTGGTGCAATACGGATTTTGCGTATATGTAGTTGATACGACTTACGAGTTTCTGCATAGAATAATGAGGGTCTCTTGTTAGTGTTCCGGTTACTTTTTTGTTGTTGTTAAATTTTGATATAAACTGCCAGATTTACCGGCCTGTATCTACTCTAAATAAAAGTTTATGTCCTAATTTGAGGTTTTTGATGTTTTCCCTGTATGCATTTTAAATATTGTGCCATTTTTTTTCTTACAGAATGACAGTAGAGAAACATCCTGAATCTCGGATGCTTGGTACCAGAGAGATTGTGAATGGAAAGGTGAGTTTTCGGGCAAATTTATTATGACAAAGTTGTAGTAATTTGAATTGCTATGACCATGTTGCTTTCATTTTACAGGCTGGAAAATATGTTTGGCTAACCTACAAAGAAGTATATGACACAGTTATCAAAGTCGGGAATTCCCTGCGCAGCTGTGGCATCGATACAGTAAGTGTCTCTTTGTCGTTCTGTTAGTTCAAATGTTCAATACACGTGAGTACAACTTGTCTAGTTTTATGAAATGTTTGGTTGCGCAGTGCACATTGTGATTGTGTGACACGTTTGTTGTGATACAAGTATATATTGCTTAATAACATGCACCCAACTTGAAGGCAAATGCAGATGCAAAATATATACTCCGTACCAAATAATTATATCAAGGAATTTGTGGTTTAAAAAAATAGATAAAGAACACTGACAACGCATTACTAGAACTTCAAGGAATCATTTCCTGAATCTTCTTCAAGCGATTGTAACTAGGTCTCTATAAAATTGTACTTACTAGTTTTCCAGCGGCAGGACGCTGTTGGAACTCTTTCCTCTTTTAATGTTTGGCTTATGACGAAAGGGAAGTGTAGTAAAAAGTTTGAATGATCTTTAGACGAGAAAGATAAAAATTTGCATCTATCTATTATAATAAGCAAACCCAAAAGTTGGGTGAATCTGTTAAAAGATCCCAAAATTTCACAAAATTCCCCCTTTTTTTTTTTACAAATTACCCTATTGTCTCATATTCAATTTCTCTTTATTTTAAACCCTCAACTTCTCTAAACTTCTAATAATTACCCCTAAAAGAATTCCTTATTTTTTATTTTATTTCTTCGTACCACAACTGCACACCGCACACACCACGTGTGGGCTCGTTTACCAGTATAAATATAAGCTAACCAGTTGTTGGACGGCACACAGTTTAAATGGTTAACTCTCTTTTCTAAATCAAACAAGGAAGATAGGAATTCATGTCCCAGTGATGCATTAGAACATGAAATTTTACCGATCTTTGCAAGTATATATCTTGACATGCTCTCCTTTTTCTTTATAGGGAAAACGATGTGGCATCTATGGAGCAAACTGTGCAGAATGGATTATGAGTATGGAGGTGCATTTTTTTTTTTTACTTATACTCGGTTCTTTGTGTTAATTTTCTATAAATAAGGTAAAATTTTAATTAATCAAGGTAATAGCATAATATTGCTTTTTGAATTGGGGTAAGCAAGACCATTTATAGGAACAAGCATTTTCAGAGTGTTTATATAGTTGCAAATAGTGATCTATTCTAAAAGTGCCCTTTGACAAACCTTTGTATCATCTTTTAATGCTAATTTGTTCTAGCTTCTGGTTTGTTCAGATGAAGATTGGTCTGTAAACATCTTTAACTCTGAATATTAATACCACTTATCAAGTCATTTGAGTAGCATATTAAAAATATTATAATTTCCATGATCGGATGTTTGAGAAGGGATTTTGACAGATGTTCTGGTACTAAACTAATGCAGGCGTGCAATGCACATGGTGTTTACTGTATTCCATTATATGACACCCTAGGTACTATCATCTTTACTTCAGCAAGGTTATTCAATTTTTTGTTCGAATAGCTCCATTTTGTACTGTTTGTTGCTAAGATTCTGGCTTCTTTATGCTTATTGGTTTAGGAGCTGGAGCTGTGGAATTTATAATATTGCATGCAGAGATTGAGATTGCTTTCGTGGAAGAGAAAAAGATTCCCGAGGTATGATCTCCTTTATGACTTATTCACCTCTGACTTGGTTCATATGGCTAATTAATGTATGGTGGAATTTATAATAGGGAAATATCAATCTTGGTAACCAAGGTTTTTAACAATTGGTACACCAAGGCATTAGGTTTTGATATTTAGACACCAGCCTATACAAAATGAAACAATAAGTACACTGGCGGCTGGCGCTAAAAAGTCAACTTAATGGCAATGGCTTTGTACTATTTTTTTTTTTAAATGTTGGTGTACTAAGACCGAATTTGCATTGGTTCGGATTATGCACTAATGTTTACAATTATATTATTGTATCATGTGAATTTCATCAGGTTGGTCTACGAATTGTTTGATCTTGTGGAGATTGGTGTCAAACTTGTAAATTTGATGTGTTGGTGTAATAATTTTTGATATCTTGTAGACTGGTCATGAAATTGTGAACTTTAATCGCATGGAATACTAATTGTTAAAAGATGATACGTTGGTGTTTCAAAAGTCATATTTACCTTTTATAATTTTACAAGTGTACGCTTAATACTTGGGAAAGTTTATTTCCTAATAAGATCTTGGTATCTGAAGACCTTTTTTTTTTCCTTTCAGCTGCTGAAATCATTTCCAACTGCAGCCAAGTACTTGAAAAGTAAGTACTTGGGTGTTTCACTTTCTCTTTTTTATGGAATCAGAACCCTGTTTTAACCATTTATCTCGATTACAGCAATTGTGAGTTTTAGCTCGGTTACTCCTGCACAAAAAGAAGCATTTCAAAAGTTCGAGGTGGTAGTTTATACTTGGGAGGAGTTTCTGTTATTGGTAAATACCCTGTTTAATATCTGTGTCAATTTAATTCGAATTATATATCGCTTTTTTTAGTGTCCGTCATCAAATTTAAATAGAATGAAGCTTCATATGATTTAACGTGAGATCGACTGGCATGAATATATTATCAGATATATATATATATAGCCAAATGAAAAAAAGAAAGAGTAAATCCTTCATTTTTTTCAGTCACGTCATTCTCATGTACCTTATGCATTTGCGATATTAATATATCAGACAACATTCTGGGGGAGTTTGATAAATGAGAGAAAATGTATTGATAACGAGATTCCTTTACTGTAGGCTCTGTAGCTTTGAAGCCATGGCAAGCATTGTCTAATCTTAGGCATTGCCTTACTGACAATATGTTGCTGCTTTATTCTTATGGGACTTAATGTTGATAACACTTTTGTCTGTTTACGAATTCATTTAATTCTGCTACATCTGTTTTTCAGGGAGAAGATAAACAGTGTGATCTTCCTGTAAAATCAAAAGATGATATTTGCACAATAATGTATACAAGTGGAACGACTGGTGATCCAAAAGGAGTAATGCTTTCCAATAATAACATTATCACTCTTATTGGCGGAGTGAATCGTGTGCTTGAAAGTGTTAATGAACCGGTATGCACGTGGTCTTTTGATATTTGTAAAATAATGTATGAACGTGGTCCTCCATTTGACCAAAGCAAATATAAATTTCAAAGCTACAACACGAATGTTAACCAATTTAGTATTGTAACTATTGGGTATCAGTTGTTATAAATATACGCAACCATATCACCTAAAAGGTTAGGCTTAGGGAGAATTTTAATTTATTATAATGTAGAATTTCCCTCACTTGTGGCATAGTTTGAGACACAACTGCATAGTATCTCTTAATCGGGTCGCACCACTTTAAACCTAGAACTTTGTCTGGTCTGATACCATGTTAAGTTATATGCTACCATCTCATCTAAAAGCTTAAGCTGTTGGGTGAGGTGCATTATGCTGTTTTTTTATATTAAGTGTTCATGTTTGGGAACAAAGAACCAAAGGCTCTTCCAATAACTGGTATGTGCCAATGTGGGCATTGTTTTTATATACAGCTTTCACAAAGTGGCTAAGCTATCTATGAAAATATGCAAATTTTCTATCGAATGAGATAACTTTTCTTCATTTTCTTTTAAGGGGTGTTCTTTTCCTGACCGTTCTTAAACTTCTATTTGGAACTTTGCAGTTGTCTGAAAAGGATGTGTATCTTTCATACCTTCCCTTGGCACATATATTTGACCGGGTACTTGAAGAGTGCTTCATCAGTCATGGAGGTTCTCTTGGATTCTGGAGAGGGGTAAGAATTTCTAACATTTTTTTTTGTTTTTTTTTCCTTCAGAATCTGAGGATTTGAAACCATCAGGATGTAGATACTTCGTGTATTTTGTACTGGGCAGTTCATGAGTACAAATCTTGTTGCTTGTTTATTATTATTTTTTTCTATTAGCAATAATCTAGCAATAGAGGAGCCAGGTTTTGAACCGGTGGGTTGTAATTAAGTCCCCTACAATAGGAGAACGTAGTTTACTGTCTTTCCAATTATACTAATTGAGCCTAAGGATTAAACATCTTCTTGGTGTATTACTCCAAATCGTTCTAAGTACTTATTGTGCTGAAAAACTAGTACCATACAAATGATCAGTTATTCACTGATGATCAACCCAAGAGGGATATTGATTTCAAATCTCGAAGTCCAAAAGCAATATTTTTACTTACAATTAATCTTACAGCTGGAAAGTGAGAAATATTAGTTTTTTCTATTGTAGGATGTGAAGCTTTTGGTTGAGGATATTGGCGAACTAAAGCCTACAGTTTTTGTTGCCGTTCCTCGTGTATTAGACAGAATTTATGCAGGTACATGCATTGTTCAAAAGCATATATATATATATATATATATGGGGGCGGTTCAAGGGACACCCATTTTTGACACCTTTTTTGACATCCTCATGAAAAACGCTCCAAATCAAGATTTGGTTAATGCAAATCTTCACGGTTTCACGATGGGAAGACAAATACGCGTTTTGTTTTTTTTTTCCGAGAGGTATAATTGCATTTATTGGATTTACCATAATTTCCAATACATGCAAGTATACATCTCGGGAAAAAAAAACACATTTTTATTCCTGCCGTGAAACCGTGGAGATCCGCATTGACCAAATCTTGATTTGGAGCTTTTTTGCACAAAAAAGTGTCAAAAAGGGTGTCAAAATGTGTCCCTTGAACCGCCCCCTATATATATATATATTTATATACATGTATATGTATATATATATATTTGTTATACAACTGAAGTTGGTTTTATTCATCATATGATTAATCGTTTGTAACTACTATATGTCAGGATGGAAAAATTGGTATCCTTAACTATTGTTTCATGATATTTTCTTCTTTATTATCTTTCATTTGGACAGTAAAAACTAGAACACTGTATAACAGCTTGTATGCTGATAGTCATCAAGTACATTATAGCTTACGTGTTCATAACTATTGTTTCATGATTTTTTTCTTTAAAATCTCCATTTTGAATCTCTAAGTTCCTATGTTTTTAGGTTTGCAACAGAAGATTTCTGCTGGCGGTCTCTTAAAAAACACTTTGTTCAAGTTTGCTTACTCGTAGTAAGTACTTATTTACTTATACAAGTATACATCTATATTCAGTGCAAGGATTTGCCCAAAAAAGGTAATGAATGAGTAAATTATCCCATTTACAAGGATTTGCCCAAAACAGGTTCACCTTTTTTTTCACCTCTGTACTCGAGATATTCTATTTATTAAAACTCGGCTAGTTCTTATGCTTTATACTTTTTGTTTCCATGGTGAAACTTGATACAGCAAACATCATAAGTTGAAGATTTGGAAGTATTTTTGTTTTTTTTCTAGGAAGCAAGTAATTCAAGCAGGGGAGTGTTGGGGAAACTAATTTATGAAAAATGTAAGCAAAAATATATAACAAAAGTGAGGGCTGCTTTCCAACTTAGAAATGTAAACGAAGTTCGATGCATAAGAAATTAACATACCATTTTGGGTAATAATAAGGTTATAACTGAGTATCTGACGAAGGGCACTTTATAACATGATGCAGCAAACATCACAACTTGAAGAATGGGAAAAAGTATGTAGAAGCAGCTCCACTCTGCGACAAAATTGTTTTCAGTAAGGTAGTGTGCCTATCTCGTATCATGTTGTGTATCTATGCCCTTTATCTTGGTGTTTTATTTAGCAACTCGACACATTTTGAAACTTATTGTATCACCAATGCCAGGTCAAGAATGGACTTGGAGGAAGAGTACGTCTTATTTTATCTGGAGCAGCACCCCTCGCTAGCCATGTAGAATCTTATCTACGAATTGTTTCATGTGCCCATGTTCTTCAAGGATATGGTACTCCCTTCTATGTTTTTTCATCGTCAATTTGTTTTTCCTTTCTGTTAAGCGAGCGCCAGTATAGGATTTCTCCTCCATGGTTGTCAGAGATGCAATAATATGAAAGTGGAATAATGTTTGTATTGAATATTTGATCATTTCATAGATTAACTTTTAATAGCGTGAATGTTGTTCTAATTAGGTTTTGAAAATCTTTGTGAACACACACCATTCCTATATGCAAGGCTGATAAGCAAGCTCCCCAATTAAAATATTAATACAGGGTTTGTTTGCCTGCACTTTTAAGCAAATAAGCTGGTTTTTTAGATTCTGGAAAAACTAGGTTCATCCAGTAAAAAGTTGTAGCTTGTGTAAGCCAAAGAATCAGAAAAGCTCAGTGTTTAAGCTTGTCAACAAAACCGCAAAAGAAAAAACTGAGCTTATAGAAACTGCGAACAAATAAGGCCATAAGCTGTGAACCTGTGACGTTGGCATGACTAACGTCACTAACCCGATGTAAGTCTTTTAATTTATTCTAGTTTCTGACTAATTTAATTTCCTCGAATGCAGGTCTAACAGAAACATGTGCGGGATCTTTTGTCTCTCTGCCAAACGAGTTCAATATGCTTGGTACGGTGGGACCTCCAGTACCCAATGTGGATGTGTGCTTAGAATCAGTTCCTGAAATGGGATATGATGCCCTCTCAAGCACACCACGTGGAGAAATATGTATAAAGGGAGAGACTTTGTTCGCAGGATATTACAAGCGTGAAGATCTTACCAAGGAGGTCCTTATTGATGGGTGGTTCCACACAGGTTTGCTATTACCATTTCTTTCTTTTCTTTACCACTCTTAACAAAACTCATGTCCTGGATTTGCTTTTAGAGTTTGATTAAATGAGGAAATAATTATCATGAAGTATCATCTGATTCTGTTTTGTGTACCAACCTTTAAAATCTAACAGTCAGTACACTAACTTTACATTTTTGGTGATTTAGTTTTCTTAGTCAAACATGATTCCATCTTTTTTCTTCTGCTTTTGCTCACTATTTTATCACTTTCTGCGTGTTTAATTCCCCAAACAATGACTGTTTTTCCTTTTATGTGGTCTATGAAAGGGGGGAAAGATAGGTTAAGGTAGTAATTGTTGTCATTTCTAGGTTTTACAAAATTAATATCTATTGGTACGTCTGTGTACAATTTGTGATTTTTACCATTAACTCATTAAGTAACATGTTTTGTTCTTTTGCTGCTTCTATCAATTTTTTGGATTAGGGGATGTTGGTGAGTGGCAACCAAATGGGAGCATGAGGATCATTGACCGCAAGAAGAACATTTTCAAGCTTTCCCAGGGAGAATATGTTGCTGTCGAGAATTTGGAAAATATATACGGTCTCGTTCCTTACTTAGAATCGGTATGCTTCTTTAGTTGTCTTAGCTCTTTAAGTAATTACTTTTAATGTTATGATTTTAACTGTGCTTTGGGTTACTGAGATTTAAATGCTTAGTGTAGGCCTTGTTTGTGAGTAGCTTTTAAGCTCAGCTCTTCTGCTTGGTTGATCAACTTAAAAGCTAAGATTCTGCGTGTTTTTGGTCTGAAAAAGCTAGCTCTGAGCAAGATTAACCCAAAAAATTACTCAATCAAAACAAATCCGTCTTATTTGTTTAATAACTGCAACCAAACAAGCCCTAAAGGTCTTCAGTTAATCACTCATGTTTACTAATTTCAGATATGGGTATATGGAAACAGCTTTGAGTCTTTCCTTATTGCTGTAATTAACCCGAGAAAGGAAGCACTTGAACGCTGGGCCTCAGAAAATGGTGTTGCTGGAGATTTTAATTCTCTTTGTGAGAATCCCTTGGCAAAGGAATTCATAATTGGGGAGCTTTCAAAAATTGGGAAAGAAAAGAAGGTTCCTAATTTTCTTTTCTTCATTACTTTCAGTATATTGTCTTACTATCCCTATGTCAGCGGTTTGGAGGTTATTGTAGTGAGAAATAAAAATGGCATATAATTGCTACTTATAAGGTTTTGTTTTTTGTTTTTGAAAGAGCTACTTATAAGGTTAGATATAAACTTCTTTAACTTTTGGAATGTAAATTGACTTGTAAGCATAGCTGGGTTTTCGGCTATGTTAAGAGAAGATAACAGACCTTATTACAGTTTTTTTAAAGAAGATGCTTACTTTTATTTGTTAAAGCTAAAAGTACCACAAAAAGGCGGTGTTTCAATGTACCGGTCTTTAAATAATAAGAACCCTTTATTTACGTGTCTGGTGATTTTTTTTTGCAGTTGAAAGGTTTTGAATTTATAAAAGCGGTTCACCTTGACCCCGTGCCGTTTGACATAGAGCGTGACCTTCTTACCCCAACTTACAAGAAGAAGAGGCCCCAGTTGCTCAAATATTACCAGGTATATCCCCCTTTTATTCAAATCAAAAGCAGTTGGTAGCATGGCATCAGACCCACTTTTGAATATTGGGTGCCCATTTAATCGTATTCTAAATGTGATTTTTTCTCTCACAATCTATAACTGTCCAATTATCTTATACTCAACTTTCAAAAAAGGAAAAAAAGGTCATGTTAGATTAAATTTATCTCGGTGTTTCCTTTAAAAAAGCAGGCTGTTTGTTTGTTTATGGCAATCACCATCCGCAAAGCAACTTAGTTCATACATGAAATATTCTGTTAGTATCTGTTGGATTTGAAGAGTGATACTAAATTGGTAGTTTTTTGGTAGTTACTAGTTAGTAAGGGAGGAACCTTCTATGAAAATGTTTGAACTGTTTGGCTTTAAAGGTGGCATATACTTTCTTTTTAACAAAATGCCAATTTGAATAAGGTTATGACACATCTTTCAGATTACAACGATGCCAATTGCCATGGCAATATATGACTATGCTTTTTGATGGTTAATGATATTAACAATGATATATCTTTGTTTTGCAGAGTGTAATTGACAATATGTACAAGAGTGCAAAGTAAAGAGTCATTGCTTGAAGGTTTATACCGCGTTTGCTGTCCTGCGGGTTTCATTCCATTGTCTGTATTAACTGCAGGATTTTGAATCCTTACCAACTTTACCTCCGTATTCATATTCAACTCACTCAGACTGTACATATTTGCATGCATGAATTTGTTTTAACAATTTATTTTGTAGCGAAGTTTATGTCATGAAAATGTGGATCTCTTTCTCCCTTTCTTGATTACCACAGTCAGGTGCTTTTTGGAAATTTTTTACTCTGATGAACTTGATATCCCTTCTAAATTTTTCCCAATAATTTTTCCAAGGTGTTGTATTGACCTTTTCTTTTTCCTAATGACCCAGTATCTAAAATTTTCTGCTTCTGTAGTTTTATTTAGTTCGTTTTGCTATCAACACTATCAAATAAATCTCGCCGAATACATCCCAATTAGGATAAATTAACAAAACATACTATTTTTAAAACTAAATTAACAAAAACATACCTAAAAATTTTTAATTAACAAAAACATACTTAAAAGTTCATACCCTAATTTGTATATTAAATACCTTTATTCCAAAAGTTCATACCATAATTTGTATTTTTCATATTGTTATTTCAAAAGTTCATACCCTTATTTCAAATGTTTGTAGCTTAATTTGTATTTTTCATAACCTTATTTCAAAAGTTTATATCATGATTCGTAAAGTTCACCTTTATTTTCAAACTTCATACCACAATTTACACAATTTATATACATAATTTTCAACTCCATACCCTTAATTCATGTAATTCATACACTTATTTTTCAACATTATATACTAATTAACAAATCCAACTCTTACCCGTCCTCCGATCTCGAACTATCACGTCGTCGTCGTGAGCCTCTCCTTCGACGACCGTATCTCCGTCGACATCAATCTCGAATTTTCGATCTCGTTGTACACAATCGCCGCCCATTTCGATAGATGTGTCCGTTTCAATCTCCACGGAAGAAAGAGATTAGAGAGAGAGGAAAAGAAAAACATCAAAAAAAAATAGAGTGGGAATAATGAGAGAGATCGGAAAGAGGGGAAATATGAAAGATCGGAGAGGGTGAGAAGGAGGAGAGAGATCAGAGGGAGAGAGATTGGAGAGAATGTGAGAGGAGGAGAGAGAGAGGGCAAACAGATTGGAGAGATGAATCAGATTTTTTTTTTTTTTTTTAATTATTAATTATTAATTGAATGTATGTTTTTGATAATTTAACTTTTAAATTTATGTTTTTGTTAATATAATAGGAGTATGATATGTTTATGTTAACTTTTAAATTTATGTATGTTTTTGTCTCTTAAATATTCTAACAAAAAAAGATATCTTATTATTCTTCCCCAAACTAATTACATTTTTTTTATAAAAAAATTTCATCTTCCAGATTTTACGATAAAAGAATAACGATTCTAATTAAACGTTGGACTGCCATCGTTATTGATACGACATGAAAATACTATCCGATTCAGCGATATTCAGTAGTGACCCGATCCATATATTTTTCATGGGAATCCGTCACTTTAAACATGGAAAACATAATTGGTATGAAGACACGATGTTCATTGATTTTATAAAATAGGAAAGTTAATTAGCCATTGGACTAACTTTAATTAACGAAGCCCATTACATAAAAAGTTCATGATTTGATAGATGAAAACGTCATTTGTCAACATCTTACGAAGCACGTACCCCTGTAAATAGAGTCAAATAGCAGTATAATGAATCATCGGACTTAGAAGCAGAAAAAGTACAAAGACTTTTCAGATTTTATCTCACTAGAAAGTATACACAAAAAGTCAAAGTTATAGACAGAAGAGCTACACGAGCGTTAGATAATTACATTGTAATTCACTCAATTAATCAATAAAAATATTTCTTCGTCCAAATTATTGCTTTAACCATTTACATAAATATTGTTAAAAAATACGACTTGGCCGACCAAAAGTCTATGATTTATCTGTTATACATTAGAGAGAAACTAGTTACCAAGAAAATTAAACTTACAAGACTTCTAAATTCTCATCGGACAAATTCAAATGGTTGTTCAAGTTAAAACACTTGAAAATAATCAATCAGTTAAGTCACTAGCATCACCATATGATATCATATTTTGTGTATATAGCCAACGGCACCAAACAAACTATCCAAGTAGGTTGCAACTGCTATGTTCATGTTTGTTTGTTTACACTTAATGTTTGTTCATGAACGTTTAACGAATGAATAGCAAAATGTTTACGAACGGTTCGTTAATAACATAAGTATTAAGAATTGTTTTTTAACTCGGTCACAAAATTATACTATATTTTACCGCCACAAAATTATACATATATAACTCAACATTTGTAAAATATCTCAAAGTTTTGCCCTTTTTAGTACAGTACGTACATGATTACTTTTTATGTTAACATGGTTCGTATCTATCGTATGAACAAAATCATTACATATATGAGGGTTTTCAAGATTTTAACTGTCTTATGATCCTACGTCATTCCTCATTGTTTATATATTAACACATACTATATTAATCTATAATATTGCAGAATCCAACTTATATTTTGAACTCCTGACGAACCGAGCTCTTAATAAACGAACAATGGCGTGCTTATGTTTGGTTCATTTATTGAACGAACTTAAAAAGAAATATATGTTCCGTTCGTTTATTAGACAATTGGAAACCTAGTGCTGCCATACTTGAGAAGAAGAAGTCTACTTGAAGAGGTATCGATTTCAATACCATATTCGGAAGATCTAAAACAAACACCTCAAAATTTGATCTGAAAGTAAAGAGTACATTAGATATATTGAACACTAAACATACAGAAGCAACATATTTGGCAAAAAGAAGCCAGTATAATAACTCATCAACAATGTGAAAACATTAATTTCCAAACTAGCAAATATTCCTAGATTACATTGCAGATACAAAATGTTGCAGAGCTTGCAACATCACACCACAAATAATTAACTAAAATAAGACAACAAAAAAACTGCAAAAATGCTGTTTTTTAGACAAAAACAGAAAGACTAACTTTTGTCTGAGAATCGAAATTGTTCTCACTCTTTCGCTTTTCCTTAAGCTGAAATTTGTGCTAAAGAAGCAAATATAAAGAAAATTAGCACTTTGTAGATCACCAAATCACTCCTTCTTTAACCTAAAACTACTCATTTCGATTCGACAAGAATTAGAAACTCCTCCACTCGTATGGCTGCACAATCTTCCTCAAGAAATCTATCTGACTAAAAAAGATCTCCAGTTCCGGATTTATTATAGAATATTACATCCAACTATCACGACAATCCAATTTTAGTACCATAGACAACATTTTTTTAAATTTCTTATCCTGTACAGTTTTTTGTTTTTGTTTTATTCAGTACAAAATCCTTCAGTTGTGTTTAAATTTTTTGGACGCAAACCCTTATAGATCAAAAGATTTTTACTATATTAGTGGTATACGTAGTCTAGGGTATTAAAAAAAATGGTAGTAAATTCTAATCATGTGATAGTGAATGTACTATACCATAACAAACCCCTTCGTTTTCCTAGGCCAAAGTGTAGCTTAATACTTCCACGTCAGCTTGACCGGAAGCGTGGATGTAAACAAATTCGAGGCTTTTTCCAGCAGGCAAAGAGCTGAGCCATTTCGGGAAAACAAATGAATCGCCAGTCTTTGTTAAGCCCCATAAAGGACCATATAGTTTTGATATTTTAACTTTGAGATTATTCAGTATTTTATCAGATTTGTTTGTTACAATTGTGGAGTAGCGGTAGTAAGTTTTTCCCTTATCATCCCATGAAGATGTCATCTTTTGTTTAATTGCAATAAGAGCAGATGATGAACCTGCCAATGAATATAACTTTAGACTGACCATTACTTTAAACAAAAATATAAGAAAAGTAAAAAGCCAAAAAAGACGTTTTAAATTGGGAAATAAATGGAAGAATACCTTGAACTGATTTAGAATCTGGAGGTGGCTTTGAGGTTATAGGTTTGGTAGCGGCCAATGAATCCAAATCTGCAATAAAAACTCTAGTTAGCTGCGATACATAAGTTTTTTTTTTGTATCATCCGATTCCAGAAGAAGCAAATAAGATTAAACTGATTGGTTAGGGAGCGGATTTTTATGGAAAGCAATTGTCAAAGCAATTATGAAAACAATCCACCTATTGGTCTTGAAATTGATCTTGAACCAGAGGATATGACAAAAGTAACTCTTTAAAGGTTTATATTTCTAGAAAATAGTGGGCTTATTCTGTAACTAAAAAAAGCTTAGAAGCTGATGCATGTGGCTTCTTTCTTGAAAATTCAAGCTAATATATTTATAAGCCGCAGCTCAACATACACTTATGGCGAAACGGAGGGAGTATATGCATACCTGTGATGAGCTGGTTGTATCCATTATGACCACCATGTAGCCTAGCCAAACAACCAACTAGAGGAGCATTGTTATAAGTAGCTGGCTCGGTTTGTTCGTAATTCTCTCTCTCATCAGCAAAGTTGTCGTATTCATCAGGCCCACCGACAATGGCACCAGTTAAAATATTAGGGTCGCTACCCTTTCGGCTGTACCACATGGCGTATCCACCTCGGCATGTAACAAACGAAGGGTTGGATTTGTACGATACGATAGAAGAAGCCCTGTGATGGATGTGGCGTGGAAAATTGTTTCTGTATCCCACCATGTAACTTGTTGCTCGAGGGTTGTCTCCAAGGATGTAATCCACCTAGAAATTAGGAAAACAAGTTTTTATTATTGGATTTAAGCCCGGGTTCATTGGGTTGATCAACTGAAGACCTGAATGTTTCGGACTAGAAACTTTAAGCAGGGTGGAATCCAGCTTTTCTGTCGACCTCAAAATTTAAAGTTTACATGCTTTAACAAGCAATCTATGGCCTTTCATAACTAACAGACACAAAAAAACATTTTCGTTTTGAAGGCTGTTTCATTTGAAATGCTCTCACATTATAAAATGTATAAAAGAACAACGATTGATGTTACAGAGAAAAGAATGTTTTCTACCTGAGATTTGGCGAACCAAAGCAACTCAGCAGGAGAAACGGTCCCCTGAGAACATTTCAAGTTCTTTTTAGCCGTGGTTAAGTAGTCGGAATATACGGTTAAAAGAAAAGCGGCACTCGTCACAAACTGCATATTATTCCACCTTTGCCTGTACATAAGCCCACCAGGAGTTTTCTGAACATTTTTGCTGCCTTTTCCGATACAGGAGCACATGAAAAAGTCGGCTTTTTCTTTGTATTTTTCAAACACTTGTGCATAATTCCCAGTTCTTCCACCCATTAGCAGCTATTGGAAAGAGCAAATGATAGTGTTAGTTAGTACTTAGTAGTCAGTAATGAAAGAAGTTTGTTCAGGAGCTATGGACTTGATTAGCTACACATATCAAGCAACAAGCACTTGTAGTTGCAGGTTTTAAGCTCGGTACTTTACTTTTGATTAAAAGCTTATTTGCATTTGGTTGACCGGCTTAAAACCTTAGCTTTATGATCTGTTAGCCTGAAAAAGGAAGCTTTTAGTTGGATGCAATCAATTTTCTCTCAACCTAAATTTTTCCAAATTATTTAATTTTAAATATCTAAAGTGGCTGTTTGATAGCATTAAGAAAGAAAGCTTTAGGTTCATCCTTTCTAATAACTCCCAGGCTTTTCATACCGGAAAACAAAAAATCAAAACATTTTTACTTGTCAACCAAATTAATGCAGGTTATAAGCAAGAAAGCTAATAAGGTGGCCTCATAACATTGTAATTTATCATCAAAATAAGCCGGATATAAAGAATGAGTATCTACTATCTTATTAACCACGAGATGACCTTGTTAACTGCAATTTAAGCATCAACACTAACTTGTAGTTACTAAAACTTCTGGAATTTATCAATCTGTTCTATAATGATTTGGTTTAATTAGGTATTAACATCACCGATATTTTTGTAGATAATATAAATGTAGCAAAATTACTTTGGCGACGATGGTTTGAACACCGGCGTACTTAACATCCCAACCAAACTGGGTGATGGCCCAACCGGTCCCGCCTAGGGCAACACCATTTTTACCGAGGTAGTTAAGATAATATTCATCCTTAGTTGCCTTATATAGCCATGCTGCTGCCCATAACAACTCATCCTGAATGAAGAATTAAAAAAAATGGCTAAGATGTGTTTATTTAGCTTTTTGTTACACGAACTAGGCATAGTATGATAGCAGCTTTTAAGCTCCTTCTTTTTAGATTTTTTAGCTTTAAGAGCTGGTCTAACCGACTAAGTTTAAACTTTTAAGCCAGATGAGATCAACTTTTTTCTCAAACCCAAATAATTTTCACTTATTTTGTAGCATTACTAATGCATTTTAAGCTTTTTTATCAAGTTAGTTCACCCAATTAACTGGTCCCGGAGAGTTTGAATTAAATTTAAGTTTGATCCTCAGATTTTCAGTTGAAAACACCAACAGTCCGCAAAAGTCAAAGTTAACAGATTAAGTCCTGGTATTTTAACATATTTGGTAGATTTTGCCCATTCCAACTTTTCCAAGTACTTACTGGATTTCAAAATCAGTAGTTGACTATGGTAAAAAATTGTATAGCTAGCATATAGGATTCTAAAAGAATTTATTTTGCATTGGACATACAGACGTTACATTACTCAAGTAAAATTAACTTTCATCAGTAAAAAAAAGATATCAAGTTTTATTTAATGTGTGTAAAAGGGCTTGTTTTTCAGTTCTCAATACCTGGGAAAATGCCAACTTATGTCAGAACATGAGCAAAATGTGGAAACTCGAACTATAACTACAGTCCAAATTACATTATATGATTTGAAACTAAAGTGACTATTTTTCATTACTATCTTGTGATTTTCTTGGAAAATGATGGTATATTTTGTTGAATGTTACTCATGAGTACTTATGACTTTAATTAACTGAAGAAAAAGAATCACATACAGCATATCCACTAACAGATCGGTAATACTTCTTAGCAACACTTATGCTATTGTCGTATTTACCCCTGTATTTGTCTGCAAACTCAAATAGCTGTAAATAATACAAAAAGAGAAAATTTACAGTTAGTATATTTTTCAGGATAAGTAAGTAAAAATTTTAATGTAACAAATGAAATTAATAGTATCTTTTGTACAGACCTGGTCTACTAATAGTAATATTGGTAAAACAAGCCAATTAAAACCAAAAAAGGAAAATGGAAACCTTGTAGTACAACCCTTAAATTTAAACAAATTAAAACATTAAATTCTTACTCATTTTACACAAGTTTATTTATTCACCCAGAATTTTTTCATTATATTACAGACTTACAGTGAAACGTGAAGTGCGGTGAAGACAGTGTTTTTGCACGTGTATTATTATTAATTTATTTTTTTGTATTATTATTAAATAAAGTCACAAAGTTTCTCAAAAAAAAAAAAAGTCACAAAGATTATTAAAGTGTACGGTCCAGATTTGAGTAGACAGATAAATCTGTACGGTGCAAGAGACAAGTGCCGTGATAGGCGGGAAAAAGTTTTGTCGATCCATAATATGCGCCACAAAATAATTAATTTAAATATTAGGTTAGTTTATTTTTATTTTATTTTTAGTAAAATACGAACTAAACCAATTAAAAACAATCGTTTAGTTCGGTTTTGACAAAAATTACCGGAACCCAACCGAATCAAACCAATCATAACTGGTTTGGTTCGGTCGGTCTGAACTTTAACAAATAAAAAATGCAATATTCAAAATTACACTGGTTTCGTAAAGTTTCGTAAAGTTTTCACGTATAATTCATTTTCAACTTTGAATCAAAAATCGAATAACAAGTAAATTTATAAATGATTTTACAAAATATATTATTAATAAATACAAATAGCAAGTATAACATCATATCTCAACTTATTGATGTATATATATAAATAATTATATTATTTTATATATGAATAAATGTAATCGGTTCGGTTCGGTTCGATTTGAAAATCACTCAAATCGCAAATGAAACCGTTTAGATCGGTTTGTCAAATTTCAAATCAAACCAATAACTAATCGATTTGATTCGTTTTTTTAATCGATCGGTTCGGTTCGATCGGTTTGATTGGTTTGGTTCGGTTTATGTACACCACTAACCCCCTAAATAACTACAATTCAAAACTTTAAAGCAAAATTTAAAACTTATCAAGGCATACTAAAATAAAATTGTCTTGATAAAATTGTCGTTTTGCTGACAAATGCTAATTTAAAAACATGATTATAGAAGAACGGCGTTGTTATGCTCTTCTCAAAAATAATGATGTTCAGTAACACATTAATCATTATGTTTTCAGCATGAAGTATTATTCATGAACATTAAATGACAGATGTCTTTCTGAAACTCAGAAATCATACAATATCCTTTGACTCATTCTAGACCGTTTAAAAGACGTAACGCGAAACATTAGGTGAAATTGAATCACCATTTATACTCTGCTTAATTTGCGTCAAATCTGCTTAATTCGTCTAATATTTTAGGTTTTTAGGTTACGTTTATCGTCCAGACAACATGTTTAATCAGGTATTTTAGAACACTAATTCTCACTCACTGATCTCACTGTTTACTCAACTCTTTTTCCAAACATGATTAATCAAATCATGTGTGAGAAGTTGGACCACCAAAAGAGTGCGTATCGTAACAGTTGGTTAACTAGATAGCTAACGTGCACAGTCCACTCCACACATTCAGCTAAGATATTACACCTTTTCATGGCTCACAAAATAATATGCATAATGATGATAGTGTGATAGTACATAATTAATATTTTCAAGTGTCTCAATTTTCAAGTAACATTTTATATTTAATATTTTCAAGGAAAATTGTTAAAATGGTATACAGCCTATTAACTTTTAGAGATCTGGTATCCAATCTAACATTTTTTCTAATTCGGTACCCAACCTATACGTTTCGCTATAATTTGTAACCAACCTAACATTTTTTCTAATGAACCCAACTTATGTGTTAAAAACTAATGATCGAAGACAAATTGAGTCTCTTAATTGGCCTGTATACGTATAGGTTGGGTAACAAATTAAAAAAAATGTTAGGTTGGTTACCAAATTAGAGCGAAGCGTATATGTTGGGTACTGAATTAGAAAAAGCGTTAGATTGGATATTAGACCGCTAAAAGTTAATAAGTTGAATATCATTTTAACATTTATCTCATATTTTCATGATACTAAAATGCAAATGAGAATACATGTTGTGTACTAGAGACACTTATTTTAACAACGGGTTAACAACGGGTTAACAAATAAGTGTCTGTTGCTATCCGAACGATTTTTGTAGTGCTCGCTCCCAATGTGGGAACCATGTCGCTCTAAATTATTCCTTTCATATAAAGAAAGATCAGGCTTGCTTATGGTCCCACTTAACGGACGATAGGTCATATAACTACATGTAATGATCCTGATTAATTAACAAAACGACATGTTCGAGATATAGAAAAAAATAGTTTCTAGATAAAAAAAAAATATGAGAAACTATTTTACCTGCTTGGAATGTGAGAGAAGCAACCTAGAATAGGTGATGTTGCGGCGGTGGAAGACTAGAGAAGCGGCGGCCATGGCAGCAGCAGTTTCTCCGGCAAGGTCTGAACCAGGCTTGCTCGGGTCGATCCGATACGCAGAGCGTGGCGTGGTCATCTCCTCCGGCCTTTGCCAGCAGTAGTGGTCTGTTTCTCCATCTCCAACCTAGTTAGTAGTTACAAACACATTTGTCATATTTAAAGCCAACCCAACACAATGTATACTCCGTTCGTTTCACATTGTTTAGTCTAAACGAAATCACGGGTATTTTTAAAAACTTGTACTTAAATTGCAGCAACGGATATTTTCAAATTTTATTCACATTTTGTTAAACTATATAACTAAATTAAAAAAATGATAATTTAGTTACGAGTTTTTGTCGGTTAAAGTTATACGTGCTTTCGCTTAGGTCACGTAATTTGGGATGGGAAGTACTACATCACATACTCGATCGAGGACTGTACATTTAAAAATAAATGTAAAATTTCAACGGCCAAGTTTTCACCTCTTCATTTGAACAAACAACAACGACAGATTAACAACAGTAATTAATCTTTCAAAGAGACAATACTGACTATATATATAAGAATAAATAAATAGCACAATGTTTATTTTAATTTCCCCTAGATAAGGATAAATAAATATATATATATATAAGGATTAACAACATGATATGTTTATATTAATTGCCCCGCTATATAAGAGCACAATTGATTACAAAATAAATAAATATATATAATAGCAGAATTAAAGTATGATAACAAAGTATGACATATGACAATTGGCTAATAAAAATTAGAATTTCCGGGGGTCAACCCATATTGTGACCATTCTAAAAGTTGAGCAATATGGCCTAATTACTTGAAGCTTATAAACCAAATCATCAAAATGGATAAATTGGAGTAACCAACTAAAAAAAAAAATCTTATTGTTAGTGAGGTCTTTAATTAACTAATGTGAGGAATTTTGAAGATTAATTCTTAGAGTTTTCTTTTTATTGGGAGATTAATTTATCTGTCAATTATGATCGGGACATTTAATCTTTAATTAAAATGTTGAGAATACATGAAACAATGAATCTGTCAAAAGACTACTGAAATACGTAATAGTTCTAAATACAATTAAGCAAACTATAGTGACAGACTGACAGATAATTACATGGGAATAATATATATTGAACGCGAATGCGAACGCAACATTGATCTTGATTTTTTTTGACAAACCAATATCTATGATATAATAGACAAAATACGACTAAAATGGGATACCTGTCCATACAAGACGTTAGGGCTAGGGTGAGCTTTGATAAAATAGTCGGTTCCCCACTTAATAGCAGCTAAAGCATGGACCATCTCTCCGCTAGCGCTCAACTGCTTACCATACTCTAACAAACTCCATGACATCATCGTCACCGTGAACGCCATTGGTAAACCGAACTTAACGTTGTCTCCAGCATCATAATATCCTCCCACTAAATCCACCTACAAAAAATCAATCACAATGCTGTATTTTATTGGAATGTTGTGATATAGGGAGGACGTAAGTGCACTGTTTGAACCTGAAGGGGGCAAATCGTATATTTAATCAAAAGATAAGAGAATCGGAACTATACTAATGCTACAACATGATCTTATATATTTCGTTATATTATGTATTCAAGCCTTTTTCACACTTTTGCGGAGCTAAGTGGCAAGTGAAATATTTCGACACCGTATACGATCGATGGACTTAACTGTGAAGCTAATCATTTGGCATGAAATACAATTTGTATGTTGTAACGTATATACTAGAATCATGATATTTTCATGATGAGAAAAGTTGCGATGATACCCTCAAATAACAGTTAGTTGTAAGGATATATTAATTTGACTATTTCCCTTCCAAAATCTTAACAAATGACTTTTTTGTTCTGATTTTGCTTTTGGATTCTGGTACACCTAAATATCTATCAATAAAAGTAATTGTCATGAAAACTCAAATCTAAAACACTGTCTGTTGTTTTACTTTTTGGTCTAAAAGTTACACAAATTAATTAATAATATACTACCAGTTTAAACATTAAATTACTAAACGAAATACTACAGATTGCACAATAGTCATGAGTAAGAGTACACTCAAAAGATTTAATGACATTTTGACAACGTAATCTCAAAATGTGAAATTAAATTCATATACATGAATATATATAGAGAATTATAGACAATGAGAGAGAGGTTACCCCAGCAGCCTTGCCGTCTCTAAGGCCGGAATGAGACCTCCACTGAACCCGCTGAGATGGAGGGAGAACACCCGATCTCTGTGCTTCAAAGAACAAAATGCTTTTGCTTAGTGCTTGTTTATAATCATGCCCTCCTGCCAATGCTAAAGGGAGGAGACACAAAAACGCGACAAAAGGAGACATTCGAACCGATACAGATCAAGAAATTTATATGCACTATAGTGTTTGTTACTTAGTATGTGTATCTATTTATGCATGTATTAACTGTGATGGCAATGTGGGTGTGATTTTATCAGCCAAAATGGTATAAACACACACCAAAAAAGTGTGATTGTGAGTATAAACTATAAAGAGAGAGTTGTGTGTATGAGGATGAGTAAAGGCCATGTAATATATATTGACTAGTTGAGCAAGCAAAGGAAAGTGCAACTTTGTTTAGAAAATTTGAAGTTTTATTTATTTATTTTCTTTTCTTTTGCTTTAGGTTTTTTATATTACCTCTCCCTATGATTTTTTGGAGGGCTCTAACCCATCTAAACCCATCAAAGCAAACCAAATCGGAAGGAACCGAAGTAAACCAAACCGGTTAGTTGTCAGGTTGGCCTATGTTAATTTGAAATGTAGTACCGTATCCATATCAGGGAAATAACAATCTGGAGTATAAATCTGAGATTTTATAATCGCTTATGTTTTATGTTCCAAATATTTCTATTTAATGCTTAACAGTAATTGCCAAGAAATTTAACAGTTTGCTAGTATATCTTTCCAAATTTGAAAATAAGTAACATATTTCATATATGTTATGTAGTTATTATCAACAGCATGCTATATGATAAGAATATATTTTTGCCAAAAAAAAATTCAAATACAATGTGACATCATTCCTGTAAACTACGATGCTATTGTTTCCACATGAAAATATCGCTTTCATGCCAATAATAGATTCAATAATGAACACAATTTAAATAATATAGTAATTGGCATTATTTGAAATGTGTAATTTGACTCTAGCTAGGCGAATTAGACCTAAGCTAAATATCCGCTTACTTCTCAGTTATCAATTTAACTTTTTAGGGCATACGAAATCATTTTTCAACAAATGATATAAGTTGACATTCTAGCTTCTTGTTTCAAGTTTTTAGATTGATTCAAAATCACGATGTATTGACTTTCTAAAATCATTAATTAAGTGAGCCAGCACAAAAAATATCACCATTAAATTAAGTGAGTTGTAAGGATATTCGTTCTCCTTAGATTCTGTGAATTTGAATTCGTATTTAGTATAAAAAATGAATTTGAATTTGAACTAGTGAGTTGCGACGGTATTTCGTTCTCCACATATTGCACAAGATGTTTAACTATTTAATCTAGTAGTAATTTGAATTATGCTAAACAAATGTGCATTTAATGATCAGACAAAAGTATATAAGAAGTGGCATGTTTTCAGCAACTGCCTTGAAATCCAACCCACTTCATTAATTTCCTCTGTAGTAAAAGTTATAAAATAAAAAATCACATAAGCTTTCTTATTTATCAAGTCTATTTATCAACAAGTCTTATTGCCGCCTATACAACCAGACTGACTCAACCAGATTGACTAACAGACAGTCTTTTATGTAATTTTTAAAATTCTTTTGACACCCACCAAAACAAAAATAAAACCCAAAATATAAATTTATGGAACTTTAGTTAAGACTACCCTAAACTTAAATATTAATTAAAAATATTTAAAATTTTAATAATTTTAATATATTTTATTTGACGATTCAACAAAATAAAAACTCAAATATAATATTATAGAACCCTATTTGAGACTACCCTAAACTTAAATATTAATTAAAAATATTTAAAATTTTAATGATTTTAATATAATTTATTTGACGATTCAACAAAATAAAAACTCAAATATAATATTATAGAACCCTATTTGAGACTATCTTAAACTTAAATATTAATTAAAAATATTAAATATTTGGCCGAATAACAGACTCTTAAATTTCGGGTGAAAATGAAATTCTAAATTTACATTAAGGACTAGTGTGTTGAGAGTCTCTTTGAGTCTATCTGGCTCATTAGCATTATTTCTTATTGTCGTGAGGGTTGATAATGAAGCGAACGAAAACGGTCTGTTTCATTTTCGTTTCATTTAGGTCTGAGGTTTTTTATTATCATGATAAAACAGAAAAGTTTGTTTCATTTCGTTTTGTTAATGATATGAAATTTTCATTTTATTTCGTCTCATGAACCAATTTTTATACTATATGAGTTTTATTAATTAATATATCTAATATATAAAATATTATACACTTATTATTATTAATTTTTAAAGCAAGTCTAAATTTATTATAATGAAATATTCAGTGCATGGATAAGACCCCAATGTTGGTTGAAATTTAGAAGTACGATAAAATACACGTAAAAAAACTAAGTTACACATAGAATGACCTGCAAAACAGTAAAATGATGAGAAAAATCACATGATTTAATATCACAAATTTTCAAAAACTTAAATGACCAAATTTGCTACGATGATTCATGTTCTACTCCTTATCACTTCAAAACTTATAACGTCCCTTATCCCTCTCTCCATGATCAGAATAATCTAGAGCACAAATTTAAGAGCAAATCTAGCCATAAAGTTTAAAAATTCAGTAGCATTAAAACTTAGTAAAAATCTCAAAATTACTGTTAGGTAAAGCGGCAGCTACAAAACTGGATCATAAAGAAAGCCAACAAATGATTCTAATATTACAAAATGAGCTTTATAACCAATGTATATAAGATAACTTCTGTTATGTTATGCAGCTTCATAAGAAATCTTTGTTTCATTAAAGTTTTGTCTGAAAAATAATAGAAACAAAACTTTAGTAATCACCAAGAACACCTCTCCGACCACAGTCCTCACAGAAGTGTTCTAATTTTTTTTTCTTCATTAAATAGCTTCATAAAAGCTTCATCATTAACATAATAACCATCAAATACCTCATCTAGCATATATTCCTCTGGATTATATGGCTTAACCTCAGCATTCATAACATTATTGGTATAAAATAGCATTAAATTGTAAAGTAACTCCCTCGCACACAAGTTACTTCCTTTTGATCAAGCCTGTATGCAGCATAAGTGTGACCTGAAAGACCCATAGCTCTAAAAGTTGACAAATTAACACCACAAGAACCTAGCTTTACTAAGCCGTCCGCCACTTGATTTTGCTCTCTGTACACATGTGTTAAGCTTACACAAACATAGTCCATTAGTATAACAATATCTACCCACAAATTATAAAATTTAATACCAGAGGATAAATTAATGTTCAACCAATTAACAATTAATTCAGAATCAGACTCTACCCAAATATCAATAAAACCAAAATTATAACAAAGGCATAACCCGTTTTTTATGACAATTAACTCAGCAAAAGTATTTGAGTGATTACCAAGGAAGTAAGAAAATGTAAAAATAATGCAACCATTGTGATATCTCAAAACTCTCCACAACCACTAGAATCATTAACTATAGATTTATTTAACATTAGACGAAAACAAAATTTAACGAAACTACCATTGTATGATCATTATCATCTCGTTTACTAAACAAAATGTAATGAACAAAAATAAGACGAGCTCTTAACGAAACGAAAACAAAAAAAATCACGAAATTATCGCCTTGTTCAGGGAATCACAGCCCTAGTTGTACTATTGCCTCAAGAAAACCCGTTGGAACTCTTTTGATGTTGTAAAATTACACCTGCTCTCCTCAAATTCGAAAAAGAAACGATCATCTCCAAAACCCAAAACAAATTACCAACACTATGAAAAAAAGTTAACATTACATTTTATTTTATTTTTAATAGAGGGCATAAACTTCAGAACTTGGATAATTCCAAAATCAACATCTTAATTATTGTAATTTTGTTTGCCTTATCAAAACGTTGACATTTGGCACCACTCGTTCTTTTTTATTCAAAACATTCAAATTGCTGATTTTATTTATGTTCAAAGAAGTTGAACCGCACGTGATCATAATCTAAGTCGATTTATACATACAGAACTTAACATCAGTATCACACAAAAATCTTGAAATAAATTAAGTATTCTGCTTAAAACAGTAAAACTGATATACATTCGTCATTCGGACCTTGTTTAATTGGTCATTGTATTTGGAGGGTGGGACAATATTGGAAGCAGGGCGGAGCCAGGATTTAGGTTGAACCGAAACATAATATAATGAATATATAATATTTTTTAGATATGATAAGCGTTTTGCAATTAATGTTTCGTAGTCTGCAATAACCACCAATGACTGATTATATTATACATTGACAAATTTTTTTCAATTGCATTTTATTAAATTAAGTACGTGTACTGTATTTATATTTAGGACAACTATAGAAGACGTACTAATGGTTTTAAATTTCAATATTTTTGAAGTTTTTTGAGATATTAGAAAAAAATTATTTTATTGTAAAAATGTAAAATCCAAAAATTGGTCTTATTACAACATATAAATACACAAAGATAGAAATATTAATGTAAATTTTACCATAAAGTTGCAGTGTAATACAAGTTTCATATTTTTAAAGCCAAAAAATTATCATTTCTGCTATGGATATTCGAACCCACTACAAAATGCCACATCAAAGATTTTGTTCTCAACACTTAACCAATACATTTCCTCCGCCCCTGATTGGAAGTACACATCATCGTGCATATACCATGCATATTTAGTAACTTCATTAAGCATCGTACTTTAACTTGGATAAAAGAGGTGTATCTGGAATACCACCCACACAGGTGGTATTAAATTTGTAAAGATTGGATTATATTTTAGTAGGTCTGTAATAAAAGTAAGCTCTTTAAAATCGTGTGTATTTGATATTTTCCATGAAAAAGCTTTGTTCCATTCTAGTGTTTCCAATTAACAATTGTAAAGGACAAATCTTTGAGTTTAAGAAAAAGCTACGTACACCTAGCTTATGCCTAAAAATTGTTTACGTAAAAATTGTGTTGAGATGTGTTAATGCATGTGCATGCAGCAAATTGCATCCTTTTCGGGCCATGTCGATCATTGAACCTCAGATTGTATGTGAATCAAGCAGATACAGTCTAGCTTCTGAAAATAAGCAGAAAAGCTGATTTAAAGCTGCAAAGAAGCAAGGCCAGCTAAACCAGTTATACAAAATGGGTAGCTTCTCCAATTCTCCCTACATTAATAATAACCTTAAAAAATAGAGGACTTGTACATAATGTTGAGAATGGTCGGTACACTATTTTGAAGGTGAGCCAAAACCAAAGAAAAATATATTATCCTTCTATATTGGAAGTTTTTTTTTTTGTAATCACTACAAAAAAAAACCGGACCTAATCCCTGCTCAGCCCGCATACTTCCTGCTCGAACTAAACAGCTCCTAAAGTTTCTCGAGTAATAATTGTTCACTTCTAACATTAATTATAAGTATTGCCCTATTTACCAAACAGATCTTTTTTGCAATGCCTATGCAACCAATTCTACATTTCACTAGTAAATCTATGAAATGGTGGATACAGAATTGGTGCACATATCAATACACAGTTAATCAGTACTTCAGCAGGCAAGGATTTTTGGTCTATGAAAAGGCAAGTCAAAGCACTCCAATAAGAGAACTTGATCTTAGAGCCATCTAATCTTTCCATACGTCTTTGATTAGCCTTCTAGGAGCAAGTCCTTTAGCCGATACACTTGGAGTAAGAGGCATGGAAGGTGTTTTAGGTGCTTCCTCATCATCCCAGTCATCACCCCAACTATTATCCCACCCGTCGTTTGAGTCAAATTCCACTTTTTCCCCTCCCGTAACAGGCAAATCCATGCCCATCTTCTGATATTTCGAGCTGTTAAGATGTCTCTTTCGGTAACTCAAGCACATCCAACCCGAGGCTGCTACTACTAAAGCCCCGAAAAAAAAACACATAATTATAGGAATTCGTTTAAGAAAATTGATGGAAGAATCTGGTCCCACGGTTGATATTGTTTCTTTGTTGAGATTCAGAGCAATGACGGTGTCTTTCAGGTCGAGAGTACAATTACCATCACTGGTCGCTAAAACTATCGAGTTTTTATTTCCAGCTTTCATGATGGTTACTTTCACCTGCATAAAACCGTACATGTGTGTAAAATAAGCATTTAATTAATAGTATTACTTTTTTAAGCTCATCTTATTCTCTTATTAGCTGGAACAGATTTGCAGGATTGCCTGAAAAATAACAGTTTTAGGTCGGTTCTTTTTCTTAACCCCAGTGTTTGTGATGGATACTTTTATCTGTAATTTATCTCATGCTAAGGGAAAATAGTGTAAGCTAAGATGAGAATATCTACAGACTATACAGTATACAAACATAATTAGGAAAATAAATTTTCTCCCAGAGACATTGGACACTCTGAGCATAATAGGATGCTGGTTTAGCTCAACTATTTTGCCTATACGCAGCAGTGCCTTTCGTTGAGAAGCCGCAAAATTAAAAATTTCAAGCTGGATGACCCAGTTTTTTTCTTCTCGGCCTGATATCATATAAGCCAGCTTATTTGCTTAAAACTTGTAACCAAACACCTTTGCTCAATGAAATGGATAATATCACATATTTGCATACCAAGTGCATGTAGATATAAAATTGCCTTCGTAGAGATAGATAATAAATAGAACAACAATTTTTGGAAATATACATAACCTTCCAAGGGTAAGCCAAACCATCCAGAATATAGTTTCAATTATTTTCCCAATGCAAAAAAAGGAAAAAAAAACTAGTTTCGGTTAGAACAATTAAAAAATTTTGGCTCACTTAAGTAGAAGTTGATACGAAGCAATCATGTGGGCCTTATCTGCTACTTTTTCAATAAAGAAATGCAAGGTTGATCCACAGAGGGCAAGATTTTCTTGGTAGGAAAAAAGGTGAGAGGTAGTGCATTTCTCAGACTAAACTCAAGGTCCTAAACAACCTATTTTCTTCCCAAAAATACTGGCAAAAAAGTTCACAACAGGTCATGCTGTGAAGTATTATAAGAAGCCTCTTCATAGAAAAAATCCCAAATGACAAACCCCGGAAGCTAACACCACTACTATAATTCATGTGATTTGATATCTGTATAACTGTAATTTTGCACAGAACATTTCAATTTATTCAACAACAATTCTCTGTCAATTTACTACAGTTCTGTCAATTAGTATCCTCAACTGGCACCTTTTTTTTATAATTTCTGTATGCTACTACAAGTTTTAGACAATATAACAGTACCCCTTAAATTTGAAAAATCATGTCAGTTGAGGTATAAAATTGACAATCGTGTAAGCTGAGGATACAATATTGATGATATTTGATGAACTAATTACTATAAATAGCAGAAATTTTGTCTTTCGGTTCACAGACTTGAAGATTTTGTAGTCAAGTGCACATAACTGGAGTTACGTACCAGTTGAACATATAAACCCCAAAGCATGGCACTTCATGGTTTAAGTTTTCTAGCAAGGGTAACTTCTCAAAATTATCGGGGCTTAAAGATCAAAGAGAGCCTGTACAAGGCTTGAAGTAAACAAAAATATCATTCTCGGGTTGTTATGCCTTAACCACTATATTGATCTTTGGAACTACGAGACTGTTTGATCAGGGGGTTTGTTAACCTCAACTTATTTGCTTATAATATACAGTGTATTTGTTGGGTAGCGTAAAAGAATTAGAAGTTTCAAGCTGGATTAACCCTTTTTTTTCCCTTTTTCTTTGTCTCATATAAGTTGGCGCATTTGCTTGAATGTTACGTTAAAACAAAAATTTATCTTCGTCGGCTCAATGACATGAATGATGCAACATAATGTGTACCAATGATGTCTACATATAGCAGCACTTTAAATAAGAAATTTTGGAGGAGGGGCAGTCCTTGGAAGACAATATTTGGTTGTCCTAGACTCATTATTCTGCAACCGAGATTGTTGCTGGGAAAGCCTTACAAATAGGTATATAAGCTATTTAGATGTGCAATCGAGATATGCTGAGAACTACACATAACACTCGATAGCATATCTATTCAGCATTAGCATAAAAATTTTAATTGCGGCCCTGAGATCAGCCTTCTTCTTCTAGTAACTGATGACACTTCGTTTATGACTAAAAAAAGGAGCCACTATATGGGAAAAAGTGCATAACAGGGTATACTGAAGCATTAGAAGAAGCCTGCTTGATCGAAGTAATCCCAAATAAACATCTATGGCTCACACAACCACTATAAGCCTTTGATTTAGCGCATGCCTGACTGAATGTATGATGGACACTAAATACAAGAAGTAAGGTGCCACTTATACAAAGTAAACTATCTTGTTTATGTCTCATCTACATATATATACATACATATATATATATATATCTGTGTGTGAATATATGTACATGTTTCTACGCATTTGAAATGGTACATTAACTACTCATCAGACCCAAACCCCAGTTTAATAGACACATTCAGATTTGAAACAATAATGTCTGAAGGTTATCAATGCCAAACTATTTGAACAGAGCCTGAACTAGACATAAAAGTAGATAAAAAAACTACAATGACTCTTTGTTCTGCTTTAATTAACTATGGTAAACGTGTACCTTATAGTATTCATTCTCTTTGAGTTGGATCTGTGTTTTCTCTAGCTTCACAAATTCAGGAGCCGAAATTTTTGCACTGAGAGGTCCTTTCCCTTTGTTCTGAACAAGAAGCGAAAGTTCCGGAGACTCTGAAATGGTTAAATAGAACCACTTTCACTGAAAAAACCCAAGCTCAACAAACCAAGCCAATACATATTACCTTTTTTCCACAAAATTTGATATGAAATAAAGAGATGGGATAATTGCGTTTTGTACACCAACTTATACATTTTAGCTATTAATACACTTACATTATGTTCCTTGGAGATTTAGAACACTTACGTTATAGATTTGGAAAAAAATAATTATAAGGTTGGGAAACAATTTAATTACGAGAACCAAATATTTTATGCACCATCTTTTCACGTTTTACATATAACTTTACACTGTTCAATTATGTCTATTCTGTTTCAGTTCTCAATTTGTGGTTTTTCCTTTGTAGTTTATAAAAGCAAGTAAAGGAGCAAAACTCTAAGACAAAGGGATTTGAGGTTGTGCAAAGGCAAGAGCTCAAGTCCCGGCAAAGTTTTTAAGCTGGTAGAATTTTATGTAGTATATAATAACAATATATTATGAACAAATATAGATAATTCAACATTCGTCTACAGACAGTTTTATTATGAGCATTTGGAGACTAAGCCCCAACCTTGTTGGTAGCTAGTTTATTCTTGCCCGTGAGACCCTTTTTGGGTAGAGGCTCTCACCTTGTAACAATTTAATCGAATAGTTTGTTGACTATTTAGAAGAAAAAAGAGTAAGGCTAGGATACTAGTTTCTAATTTATGTAGGTTGGTACACATAAATGTAATCTGTTGATACTTTTAAAACTGTAATTAAGCCAAGCACGCCACGTCAATATGACAAGTTGAAAGTACTAAAAAAAGTTAAAAGAAAATAAATACCGTTTCCTGGAACTCTCAAACATGCTACTAGCCCAATCTTTTCGACCTTACAACTATTAGACGCATCACATTCTTCAACGCGAGAGTCTTCTTTTCTCACCGGTGAAGAAGAAACCTCCAACTCTTTACTAATCTCTTTCGTATCGGACCCTTTATCAGGTTTCTTCTTCCTATCACCATCATCCTTATCTTTTTCAGAGCTAATTTGCTTTTTCTCTCCCGATTTCTCTTTAGCCTTAATTATTTGGACACCCTTTTCTGACCCGTTTACTTGATCTTTGTCATCTTTTACGTTATCAACTATATTATGATCTATCATTGAGCCCGACCCATCGTTCTCTACCTTTGAATCAGTTTTATTATTCGAAGTTGAATGTCCTTTTGGATCTAAACTTGTACCAGCAATTACCTTAACCTACATTTCAACAATAGAAGAAAGAGTGAAAAAATGAGAATATGAACGATAAGTTCAGTTAAAAAAACCTGTAGCTGCAGAACAGAGTCTGTACTAGGTTATGGTTAAAATAAGTTATTTCCAGTAATGTTACCATTTGTTCAGATTACTTCAAGACAAACACAAGTATCAACAACCTGATTATATCCCTTTTTCTAATTTCTCATAATAAGTTCAGCCTTTTGGTTCCAATTCATGACTATCACGAATATACCTGGCTAATTAGTACTTATAAATGAACGGAAGACGGTTATAGTATCAAATAATGTCACTATTTGAAATACCCTTTCAAAATCGGGTATACAAGTTCCCATGGCCGTTTCACCCACAAAGATACTAAATAAAAGAAAGTTTCATTATTATAGATAAGGAATTGAGTAGATGCATATCCTTAACAAAACAAGGGCTTGAGGCTGACGAAAAATTGTGTACATTTACCTTACAACTCTAACATATACACTGTAGCTTATAGTAAAAACCGAAAGTAAGCAAGCTTCAAAGTAAAAACTGTACAAGCCCATATTCATGATCTCAGCTCTACATTATATATCCTACATAACAAAGACATATTCCAATTTTAAAACAAAAATAACGCAAACTATATATCCTAATTTCAATTGAATTACCTCTGCAACAGCAGCAATGTGGCTGATAAAAATTAAGCTCCAACAAATAGCAAGCAGAAGTATATTATTCACCTTCTTCATCTGATAAAACAAAGCCGATGCCCGAGTGAGTCATAGTAAACTGAAGTTAACTAAATCGTAACAGTATACTATATTCTTATGATATTAATTCTATTAGTGACCCTTAAATTTCAACTCTTGAATAAGTATATAACCGGAAAAAAAATTCAAGCGAGAACTGATGTAATTGAATAAAAGTAAACTAGATATAAACTGATTTCCAGCAAAAAAAACACGACCGAGATACTTAATATTGATCCTTCATTCTCACCAGATAAACCAATATCTAGCATATCAGATCCAAGTGAATCACGGTAAGCTATAAATAAACGGATTTCATTTCGAATTCACAGTGACTAACAAGATTCTTAGTCAATCTCAAGTAAATAAAGAACGAATATTCGCTTATACCTCAGTTTAAATGATGACCCTCAAAACTCTACTAAAAAGGGACCAAATAAAACTTTTTTTTAGCAAAAAAACAGTATCAAGTGATCACATTAAACAAAACTTATCCAATTTCTGGCAAAATAACCTTATAATTAGTCTCCCAAAAATTAACCATTAAAAATTAAAACTCAGGTGATATAAGTATCAAATAAACGAATTTCTAGAACAAAAAGCAGATCCAATAAATTCACAAGTAAACTAAAATTAATAGTCTCTAGCAAAAACACAATCACATACAAGCTCATAATTCAGTACTAAAACAATAATTAATAACCCTTCATTCTCATGTAAATATAGAATCAAATAAACTAAATTCTAGCAAATAATAGATCCAACACTTAGTTCTCAAGTATAATTTAAATTAATAAAGCTCGAGTTGACTATAACGTTTAAGAGGATAATTTAAACCCTAATTAAATTCTTATTTTTTTCTACATAGATACTAATTAAGTCAACGTATATGCTAAAAGTAGCTTAAGAGACTCAGGTGCTTACATTCTAGAGAGAGAGAGAGAGAGAGACTAATCGGATTGTTTTTTAGTTTTTAACGAAATACCACTGCAAAAAAAAATATTATTTTTTGTTAGGAGGTTTGGGACGGTTTTTGTGACGGGTTTGTGACAGTTTAGTCAATTTGCGATACATTTGTGACAGTTTTTTAAATTAGCAATAGGCTTGTGACAGCTTTTGACTCTCACTAAATCAAACATTAGTTTGTAGTGTACATGTGTGCTTTTTAAATTAAAGAAACAAACATATTTATACTAAAGAATCTATCAGAATTTTTCTTTTTTACTTCAAAAATTATTGTAACTTGAAGAAGTTAAATACTATTATTTTCATAAATGAAAAAGAAAGAAAACGACTTGAATTTTTATAAAATCTAGCCAATTTGTCAATCGACCATGTACTCGTTACTGTAAATGTTAGATACTTTTAGAAATCATAAAATTAATTTAATTATGTATAATTATATTATTTAATATAAGAATATTAAGTATCAAATATATAAGTGGGGGTTTTCTAAATACATTTTTTTGATATTAATATTATTACAAATTCAATCATCACGTTTTTAGTAGTCATGTCGATTAAATAGATAACTAGTAAGTTGTTCACGTGTCTATTCAGAATAAAAGATTAGTCGTAAACTCAATCGCTTTGTTGTTTAATTTGCAGTCTTTTGTGAGATGGTCAAAGTTATAGGGGTTTACAAATCACACAACACATACAAAGAGTAATATTTTACCTAAATTTAATACTCCTTTTAAATTGAATAACGTATTACAAGTTCGTTCAATTTGCAAAAATGCTTTCTCTAGTAACAATTTTACGTTTGATTATTATGTCTATGTTGACTTTCATGCATCTAATTTTCTTGTATGAAGGACAAGGTTACATGATGATCCTAAGATAATCAATATATAGTACAAACATATATTGTGTTTAGTATAAACTTGTTTAGACTTAGCAAATAATCTTTTTATATAAAGTGAACAATGTTTATCAATCATCATTATTATATAATTTATAATGTTTACATGAATGAATATAAATATACTAGTAATCGTGTTCACGTGTTGTGTGTGCGGCGCGTAATGAAATAAAAATATAGAAAATATGTATAATTATGTGGATTATAAAAAAAAACATAGTTTAATATTTAAAATAATGTTTGGTTGTTAAAGAAAGATAAATAGTTTTATTAATTTATAGTTTTTATATTTTTATTGGAGTATGGTAGGGGTATAATTAATATAAATGTGTATGAGTATTTTTGAAAAAAAATTGCTAAATTGAACAGACTCATTTGAATTAGGTTAACTTATTATAATATATATATATATATATATATATATATATATATATATATATATAATAGAATGATATATATGAAAAAATATTAAAAATAATACACAAACTTGTTCATAAACAATTGTGTTCATTTGTCGTCGTTGTAATCGATAGTGGCTTATCTTTACCCTGTGTTAGTAAAAAACCTCCTCATATTTGTAGAAAAAAAATGTTGTATTGAACTTTAAAAAGTCTAGTTCCCTCTTTGTTTTTGACTTATTATGTTTAGTATAACGGAATTCGTTATTTCTTTTCTATTGTTAATCACTTTTTTCGTAAATACTTGGATCTTTCTAATCGCATTAAATCTTGATGTGATGTATGTACCCCAAATAAACTTGATGCGTTGTTCGTTTTTTACAATTTCAAACAAATGTTGAGCGGGAATTAATCATTTAATCAAAATGGTTCAAACGTACGCAAATGCGGGAAGAATTTAGTCCACACACAAATCAACAAGGAATTAGTTATCGCCATCCATGTCTAAATATTCATTAACAAAATGCAATCATTGAAAGAAAACACATGCATACCATTGAATTCTTTAGCAATTGTGGCTGAAATATCTATCTCGATTTCTTACTGAGAAGATGCGTTCAATTCTGCGTGTTTTAGTTAAAATCATATTCCACACTTGTTACAGAATAAGCTGCATGCGTTGCAAAAATTGATTGTTAAAACCTCCTAATTATTATTTATTATGAACAATTGGGTGTGCTTGTTTGGCCATACTTGCGACTATGTAATTGTTTGGAGTTAATTTCCAGTCAAAAATGTGCGTGTTTATTAGTAGTCTATCATATCATAACTATGAGTGTCTAGATCTGCTAAGAAGTGTCTATATTTCTCCTCAATTTGTGTTTGATAAACTAAAAATCCCCTTTCGAGTGAGATATCTTTTAACAACGTCTGCAACAAGCGTTACACAAAATGCTACTATACCTACTAATCAACCTAGAGGTCAAGCAACCGATATCGCTTATCCACAATAACTACTGACTCGCAAACTATTGATGCCGCTCGAGGCTGCGACTGTACCATAACTCCAATCTAAACCAATCGCATGTGTACCCCTCAATCCTATATATATATATATATATATATATCCTCTCTTGTTCACTCCTTTGTTTTGCATCTTCTCAGTTGTCATCAACAAATGTATACCCGTCTTCAAAATAACATCCTCATTTCTTATAAGAAACACATTGATGGCGTAGTAAAACCGACTATTTACAAGCTGATTGTGAGACTTGGGAACCTGCATGTTTTACACAAGTTGTTAAAGGAACAAGGTTATCGGGCTGCTAGGAGCTTCGAATTTGATGCACTTTTGTGCTATGGCAATTGAAATTTGGTTTGGTTTTTGTATGCCCCTATTCATTACAAAAAAGTGCGAGGTTAGCAACAAACAATAGTTGATATCCTAATGGTGAAGCGAGTATCGCTAACTTTAGTAACATTATAATAACAAAGATCTGTTATAATTATGTTGATAAAGTTAGCGGCACTCACCTTATAATAACAATCAGGATAACAACAAAATGTCTAATGATTATAGTAAATTAGTTGGATCTAGTTCTGATCCAAGGTTCGCTTTTGTTTGATCTTTCAAGATTGAGATAGCTAAGACTAAACTCATACCCATATATAGAAACGATTAAGTATTGTCTATCTGTATTTTAACCTCGAACACGATGAGTCCAATACGTCTGCAGATTGGTGCGGGCCACATTTTTTCCTTATAATTATAAGGCATATCCAGGCGATCAAATCATGATTTTGGCTCGTCTAGTAATATGGTACTTTGGTAGTTGTAAAACAAAGCGATCTATAGTTTACTTTTCTATTAAACGGCATGTTATAAAAATAAAATAAAAAGTAATATCTAAACATTAGACTTGCTATCTATTTAGTGATTACATTTTTGTTTACCTAACTTACAAAATCGGGTAATAAAACCATTAAAACAAATGTGAGTAATAATGGATTTTTTTTAATAAAAAAATTTAGAATATGTTCTAATATGTCAATTTTAAAAGAAGAGAAATTAACAAAAACATACCCTACTCTTATTATATTAACAAAAACATACACTCAAAAGTTAAATTATCAAAAACATACATTTAATTAACTAAAAAAAATTAATTAATAAAAAAGAGGGTATGGAATAAAAAAGGGGTATGAACTCGAAAAAAAAGCGTATGAAATCGAGAAAAAGAGTATGAACTCAAAAAAAATATGGTATGAAATCGGGAAAAAAAAGTATAAAATGGGAAAAAAAAAGAGTATAAAATTGGAAAAAATGGTATGAAATCGAAAGCAAAGAGGGTATGGAATGGGAAAAAATTATATAAAATTGAAAAAAATAGGGTATGAAATCGCAAAAAAATGTATGAATTCGGAAAAAAAAATGTATGAACTTACAAAAATGGTATAAATTCGAAAAAATTGGGGTATGACTTTAAAAATTGGGATATCAACTTTAAAAATAAGGTTGTGAAGTTTAAAAATAAGCTTATGAACTTTAAAAATTATAATATGAAATTTAGTAATTGAGGTATGAACTCGAAAAAGAGAGACTATGAACTCAAACAACAAAAGTTTGTTGGCTTTGGTACTATTTCGAACAAACAATAAAGTAAAGGACAATAAATTAAAAGACAGGAACGCAATGAAAATAACACTTTATTTATCACAATTGGAATATGAATTACAATTCCTGACTCGTACAGAATTAAAAATAAACTGCTGGACTGGTTTGACAAAAAAACAAACTGCCGAACTGTTTTGACAATAAAACAAACTGCCGGACTGTTTTGACAATAAAACAAACTGCCGGACTGTTTTAACAATAAAACAAACTGCCGGACTGTTTATAAAAAAAATGCCGGACTGGTTTATAAAAAACTGCCGGACTGTTTATAAAAAACTGCCGGACTGGTTTTGTAAATACTGGAAATTACAGAACTGAAAAATAAATTACAGAAAGTAAAGACTGAAAGTAAACAGTACAGAAAAGTAAATTACAGAAAAGAAACAGTACAGAAAAGAAATGGACAGAATGTAAATGACTGAAAAATAAATAACAGGAAATATAAAAGAAGAGGCAACTGCTGAGCAGTTTTTCTTAAACAATATTTTCCGAACCACCTTTAAAGATTTCTGATTTGGGACTTTGTTCACAAGGTACAACTTCTATCTCAGAGTGCTCATATGGAAACCGGCACCGAACCATAGGTCGAGCTGTTGGTGGTGTGGTGCGGTTCTCTCTCTCTATATGATGCTTATGCTGTGAGGTTGTGTGTATTCTGGTGTGTTGAAATGAGAGGGGGAGGGTTGCCTTTTATAGGCTCTAATGAAACCGCAGCCATAAATGTTGGTCATCAATTCTGGGAGTTACACCCCCAGAATCCGCTCAATTAATTCTGAAACCGCAGCATTTAATCTCATTCATTGCTGGAGCGTTTCTGTTGCTGGAAACTCTAGGGACTGCTTTGTATTTTATACAAAACTCCCTATTCGGGTTTGGACCCAAGAGCCGAGACATTTCCCAAATCTCAATCCCAAGCCCAAGCCCAAGCCCGAGACACGAGCGAGCGTGTGTGGTACACACTAATACTCTTAGGTGTATGTGGACATGTTAGTTTAATAACTACATGGGTTGGTATGATATATATATTGTAAAATTAACTCTTAATCTTCCAATATGGGATTATACTAAATGGTTTTCCTTTACCATTTCGGTTTTTCAGATTTGAGCTTTCGAGGCAACAATTTTGAAGCCACTTTGTATTCACACCCATTCTCCGAATAGGTCATGTGATATACCGTTACGAAGCTCGTCACACGGGCAACTCAACCACGTTGAGTACGGTATAAACAACTCAGCGCTGTTACACGAAATAATGACTCGAAGTTGGTCCAGTGACCATTCAGAAACACCCATGTTTTCACATGTTTTTCCAACAAAGTTATGAACTCGAAAAAAAAGTATAAAATCAAGAAGAAAAAAAGATATAAACTCAAAAAGAAGAAGGCATAAACTCCAAAATAATGCGGTATGATATCGAAAAAAAGAGGGTATGAAATCGGAAAAAAGATGGTATAAAATCGGAAAAAAGAGGGTTGTTTTAAATTAACATATGTAAACCCTACTTATATTACATAAATTTACAGATGTGTCGAACTCCAGCTATAATCAATATCCAAGATTAGCCTGTCTTCTTTCATGCATTTCCTTTTTACCAAAATGTAATTAAATGAAATTGTCTCATAAGTTGAATGCATGATTATTAATTAAAAGCTGTATAGATTTGAGAAGTTCTTGATTTACGATACCATTTCTTTACATTTTCACCATTTACATATATGCAGTAGTATAGATGCAGTTGTACTATAAATTAGAAGTTGAATGCATCATGATTATTAATTGAAAACTGTATAGATTTGAGAAGTTCTTGATTTACGATACCATTTCTTTACATTTTCACCATTTACATATGCAGTAGTATAGATGCAGTTGTACTATAAGTTAAAAGTTGAATACCTGTTTATTAATTAAAAGTTGTTTAGATTTAAGAAGCTATTGATTACAGTAACAATTCTGAATACATGTTTATCATTTTTATATGTAGTTGTACTGATGGATTATTAGTACTATTTGGTAATAACTGATTGATTATTGAAGTACCATTTTTCTTTTACTGTTTGTTTAAATTTTTACATACCATTTTTAATAGATTTTACACTATATACATCCAGTTTGAAAGTAGATTTTACATACCATTTTTAATAGATTTTACACTATACATCCAGTTTGAAAGTACGTAGATTTTACATACATTTTTAATAGATTTTACACTATACATCCAGTTTATAAGTACGTAGATTTTACATACCATTTTTAATAGATTTTACACTATACATCCAGTTTATAAGTACGTAAATTTTACATACCATTTTTAATAGATTTTACACTACACATCCCGTTTATAAGTACGTAGATTTTACATACCGTTTTTTGTTTTCCATATTTTAAACGTTTAGCTTCTACTTACACAATCTTCTTTCTTTTAATTTTTTGTGATAAAACAGACTCAAGGAGAGAGCATTAGCTCGGCATCTGACATGAGTATCGAGGTGGTTTACTTTCTTTCTCCTATTTTTACTTGTTCTAAAGTATAATGCGTGGTCGGTTTGGTTTTAAAACTACGAAAATTGCAAACCGAACCGAATAAATGGGTTTCTTAATTTTCAAACCAAGTCAAACCCATTACTAATCGGTTTGGATCGGTTTTTACTCGATTCGGGTTGGGCGCTTTTATCGGTTTAACAGTTTGAAAATACGTAGATTTTACATACCGTTTTTTGTTTTCCATATTTTAAACGTTTAACTTACTGCTTACACAATGTTCTTTCTTTTAATTTTTTGTGATAAAACAGAGTAGCAGCAGCTCGGCATCTGACATGAATATCGAGCTGGTTTACTTTCTTTCTCCATTTTTTACTTGTTCTAAAGTATACTGCATGGTCGGTTTGGTTTTAAAACTACGAAAATTGCAAACCGAACCGAATAAATGGGTTTCTTGATTTTCAAACCAAGCCAAACCCATTACTAATCGGTTTGGATCGGTTTTTACTCGATTCGGTTTGGGCGCTTTTATTGGTTTAGTTTAGTTTAATTATGTTCTCCCCTAATTGTTTCCGTTTGATGGTTGGGTTGTGATGTTAATGTTGAGTTGTGGAGCCAAATGAGATTTGGCCATGTTTTCTAATTATCCCACATCACTAAGAATTGTAATATGACCCACTAAGGGTTCTATTTATATGCCCCAATATCTTGTATTTTAATTACACCTACACAAACACCTCTATATTATAAAGAGAGAGTTCTAGTTGCGAGAGAACCATAGCTTTGTGTTTAGCTAGATTACGTTTGTAATCCTCTTAATAAATATTAAGTGTCACGTGTAGCGGCCCGGAGACGTAGCCAATTTGGGTGAACTCCGTTATCAAAGTGTGTGTGTGCTCGGTTTTAGTATTTCTGTCTTTCATTGATTCGCCTGATCGACCCTAACAAGTGGTATCAGAGCCCGATGTTTGCAGAACTAAGGCCGAAGACCGAGAGGAAGATCGATGGCGAAAGAAGACAGGACCACACACGGGATCGAGAAGTTCGACGGGAAGGACTTCGCATTTTGGAGAATGCAGATAGAGGACTACCTCTACGGGAGGAAGATGCATCAGCCACTTCTCCTTGAGGAAAGGCCGACCACGACCACCGAGGAGGCGTGGAAACTCTTAGACCGTCAAGTGTTGGGAGTGATCCGCCTAACACTATCTAGGAGTGTCGCACATAACGTCGCAAGAGAGACGACGACGATGGGGATGATGAAGATCCTCACCGACATGTATGAGAAACCATCCGCGAACAACAAGGTACATCTCATGCGTAAGTTGTTCAACCTACGCATGGCTGAGGGGACACCTGTCGCGAGTCACGTGAACAAGTTCATCGACACCGTAAATCAGTTGGATGCGGTGGAGATAACTTTTGAAGACGAAGTGAGAGCCCTTATACTGCTAGCATATTTACCGAACAGTTGGGAATTCATGCGAGCTGCTGTGAGCAACTCAATTGGAAAGGAGAAACTGACTTACAACGGTTGAGTTGGAAATTCATGTGAACTGCTGTGAGCAACTCAATTGGAAAGGAGAAACTGACTTACAACGGCATCCGAGATCAAATACTCGCTGAGGAACTCAGGAGATTAGATATGGGTGAATGCTCAAATGATGGAGCAGCCTTGAACATGGGTTCAAGAGACCGGGGTAAGGCCAGGGTATGGGACGTTAGAGGACGTTCACAATCCCGAGGTAGAAGAGGGCTAAGCCGAGGAGGTAAAGATAGCGACCGAAGTAAGAAGAATCTTCGGTGCTATAACTGCCAGGGTATGGGGCACTTCAGTCATGAGTGCAAGCAGTCGAAGAAGAGTACCGACCGTGATCACGGGGCTAATATTGCGAGCGACGAGGATTCGGGTGACTGTCTAATGCTTGCTGTGCAGAGAGACATAGATTCGTGGATTCTAGACTCTGGGGCATCATTTCACACGACCGCTCAGAAGGATTTATTCGAAAATTACACTGCGGGTAATTTCGGTAAAGTGTATCTAGCCGACGGAGAAGCGTTGGATGTTGTTGGAATGGGCGATGTGAAAATTCGCATTCCAAACGGGTCGGTATGGAAGCTAACGAAAGTGAGGCATGTCCCGAGGTTGACCAAGAATCTGATCTCAGTAGGTCAACTCGATGCCGAAAGGCACTCCATTTCGTTCAGCTGTGGAGTTTGGAAAGTTTCACGAGAAGCTATGGTGATAGCCCGAGGGAGTAAGGTCGGTACGCTGTACATGACGACCGATGAGGAGTGTACAGTGGCGGCATCTGTGTCGCAAGACTGCTCGGAACTGTGGCATCGACGGTTGGGTCACATGAGCGAGAAGGGGATGAAGGTGTTAGCGAAGGACAGCAAACTTCCAGGCTTGAAGTCTGTCAACCTCGATATGTGTGAAGGTTGCATCTTCGGGAAGCAGAAGAAAGTAAGCTTCCGGAAGGGTGGAAAAGCTCCCAAGGAGGAGAAGCTAGCACTGGTCCACTCAGATGTATGGGGACCATCTCCAGTAACTTCACTGGGAGGAGCTCAATACTATGTGACCTTCATCGATGATTCGACGAGGAAAACATTGGTCTATTTCTTGAAACACAAGTCTGAGGTGTTTAAGAAATTTCAAGAATGGAAGGCCATGGTCGAACTGGAGACCGGGAATAAACTCAAGTGTTTGAGGTCCGATAACGGCGGAGAGTACATTGATGCGAAGTTCGTAGAGTTCTGTGCTCAGAGAGGCATTCGAATGGAGAAGACCATCCGAAGAACGCCACAGCAGAATGGCGTGGCCGAGCGAATGAACCGAACAATCAATGAGCATGCTAGGAGTATGAGACTGCAAAGTGGGTTGCCCAAAGGCTTGTAGGCACATGCAGTAAGCACGGCGGTTTATCTCATTAACCGCGGACCCTCAATGCCCCTAGAAAGGAGGATTCCCGAGGAAGAGTGGGTAGGAAGGCCTATCTCTTATGAACACTTGCGAGTGTTCGGTTGTCTGTCATATATCCATGTCGACATAAATGAACGTACCAAGCTTGACTCAAAATCCAAAGTGTGTTACTTTGTGGGGTACGGTGAAGCTGAGTTTGGATATCGCTTTTGGGATGGTCAAACAAAGAGGATCGTTCGCAGTAAGGATGTCATCTTCAACGAAAGCATTTTGTTCAAAGATCGACAAAATATGGAGGAACAAGCGCTCCCGTCCGAGGAAAGTGGTATGGTCGACATGAATGCGTTTTCAAGATTGGACTTGGAAAATGACACTGAAGATGAACCAGTGGTGCTTGACAACCGACCAGCAGATGCTGAAGAGGCCGATGAGCTGTCCCAGACTCCCCGACCTGAATTGGGCCGAGGTCATCGCGAGAAGAGACCTCCTGCCCGATACTCTCCTTCCCTGCATTACATATTGCTCAGTGATGCAGGAGAGCCCGAAAGTAGAGAAGAAGCTCTGGAGCTGAAAGACTCGAGCAAGTGGGAGCTCGCGATGAAGGATGAGATGAAGTCGCTCGAGAAGAATGTGACTTGACAGTTAGCCGAACTGCACAAGGGGAGAAGGGCACTGAGCAACAAATGGGTGTTCCGTCTAAAGGAGGAACAAGATGGCACGAAACGGTATAAGGCACGCCTAGTAGTCAAAGGGTTCCAGCAAAAGGCAGGAATTGACTACACCGAGATCTTTTCACCAGTCGTAAAGATGACGACTATTCGGCTATTGTTGAGCATTGTTGTAAATGCGAATTTTCATCTCGAGCAGTTAGATGTGAAAACTGCCTTTCTCCATGGAGATCTCGATGAAGAAATTTACATGCTCCAACCTGAAGGGTTTGCCGAAAAGGGAAAAGAGAAACTGGTCTGCAAACTGAGAAAGAGCTTGTATGGGCTAAAATAAGCACCACGGCAGTGGTATAAGAAGTTTGACAGTTTCATGGCGGATACCGGGTTCGAAAGAAGTGATAGTGATCACTGCTGTTTCGTGAAGAGATTTGCGAACTCTTCGTACGTCATACTACTGTTGTATGTAGATGACATGTTGCTCGCCGGGTCGAGCCTTGTTGAGATTAACAAGGTGAAGCAACAGTTGGCGAAACAGTTTGAGATGAAAGATTTGGGTGCCGCAAATCAGATCCTTGGTATGAGGATTTCTCGAGGAAAGGATGGGTCCCTGTTTCTGTCGCAAGCCGAGTATGTAAAGAAAGTGTTGGCATGGTTTAGCATGAGTGATGCCAAGGCTGTAGGCTCACCGCTAGCCACACACTTTAGCTTGTCGAAGAAACAATCACCCTTAGACGAGGAAGGAAAGGATCGTATGTCGAACATACCCTACGCTTCAGCAATTGGTAGCTTGATGTACGCTATGGTGTGTACAAGACCGGACATTGCCCATGCAGTGGGAGTTGTCAGTCGTTACATGAGTAACCCAGGAAAGCACCATTGGGAAGCTGTGAAGTGGATATTGAGATATCTCTCGGGTACCGTGAGTTTGGCATTATGTTTCCGAAAGACCTCGGAAGGCCTGCACGGCTATGTGGATGCTGACATTGCCGGTGATCTGGATAGCCGAAAGAGCACAACGGGATGTGTTTGTACCTACGGTGGTACTGATGTGAGTTGGACATCTAAGCTGCAAAAGATTGTTGCATTGTCGACCACAGAGGCTGAGTACGTCGCGGTGACGGAAGCAAGCAAAGAGATGATTTGGTTGCAAGGTTTCTTGAAGGAGCTCGGTCAGAAAACCGACAAGGGAGTTCTGCACTGTGATAGTCAAAGTGCAGTTCAGCTAGCCAAGAATCATGTATTCCATTCACGCACAAAGCACATACAGATTCGTTACCACCTTATCCGGGCTGTTCTAGAAGATGGAATCTTCGCGCTAGAAAAGATTGAGAGCGTTAAGAACCCCGCCGATATGCTAACGAAGACTGTTACAATCGACAAACTGAGGCTGTGTGCAACCTCAGTAGGACTCCGAGCATGAGACTTAGGGTCGCCGCTACACTAGAAGAATGAGTAACTCGCCGATGACGGCAGAGTATCAATTAATATACAACGATACCGATGTGAGCATTCTGCTCGGAGGAGCACAGTGAGTTCGGTGGTTGAGGATAATTGGAGTTCTTTTGAATCACTCGACATTTGACTCCAAGTGGGAGATTGTTGAGCTGTGGAGCCAAATGAGCTTTGGCCATGTTTTCTAATTATCCCACATCACTAAGAATTGTAATATGACCCACTAAGGGTTCTATTTATATGCCACAATATCTTATATTTTAATTACACCTACACAAACACATCTATATTATAAAGAGAGAGTTCTAGTTGCGAGAGAACCATAGCTTTGTGTTTAGCTAGATTACGTTTGTAATCCTCTTAATAAATATTAAGTGCCACGTGTAGCGGCCCGGAGACGTAGCCAATTTGGATGAACTCCGTTATCAAAGTGTGTGCGTGCTCGGTTTTAGTATTTCTGTCTTTCATTGATTCGTCTGATCGACCCTAACAGTTAATATAGGAATGGACCTAAATTTCACATGTGTTTGTTTAGAGTTTGCTTCAGTCCATAATTAAACACTTGCATCTGTTATTCTTTTACATAAAATGCATGTCTCGCTTATTTGTAGAGAATTGGATACTATGAAGAAAATTTTACCGAAATAAATAAAATAAAAGAAGGTGGTTACGGTGGAGTTTTTACGTGCAAGGACAAAGAGGAAAAAATGTATGCCATCAAGAAAGTAGGATTCAATCAAAAGACTGCAGCAAAATCATTTCAGTAAGTGTAAATTGTTTGTTTTATTTGGTTATTTTATCAAGCAAAAGTATTAGTCATAGTGTCATATTATATTGATATAGGTATTGTTTAGTTGCATCTTATAAATATAAAAAATACAATATTGAAAAGAATACTTATAAGTATTTGCAAGTTTGTTTGGTAGTATAAAAATTATACTGGAAATGGTGAAAAATAATTGAAATTAGTGTATATATAAGAAAAAGTAGTAATACTTATGGAACAAAAGTATCAAATTTATTACTGAGTACTTTTTTATAAATATACATATTTCTTTATAAAGTATGCTTTTATAAATATACATTTTTTATAATATTTAGTCCGATGCCTTATTTGCTTGTTTTTTCTAATCCATTGGCACAATTACTATGTAGCTACAATTTTATCCTTCTTTTCTCCTTCACATTCATTCTTGTCATTTATCTTTTTTCTTCCTAAATTATTGTATCATGTTTAGTTTTAGTTTTTATTTTGTAAGAAGCTGGGACTTGTTTTAACTTAATTGTTTTGGACATGAAGAATGATTTTTCCTTCAATACTAATGACACTGTATCTTCATAGGGAGGTGAAGGCTCATTCTTGCTTGGCACATCCAAATATAGTCAAATACTATGATGTAAGTACTATTTCATTTTTAAATTTATACTACTCAAAACACAATTAAATTTAATTAATTACAATCATATTTGAATATTTGAAGAGTTGGACTCAAAAAGGCTATTCTATGACTGGGAGTGAAGATGAGTATAGTGACGACTCTGATGGACCAAAAGAGGACACCCTTTTTATACTGATGGAGCTCTGTGACAGGTAATATGAACATTCTACTTTATAGAATTTGTACAAAATTAAATTTGACTTCTGATTTTTAGATTTGAATTTTATCTACTTAATAATTTATATGACTTATTACATGCAATTTTGTTCATTTTTTAATATGTAATTAAATTATCAAAACGAAATTTTTTAAATTTTTATTACACAGACGAAAACGAATTATTTGTCGATCAAAAAATTATAATGTGGCATGTGGGTACCCCAAATAGATAAACAGTGAGCTCCTATCAGTTATCTTTTCTTTTATGTGTCTTTTCAAGATCACTCGAGGATCTACTTGAGACTATTTTCGATAAAGGAGCTGAAAAACTACCCTTTGATGTGGCTTGGAACTACTACACCCAAATTGTAAAGGGTATATTTTATGTACATAATAATGGGTGGATGCATGCCGATTTATCGAATGGTAATGTTTTGATTGGGAAAGACGGATTCATAAAAATCACTGATTTTGGTCTAGGTATGTTGCTATATTTTGATTTTTTACAAACCATTCCATGTTTTAATTATCGTATTTATCTCTTAGCTTTGTTAATCGTTTTTTAACCCAATGCAAGCTAAACCGTTGCACCTTAATCCGATGGGAGATGACTTGGGAAGTCCGTTCTATAAAGCTCCTGAGGTCAAGAATAAGGGGCTTTTAGGGACTTACACTGATGTGTACAGTCTTGGAATTTTACAAGCTGAGTTAATGTAACGTCTCGGAAATTTCGTACTTTATTATTATTTTTAGTAATAAGATAATGATATTTAATTTTGTGGGTGATTACGTACACGTGTGATATGAAATTGGGTGTATATAATAGTGGTGGGTGTGATTTGTATTATTTTATAACTAAATGGACTAATTAGTAAATTAGTTATACTTTAACATATTACATATATACATAGATACATATATACATATATAGAAGAGAGAGACCAGCGGAGTTGACATAGAGAGAGAGACGAACGCCGGAGAAGGGGTTAGGTCGTCGAAAAGGGGCTGGTCAGGCTGTGGTGGTAGGTGGCGGTAGTGGGTGCGGTTTAGGATTTTAGGGCAGCGACTTCGGGAGCCGAGGTCATCGGGGGTCCGTTTTCGACAATCAAATATGTTTTCTTAGCCTATTTTTCGAGAGCTATCTATCCGTGTAAGTCGTTTCATTCGATTTGAAATTTTATAAAAACCCAGTTTTTGGGATTATAAATAATCCGAATTTATAATAGTTTTATTAATCGGTAGCTCATTTTAATTGCGTTTAGGGGCTGTTTATGGACTGTTATTAGGCTTTCCAGATCTGGTTCTAACTGTTCGATGGGTTTTCGGCTTGAGTTTGGGAATATTTGACAAACGAGCTCTCGTTTGCGTAGGTAAGGGGGAAGAATATGGTTTCGCTTTAAAGGCGGTTTTGTGTGTTGTTTGTTTTATGCTAGGCTATGGAAAATGGTTAGTGTGTATTGCATCATGTTATTGTATTTTGTGTGTAACGGCTTCGCATCGTTATTTTTATGGTGATTATATTGTGTATGGTGATTTTACTGCTTCGCATCGTTATTTTTATGGTGATTATATTGTGTATGGCGATTTTACTATTTTTATAATAAGGTGATTTAAATGTGTTATTTGATTAAATATTTTTTTTAAAACATGAAAGTGGTGAAAATGTGATAGTGGTGATATCGTGTATACTCTTGTGGTGATACCGTGTATATTTTTGTGGTGATATGTTTATTTAATTACATCGAATATTATAAAGTGTGTTTTATGTTTTATTGTGGAGTTTACGGTTTTCGTGTTTGGTATTCGGAGTCTTTTATGTTTATTTTAGGGATTGCAGTACCAAGTGTTAAGGCGGAGCTGTGTCAGCTTACGGTGAGATCCCGGAAACTTGCGCAAGGATTAGGTATATCGGTACCATAGGGTTAGTCCCCTTAAAGCCGGCCCCATATCTTTTGGTCACATTTTAGTGTCAGAATATGGGTGAGGGAACCATTGCACTTTGGGTCCTAGAGCAGAGTGGCTCTAAAAGTGGGTACATGTGAGACAATCCCGACTTTGTGTTTCGTTGAGTCTTGTTTTATTTTGTTTTGTTTTATTTTATTTTGTTTTATTATTAATTCAGTTGATCTTGATTATATGTTCATTTACATGTGTTGCGAGTTATATTTGTTGATGTGTTTTTCATGCAATTGCCTTTGTCATTATTTGCCAAGATATTATATTTGCCATGTTAGGATTGTGTGTGCGTGCTTAGTAGCACGCGCCGTTTTTAATGCGAGATTGTTTTCTTACCTCCTTTCTTTGTTTTCTGTACATTTTGTTCATGATCGATGTACATGTGTTGATGTAGACTGTGGCGAAGTTTAGAATGCTTGCATGGGGCTCATTATCATATTACACGTGATCATGCGCACGTCAGACTTGTTTTTATTCATTTTGGTATTACCTCATTTTGAGCTTTGTGGACCTAATAGGCGTTTAACGCAAGTTTATTTTAGATTACGCTATTTTATAGAATGTCAGCTGGGTTGGATTTGATTTATCCTTGTTGGATTATTTGGTAATCGCGTTGCGATTTTGTTATGTGTTGTTTCAGACAGGTCTAATTTATTGAAAACAAATAGATACGCGAAGCTCATGCCGAAATTTTCTAAAACGTATTGTGTTGTTTGTGTTGTCACATTTGAACACCGTTGGCTACCCTTAGGCCAATTTAGTGAATCAAATATGATTATCGGCATGACCTGAAGTATTTATTTGGTTCTATTGATTGGCATATTATCGTATGGCATTCCGCATATTTCTTTATTTAAACTTTTCCCTTTTATTTTCATTTATATTCACGACTCGGGTTTATCCAAAATCCGGGGCGTGACAGTTAAGCTGTCAGTTCACTGCAGCAATGGAGCGTTCCGGCGTCCTCGGGAAAATCAGGGATACTGGTACTTCGGATTGGGGCGATAGTGTTCTCTACAAAATGCTGGACCACTCACCACAAGTGCGTCCCACTTTGAAGCAAATAATGGCTATCTCAGGTAGATTATTGCTTTCGAGTAAAGACATATTCTTCTAAAGTTTTTACATGAGAATTCAGCATTTTTATTCATCTAAGTGTATATGTATATCATTCATCTATTTATCTAATATCAATTACATTATTTATGTTTTTATTTTGGTCAGATGAGACGGGTATACAATTTTTTCGTGATTTGGCATCTCATATCTCAAACATTGGATTTATAGGAGGTGAGTTTTGGTAGAGCTTTAGTGAATTTCGGTTTTGAAGCATTATTAGAGTTCCGAGAAACTACTTTGTATTTATTTGAAATAGATGATTTTTAGGAATAAACTATCTTACTTCATGTGTTTATAACTCTTGTTTTTCGCCTTTGTCTTACCGTGTTGGTTTTACTTCAATAAAAATCAACATTTGTGCTTGTTTAAACTTTGAAATATATACAACTTATGTATTTACAATTTACATGTATTGAATTTGTGCGAGATTGCAGGAGGTAAATGACAAAGAGTTTGGTGACTTTCTGAGATTTCTTTGCTGTTTTTAAAGGTGGGTAATGTTAAAAAATAGCTTTTGAGTTTGAAAGCTACTGTTTTTCCCCGAAATGAGTAAATGATGATACCTATATATCTTGTTTGCTCAAAGTTAAGTGGGTGTCTATTTTAGTATATTACAAGTTACAGCAGTTGTGATTTTTATATCGGTACAAAACCGATACGACTGAAGTTGTTAGTAGTCCGTATACCGTAATCATTTTTGAAAACCAAAATGGTTTGGTCTGGTATTGGTATGGGATTCATAAATTTGGTATCGAACCAAAGCCACCCCTAAGATTTTAATGGAATTACAAAAGTAGGTGGGTTGTATTTGAATCTGATGTCCCCAATTCTTTGTATTTTTGTTGCTAGTATATTTCTGGAATTTCGCAAACTTTTTTTGTTCATACGGTTAATTATATTATTTTCTCATATTGTAGGTATATGCAGAACGGTAGAGCAGTCATCAATCAGCAATATAGTGTCCCTGGTAGTGTAGAAATTTGTTTTAGTGTAATTGTGTTGAGTGACAGAGAGTTAGTGCCTTGACATTGAATGGTATTCCATTCTGGAAGTATTGTATTTCCATGATGTGTGTGACTGCCAGCCTGATACAACTTTGTATTGTAACAATTTAACTCGATTTTATATTCAATACGATACATTTGCAGGTTTCTCTATTGCCTTTATTTTCTTCTCGATTGGATATGTTAGCAATGGTCTTTGGCACGATATTATGTTTTTTTTATAACGGACTCGCCAGTTTCATTCTTTACAAGTGGGTGTGTACTTTGGACTCACTACTTGACAAGGTTTCAGGAAGAAATAACAAGTATGGGTTATCTATTTCCATAGTCAGTGTACTTTTAGAAGTATTTTTTTTTTTTGAAAAGGTAGTGTAGATGTTTGTTTAAGGGTAATTGTGTTGAAGTGACAGTGTTACTCTATTCAATAGTGCCTTAACTTTGAATGGTATTCCATAGTACGATTACCGAAAGTATTGTATTTCCATGATGTGTGCTAGACTAGTATATCCTCGGTATTCGTTATGCCAGCTTTATCTATTACTGATACTTTAAAGAATCTATGCTAAACAGATAGAATAGCCTGTTTAAGATTTTATTAACAGGAACATGCTTGGTCAGTCGAATGGCTTCTAGTGAGGTTTGATAGTATAACTCGGCAATATTTCACGCAAACCATGGTTGTGAGGTTTCTAGTGATAGAACTACAGGAATTCTGGCTTATTGTGACTTGATTTCTTGCCACTAAACACACATTTTCATCACTGCAAAGGCCAACAGTAATAACACAGTCGTCAATATAGCCCCTATTACTAAAAATATTATGTGACCACAAAAACTTCGTTCGTGTTTCATCACTATCTGTACCATTTAGTGGCCATATGGTTCGTCTGTCGCTACTTTTAGAGGCCACGAGATTTGCCACTATCGGTATATGTTATGGCTACGGCTTGTGGCCAAGTGTCCCTACTTTAGCTGCCACACCATTTCGGTGACATGTCCGTCTAAAATAACTCAATTGCTCTACCATTTACACTTAAGTAGTACCATTAAAGAGAGACATACACAAAATATTGGAACCTATAAGCAAAAGGATGCACATCCAAACATATATTAACATTGACTATTGTCTGCAATTTTTTTTAAGAGACATCACAACAACGAATGTCATATTCACATTTAGGCACGACAACATGCCAAGTTTTAACATCAAGATGAACGATTAAGCAACATTACAACCATTCTCTAGCTAAACAATTTTCTCTGCCATAAATCCATCGACCACCTATTCGCCAGCCACAATTTCCAAATCATCAGCCTGAAGGTTTCTGATGTTGACAGCTACAATTTCCAACCCTGCCAAACACAAGAATAGCATGAACACTCGACTTTCATGGAATTGAGTAAGACAAAAATATGGCTAAAAGCAACTGCACATTGCAATTTACTTTGATTCTCACAGGAGAAGTAGAGAATCCTATAAACATTAATAAACATAAGAGGTCCTCACATCTTTGAATACCCAAAGATTGAACTCCATTCCCAACTGCTTCAACCGTGAGTCGGTACTAATTACCTATCAAATCCCAAAAACAAACAAAACATAAGTTCAGAATATAATAGAAAAAATTGAAACGAAAAAACACATGTAGACAGAGAAATACAGTATGAATTAGTATAATTTTGAATATGTTACCATACATGCAGCCAAAAAATGCACTGTAAAGTTGTTGGGAAATCTATTTGTTGCCGTAATAGATCTGCAGAAAACGGTAATACGCCTTGCTCGCAAAGTAGGATTCCCCAGACAGACTCTTTATTCTGGTTTTGCAACTTCAGTACTACCTGCATGTGTAAAATTTTCTGGATTAAATTGTCACTATACAGACGATGTCTAAACAGTTACTAAACATACCTAGAGAAAACAAACATAGCATTTGATACACTTTAAAAGCATCTGTCTTTTGAGTGAACTGTGAACCAATAATTACCGCAGAAACCCTGCCCCTTAGAATGGTTAACATAAGGAATGTGTGCTTTTGTGCATAAAAATACACAAAATATAAAAGCATCCCAGACATATACAGACCCTATAACTGGTGGTTGCAATAATTATAGATTACGAAAGCAATGATAAGGGATCAGCAATACACAAGACCCAGTAAATTAAAATCAAGCACTCAGCTTGTATCCGCCGATGAATAGGACACTAGCTGTTGTCGTAATAATTGGGCCATTGGCTCCTTTCTTTTAAAAAGCTCAGGCAAAAGATCAAAAAAAATACTAGTTTCTAACAGGGAAAAGCTTGCAGAAAACTCAAAAAGCTTATGCTTTAGTGAAGCTCTTGCAGAAACGATTTGGCTAGGCTTTCACATGCACCCTAAGCATTTTAAACACAACCAAAAATGCGGGGCAAGATTCTACTCACAAATTTTGACGGCTATTTAATTAAATATGACCATTTGGATATGTACTTTCACATGAAGTAAAACCTAAAGATAGTTATGTTCAGTGGTTGATGGTTTCCTGGAGGAGAAATAAAGTGCAGAAACAAACTAAATAGACTAATCTAATACTCATCCACAGCAAGTTTGTTTTCCCCAAAGAACTTGGCATAAGAAACATGTGCTTAACTTTTACTTTTACCAAACCAATAGTACTAGGCCTTAAGGGCCACTAAAAATACAGAACAGACAATGATGGAAGAATGAGTATCTAGTACTAGCAGCCAAAGGAATAACTAGACACAGCTAGAAAAATATAAACGAACTCGAACCATACCTGGTAACTCAATCAACTAAGCAGTTATCAGCATAAGTTCCACAATAGGGGCAGGGTGGCCTTTTGTATTGAGGATCTTTTGCACTCCTGGGTCAAAGAAAATGAACAGCTCAAAAGCATGAGATACACCAAAATATAGAGCTTGATAATGACAAAGAAGCGAAAAAAGCAATAGCAAAATTTGTATCATAAAGGTAGTATTATCAAGCAATCAATTGTACTTTCTAATTCTTTAATATGGAAAAAACTAGCTACTCCTTGCTCAAACTAAACAATACTATTGAAACTAAAAACATATTCATAATCTATTGATACATTTAAAATGCACCCAAAAGACAACAGAAGAGGCAGTTGACACTTTTCATAAGTAAACTAATTACACAAAAAGAACTGAGATGATTCCAGACATTATGACCCGCCTTAATGGATTTTTTATAACAGGTTAACATTCATTTCATGCACCCAAAAAACAAAAAACAGAAAAGATAGTTGGCAATTAATAGGAAACAAGGAGAACAACATACTAGGTATATGACCAAAAGAACATTTTCCAGTGTAATGGTTAAGTTTACTTTACCTGACTAGAAGAAAACTACCACGCCTTTTAAATCGTGAGACATTTTTCTCGTCATACCGCCAATTTGTAGCTCGTTAATAATTAACGCATCCAGGTAATATAAAAATACACAGCGACGTGGGTTCTGAACTCTAAGTCTATAAACTACATGATGGCACGTCATCAAAGTAGACGCCTGCATGGCTAAACTAGATCAAGCAGATGTAAAGACCAAGGCAACGCGGCACTTCTGGCCTAACTTTTCTAACTCTGCCATTACAATCTGTGATGCAAGGAGTACCTTCAGTCAGTCAAAGACAAAGAACATTTATCATAATTAGGACCATTTTCGAATCAATATCATATAGCTACACAAAGTAAAAATAATTAAACTCTTGGAAAGTAATACAAATACGACAAATGCTGATAAATTGCCATTTTACAGGAAAAGGGAAATTTTGATTAGTGACAAAGGATTTACATTTGGCGTATAAGCAAACCTTCATCCCTTCCTCCAGATCCAACTACAATATAATGCAAAATAAGGAAATCAGTTAAAAGACAGGAACTTAAAAAGGCTTCAGAAAGTACATTAATAGAAAGAACCAAGAAAGAACAACAAGAAACAATATAATATGCAGTCATCCAAATAAAAGAAATAGATGAACTGACTTGTAAGATAAAAAAAAAAAATCTACGTCATAAATGTAAAAAAGTACTAACATTTCAAGATCACTGCAAAAAAATGTAAAAAAAACTTAAACCTTTCAAAGCCAAATGATGTCAGTTTCATTTCCAAACCAAAATCGCAGAAAATCATTCAACTGTGATATCCACAATCGTTTTAACTAAGAAGAAACCTAATCTTTTTGTGTCCATCATCACACACAAAAAAAGCACTTCACATGTTTCACGAGCAACCAATCGACAAATTGTACAGGAATACAAAATTGGAAAACTATATACTTGCAAATGACAAGAAGTTATCAATATTAATTACTCACTTTATTCTGAAAAGAGAAATTGAAAAGGTTGATTCGCCCAATAAAAAAAAACTCTAGCATTTGCGGATGGAAAACCAAAAAGCTTGGCTTCTATGCTATCCACGATTACAACCAAACATATAAGAACCTTAAACAAAACAAACCAACAAATAATCGGGGTAAAACAGATACCTCAGAATCTCAAAGAGTAATAAGATGATATTGCACTACTATTTTTTTTGGTAATTTGTTCTTGCATAGGTAAATTCCAGAACATTTGAAACTTTCTCTAATTAAAATGTAACAAATGTTGTTCACTTAATGTGGCACGATAGTCAGCCCCTAATATCATCTCAAATCTCTCCATTAACGATCCATAAAACTGAATTTCGGAAACATCAGCTCTTAGGTCTCATTCGGATTCTCTGCACCGTTAAATGAGTTTCTTACTCCCTTTCTCATATTTATAAGAATTAACTTCATTATTTTCTAGTCTCTTACAGGTACTGTAACATGATACGGGTTATTGAATACAGTACTAAGAGAAAACATAGAAAGAATGCAACCTAATTTGACTTTGTGAACAAAAGTTAAACTAGATTGATTTATATATTGGCTTATATATTGACATGAGTAAATCAGCTCTATGACATCATATGGCATGATAACACCAGATAAACAACTACAAATAGACAAGAATAAACCCTAGCAAGAAATTTATATAGAGATAAAATAGAAACAAATAAATTTAAATATAACTCGTTTGATCATATTTTAAACTACTTGTAAAATATACTTATTCTATTACATCAAATAAAAGACCCTCACAGATACATCATAGAAAACCCAATCAAATATCCACTATTACTAACAAAAGAAGATATAAATACAAACATAAACATGTATAACTGCTTTAATTAGAATTACCCTAGCTAAGATTTAATAAAAAAAACTTAAAAGGAATATTAAAATCAATACAAGCAGGTACAAGTTCTCTTAATATCAACCTAGACCAAACTAAAAACCCTATTTTAATTAGTTTTCTGGAATAAAACCTCCAAAAGTATTGATTTTACTCAACCTAAGAAAAATCCATTGACATCTGCTCCTTCCGTCACTAATTAACTGTCCACTATTTGGGTTGTACCAAAATAAGTGTCCATTTTTAATATGCCAATTATAATGCAACAAATTTACCCTCCTACCCTCTATATACTTACGGTTACCCGCATTAACTTTAATTATGATATTTATAAGGGCAATATTGATCATTTATGTATCAAAATTTAATATGTTTAAAAGTTAGCAATTTATAAGGGGACACTTAAAAGAGACGGAGGGATTATGATTTTAGAAAAAAAAAATACCCAAAATTAAGATCAATAAGCTGTTACACTAGAAAGTTAAGCATAATAACCCATAATTCAAAGTAATTAGCATAGATCGCAAATATATTGTTAGGATAAAATTACGTTCAATTTTCATCCATTTATAAAATGTATCAAAATTGTCAAATAAAAAAATTAAAAAATTTAAAACTAAATCATATAATTTAATGTTTGAACTATATGATTAAATTTTAAAAAAATTCATTCCGACAATTTTATGTACAAGTTATTGATCGGTCAAAATTGCACATAATTTCATAATGGACAATTAATAACAGAGGGAGTAGAGTATGTGATATTTTCACTTAACATTTATACTTAAACTCGTACATCATAGTGTATTTTTTTTTTACAATTTATATTTTTTGTCCCTCAAATGTCATGAAATTGTCCAAATATACTTGTATGAACCAATAAAACATGACACATTGCAAGTGCAAGTTGTAAGCGCGAGAAGCATTTCTCTAAATGTTGATGTTAAGTGTTAAGAGTAAAGTTATATGAACAACATTGTTTACGTATTAGGTGTACAAAAGCGATAACATGACATACAACTCCGTCCAATATAATATTTTTTTCTCACACCTTAATTATTCTAAAAAATTAATTTAATACTCATCTATTTTACTTTTATTTTACTTTTTTACATAGACTATCTCTTTCCCCTAAATATATATTTTCCCTCTCCATATTTCATATTTTTCTTCAACTTTAAAGTTATTTTTCCCAATCTCCTCTATCAATTTTATGATAAACTCATGCCCCTGTCTCTCTCCCCTAAATATATATTTTCCCAATTTTATTTGACAAGTGAAAAAATAACATTGTTGTGGATCCAACTTATAAGCCAAATGTGCGAATGAGAAATCACGTGTCTAATGACTCTAATCCGATAGTATCATTGTAGGGAAAAAATGCGTCGACTCTAGTGTTAGGCGGTTAATCGAAGAAATACAAGACTAGATTTTCGGAGCAACAAAACCGATGGAACTCTTAAGTGTTGCTTGCAAGTGAATTGTTGGAATTTTGGTGTATTTAGAAATGCACCAAAACCGGTTTTGTCCGACTTCGACGACCGGTTCGGACATGTTTTGTTTACGAAATGGTAATGGTTCATGGTTATTAGTAATTCAAGTTACGTCACAAGGGTTTCGAAATGATATAAAGACACCTCCAAAACCGATGAGCGGTGTAAAAGATACTGACTTCCGAAAAAAAGATCCGCAAGTGGGAAGTTGGGATTTTAACCCAATCCCATGAGTTATTCAAACTTTTTCATCCCACATCGATGAGGTTAGAGGAATTCCAATGCTAATGAATTAAGGGCTGGGGCCTTCTTCTCCGAGTTTTCGCACACGTATACGTGCGAGTCTTGAATAAATTCGGCAGGCCCGATTTTGATGGTGGGCTGGGTGGAAATAAGCTCGCCTTTAATTTTCAAATTTTATTTTTGGCTCCCATTTTAATATAGGAAACTACTGTTATACCCATCCTTTTAATTAATAATAAAACAATATGATTCTATTATAATAAGTCAACCCAAGTCAATTGAGACTGTCCAATTTAGCCATTTTTTTTCAAAAATACTCTTATATTTTTTTATTAATTACAATAATACCATACTCACATAAAAAAATAAAAATAAAATAACAACTAATAACATTATGTGTCCATTTTTAATAAACAAACATTCTTTTAAATCTTATACTATTTTTTTTATTATTCACGTATTTGTATCATAACTACACTTGTAATTGAATTTCATAACTACACTTGTAATTGAATAGCGCGTCACACACGCAACGCGTAGTACACGATTACTAATAGTAATATATAGTGACCACCAACATTATAATTCGCCCGTTTTCTACTAATACTTCCTAAAATTTGAGCAATTTGGGCTTACAGGGATTGACGAAAAAACAAAAGTAACAAAAAAACAACTATTTTTTTAATTTTTTTATGTGACTTTAGTAATATTGTTGACTTTTGTTAAAAAAAAAAAAAAACCTCAATCATGGACAATTTTATGTCCAGTCCAATTTTAGATATTTTGTTAAGCCAAGGTCCAAAATATAGACTTTATTTAATTTCAAGTACAAAATATAAAAATATAAACAGATAAAACTTTAAAAAGCATAAAATTTTCAAAACTTATAAAATATAATTATGAAAAGTGCATACACAAACGAAAAATTGTATACACAATCAAGAAAAAATGCATACATAATACAGAAAAATGCATACACAATACGGAAAAATGCATACATAATACAGAAAAATGAATAGACAATTCAGAAATTTGCATACACAATAAAAAAAACTGCTTACACAATAAAAAAAATACATAAACAATCTATAAAATGCATACATAATCGAGAAAAGTGCATATAAATATGAGCAAAGTGTATTATATAATATAATTTTTAAGTGTATAATTGTATAATATAAATGAAGATAATTATGTCAAATTCACATTTCATAATATTTTTTGAGTGGAGGTCATGAACCTAAATATTTTTAAGTAGTGAATCGGTACAATAAAAAAAAGCTTAAAATATGTTTTTAAACTTAAAAAATAACCCATAATCTCTTTTTGAAGGATGTTAAAATGTAAAAAAAAGTGCTTAAAATCCGTTTTTAAGCTAAAAAAATATTAAACGCTCTTTTTGAAATATACTAAATTGTAAAAACAACAACTTACAAGCTGTTTTTTTTTTAATATTTGTTTAAATTATTAAATAAAAAAAGTATTAAAGTTTAAGAAAACAACTTGAAAGCTAGTTAAAAATCTTATAAAGATAATAAATTATAAAAAAAATATTATTAAAAGTTGGCCGGTTACATAGTACAGACTATATAAAAGAGAATTAGAAGTACAAGTCCACGCGTATTCAGAGGTTTATGGGTAGTACCTTTGTTCACAATTTTACACTATTAGCTCCTTAGATTTATTTCAATTTTGGTTTCTTTTAGATTTTTAAATGCTTAACTGGATGGTCGAATTCTGGCTTTTTCTGGGTTTTGTGATTGCAAAACTTAATTTTTGAAATAGCTTTTCTTATTTTGGTTTACATATTTTAATCAGAGATGTAAGGCTTTGTTTTTGGCTTTAAAGAGTATCAGTTTGTAGAAAAAGGAGGGGAACTGGCCAAGAGTAGGTGGTGCTCTTTTCTTATATTATTAATTACTTAAAAAATGTATTTTGATTCAGGCTTTTGGAAAATAAGACAAATGACACTCTTATTCTTAGGCCTTGTTTGGTGGCAGTGTGGCACCTTACAAAAGTTGTGATATTTTTGCATTTTTCACTTAAAAATTGGGCTGCATTTGGCTGTCCGCTTAAATAACAAGCTTTTCTGGAATTTTGACCAGAAAAAGATAAAAACTTTTAAACGACGCCAAGTCGAGTGGGGCCGAGCCTCGTCTATGAACGCGTCAATTCTAAACAAGATATATTTAGTATCGTTTCGCTTACAAAAGTGATTTTACAGAATGGTCTCTGTTTTTATTCAAAACGGTTCATAACCTTTTAAACCATGGTGTTACAAATAACAAAAATGGGAACTTTTCTGATTTTATAAATTATTAAAGAAATTATACAATTTTTTCATTCTATTTTGGCCCTATAAGTTTTAAAATTAACGTTTTCTAAACCGATGTATAACTTTTCAACTGATGTAATATTCAAAAAATGAAATTTGGTTTGGATGAATAAATACTACTACTACCTACTATGTTTGCAATTAAAATATTTAGTTTGGATTATTTATGTTATTTTATAACCCCCTTTATGTATTCCTCTCCATAAAACAAGGAATGTTTATGTTTGAGTCGATTGATGCTCTATCTAATCTCAAATCCTGATGAGATCAAACTTGTCTTTGTCTTTTATAAATAAAGTTAAGTTGCTTTTTTATTGACCCTATTATCCCTTAATTCACCAACATCTAACTCCATCTTTTTCCCGTCAGAAAATCTTCACATTAGTCTCTTCCTGATTGCTACAGATTTGAATGGTATTTCCATTTTTCTTATATTATTATCGACAAATTCTGTTTTTTTTTTCTTACTCAACTCACACATGTAAATTGTCCTTTAACTACATATAAGGTTCAATTGGTTTTACTTGTCAAGTAGCTCAGAATATTTTTGTTTAACTTTTTTCCCTTTATATACTCTTTGAATTTAGAGAATGATAAGGAGTCTGATTTATTTTCTCTTTAAATTTAGGGCCCTCTTGCGATATGGTATAGATACTAAATATACATAATTAACATATGTTTTGCGTTGTTATCAGAATTGTGTACGTTAGGTGAATAAATTATGTCGATCGTTTCTGCGACTGGGAGGAGCAGTTGTGGATGTAGAGGGAGTTGTGATATGTGCCCGGAAATATGGTCCAAGTTACCTAAGGATATGGTTGTCGAGTTATTAAGAGGTCTGCCAGAGCAGGTATTGTTACGGTTCAGGTGTGTCTCCAAAGACTTGAACTTTTTGATTACCAAATTATTTCTTCCTAAGTTAGCAGCGTGCGCAAGGGTTGCTGGATTCGTCTTCCAGTGGCAGAGAGCTTTATACCCAACGAGATACTATCGCTTTTCTTCTAGAAGGTGGGGACAACAGAAACCAGATCCTCCTCCCAAGGATTACTATGGTTATGTAGTTGAAACCGGATTAAACTATTACCGAGATGGCGGTGAATTAGTCAAATCATATCTGTCTCTATTACCTTTTCAGCCTAATACCGATGACTTTTTGGGATGCTTCAATGGATTCTTTTTAGTTCGTAACAGCTCTATTTTCCCCATCCCATACTATGTATGTAATCCCGCCACAAGACAATGTCTAGAGGTACCCGTAAATCCTCAACATGTGCAAAAAGATTCATTTGTTGGTTTGGCATTTGACCCGCTCGATCCCATGCCTCACAATTTTAAGATCTTGAGAATTGATTGTAGCCCTCTTGAGACTACTTTGTCTTCTTTGAATCACCAAAATCAGGAGCTGGATCTGTTTTCATCCGCTACGGGAAAGTGGGTCACACACCAGATACCACTTGAGTCCAAGTTTCTTGAGTTTAGGTGGAATATGCGATCTATTTATAGCGACAGAGTGTTTTATATGCTGTCCATGCGTAAGTATCTCTTGTGTTTTGACCTTGACCGGAGTGAGGATAATGCATTGAAAGCTCGTGCTATTGAGCTTCCAGTTGAATGGAAGGGTGATTATGTTGGTCTTTTTGATAAGTCCAATGAATGCTTGTACTATGCTTGTAAGGTTGATGACGATTTGCTTGTTTGGACATTCCAAATCAGTAACGATGGTTCTCCGTGGACTTTAAAGTATAACTTGTCCACGTTGGATTTGAATGGACATAGTTTAGGAGAACATATTAGGAAGCAGAAGGGAGTCTTTGCCGTGGATTTAAGTGCCGAAATCATCTATGTAGGAGGTGTCTACGTGGTGTTAGCCTATGATATAAAAAACAATGAAATCGATTTTTATGGGTACCCCACTGACGGATTCATTTTATATGCTATAGAATCGTGTTTTTATCCTTATTCTTGCTGTCTAGTTAGGCTTTCCGATCAGCAACTTCCGGGGTAGACTTGTAGACCTACACCCTCCTTGCTCTTGTAAGTAGCTATACTTGTATTTCATTTTTTGCTTCATGACTTGCACAAACATACTTCTTATTTGTAATAAGCAATTATCTGGTATTGGTCTTACTTGGTTGTTATATAAATGTATAATGCAATCTTACACGAGGAGTACTTGTTTTTCGAGCAGCTTCTGTTCATTGGAGTACATTCGGACAATGGCGGTTCTGTCCCGGCAGATCAGCTTACCGGGTCATGACGCCAGGGTGAGGCCAGAGCTAGATCCAAAACAAGGTATGTGGAGCGTCTAAAGTCATCGCGTTTTATTTAGTTGAACTTGTTTCAACTGTTTTGAGTTTTTTTAAATATATTTTCGTTGTATTTATGACACAAAAGAATTATATATATGCTTTGAATTACATGTGTGCCGTGCATCTATATATTTATGTATAATTTATAACGTTGTTCATATGTCTATATCTGTTTTCATCTTGAATGCAATTCTCATTGTTTGCATATATGTCGCTTGGCACTCTCTAAAAAATGCAGAGAGGGAGCCAGACTATACTTAATGTATAGTCTGGAAAACTCTCCTCTGTGGCACCATTGGATCAACAGTAAGGTCCATAGACTGAAGAATCCAATGGTGGCAGAGGGATAGTTTTCCAGACTATACATTAAGTATAGTCTGGCACTCCTCCTCCCAGTCTCCCAGAGAGTTTACAACTTTTGCCTCTCAAGTCCGTCAAGGTAAGGATGTAGGCGTCCTTAGAGGGCACTCGGTAGGAAATTCCCTGATGTGTTCATTAGCACATTGGCAGTTTTCTTTTTTTCCAGAAGTAGTGCCGAGTAAGGGAAAAAAAAAAAGGTATTTACCGGTATTTGTTACTCCTTCCGTTCCCATTTAATTGTTTACTACGAAACTACGTGTAATATTGACTGAGTTATAACTTGTATCAAAATTGTTAAAATGATTTTTTTTTTAAATCTAATCATAAAATTTAACATTTTAACTATATAATCAACCTTTGAAAATTTTCATTCCGACAATTTTGATACAAGTTATTAATCGATCAAAATTACACGTAGTTCATAATGGATAATTAAATGGGAACTGAGGGGACTAACATTATATGGTTTTGGAGTACTAAAAAGTATATACGGGAGTTTGGTAAAAAAAAAAAAGGTAAGGTTCATGATACACGGTTTTGGAGCCCAAATCTTCTACCCCTATTCTCTATTCCTTCCGTGTCTTCTTGCTTATTTTATCCAAAAAAAAATTCTAAAAAAGTTGAAAAAAATTGTACAATTACTATAATACATGTATCAATACATTCCAATAATTATTATTTTTTTAAATCCACATTCATTTTATTTTGGAATAAATATATAAATTAGTGTAAATTAAATATTAAATCTTAGAAAAATTATCTAAAGCAATATTATGTCAAATGTTTTAAAATTTGAATACAATATAATATAAAAACTTATAAATTTGCGGAACAAGTTGTGAAAATTTAAAATTTGAGTGAAAATAAGCAAGGAGTCACGGAAGAGGGTAAAAAATAAGATGTAGAATATTTGGACTCACAGATTTGATAAGTTTCAGTTGTGATTCGAGATTTGTAATTGTTGGGTACATTGTCTTCTTAGGCCAAACTCCCAAGCGCCGACCTAGATTTAGATTTGTGTTTAAAAAAAGGCCTTGTACTTTTAGTTTACATAAATGTTAGTTTGTTTTCTCGGCTGAAAAGTAACAAACTTGTGCGGTATTTATTTTTCTTACGTAACATAATCTTGAAAACCGGTTTGTAATCTTGAATTTTTCTAGAATCATTAAAAATACAAAGCCAGATATAATTCTACCTTCTGACTTGTGATTTTCAGATATCACTGTTTGGAACAGAAAGAATGATTGCAAACATCCAACTAATTCTTCCTAGTAGAATATATATGAACAAATAACAATAGTATCATAAAAGGAAAAAAAGATATGAACAGCGATTTTGAGTAATAGCCTGCAATTTTCATTTAAAGCTATTTAGATTTCAAAACTCAATATATTAATTTGAGAAACCATCACCACGTGCATCTTGCTTTGTTCATTATTGACTGAGGTTATTTATTACACCAAATTATCTGTTTTTAACGATTTGAATATTAACTTTTCAAATTTTCTAATTTGCGTATCACACTATAATAACTTTTCAATTTAGGTATCATTGTCTAAATAAATCATGGAATCATGTCACCTGACATTTGACAAACGTTAATTTGAGAGGGTAGTTTGAAAATTTTGCACAAAAATATGTCATTGTAGAAAAACGTTTTTTCAAATTTCACGCATAATAAAAATTTGGACATAATTTTCTATAGAGTGATCACCTCTTTTGTATGTTTATGATATGAGAAATTTGTATACGATTAAATTAAAAAGACGCTTAAAATATTATACGTCTGAGATGTTAAAAGAAGTTGGACCGGCCCTGAGCAGCGCATCAGGTATAGCTAAAGGCACATGGTTTGGCTCATCTGTCAATTACTTGCAAATGGCATAAGAGTGAAACCTGGATTGGCAATTTGCTAGATCCGGGACTTGTGGACAACCTTTGGAGTTCAATTCTATGCTACACGTGCCGCGGGATTGTTTAATGCTCCATCCATCCCAATATAAGTGTATTATTTCAAAAACGTTATTTAAGTATTTGAACTAATTTAACATAAAATTTAACAAAAAAACATAAAAAATTAAAAAAATTCAAATAAAAACTAATTTTTACTTATAATATGATATTACAGTAGTAGATTAGATATTATTTAACTACCGAAAAGAGATATTTTAAAAAATAAATTAAATTTAAAAAAAAAAAGTAAACACTTATTTTGGGACGTTTGGTGAAACTTATTTGGGGAGTTAGTAGCAAACAAGTTTTGTGGACAATTTATCAAGCCAATATGACCGCAATATCAATTCTTTTGCTTTTCTCAAAATAGTACCAAACATACTTTGTTGACAATTTATCAAGCCAATGTGGCAGCATTATCAGTTCTTTTTCTTTTAAACCATGTGCTATCAATCTTTTGTGAGTGTGATTGTACTTCAAATCTCGTGAATCCCATAAAAGATGTGTTTGGGTAAATTTTTGTGTCGAAATTACGTGTACCAAACGGACTCCAAATTGATGTATATATAAAGTCATGTGAGGGTGATATTGATAGTCGCGGGATTAATAGTTCAAACATGTTTTTGGGTTCCACTCATATTCCGATCGGACTCATAATTCCGGAATTAGCTATCACGCAACCAAACAAGCCCAGATAGATTAGGAAGAGAGAAAATATAAGGGTATCCAGAGCTGCTGTGGGTTTAGAGTATAGTCGCTGCTTTTATTCAAAATGTTTCGTAACCTTTTTAAACCATGGTGTTGCAAATAAAAAAAATGGGAACTTTTCTGTTTGATTAAATTATTAAGAAATTATGACTATTTTTTCATTCTATTTTGGTCCTATGAATTTTAAAATTAACGTTTTCTGAACCGATGTGTCTCCAAAGACTTGGAACTTTTTGATTACCAAATTATTTCTTCCTAAGTTAGCAGCGTGCGTGCGCAAGGGACGTTGCTGGATTCGTCTTCCAGTGGAAGAGAATTTTATACCCAACGAGATACTATGTAAAACCCCATATTTTTATTTTGTTTAACTAAGAATATTTCTATGAATTTGATAAGTTGGCCGGCTATTTAGTAATTAATACTAATAATCATGGGTTCCTATAATAATATTTCTATAAACAAAATTTGTAATAACGACACATCTATTGGAAATAGTTACAAATACATGCGGTGAAATTAGCCTAGTTTTATCATGTGTTTAAATGCCATATTTATTATTAGAAAATTAATGTTAAATGTATTATTAGTAATAATGTTGTAAGGTACGGAATTTTCTATTGCTATATAACGTGTGACTTGATTGTTGTGAATTTATGTTTGTATTAATAAATTTTTGAAAGGATACTATCACTCTGGAGTTTTGTACAATAATAAATGTAAGTTCTGTGAATAATAAATGTACAATAATAAATGAATAAGTAATTTATAAGGGATTAAATTTACAGACGTTCAATAACCTTTCCACATTTTATTCCTTTATCTACGCCACACTTGTATGCACACCACTTCAGATTGTACAATGAGGTGCTCTCAATACACTACAAAATTTCTGTTTTTACGCACAGACCGTAGATTTAATCTACGGTCTACAGTGATTCACTGTAAACCGTAGATTTAATCTACGGTCTGTGTGTTTTCACAGATTTTTTGAAATTAAAAATTAAAATTAAAATTCTAATAATTAAAATTAAAATACTGAATATTTTTTTCAAATTAAACATGATTTTTTTTTTACATAAAAATGTCTTATGTTTAAAATTTGATATTTTTTTCAAGTGTATAATTTGATATTTTTTTCAAGTGTATAAGTTGATATTTTTTTCAAGTGTATAAGTTGATATTTTTTTCAAATAAGGCATTTTGTTTTTTTCAAATTAAAAAACAAAATGACTTATTTTTAAAATTTTACATAAAATAAATTACCAATATTCTAACAATCTCTCAAAATAAACACAAAAGTTACACAAATTTACACAAAAAAAGTTGATTTGATAAATTTTATGTTTTTGGTTGATGTTATATTTTTGTCAAGTTTATAAGTTGATATTTATTGAATCATTAACTAAATCGTCAATTTTTGTGAAGTACATTTGGTTTGTTTTTAACACTTGTATAACGCAATATGAAACATTAACTAAGTCGTGAATTTGGTGTCAATCGTCAATTTTCTTGAATGAAACAATCATAAATTATATAAAATTCATAAAAGAAATTAAGTCAATATGCAAACATGAATATCAACTTATAAATTTCATAAAACAAATTTATTAAACAAAATTTACAACAAAATTAAACAAAATTTACAACAAAATTTCATAGAACTAAATTTCATAAAACAAATTTATTAAACATTTGTTTACATCATATAAATTTACAACAAATTGGAAAAAATAGTAATTTACATAAAATTAAAAATAAAAAACCGATTATGGACTTAGGTCTATAGGTTCTTCATTTGCTTTTTTCTTTCCCGATTGCTTTTCCAGCGCCATATATAATTTGAAATTTGGTCGAAAAAGTTCCTTCCATGGCGCAGCTGCCTCAGTGCGTGTTTGTTCCCACCGTGCTATAATTCCTGGCATTGGGAAGATCACTTCTTTAGGAATAACCTGAGCATAGTGACAACTGTTGACGAACACCATTACAGTCGGGATGTAATATGTCGTTCCCTGAGGCGGACCAGTATAAAGCGGTAAAAACGTAGAGTTCCACAGGTTTACCCCTCCATTTTGATTTTCCCATAAGGACAACAATACAATTGGCATATTGTAATGAGAAGCAATTAAAAACCCATAAGACGGAAATCTCATCCATTTGTCAATAGGTGCGGGATCTGTAGGATGATAAAAATTTAAACTTGATAAAATGTAATCATACCGGTAAGCTTCAAAGTCAAGATTCTCAAACAGCTCATAATAAACACCTTTCATTTGCTGCAGCTCTTGAAACAACTCACATCTTATCGCGTACCAATCATCTTCCCCATTCTGTTTACCCGTCGCATTTGCAAGTACCCGGAACCCACAGTTACCATCCCCACGCACATCATAAACTGTTTCGATGTAACTATGTAACATGACCCATATTTGGTCACTGTACAGGAAGGTTGGCCTATTGGGGGTGGGTTTAGGGTTCTGGTTTCGCGGCCTCCTAGTTGGGTTTACCCTTACCTCCGGTGTTTCATCCGCCTTGCCTTTACCCTTGTCCCTACTAGCACCAGCACTCTGTTCCTCCACATACTCCCATCCCGACTTATCCCTCTTACTAGATTTGTCGCCTTTTCTAGGTCTCCCCCTATTTGCTCTCACTTCGGGGTCACTGACGGATGTTCTGGCTGGTACGGTTATCTCTCGGAGTTGTGTTTTCATACGCCGTTTTTCAACATTCGTTTTGCTAGCATAAACACTTTTAAACTCTTCTAGATCACCATCTACCCCATAATCATCGGTGTTCCCATTATCATCAATTACGTCTAATTTTTTCCAGAATGGATGAATATATTCTAGAGGAAGAGGCTTCCCGAATAAAATATGTTCACTCATAATATGATGACAAGGTAAACCGTGAGACAATTTAAAACCGCAAGAACAATTCTCATCAGCCTGGCCACTACATTTTTTGTGTTCTTGGAATAATAAATCAAAGGCATAGTGTATGATATACGACCTAAGATTTATAAATAGAGGCGTTTTTTCAGAATGTGGAAAATAAGACTTGCATTTATCCAACTTCGTCTTAATATCCTCAAACTGTTTTTCTAGAATTCTATTCACCTCTACCCAAACAGTTTCAAGCGTGCCAGTATTTGTGGAAAGGGATCTTTTCAGCTTAGCATGTTGTTGTTCGGCTCGATTGCTAGTTCTGTTACCTAGATGTGTTGTGTGGTTGGTATAGCATGCAACAAACTTTTCAGCATAATCATTTAAAAGCTTGTCTACATACTTAATCACAGCAGGGTACGATTTGTAAGAGGAATTGAAATTAGTTCGGTTATAATTGTACTCCTCTATCGACTCAGAATCAACCAATAAACCCCAATCATCTAGAAACGTTTGCCACTCCTCGTCAGGGATCTTTTTACGGCAGTTTTTCAAAACATTTTTTGCAATATGAAAAGTGCACAAAATATGATGAGAATCGGGAAAAACAACGGATAAAGCATTTGATAAGGCCATTTCCCTGTCGGTTACAAACACCCTAGGTAGTATACACCCCTCCAATGTAACTTTAAATTTTTCCAATGCCCATATATAACTTTCTTGTGTCTCGTCACTCATGAAAACAAAACCTAAACAATATGTTTGGTTCGTTGATGTCATTCCTACGACTTCTAGAAATGACATATTAAAACGGTTTGTCCTATATGTACAATCCATTAACAAGACATCAGGAAAAGCTTTGAACATCCTTATAGAATCGGGGTGTGCAAAAAACAAGTTCTCAAGGCAATGGGTTGATGGGTTCATATTATAGTAGAATGTGTAGCGATGTCTATCCAACAAATTAAAAAGTTCCTGTGTCGGGTTTCTACCATCTCGTTCTTTAAATTTCAGTCCGGCCAAAAAATTATGTATCGTTTTAGTGTTTGATACATTGTCAGGATTTCGATTTTTAATGGCCTCTAATATTGCACCAACTTTAAAACTACTTTGCCTTAAAGTTTTAACAATTTCTTTTTCATCTTGGGTTAAACGAGCACGTCGTGCTTGACCTTGGAGGTAAGTTGGAGGTGGGTGGTTATGTTGTCCATTTTCTACGTGACACATCCATTCACCATTAACTACGTAACCTTTAATGAAAAATGGACAGTCTTTTTTCTTTGTACCTGATTTTACGGAAGATGGTTTCTTTTTTTCGTAAACCCCCGATTTATCACACACAATATCAACATACGGTGTTCTGCTCCCATCACCCCCTCCAGACCTACGAATCGTAAGAATGAAACCCCAATTTCCAGCCACATCAGCAAGATCAGCAAGCATTTCATCCCTTGTTTCCCAAGTCAATTCATCAACTTCAAAGTACTCCGAATAATCAGTTAGCTCATCGTTTGAGCCACTGGATGAATTCGCATTGTTGTTGTTATTCCATTGGTTGTTGTCATAACCATAGTTGTAATTCATTTTCGAAAAGTGTTTGTTTGTATATTTTATTGGGGAGAAATGAGGATTTTTTTAGAGATTTCCGAAATGTGTTTGTGTTTGATTTTATGGTTTGTTAGAATTGGCAAAATTGAGTCATATTTATAGGGTAAGTTTACACTACAAACCGTAGATTACTTTTACGGTTTGTAGTGAATTTTTGGTGTAGTCATTTCGAAACTTTAATAATGCATTGAGTAGTCATTTTCGGATAGGTTTGTCAAATCATAATAATTCAAAAGTGATAAGGTGTTGTCGGAATTATTTTGATAGATATGGTATCCAATGTAATTTACACTACAAACCGTATATTATTTTTACAGGTTGTAGTGTTTTTTTTGGTGTAGTCATTTCGAAACTTTAATAATGCATTGAGTAGTCATTTTCGGATAGGGTTGTCAAGTCATAATAATTCAAAAGTGATAATGTGTTGTCGGAATTATTTTGATAGATATGGTATCCAATGTAATTTACACTACAAACCGTATATTACTTTTACGGTTTGTAGTTTATTTATTTTTTTTACGTTATTAACGGTGATTCCGTGTAAAAAGTACATTCGTAAAACGTCGCTGCTCAAATCAGGGGTGCAAACCGTACATTACTTTTACGGTTTGCACATAAAACATGCAAACCGTACATTTAATGTACGGTTTGTATGAAATCTGTACAAACCGTACATTAAATGTACGGTTTGTATGTATATTTCAGAATATTTAGTTTTTAGGGGTTTAGGGTTTAGGGTTTAGGGTTTGTAATTTAGGGTTTAAGGGTTAGGGTTTGTAATTTAGGGTTTATGGTTTAGGGTTTAGATTTTAGGGTTTAGGGTTTATGGTTTATGGTTTGTAATTTAGGGTTTAGGGGTTAGGGTTTGTAAATTAGGGTTTAGGGTTTAGATTTTAGGGTTTTGGGTTTAGGGTTTATGGTTTGTAATTTAGGGTTTATGGTTTATGGGTTAGGGTTTGTAAATTAGGGTTTAGGGTTTAGGGTTTAGATTTTAGGGTTTATGGTTTAGGGTTTGTAATTTAGGGTTTAGGGTTTAGGGGTTAGGGTTTGTAATTTAGGGTTTAGGTTTTAGGGTTTAGAATTTAGGGTTTAGGGTTTAGGGTTTGTAATTTATGGTTTAGGGTTTAGGGTTTGTAATTTAGGGTTTAGTGTTTAAGGTTTAGGGGTTAGGGTTTGTAATTTAGGGTTTAGGGTTTAGGGTTTAGAATTTAGGGTTTAGGGTTTAGGGTTTAGGGTTTAGGGTTTGTAAAAACTCAATTTGGTCCTATCAATTAAAATACAGAATATTTTTTACCCTAAAACATACGAATCAAATTATACTTACGAAATTATAACGTACAAATCAAACATAGAAATCAAATTAAACCTACGAATTTATAATATTCCAACCCTAGCTAATAATAAAACTGACAAATCAAACATAGAAATCAAATACAAAAACAGTGCATTTATTTTATTTTGTAACGACTAAATGTTTTAAAGTTGGACATAGGGAGCATCTTTCCCGCCGATGTTAATCTATCGGATGACGGCTCAGCAGACTCTTCGATTTCGTTTAGCTCCGTACGCCGTCTTTGTCGCTGCTGCGATTCTGGATGCGGTGCACACTCGTGGGATGTAACTGTCAACCCTCGACTCCAACTGTCGGTTGACTGATGACTAGGATGATGCTCGTACGACCCAAATGATTGTCTATGATGATCGAACGGGACATCATCCTGAACGTAGCCCGACCCAGCAAAAGAAGCACGACGACCATGACCGCTTGAACTCGGACCCGGACCCTGATCTGTAGTCGGGGGTCGACCTCCACTGGTTCTTCTACCGCCGCTACTAGATTCGCCTTCCCCTCTGCCTCTTTCGTCGGGACGCCGACAACTTGCCGACCTAGTGTAATTTCTTGGGTCGTAACGTAGGTCGTCATCACCATCGTCGTCGTCGTCGTCGTCATCGTCATCCTCCCCATCCGACTGTTCATCAGCTGACCCGTACGGATTCAATCCCATTTCAGCGAAGTCCTTTCGTAGTAAGTCCACTTCCGTTTTCAATTTATGTTGTTTGAATGATTTGAAATTTCGACGCAATACCGCTTTCTGAAAAAAAAAACCAATCAAAAACGATTTTATAAGTATTGAAATATACAAACAGAAAAATAACAATCAAATATTAATGAACTTTAATTAGTTGTTACCATTTTACTGAACAACCCTGTATGCTCCCGGAAACCGTGAGATGGCGGGGCAAGTTCAGGTGGGTTTATAAAGATGCGGGTCCGCTCTCTATACCATTTCATGTAATCCGGTGACGTCCCCGTGCCATATTCGCCGTTAATAAGACGGGTGTGGCGGTCATTCCACACGGCTATAAATTCTCCGGTTAGTAAAGGCCAGTCGTGTTTTTGCCCAATCCCATATCTTCTATCCTTGCCGTGACCATGTCTGGGTTTCCAAATATATGTAGGGACCCGCTGCACAAACCCGAACTGTCTCATGAACCTGTCCGCGGGGTGGTACTCAATCTTCTCATTACAAATGAGAGGCACAGAACAATGCCACGTATAACGGCCCCGCGTGCAGTATTCCGGATACTGATTGAGATCCCCGTAAGGTTGCCACACTATCTGTTATCAGCAAAAGTAGAATATATAAACAATGGTTTAAAAATAGACGAGTAATAAATTCTGCGAACATAAGACAAATGCAAACATATACAACATATAATACGTAAGTTACATATAATACGAAAATTAAAATTTACCTGTTCAGGCGACATATTGTCAAACTGGTCACATATGTGGACCACATTATGTCCGTAGACATATGGCGTAAGGTTAGTTTGCCTCCACATCTTCCATCTGTAATATACAAACAAAAACCGATAAACAATATATATAACCGGCAGCTAAGTAAATGATAGATGACACAATAATATAAAAAAGCAAATCCAATTCAAAAACTAAATAAATATCATACCTGTAACCGAGGGGGAACCTAGGCAAGCCCTCCGGTGGCTCGACATCTTCCGGCAGCTCTTCACACGGTCTAACCGGCAGTAGTCTGGTAATCGCCCACATATCCAGAAACATCACCGCCCCGCTTACTCCGGTTGTCTTACAACGTACCACCCTGCATAGATTAGCCTCTAACCAGGCCAGAAGAGCTGATCCCCAACTATACTCAGCACATGTGTCAAAATCCTCCAGAAATGGCAGAGGCCAGAGTGGAATCTGATCACTGCTCTTATCCGAAAAAACCAGCCCTAATGATATTTTGAACTACCCTTTCAGGCGTCGGTATCTGCCAACTATAATTATAAACCCTAATCTTATTGGCATCTCCTCTACCCGCTTCTCTGCCAGCATCCCAAGTCTGATTAGAAATGTGACCAGTCTGTCGTAAAATACCCAACCTCCCTTTAATATGTGGACATGGGTCTGCCATCCTAACTATGATAACCAAATATAACTCAATTAATGATAACCAAAAAATGATAACATAACCAATTAATGATAACCAAACAATGATAACTCAATGATAACCAATTAATGATAACCAAACAATGATAACTCAATTATAACCAATTAATGATAACAAAACAATGATAACCAAACAATCATTTAATCATAAACCAAACAATAATAATTCAATTTTTTAATCATAACCAAACACACATTTTTTCATAAACCAAACAATAATAATTCAATTTTTTAATCATAACCAAACACACATTTAATCATAAACCAAACAATAATAATTCAATTTTTTAATCATAACCAAACACACATTTAATCATAAACCAAACAATAATAATTCAATTTTTTAATCATAACCAAACACACATTTTTTCATAAACAAAAACAATAATAATTCAATTTTTTAATCATAACCAAACAATCATTTAATCATAAACCAAACAATAATAATTCAATTTTTTAATCATAACCAAACACACATTTAATCATAAACCAAACAATAATAATTCAATTTTTTAATCATAACCAAACACACATTTTTTCATAAACCAAACAATAATAATTCAATTTTTTAATCATAACCAAACACACATTTAATCATAAACCAAACAATAATAATTCAATTTTTTAATCATAACCAAACACACATTTTTTCATAAACAAAAACAATAATAATTCAATTTTTTAATCATAACCAAACAATCATTTAATCATAAACCAAACAATAATAATTCAATTTTTTAATCATAACCAAACACACATTTAATCATAAACCAAACAATAATAATTCAATTTTTTAATCATAACCAAACACACATTTTTTCATAAACAAAAACAATAATGATTCAATTTTTTAATCATAACCAAACAATCATTTAATCATAAACCAAACAATAATAATTCAATTTTTTAATCATAACCAAACACACATTTAATCATAAACCAAACAATAATAATTCAATTTTTTAATCATAACCAAACACACATTTTTTCATAAACCAAACAATAATAATTCAATTTTTTAATCATAACCAAACACACATTTAATCATAAACCAAACAATAATAATTCAATTTTTTAATCATAACCAAACACACATTTTTTCATAAACAAAAACAATAATAATTCAATTTTTTAATCATAACCAAACAATCATTTAATCATAAACCAAACAATAATAATTCAATTTTTTAATCATAACCAAACACACATTTAATCATAAACCAAACAATAATAATTCAATTTTTTAATCATAAACAAACACACATTTTTTCATAAACAAAAACAATAATAATTCAATTTTTTAATCATAACCAAACAATCATTTAATCATAAACCAAACAATAATAATTCAATTTTTTAATCATAACCAAACACACATTTAATCATAAACCAAACAATAAAAATTCAATTTTTTAATCATAACCAAACACACATTTTTTCATAAACCAAACAATAATAATTCAATTTTTTAATCATAACCAAACACACATTTAATCATAAACCAAACAATAATAATTCAATTTTTTAATCATAACCAAACACACATTTTTTCATAAACAAAAACAATAATAATTCAATTTTTTAATCATAACCAAACAATCATTTAATCATAAACCAAACAATAATAATTCAATTTTTTAATCATAACCAAACACACATTTAATCATAAACCAAACAATAATAATTCAATTTTTTAATCATAACCAAACACACATTTTTTCATAAACCAAACAATAATAATTCAATTTTTTAATCATAACCAAACACACATTTAATCATAAACCAAACAATAATAATTCAATTTTTTAATCATAACCAAACACACATTTTTTCATAAACCAAACAATAATAATTCAATTTTTTAATCATAACCAAACACATTATCAACAATTCAAATTAACCAAACAAAATAAAAAAACATGCAAAAATGGGACAAATATCAACAATTATTAAAATTTCTATAATTAATATAAACAAACAACAAACAATTATATATAGCTAAGTGAATTATGGTTTTGCATATTTTATATATTTTTTCCTATTTTACAAATTAAAATTACACAAAATAAAAAAACATGCAAAAATGGGACAAATATCAACAATTATTAAAATTTCTATAATTAATATAAACAAACAACAAACAATTATATATAGCTAAGTGAATTATGGATTTGCATATTTTATATATTTTTTCCTATTTTACAAATTTAAATTACACAAAATACATAATAAATTAGAGAATAAAAGATATACCCTTGAATTATGGATAAATTTGATTGATGATTTGGGGTTTTTTGTTAAGAAAGTTGATAGTTAATTGTGGTTGATTGATTTGGGTGATTTTTTGGGTTGAAAATTGGGGGGTTTTGAGAGAAAGAGAGAGAGTGTAGAATAAAATGTTATTTTTTTAAAAAAAAACGTAACATTCTGTTTTTTCAGGGACTGTCTGTGTAATTTTCGCGCAGGGACTGACTGTGTAATTTTGAAAAGCAGGGACTGACTGTGTAATTTACAGACATTTGCTGCAAACCGTAGATTAAATCTACGGTCTGCATTGATTCAATGCAAACCGTAGATTTAATCTACGGTTTGCAGCAAATGTCTGTAAACCGTAGATTTAATCTACGGTCTGAAAGTATTTTCAGAATAATTGATGTTTAAAAATACAACCTCTTGTACAATACCCTTATATTTCGTCCAAGTACACACATAGATGGGAACCTACCGGCTAGTGTAACATTAGGTTATTACTATTATATACTTAATATTATACTAAATAAATATATGTGTACATATAATGATGGAAGTCAGTGAGCTAAATATGAGAGAAATTACAAGTTTGTGTCGACCAAGAATAAATGTTAATGGAAAAAATCATTCCTTTGCAGTGGCTTATTCGTAATAAAGATTCTTTGATTTTCGGATACGTTTTGAGGTAAGTAGTTTTGTGTTGTTGTTATAAAGTATCTCGTTACATATTTTGTTACAAGCATTACATGTTCATTTTTATTATTTTCATGTACTATCTATATATATACGTATTTAATTTTTTTTCATCATTGCAAGAAAGAAAGAAAGATCAGTTTATTTCGGTGAGATCCGAAAACAAATGAGTTTATTTTGGGGAGGTTCGAAAAAAATAGTTTATTTCGGGGAGTACGAAAAGAAAGAATAAAAATTTCATATATATATATATATATATTAATTTAATGTTTTTTTTAAGATTTATTTTTCAAGAAAAGTTTTACATTATTATTATGCATTGGTAAAATTTTAATAAACCCAGTCGTTGCTTTTGAAAGAAAGAAACGAAAGATTAAAACTCATTTTTGTCATATTTTATTACTCACTAAACTCCTTTACCTTACCTCTTGATTTTATAATGTTTTCATGTATACAGATACTAAAGAGTCTGATTTAAGTTGGTTTGACAGAAGGATTTATTTGTTGGTTAGTCGGTAAATATTTATTTTAGATTCTGAAGTAGTAGTATTTTATTTAATTGAACTTGTTTCAACTGTTTCGTTTCAATCAAGTCAATTGGAGTCTGATACATTTTGAAACTAGTAATTTAAAAATTAGTACTATTTTCAAAATACTTATTGTTAATTAGTACCACTTGTCAATATATAAATAAGTCCAACACATTTGGACCAATTAAAATTTGACCAAGACCGAGACCAAAACTATTACCGGTCTCCGGCATTGACCGAAAAATTAAAAAAATAAAAAAACTCAAAAAAAATATAAAATAATAATAATAATCCAGATAAAATTAAAAAAAAGGAAAAAACTCAAAAAATAAATTAAAAAATCCAAAAAAAATTATAAAATTATAAAACTTGGAAAAAAATTAAAAATTGAGAAAAAAAATCCAAAAAATCCAAAATAAAAAAATTCCAGAATTATCTAAAATTGGTTGTCGGTCTCCAGTGTTGACCGTCGATGTCCGATCAGACAAATTCCGGCGTTGACCAAAAATAAAAAGGGAAAAACTCAAAAAATAAAAAGAAAATAAAATAAAGAAAAAATTATAAAATTAGAAAGTTAGGAAAAGAATTACAAATTTGGAAAATCATTAAAAATTCTATGAAAAATCCAATTTTTTTTACAGAAAAAAAAAATCAAATATGATTTTTTTTTTTTATAATCTAATACAAAATTTTGACAATCTAATGAAATTTTTATGACAATCTAATACATTTTTTTGAAAATCTAATATATTTTATTTGACGATCTGACAAACAATCTAATACAAAATTTAGATAATCTAATACAAATTTTGTTTGATAATCAAATAATTTTTTTTTTTAAATCTAATATAATTTATTTGACAATCTAATAAATAATTTAATACAAAAAAATTAACAATCTAATACGATTTTTTTTTGTACGATCGAATAAACAATGAATTTTAATTTTTTTGGCAATTTAATACAACTTTTTTGATAATATAATGCAATTTTTTGACAGTCTAATACAAATTTTTTGACAATCTAATTAAAATAAATATTTTAAAAATCTAATTTTTAACAGTCTAATACTTATTAGATTGTCATAAAAACAAACAATCACCTATTTGACATTATCATAATATTTCTGTTTATCATAATATTTTAATTGTAAACAGACCAACTCGCACGAATAGTCTCCTGGTATAAAATTAACCAAACAATACAATGAGCTCTTTTATCACGGGTGAGATGCTACCAATCATACCCAACACTTGTATGCACATAGAAATTATTTGGTCATCTTAAAGAATTACTTCAACTCACTCTATAGTCATATAATTAATATATTTTATTATATAAGTTTATGAGACCCACTAAATATGTGACAGGACCAAATAATTTCTCGTATCCACGTCACCACCACAAACACAATAGCAGCCAGATTAATAAACTATCAAAAATTAGACATCATCATATTAGACTATTAAAACTCAAAGCCAATCAAGACTCGCCCGAAACAGAGGCTTTGCCGCCGTTCGGAGAACTTGTCATATCTGGCCCATCACAAGAAGGTAGCTAAGGTTAGAGAGAGATCGCACTAGATATTGGAAATCTCCATGGAAGTTATAGCGAGAAGAGAGAGTGTGGTTTGGAGAGAGAGATCTGATAAAAGGCAGTGGTGGCGGTGGGTTATGGCGGAGATCAGATGACGTGGTGGTGGATGTAGAGAGGGTGGCGGCGGAGGAAAATATCAGCGGAGATCAGATATGTATGTATACATGGACGATCTCTGTATATATATATATATATATATATATTGAGACGAATAAGGAGATGAGAACAGAGAGAGCGCCAAGTATGATCGTGACGGAGGTGCAGCAAAGGCTACGGTGGAGGTGGCGGTGGTGGGGTATAGCCGGAGCTCCGACGACGACGGATGCGGGTTTTCTCGAAGTAATTGTTGGTATTTTATAGAAAGAAAAACTGTTATGGATAAATGAGGCCCCTTTTATATTTAGGGTAGATACCAAAATCAAATTAAAATATTTAAAAATACTAACTTATGTTAATAAGTAATACAAATTTACTAAAATCTAATAATTCTTTTAAAGTGGTACTGATCTCCAATTAATTCGTTTCAATATGCATCAACATGTCTGCTTGTTTAAATTTGATAGACTTAAAAATATATACATAACAATCAACTTAATTATAAAAAATCCATATATGTGTACTTATTTATAATTAAGTAAATATACTTATTTATAATTAGGTATATATGTCAAAAAATAACAAAATATACCAAAAAAATCAAAAAAGTTGTACATAGAATTAAACATGATAAAATGATTAAGACATCATTTGACAGAATTGGACATGATTAGACAGGATCACACATATTTTTTATATAAAAAATATATTTTTTAAAATTTTGGTTTTTAATTTTTTTAGTTTTTAAATATTTTTTTCGATTTTTTTAATGACATATGTACCTATTTGTAAATAAGTTCACAAAATATGTAATTTTTTGTAAAAAAAGTCATCAAATTCAAAACAACCGAGTTTTTTATAAATAAGTTTCTAAATATGTACTAAATTATCATTTTTCCTTTAAAATTTGTAGCATATATATATTATACAAATTATGTGTTAAAACTTATTGTATTTGTGTGACTCAGGAGGTATATATGACCAATACTTGGAAGACTTCTTGAGATTTCTTTGGCTGTATTGAATGATGGTAATGTTAAAAAACTTCATTGATGATTTTACAAGCTTTTGATATGGAAAGCTACTGTTATCTTTTCACCATGCATGTATGGTGCTGCCGACTATCGTACTGAAATTCACTACTGCTAGAAGTCGAGCAACCTTTGATCTTAGAATAAATTTACAAAACATGATACTTTTAAAACTAAATTAACAAAAACATATCAAAAAAAATTCTAATTAACAAAAACATACTCAAAAGTTCATACCCTAATTTGTATATTTCATACACTAATTCCAAATGTTTATACAATTATTTCAAAATTTCATACTCTAATTTGTATATTTTCATACTCTTATTACAAAAGTTAATACCATTATTTCAAAATTTTATAGCATAATTCGTAAAGTTCACCCTTATTTTCAAACTTCATAACTCAATTTACAAAATTAATATCCTTATTTACATAATTCATATTCATAATTTGAACTCAATTCCATTGATTCATGAATTTTATACACTTATTTTTTAAGTTTATATACTAGTTAACAAATTCAACCATTCTCCGTCCTCCGGTATCGAACTATTACGTCGTCGTCATAGGTCTCTCCTTCAACGACCGCATCTCCGTCGGCATCAACCTTGAGTTTTCTACCTCGCTCTATACATTCGCCACCACTCCAACAGATGTGTCCGTTTCAATTTCCACCAAAAATAAAAATCGGAGAGAGAGATGATGAGATAATGATCGGAAAGAGAGAGAAAATATGAGAGATTGGTGAGAGCAGCAAGGAGGATGAGAGATAGACCACATAGAGAAAGAATGAGCAGGAGAGAGAGATCGGAAAAAGAGTGACAGGAGAAGAGAGAAAGGAAATAAATCAGAAGGGATGAATAAGATTTTTTTATTTTTTATTAATTATTAATTAAATGTATGTTTTTGATAATGTTATTTTTGATTTTTTATTTTTTTTAATATAATGGGCGTAAGGTATGATTATTTTAATTACCCTTAATCTTATGGTCTAAAATTAAATTAGACTTTAATTAAACTACTACTCACCGCAACAATATCAAATAAAGGTTACATAAATGCAATTAATGTAGATTGACAATCTACTTTCAAATTTTGACAATTAATAATTACTTAAAATGAAAAAACAATTAGCTGCACACGAAATTCTTTTAATCAAAAGTAAGGGAATTATGTCTGTGTTTATAAATAATAAGAGTGATGTTATACCAACTCATATAACCCACTCGAAAAGTCTATCCTATGACATGTAACAATTCTAATCACTTTTTTTGAACATGTGTCAAAAAAATATATTACTAATAAGAAAATTGAGCTATCTCATTCTCAACACTAATTACTATATTAATCATTCTACTTATTCATTTATACATATCGTTTATTTGTGTTCCTATTAAAAAAACTTATGGTCAAATTTTGACATTAACGTTTGAATAAAAAAAAATTAGAAGATAGCAGTACAAATTACGCCACGTAATAAAAGCACAAGCTACTAAAAACTTAAATAAAAATATGCTAGAATACTAGTTGAGTCTATCCTAAATTTAAATATTAATTAAAAATAAACAAATTTGTTAAATATAAAAATACAAACCACTAAAAACCCAAAATAAAAATATACTAGAAATCTAGTTGAACCTAACCTAAATTTAAATATTAATTAAAAATATTTTTTTTTGTTAAATATAATATTAATAAAAATTAAAACTTTTAATGATGTGGATATGTCATGTAATTTGTGTTGATTTTTTGAATATGAAAAATGTGTGAGTAAAAACATTTTACTAATAATAAAAACACATGAAAATCAACAATTTTTGCTACTGCAAACACAAGTTGTAGAATCTTTTGTGTATTTCAAAATATTACAATTGCTCTTTTGTATATTTTCAAAAGATTACAATTTTAAAGATCAGTTGCTGTACGTATTCAGTAAAACCATTAATACCATACATGAGCTTAATTAATTAATGATTGTGTATCAAGCAAAAAGACATTTGAGAATTTTAAGATGTTGATGTTTGTATAAGTAACAAATATGTCAAACCGGCCATGATTTAAGTCATACGTTTTCAGAATAATGCAATGAGAACATGACAACAATTATTGACAACGACATTGGTGTAAATAAATTTTTGTGTAGCATTAGTTTTGAGTTTTGATCCGTCGACCTTTCTAGATTTAAGGGCCACATTTGTTGAAAAAGAAGTCAGTTTAGTTGTAACACCATAAGATGTGATGCTATACTACTTTACGAATGAACCCTTAATAATGCAGTGGCGGCCCTAAGGTTCTCGGCAATTTAGCCCTCTTACAGTTTTATTGGAAAAAAAAATCACCCTTTTGTATTGTTTTTTAAAATATATATATATATATATTTTCCTATGTCACCCGAATCTCGTGGCTGTTTCGACTTGACGGAGTCCCGCCTATGCCTTTATATAGACTAGATCTAGAGCAACTGAGTAACATGTCTTGAGAAAGTATCCAAAGATATTATGGGTCAGTGCGTAGTTAATCTTATTTTATTTTATATTTCTTGAAGAAAACAAAGTAAAAAATCTTCCTCAAAATTGGTAATTTTTGGTTAAAATGTAGCCAAAAAATATAATTAATTAAATGATGAAACTTAGAGGTTGTGTAAAAAAAATAAGGAAAACAGATATTAATCACATGCCAAAAAGCACAACTAACCGAAATATATAAGAAAATGAGATAAAACTAGGGTTTAACTCTTACTAAAACTCATGATCAATACTCATACAACATAAAAAAAATAAGGACATCCAAACTCGCTTCTAGCAAACCATTAACGTAAATAACAAAATAACAAAACAATTCAACTACTAATAGAAATAAATGAAAGAACTGCTGAATATAGCCGGTTTCATCATTAAATATCACATAATTGAGTGCTTTGTTTGGGGAAAAAATATACATATTTTTATGCAGATCGATCGAAGAAAGAGGCTGTATGGCATAATAAGAGGGGGATATCATCACATTATAGATGACAAACTTCACAACTTGTTAATGGTAGCGTATATGATGGATGTGTTATTGTTAGGACCAGATTTCTGGTCTATATACTATTTGTTGTCTATTGATTTGAACTAAATAATTCTAGTTGAATGTAAAGAATTGAGACAGCTTTTTGGTTTCAAGTGAGATTGCAACCTCAGTTGCAACCACAGTTCCAACCTGCAGTTCTGCAGGATTCTGTCCAGTTCTGTATTTCTGCATTACTATTCTTTTAAAGATGTTTATATGATTTAAAGTATGCATGATATATTCTCATATGTTCTTAAATATTTAATTTGTGTATATTGAGAATATTAAAGTGATAAGGAAAAATGTTGGCTAAAAGATATAAGGAGATTAATTTATAAAGATATGTTTCCTTTGAATAGGCAATATAGATCTCTATTCTCAAGTATTTATGACTTAATTCAATCTTTGTTCCCTTTAAAAATCAGTATGATCTTTTTAAGATTGAATAAAATATGGAGTTAATGTTTTAATATATATTCAGAAAGATTTTATCTCTTAAAAGATACTATCTTATATAACTAACTCCTATTTTCAAGCTAATTATTAAGAGGTCTTAAATTATGAAGATTGAGGTCAATCTTACGCTAAAGTATCGCGTGCAATATGGAAAGATTGAAGTCAATCAAAAGAGTCACAATCATCAAGATCTTGAAGAAAGAAGATTGATTTTACTCCTTTAAATAGTTGATAACTATGCTTGTAAAAAGTGTGTGTTCAAAATTATAAAAAATTTATTCTTGAGAGAATACACAGTGAGCTTTTAAATGGAAAACAATGGTGGGATGCCATTGATATTTTGAGTGATAGTTATAAGATAGCAGCAATATAGACATAGAAAGAAAAACCTAGAGGGAGTCTGAGAGTTTTTCATTAAGACTTGAATCATATATTGTAAGCTTTTATAATATCATAATCTGGGTGAGTGCTCCGGAAACGTAGCCTAGTTGGGTGAACTCCGTTGTTAAATGTACGTGTGATTTAATTCAAGTACATTTAACTTTACAAGTTCTGTCTATCATTATACTTAGGTTCCAACCTCAGTTGCAATTGCACTTGGAACTTAACTGCATAACAGCAACTAGAACAGCGGATAGGAATTTCAATTGGTATCACTTTCAATTTGAACTTATATTACTGATAACTACCTTCATAACTTCATATTCCCTATAGGTACCACTTTATAAGTATTTACTTTATTTATCAAAACGTCATACACATATTTCACAAAAAATGAAAAAAAAACACATAAAATTATATAAAATGCAAAAAATCTCAAAATAAATGAAAAAAATCACAAAAAATTGTAAAAATTAAAAAAAAATGTATTTTTATAAAAAAAATAACAAAAATGAAAAAAATGAAAAAAATCAAACAAGAAAATGATTTTTTTTTTTAAAATCACAAAAAATGAAAAATTCAAAAAAAAAATCACAAAATTATTTAAAAAATTACAAAAAAAATAAAAAAAAATGAAAAAAACCACATCAAATTATAAAAAATGAAAAAAATCATAAAATACTATAAAAAAATCAAAAAAAATCACAACAAAAATATTTTTATTAAACTTTATGCACTTTCGACTGTACTAGATGCACTTTCGACTGAACCAGATGCACTTTTAACGAAACTATATGCACTTTTAGCTGAAACATATGCACTTTTAGTTGAAGCGGATGCAAATTTTATAGAACAATATACACTTTTATTGAACTAGATGTACTTTTGTCTGAACCATATGCAATTTCAGCTGAACCATATACACTTTCAGTTGAACCAGATGAACTTTTAGTTGAATCAGATGCATTTTTAACAGAGCTATATGCACTTTCGACTGTACTATATTCATTTTCGACTAGGCTATATGCACTTTTAACTTAACTATATGTACTTTCAGCTGAACCAGATGCACTTTTAGCTGAACTATATGCATACTCACTTTTATTGAACTATATTTACTTTCGACTAAATTGTATGCACTTTCAACGGAACTAAATGTACTTTCAGCTGAATTGAATGCAATTTTGACCCAATTTTATGCATTTTTGACTAACTATATACACTTTCGACTGAACTATATACCCTTTTATTAAACTATATACGCTTTTGACTGAATTATATGTATTTTTAACTGAACTAGATGCACTTTCAGCTCATTTAGATTAAAAAAAGGCACATTTTCATGGAAAAACCATTTTTTTGTATAAAAAAAATTCACTTTGCCGTATAAAAAGTGTTATATTGACAAAAAAAAAAATATATTTTTTGTAATTTTTTAAAAAGTTTATGATTTTTCATTTTTTATAATTTTTTTTATTTTTTTTTATTTTTTCCATTTTTTATAATTTTTATAATTTTTTGTGATTTTTGTTATTTTTTTATAATGTTTTGTGATTTTTTATAAGTTTTTATAATATTTTATGAGTTTTTATGAATTTTTGTGATTTTTTATAAATTTTTTCATTTTTGTGATTTTTTTTGTTTTATAGAATTTTGTTGTAATTTAAAACTATTTTTTTGGGTTTGTAGAGAGATAAAATAGGTATATTATATTTTGGTTTGTATGACCATTTAGTAAATAAACTAAATAATTAAAAAATGGTACTTATGAGTAATATGAAATTATTAAGATATCTAGAAGGAATATAAGTCGGTAAGAGATAATTATATGGAATTCCCCCTTTATATATTATGTTTAGATCACTAATAAAAACAAATCTTCATTTCTCATTATTTATGTATTATAAATTCTATATAAATCATTGTTAGAAAATATTATATCATTATCGTGGATATATATAGAAGCTTTGGTTGTGTTGGAGAGGCCTAGAAGGAGTGTATGAAACCCGGTTTGTTTATAAATTTTGATTTTCAATTTTGTCTTACTGCATGATGGATTTACTTCAATTTGTATCACATTTCTTCTTGTTTAAACTTTGAAGTTTATATTATGTGTTAAAACATATTGTATTTGCGTCTCAGTAGGTAGATATGACCAATAATTCGAAGACTTTTTTTGAGATTTCTTTAGTTTTAAATGGTGGCAATGTTAGAAACTCCATTGATGGTTTTACAAGCTTTTTGATATTGAAAGTTACTCTTCACGGTTTCAATATTAGATATTTTACAACTCGAATTCCTATTTTTTCCGACCCAGTTCCTCCACCACGGCGAACTTCGTAAGTCTAGCAAACTTGATATTATGGTCTAAAATTAAATTAGACCTTAATTAAGCAACTACTCACCACAACAATATCACATCACGTGAACTTAATATAGTGTAAATTAACGAGAAAAGGTTACGAAAATGCAATTTATGTAGCTTGACAATCTACTACGCGTACGTCTATAGTACCCATATAACATGGATCTTTATTTTCGTGGATATATTGTAAATTTTTAATTGTCCATTAAACATGTTTGAGGATTATCATTCCCTGTATGATACATGATGATTAATAATTACTTAAAATGAAAAAAACAGCTGCACGCGATTTTCTTATAATCAAAAGTAACGGTATTATGTCTGTGTTTATTGATAAAAAAAAACGCATGAAATTCAACAATTTTTGTCACTGCAAGCATAAGTTGAGATTTTTTGTGTATTCTCAAAAGATTACAATTGATCTCTAATTTGTATGTTTTCAAAATATTATAATTTGAAAGATCATTTCATACAAAACAAATAGCCAAATAGTTACAGGAATTGTGACGGATTTTTTTATAACGCGCTTATTATTTGCAGTTTTTGATACAGATTGTTACAAGATAGTTTATTTATGACAGTTTTATGATGTTTTTTATTCTTATAAAATCAACATTAATTTGCACTGATATACATGTACCATTCATCAAAACCATGCATGAGCTTAATTAATGATTGTGTATCAAACAAAAAGACATTTGCGAATTCTAAGATGTTGATGTTTTGTATGAGTAACAAAATTGTCAAACCGCCCTTGATTTAAGCCATACCTATTTAGAATAATGCAATAAGAACATGTCAACAATTATTGACAGGACATTGGTATAAATTATTTTGTAGCATTAGTTTTGATGAGTTTTGACCCTTTCTAGGTTTAAGAGCCACATTTGTTGAAAAAGAAGTCTGTTTAGTTGCAACATTATATGATGTGATGCTATACCACTTAACGAATGTACCCTTTATGTAGACTAGAGCAAGTAAATAACATGTTACATGTGTTGATAAACTATCAGAAGATATTATGTGTTAGTGCGTACTTAAATTCTTATTTCATTTTGTATTTAATTCCTTGAAGAAGAAAAGGTAAGCCTAAAATCTTCCTTCAATTGGTTATTGTTGGTTAAAATATAGCCAGAATAATTTAATTAATTGAATATCACATTATAGATGACAAACTTGACAACTTGTTAATGGTAGCGTATATAATGGATGTGTTATATATTTTTCGCATATCCCGAGGTTATCGATCAATAGATCTAGTCAAGAGAAAGAATAACGAAGTAGTAATTATTTGTTGTCGAACATAAGGCAGATGGGTGAGAAATTTGCTATTTTCCAAATGAAATTAAACAGTATCATTTCATTTGGTTTGTCGAAATTTTATGATCGTATTTTCCTTTTCAATGCATGGTAATGCTACATGTCTTGTAGATTAGAGTACTGGATCCCCCAGTGTTTCGATACCGGATGTTATCAACTCTGTGAGTGTACATGATTTCATCTTCGCTTTCGATAAGTAGACCTCAATCACTAAGGCGACAACACATTTCCTCAATATAATTTCCCATTGGAAACTAATTAATCACTCAAAAGTTCAAAAATTAACTATTCTGCTTTAATTGTACTATTAAGAAGTAATGTTACTCAGAAAAAGGCTCATTGGTCATGAGTCACATTTTAATAATATTTTTGTTCATATATCATTATTCTCATAAGATTTTTGTTCATATGTCATTACTCTCATAAGATTTTTGAATCTACATCACCTTACAAGTGAAAATAATAAATTTGTTTTCGTAAGTTTTTGGTATCTTTTTATTTTTTAATTAATAATTCAAACAAATATTAAAAAACAGCTATAAAAAAAGCTTATAATCATATTTTTTTACACTTTAATATCTTTCTCGTATATATTAAAATATCTTTTTTTAAGGTTAAAAACACATTTTAATCTCTTTCCATATCGATTATAAGTTTTTTTTTTAAAACTTTAAAAAAAAAACTAAGTTTTTTTTATTAGACCGGGTTAGAATTTTAAAATTTTGGACTTATGACCTCCACTCGAAAAATCTGAAAAATCTTATAAAATGTGTGCGTTAGCTAATTTTCTCTAAAAATTTTTCCATAAAACCACTCTTCGTGTGAAGTCTGACAACGTCGTATTCTTGAGCATCTAAAATGGAGATTTTTTTTTTATTAATTTCATTAAAATGATATCACGAGAAAGGGCCAAGATTTTGTCACAACTAGCTAGTAGTAACCTTACTTAAAAAAAATGTTACTCAAAAAATCCATAAAACTACTTTTTCGTGTGAAGTCATGAAAACATCATATTCTTGAACCATGATCTCATCAGTCTAAAATGATTTTTTTTTTTTTTAAATTCATTAAAATGATACTATCACGAGAAAGAGCAAAATTTTGTCACATAGTAATCAACTAGTAGTAATGATAAGAGGACACGTTATGTGTAGATAAGTGGCACCAATTGCCCGATTACGTGTTAGTTTTGTATAAAAATGGACCACAACTTTTTTTTAGACATGTCGGTGTTGGCCAATGTTGTGTTGTTGACCAAATTGAATATCGACAAAACTCTACTTTTTGTTGTCAATTCTTTTTACACAAATAGCCTTCGTGACTAGTAGATCTACGAAGTGTTTTTTTCTCCATTATTTATGAAATCTTATCTTTCTAGTCCGATATTTGGTGGAGGTTAAGATCATAGCTAACTAACGGAATTAAGCGGATTATATGCTAATTAAGAAGCGGTGCTAGGTGGGATTAATCGGGTTTAGACGTTTATATGTGCATATTGGACTAAGAAGTGGTGAAGACAAGCACTACAAAATCCATGTTAAATCGCATGCAAAAATAGTGACAGTGTTTGATTATATGCTCTTTAGTCGGAGATGATAAATACTGATATTATTATTTAGTAACAGTTTTGTAACAAATTTGATCCTACCGATTGAAATTTTTTTTGTAGTGACAACTTAGTGGGGCCTCTTCGGTTTTATTAATTAATTTTCACTTTAGTTGTTTAAATGACTTATTTGTTACTTCTATTATTATTATTATTATTATTATTATTATTATTATTATTATTATTATTTTAGTATAAGGTTGTTAGTTTTTTTGTTATTTATGTAGATAAATCGGATATGATTTACGCCGAACAAAATTGATAAAAAAAACGATGGACTTGAAAGAGTGGAGAAGAAAATTAGGTTGTTGAGGTGAGAATAAACATGGAAAGCCTTAATCGAATTCGAAGCTAATTCAAAGAAAATAGGTGACTTATCACGAGCCTTGTCTTCGAAATACAATCACATATGTGTGTATTGTCTAGAAGCTTTATCTAGTTACTAAAAGCTACTTTATTTATTTAATGCCCCCAACTTATTTTTACATATAAAATGGTCCATATTGATTGCGATATATACCTTTCTGAATTAATTAACTGTACATCCAAATCCAATCGTAAAAGCAATATAGTCTTAGCTTGTTACATTCATTATCCGTGATAACACAACTGTTGAAGTAGTTTTCTTTATCATGATAAGCGTTATGGTATTTGTTCCAATTTGATATTTATATCAATTTATTAAGAGTTGATTAATATAGGCATACTATATATCTATTACTAGTAAAAGTTGCCCACGCGTTGCGTGTGAGACGCGTAATGACATAAATCTCGTAATATATTTTATTTTTAACATAATATTCAGATTTTGTATAATTTATTATAGTTACGGAGGTTAAAACGAATTGTTAATTAATTTAGGGTACATCCGTAATTAGTAAAATATATTGAGGACAAATAGTTAATTAATTAGATTATGTATATTGGTAATTATTAAAATAGAGTGAGGGTATTTTTGAAAAAAAGTAGCTAAATTGAGCAGGCTCAATTTTTCTTGGGTTGGCTTATTATAATATAATGATATTAACAAAAACACATTTTTTACATTATCAAAAACATACTTTCAATTAATAATTAATAAAAAATAAAAAAGTTTATTCATCTTTCGCAATCTATTTACTCTCTCTATCTCGTGCTCTCACCCTCTCTCCAATCTGTCTCTTCCCTTCCTTCTACCTCCCTCCGATCTCTCTTCTCTTTCGTTTAGCTCTCTCCGATCTCTCTTCTCATTTCTCTCTATTTACGATCTATTTCCACTCCTTTATCTCTCTTTTTAATCTTTTTCTCTTCCTCCCTCTCTTTTCGATCTATCTTTTTGGTGAAAATTGAAACGGAGACATTTGTTTGAGTAGACGGTGAAGGTGTAGATCGAGATCGAAAACTCGAGATTGATGTCGACGTAGATGTGGTCGTCAAATGAGATAGTTCGAGATTGGAGAACGAACAATAGTTGAATTTGTTAACTAGTGTATAAGCTTGAAAAATAAGGGTATGAACTCCGTGAATTAAGGGTAATAAGTTAAAAATTATGAATATGAATTATGTAAATAAGGATATGAATTCTGTAAATTGGGGTATGAACTTTGAAAATAAGGGTGAACACTACAAATTAGAGTATGAACGTTTAAAATAAGTGTATGAACTTTTGGAATAAGTGTATGGAAATATACAAATTAGTGTATGAAATTTTGGAATAAGGGTATGCTATATACAAATTAGGATATAAACTTTTAGGTATGTTTTTGTTAATTAGAAATTTTTGGGTATTTTTTGCTAATTTAGTTTAAAAATTAGTATATTTTGTTAATTTATCCATTTATTAATAAGATTTCTATAATGTGGAGTAAATCAAATACATAAATTTAGTAACCCAAAATGTTAGGGTAAAAATGCAACAATATTTATACTAAATACAGCTTGAATTTGAAAATGTATTTAATGATTAAACGATATACGAGTACACTCGCTCGTCAAACCGTCAAAATAATTATAAAAAATGAAACAAATAAAGATTAAGGAGTACAACTTAATTACCTAGAACACTTGCTTACAAATGGATTTTAGGCAAATACTTGAACGTAATATGGAAAACTTTCTTCATTTTTTTAGTACAATTTCCAGTGAACTAAGTCTGCAGGTAACATATATCTCACCTCTAATGGAAAAATGTACTCAGGACTTAAATGATCTTCTGTTTTACCCTACTACCCTTTCAAAAAAAAAAACCATTTTCTGGCAAATTGATTTGTATCCGTTATTGTCAATGATAAAGGATAATAAAAACTCGTGGGCCATTGTTTTTTAAATTTTATTCAGGATATTAAAAACTCATAAGAGAGGACTATTGCTATTAAATTTCACATTGTTTTGACCTACCGGCTTGTTCGGCAAAATGCCTTTTTTTTTTCTAATTTGAGTAATTTTTCTGTAGTTAACCAAACCCTATTATTAGTCAAGAGAATGTTGCATCAACAAAAGAAGAAAATTGAATTGATTGCATTTTTGTCTTTTCTAGTATATCTAACTTTCTGGTATCCACATTTACGTAAGTGTTCAACAGTTAGGATCTCAGTCAAGACTTTAGTATACTGTCCATCTAAGTAATCGTTTAAGATTTTTTATTTTATTTTTTGAAAAGAAACCGTTCCGATTATAACAAGATCACATATATATTCATTTTGAATATTATTTCCAAATGATGAACTGTTGTTTTTATGTTAATAACTGAAATTCGAAAAGCACGAAAATCCACCATAAGTTTTGGGAGTGTGATCGAGACATAATTAGACCACTCTTAAGACAAATTAAATAACTTGATACTTAGATAGGTTACCAGAGAGTTTACATACTGTATTATATACTACACACCAAGTATTACATATGTACGTGTTTGTTAAAGTTTTTTTTTTTGTAAACATATCTACTTTTTTATTTTATCTTAGTCATCCCTCTCTTGCACCAAAGACCACCACTCCGATCCCGTTTTCCTTCTCAACGGAGTCATAAATTTGGTCGATTTGAATCTACAGTGTCTAATCAATTCAACAACTTAGAAACCGACTAAAAGTGGAACGGAAAGGGAAAAAGAGAATGAGCTAGTAAAGGACCCTTTTTAGCTACAACCATCGCCTAAAGAGACGGTGTTGATAGGCAAGGCTAATGGAGAGATACGGTGATCGCATTTGGTGCAGTGGCAACTGGCAGAAGTAGGAAAGTGAAACGGCCGGAAATGACTTGAATCTGTCAAAGTTGCTTCATGTTTAGACATAAAAATAAATAAAATAAAAATCACTTAGCACAAAGTACAAATCTACTAACTATCATGTACAAATGTTAAAATCACGTTTATTTTAACATTTGTACCTAATATTATATTTATATTTAACAATTCTTACACGAAGAAAATCGTTTTCTTGGTAATTAAATCCGAAAGTATGTACTAATAATTTAAGGGGAAGCATCCGTACACACATAAAAAAACACATTATCTTTACACATCAATCGCAACCCTTCATTTACTAACTTTTAATGGTCAAGATTAGATATTTAGATATTTATTCTTGTTATTAGATGAACTAATCTTGACAATTAAAAGTTAGTAAATGAAGGGTTGTGATTGATGTGTAAAGATAATGTGTTTTTTTATGTTTGTATAGATCTTCCCCATAATTTAAACATTAACTTTCCATGTTCCGGAAAATCCTTTTTTTTTTTGTCTATTAAAAGATTATTTTGTTTAAATATTATAAATAAAAAAATTGCTTTGTTTAATCATGATGAAAAATCTCATTCGTAGGCCTGGGCAGAAGAAATTTTAATTCGGAAATCTGTTGGTTGTTAGAAAGAAGAAGAAAAGGTCAAGTTTCGCAATTAAACTCAAAAGTACTTTTTTGCTCTTATTATTCATAAAGTCATCAATGTACCTATGTAGGGGTCCATGCGTAAAGTCAAATAGTGTAGCTGCATACACACATAAGTTGTAACATCACATTTTTAAAAAATAAATTTACATCTTAATATATAGGCCTTATGTCGGCAAAGGAATTATGTTACTGCTTAGACGTATTCTTTATCACTCTCGATAGGGTTTGAAACGGCTGAATTGTTCGTAATAAAGGCAGGTATGAACTTAGCAATTGCTAGAAATTTAGAGAATTTCGCTATTAAGTCGGATTGTATGTCTGTCATTAATCTGTTCAGATTTTCTAATGAGTTGTTATGTGACATTGGAACAATCGTAAAAGACATAAAATCTCTAGGTGAACGTGCTTCTTGTAAATATTTTTATCATATTCGTCGGGAGGAAAATGTTCCCGCTCATGTTCTGGCAAAATTGGTCTTAAGTTGTAAGTCCAATAATATTTGGATATAGAATTTTTCTATTTATGTATGTTCAGCGGCAAGCGCTGATATAACTCAGTGTGTAATTTGTTTGTTTGTAAATTAGTAGTTTACCTTTAAAAAAAAAAAATTATAGGCCTTATGTTTACTTTATTTTGTATTTCGTCTGGTGATATATGTCACCATAAGTCGGTAGAGTTGGCAAATGACCATTTTATTGTATGTGCAAATACGTAAAACACACCCTCACCGACCTAGAGCATTCAAATCGGCATCATCACCGGTATCCTCTAAATTCGATATGAAAATTATAGTTTTTTCGGCTTAGCTACAATTTTGCATTAACATGAAAACTTTTAAATTTTAGTGTTTCAGTCCAATTTCGTAAAACAAATTCATATAAAGTATAAAATATATATATATATATATAGAAAATCAGTTTCTCAGCCAATTTCACAATCATGTTTCCATCACTAGTTCTCCTTTTTGTTTTTTTAATTATAATTTTATTTTCTTTCATTTAGCCCTAAAATGGTAGTACTTGATTTATTAACACATGCCAAGAGAAGAAAAACAAAAAGACGCAATAATTTACTTTTTAATAACTTAGTTCATTTGGCTATGCATTAATGCAAAGAGGAAGAACGGCGCCTTTAGAGTTAAATGATGTACAACTAATACTAGCTTGATGTAAAACACAAACTGTAAACTGAAAATACACAAAAAGATAATCATGATCAACCTTTATAACCGAGGATCAAGTGTGACATGATCAAGGGGAATGTGCATCAAAAATAGAAAATGGAGGTAAACACAGCCAGAGCAAATCCACATATTAATCTGGTGATTTTTTTAAAAACCAATTTGCCCGGAACACCTGATTTCTGTTATAAAAAATAAACTACACCAATTCACAGCAACTTACTAAGTTGCCGTGAATTTGGCTGGCATACTCGATAATCGAGATGGCGAGACCTTAGTTTTTCTTTCCAATATTGCAGATTATGAGTAAATAAGTTGAGGCGTTCTAAATGAAAATGCGAAAAGGTCAAATATGAAACCTTGAATAATAGAGGTTCCGTATTTCATTTAAAAAAAAGTACTTTACTATGGCTATAAATACACCATATGTTCCATAAGAAAGCAAACATAGACCAAGAGTAGAAAATTTCAGACCCCTTCATCACACGTAACATTTCCTCTCACAAAAGTCTTCAAAACTTTAATTCTCTCTACTGAACTCTTTATCACATTCTCAACTTGTTCTATTTAGTTTTCATTTCAGAATCTAGTGTTAATCTCTAAAACACCTATAAGGAAAATTTTCACTCCTTTGTTTCCATCTGTTCCAATCTCCTTGGAAAATCCAAGAACTCCCCAAAAATCTCCAACAAACCCAAAAAATGCAGCAAAGAAACTTCCAATCCACCCCCATAAACTGTGCCGATATTCGATCTGCTCTATCAGACCTCATATTAGGGGGCGGCACAAACACCCTAGACTCGATCTTCTCTCTCTACACACAATCAGCTTCCACCACATCCTCTGTTTTCGAGCCTCTAGGCTCTTCCGTTTATCTCAAACAAAGGGACTTATTTCAAAAATTCCACGAAGAACACCAAGTGAACAACTCAATTTCACAGTTCCACTTGATTAATCCACCCGAGACATCTAATTATATAAGTAGTCATATAAGCCCAAGCAAGAAAAAGCTCTACAGAGGAGTGAGACAAAGGCATTGGGGTAAATGGGTTGCTGAGATTAGGCTACCGCAAAATCGGATGAGGGTTTGGTTAGGTACTTACGAAACAGCAGAAGCTGCGGCTTATGCTTATGATAGAGCGGCTTATAAACTTAGAGGCGAATACGCCCGTTTGAATTTTCCGAACCTTAAAGACGCTACCAAATTAGGATTTGGGGATGGTAGGTTGAATGCTCTAAAAAACGCTGTGGATGCTAAAATCCAGGCGATCTGTCAGAAAGTGAAAAGGGAGAGAGCTAAGAAGAGAGAGAAGAAGGGCAAAAAAGCAGCAAAGATCGAATCGTCTCCTTTAGTTTCGACCGAGAGTGGGAGCAATGAGTTGGCATCCACAAGTGCTTCCGAAGAAGAGTTTTGGAAAGGAGAGAGTTCTCCGGCATCTTTTTCCGGCGAGTCCCCGGCGGTGGTGTGGGCAGAGTTAGATACGGAAGAGTGCTCGCTTGAACACATGCCTTCTTTCGATCCTGAGTTGATTTGGGAAGTTCTGGCCAACTAAATTAAGTATATAAATAATTATGTATGGATACCGCTACTCTAGATATAAAGCTAAAGAGTTGTTGGATGTATTACCATTGATGAAATGTGCAAATGGTATTTTTGGTTATGAGTTATGTAGAAGACTACTATTAGTTTCTCTTGTTTTCAATTTAATTGGAGAAGTTCTAATATTACCTTTACCCCACACAAACAGAATGATGATTGGGGTCCCTGGTATGCTTTCCAAAATAAATTGACCATTGGATCACCAATAAAATAGACATAATCCATAACATATGCAGCAGATAAAAAGAACGATTATCCATTATCCATTGACATGATAAAAATTTACATGTAGATGTCAGAGTTCCTATCACTTGTACCAGTACATTGCATAAATCAAATTTGCAAACTACATAAGAAAGCTCATCATAAATGAACAAACTAGAACTTAACGAGATAATCAGTGGTGATGAAGAAAAGCTTTCACCAGGATATCGAATTTTTCGAGTCTCGGATTTTTGCAGCATAGGAACTTTCCATCTCTTCCTGCAATATTTTACACGCATAAACTTATTTTTGGCGTTAAGTATCGACAATGACTGAACCAGGAAAGTGAAATATGAGGGGCTGAAATTCTCTGTAGATTTATTTTCATATACTGGGAGGCTGAAATGTTATATTATAAAGAATTTAAATAAATGCATGGTTTATAATTTAATTGTTCGGTGTTTTTTAAAAATGTTTATATTGTTTGGGGAGGCATACAACACGCTAGTGTTGCCACCTATTTCCTACCCTGCCCCTGCCCATCATCTCTAACCAAAGGTGTACGTTAGAGTACAAAAGAGACAAGAAAAGCATTTTACTGAATAGCTAAAACGTTTAACTCCCAAAATTTGAAGATAAATCAATAAACTTCAGAAAAGATGTACCTTGCACGCTTTAAGTAAAGGCTGCAAGAATGATGATCTGAAGTATCTGATTGATTTCCCCAGCGATGTTTTATCCAATTCTGCTGAGCACATCGAAACTTGATAAATAAACCCATAATGATTCCTCGACAAAGAGAGAAGCTCCTTTGAACAGAGCAGCTTTAGAAAAAAAAGGTTACTTGTAGAACAGGGTTTAAAATTGAAGGAAAGCTTATTACGGACATTATGCTGGATTAACTCTATAAAGACCATTACATACCATCACCTCCATCTGCTTTGAAGCCTCCCATGTTAAGTTCACCCAAGAGCTGCAGAGAAGATTATAATATAAATTTTTGAAGAATTATGATAGCAATAAGAAAGGTACCGATCATGATTTAGTTCAATCTTATTATCACACACAAATGGGTTAAAGTGTTCAGGCAATTTTTAAGCTCGAAGAACAGGTCTTCACTAATCATGATATTTAAAATAAAATAAAAACTAAATTCAAAGTGTCTTAAAGCACACTTATCAATAAGTTGCCACTTACCAGCATAAATATACTGATTTTTGTTTTAAGTGGCGAAACCATGATATCATAAAGACTTGATAATTATTATCTGAAGTGCTTTTTAAGTTCATTTATAAGTAGATAATTTAATTCAACTTTGTATAAGTGTCTAATTTATGTTAGTTTTGCTTTTGAGTTATGAACTTAATGAATATGAATGATGAACGTTGCTAGATAATTATTTATATAAATGTGGATACGTATGATTCAGTGAAGCAAAACAACTAGATTGGTTTTGTAATTTAACAGATAATCAATTCCTACCAATAAAATCACACAATTTCGGTCTTCGAGTGTTAAAACGAAGAACAATATACACATACCTCGGCAAGGGTTGGTACAGTTGTTGGATCAAAATTTTCACAGCAAGTTGGATCAATTGGTACGCACACTCGACCTGGAAAGAAGAAAACGTACAGTTGTAGAATTACAAAAATGCTGATACTCGATGATTTTTGTATAATACAAATGCGTGATCTTATTTTTGTAATTCTATAAGATTGGTAGTATCTTGAGACAACTCTATGAAGGTAGCCAGCAGGTACCAACCTGTTTTAGGGTGAACACAAAATGGCGCTTTCAGCAAATGGTTCATATGTTTTGTAACCTGAAATACGCTCAAACAAATCCATGTAAAAATTAAAGATTGTAGACTATTGTTGTAAAAGTGGAAAAAAATGTACTGCAACCACATGCACATTCGAAATGATAAGATCAAGAAATGGAAAATAAGAGCAAAAAGGGAAGAATTACACAAACCTCCATATCAAGTCGAGGATAGGTATAAGAGAACACAATCTCCTCAACGCACCTTCGGAGTCCTTGTGCCTGACAAAAGATATATTGTTTTCAATGTCAAAAGCAAAGTATGATGCCAAGAATTTGTATGAGTATAATAAACTAAAATATCAGTATAAACGACGGCAGTAGAAGATGGAAAGAAATCACACATACAAAATGTGTCTTGTTTTTAGAGGGATTTAGTGCTAGTCTAATAAATGAAGTTTAGCACCTTTTGTTTCCCAGATTGCAAAATATTTTTTAATTGTCCCCATCGAAGGACATCAATGTCTTCTTTTGAAGATGAACGCTTATTTCCTTGCCACTTTCCCTCTAGCTCAGAAGCAATTGCTGTGCCAAAAAATACAAAAGATCCTCAAATTACATTTTGATAATCATGTTTAATTAACAAAGAGTAACTAGAAACAATGATAAGAAGGATCTAGATTCAAATTAGCTTACCTTGGTCAGGAATCATTGCCAGAATATGCTTAAACCTCTCTTCTTTCGAGAATAAATTCTGACTACAAAGCAATTTGTTTTCGAAGATATCTTTCAAAACATCCGAGTATGATCTCCTGCAAGGATATGAAGTAATTTAGATAAGAGATTCAAAAGACCATCTAGGAAAGAGAGAGTGTGTAAACTATAAACCACTTACACTAGGAAAGGATGAAGTGCGGGGCCTGTTAAAGAAACCTTCCCGCTACTGTTCTCATTGCCCTGCATCAAAAGAACCAAGGTACAATTCCAACTCAACACTGTATATAATTGTCTGCTAACAAATTATACTTTTAAATGAGCAGTATGAGAAACCTTATATACACGAAAGTAGTCCACAATAGCTCCTCTCTGTTCTCTGTTTAACCTGTAAGTAATGACAAAATATAAGACACGTGTTACTTCCAAAGAAAAAACTAATAAAGGATGATTTAATGTAACTCTCGTCTTCCAAACTATTACAGATCTTAACCTTCTCGCTCTTCCATCACAAACCCAACAATGAACACCACGCCGGCCACTGAATACCCACAGAATGTGGACAAATCCGAAGTCATCTACACATCAGTAAAAATATAAATCAAGCCTGATAAATGAACAATCAATGAAGTTGATTTACGCAAGCACAGCTACAGAAGTATACATCTTATGCTGAAGTTTGTAAAAGACTGAAGTATATTTGTAGATAGTCTCTGTCCATCTAAGGTTTCTCAAAAGTAAACAAGTTAGACTATATAATTATTCTTAGAGCAAGGCCGTAAAAGTTCTAGGCAAAAAGGTACCGATATACAATCTTAAAATGAAAAACATGGGGCAAAGGGTATCGCTTCTCTGAAACACAATAGTCTAAAAAAGACAATTTGCCCGAGTAAGTAAAGAACCTGATAAGGGTACACCAAAGATATAAAAGAATGGGAAAGTGAAGTACAAGAAAGAATTGAATGGCTTAATTGTTAATAAAGGGAGTAAAATTGAAAATATATAGAAACTCAGGGGGTTTTGGCAATTCCTGCCTAAACTCATCAGCACCTAAAGCCACAGTATAAATATGACTTATATGTATGGATTGGTGGGATAAGAAACGGATTCTTGCTTTACATTAACTAGGTTCTTTTTTGCAACATTTCATGTTGCAGTTATAAATTCGTCTGTTTCATTTCCTCGTTATTTCCTTTTACTTAAACATAACCCAAAAAGTTTCCCCAAATCTTATAAACCTTAAGTGACCACAACGTGACATTCAGAAACTGCAACACACTCATGGGCTAGAAAAATGGAAATATGAATGTTTATGCAAAAGAATCTTACCTCTTAGTGCAGTATCAATAACTTTAATGGCAGCTGTCATCAAAGGCCAGCAGTCTAAGCAAACATCAGCACCAGAGCAGCAATATCGAACATTGTCGTAATCCGATATATCCTGTTAACAAAACAAGTCAAAATATGTAAACTGAAACACAAATAATTGATTAATTCACTTTGCATCTTTTAAAATAAGATCTACTTACAATGTCAAAGACAAGTTCCCTCTCCACCGGAGTGAAACCATTATCACCAGCTTGCTCATAAGCGCGTCTTTTTGCAGGCTGAAGAAAATAAGAGAACCAAATACACAGAGGCAAAAACCATGAGATGCTAAGCACTGTAAATTTCAGTATTTAACTGCATCTACTTAATCCACTGAGTCGAGTCGAGTGGCCATGGCCTACAACCTCAAATATGAGGTGCTGGGTTCAATTCGCATGGAATAGGTGTGGAAGAAAAAGAGAAACACATCCACTTCATGAATTTAGGATCAACTGGCTTAAAAGACCATGATTTGGGATAACTCAATTGTTGTTTGGCACACAATAATTTAAATTTGTGAGAATATGTAACACAAAAAGAGCCGATGCTTAGAAATATACATAAATGTATATGTATATATGTGTATATATATATATATATTTAAAAATAGTAATTATAATACAGTACGATAGCCAACAAAATCTGCAGCAGAAGGTATCACTTGCAACATAAGGTAAGAATATAGTTGAAGTTCAGAAACACAAATGGCAAAAAAACGATACGAAATCCACATATCTTACATCAACATTGTAGACAGGACCAATGTCGATTTTCTCTGGACACTTCTCCTTGATGGAATTCTCCATTTCAGAGAGGCTGTTGAATGACTGAAACCGAAAATATACATTATCTTCCAATGTGAATGAGAGCTCTCTCCTTCCAAAAAATGAATTGTCACATGAAGGATGCTTTCCATCTGTTGACACAAGCATGGTTATATGTGAATATAATAATAAGACAAGAGAGAGAGATGGGTTAGGAAGATACGAGAAATTACCATTCCCATAAGACAGCCATTTATATATATCAGCATGCGGAAATAGCTTTCCTGCAATAAGTAGCAATTAAACTTAGCAAAGAGATCTCAAATGGCATAACCCCATCAACATCAAATTTCTCACAAGTGACTATAAGCATTTGGTTCATATCGCTTAGTAGAGTGGGCTGATAAATTTAGGCTTATGGTAAAATGAAGCCAAAATCTCTTTTACTGTAAACACTCCGTCAATTGATAGAAACTTTTTCAGATAATAATTAATGTACTAGAATAGATAGATATTTAATGCCAGCCAAGTATGCAAGAATCCAACTTTTAGCTGTGGAAACCCCTATCTCTAACACCCATTTAATAAAATGATTAAAATGAATGAAAATAATAAGTAGGTCTTGCTTACTGCAATTTTTAAGCAGATCATGACGTATTCAGGTTGGTTAAAAAGATAGGTTCACCAATGAAGACCAAAAGGCATAGCTAGTCACCTTAATGTATTGCAACCTATAATGAAGTATGAAGAGCTAAACCCTGCAACCAGAAACTACTGAGAAATGCACACGTCGAATCGGTGATAATTTCAGGACCAATATATGGCACGTTCACATAAAGATTTTGATTATGCAATCTTGGTCATTCATCTACGTGAAGCTCACAATAGGACGACGTCACTCAGTAGTAATATGCATACAGCATATCCCTAGCTTATCACAATAAATCAGTAAACTAGAGACATATATGAGATGAGCTTCATTAAAATCCGAGTGAACTGAATGAAAATCGCAATTATTAATTTTTTTTGACAAAATTTTCCTTTCTTTTTCTTTGGCCTTTGCATGGAAAGACATGAAAAAATAGTCCTATAAAATATTATGATTAAAACACATGATTAACAACAGTTGCTAATTTGCAATCTCAACCGTTGGTGTAGCGCTTACATCTCACATGCTAGCAATGGACACTCAGATTACCCCACTGCATTTACAGAATGGGTGTTGATCAACTCAAAAACACCCAATTTGAGTAGCTGAGCTATACAAAATACCCCAAATGGGCACTTGTCCACAAAACTCAACCAAAATGGGTATTGTCCTACACAAAATCACTCAAAACTATCACATTCGCCGCACTTTATTTTGATCCAAAATGATCTGAAAATTCATAAACAATCAAATTGGGTGATTTGGGTAGTTCAGTTCTCATTTTCTAAAAGCATGGTATCTTGGTACCCTATAAATTAACAACTGGTGGGTTAGTGAATTAAATGCAGTTTCCCCCAATTTGTGATAACATATATATGAAAATTTCCCTAGAAAGACATCACAATCACAAACATCGCTGATTTGCAATATTAGTAATCAGCATGGCACTCAAGATTATTACATATATCTATTGACAAAATGCGTAAGTTCAGAAAGCCTAGATTTTCTAACTTGTGTAAATAAAATACAAGGATCAAATAAAATGATCGTTAAGTACAAAATCTGAGACTTAATTATCAAAAAATCGTGATAAAAATATCTCGTAAGTTTAGTACATATGCTCAATGATGTTGCCGCTTTTAATCCTTTCTGTTTAACTTTGATGCTCTATACTGCTACATCAGTATGTATCAATTTTTATTAAATAAACACAAATTGCGGTTTTTGATAGTTAAGTTGCAAGTATGTACTAAACATGAACTTTTCGATTATGTCGGCCAGTATCTAAAATTAGTGTACCGATCTGTACAAACACATGGCTGGTCCGGCACCATTTTACACCTAAGTTATAGAATTTTTGTAGGCATTTCTTTTAACTTTGTTCGAAAAAATACATATCATGCTAAAAAAAAGGTACTAAATCTGAACATGTCCTGATAAAACAAAGTACTGTCCGGTATATTACACAAAATAGACCATCAAAAAAAGTTGATTCTTCTTCTATTGTATCACGGGGTTAAAACGACTTCATACTGCAAAAAAAAAAAAAATTGTTTTATTATTTTGCGCCTGTTCAAGGACCAACGCCTAAACTATCTGGCTAACTTAAAGTATGCCAAAATTGGTCTTAATAAAACATAAAACTTGCTATGAATCACTCAACTACAATATAACAACAGATCCATAAAATAAAGTAAGTTCTTCTAGTATTATATCACGGGGTTAACACGACTTCATTCTGCAAAAAAAAAAAAAAAAACTTTTATTTTGTTTTTTTGCGCCTATTCAAGGGCACGCGCCTAAAACTATCTGGCTCACTTGATTTATGCCAAGATCGGTCTTAAAAAAACATAAAACTTGCTATGAATCACCCAACTACAATATGACAACAGATCCATAAAATAGATACATACCAATATGTAAGTATATTATATATATATATACGGTAGTATATGATGTGATTACCATAGTAAAGTTTGAAGTAGCTTGCTAAATGATACTAAAATCGGTATGTACCAACTTTTTATTAAAAAACACAAATTGCGGTTTTTGATGATTAAATCATAAAGTATGTACCAAGTTTTTATTAAAAAAAACAAATTGCGGTTTTTGATGATTAAATCATAAAGTATGTACTAAACATGAACTTTCCGATTATAATAGTTAAGTCCGAAAGTATCTAAAATTAGCGTAACGATCTACGAAATATAAAATTTGCTACAAATCACTCAACTACAATACAACAACAGATCTACAATATAGATACATACTACTATATTAGTACTATTATATAAGTGTGTATATATATGGGGGTATATTAGGTATTTACCATAGTATAGTTTGAGGTAATTGCGATTGAACCCCTCCGGAAAAGCGTTTTCTATCGGACGATGAGGTGGCGGGACCTCGTCGATCTCCATCTCGTCTCTTCCATTTTCACCTTCTTCTCTCCCCATATTTAATTTCCCCCAAAACTGTTTAATAAAAAACTAATATCGCAACAAAAAGAAACTAATTCCCCAAAAAGTGATTTAGAGAGAGAGAGAGATGGCGCGGGAAAATTATTATTAATTGGCGGGAATAATATATAATGCCCTTTGATGAGAAGAGGAAAAATAAAGTATTAGTAAATCACACCCAGTTCTTTGTGTAATTACAGTTACGCTACCAAGATCTTGGTTTTTTCTTTTTTTTTTTTTGCAATTTAATACTATGGCTTAGGGCTGGGTTCGGGTCGGTTTTTGATAAAACCGGAACCGAACATAAATTTCGGTTTGGCTTTTTTTGGTTTTTGGTCTTTTCGGTTTATGGACCGAACCGGTTTGTCTCGGTCCGGTTTCGGTTTTTTTCGGGGTTTTTTTTCCAATTTTAATTAAAAAAATATATTTTTTTGTTGTTATATTTTGAAGCATGTCTATTTATAGATTTAGCTAGTACATTATTATGCTTATTTTGGTAATCTATTTATTACGAATCTCCTAATTTAGATATGTAAAAATGATTAAAAAAAAAAAATTATCAATTTGGTATCCTTTATATCATTTTTTATCAATTTGGTATCCTTTATATCATTCGGAAATTTATGTTCGTTCATACGAAAGGCTACCCTGCACCCATCGAGGAACATACGCTGATGACTGCTTAGTTGATAGAGTTACGCAGCACAAATGCTACATTGTTGCAACATTGCGATCGAGATTTAAAGCTAATGATTCGTAAGATACCTGGTGCCCATCATGTATATTACTCAGCACAGATATTCAGTAGAACGTCTGCCCGAAGCTACAATTGGCCGAGCTCCAAGAATCTAAGAATATATTCTGTGATTAAAAGCTTGCTGAGTCGACAATAATATGAGTTGAAGTGATCAAGATAGATGATGAGTGGGTTTACCCGAGATTTCTTGAGAGTTTTCAAACAGTTTTAAAGTATGATGTAATCTATTAAAATTTGCATATGCAAGTTTGTTATGCAATGTTTTGATCTGTTTTACATAAAATTAATTTTGGTAGCTAGTGATTTGTTTGATGTTCTCTGAATTTTCTGTTTTATGTGGTTGTCTTTTGTAGAATGTGATTATCTACGAGATTGTCTTTGTTCCGATACATAGAATGATAGAATACTCGGAAAAAAAAAACTGACTAAAGATCTATGTTTTCTCAAAAGAGAAGATATATCGAGTTATAACTTTATTTTGAAGCTAATTTGCTTAAAGAACTGAGCTACAGGTATGGAAAAAATGCCATCTCGTTTACCAAGCTACTTACTTAAAGAACTACGCTGGTTTTCTTAAACAACCCCGACTCACCTAGTTCACTCATTTTTTATTTTGCAATCCGAAAGCGGAAAAAAAATCCAGTTTAAGTTGACAGTCTTAATTTAAGCAAGTCGGGTATCAAAATATGCCAAACAAACAAGGTATACGAACATAAATCTGTATTGGAAAAGCTAAATGAAGTTAGACAACTACGATATAGATCTTGCTTGTAAGATGAATTCTTATCTTCTATTCTATGGAATTATGAGATATCCTATTTGGAGAGGATGAACAGTAACAGCTTAGCATTTAATAAAAGATAAAACCATAAAAGACATGAAGATAGCGGCTTGATTATTTGGTAACTTGTAGACATTAAACAACTTTTGATATAAAAAACCCCGGAATTTATCGATGTTTAAATCTTTGCAAAGATGTTCTTGGCAAAGAGAAACCGGAATTAATTACATTCTACATTAGAACCGCACTGGCAAATTTGTGGTTCTAGTGATACACATCGTCCGAGCACATCACCCGGTTGTGTATTGAATTGTTCAGCTAGGAGCCTACATGCCGCGAAGCATTTTGTTTTCTCGCAAAAGCCGCCGCTATAATCAATTCTCAGCTGGCAGACTTTTTTCGCAGCCACCAGCTCATTTCCTGCAAAGAGTACATCACATAGAATATATGTAAAACATGTGAAACTTGATTCCTCCATTTTCAGTGTATTCCAATAAGATATAAAACAGTTTAGAAATCTATTCATTACTTAATGACTAATAACAGTTTATTATTATGATACTTGGAGTATGCATGGTTCCTTTGCTCTACATTACAATGGTTGTAATTACATGCATTTTGTTATCGATCATTATCTACTGATCGTTTCAATTAAACATATTTCGCAAATTACTTCATTATCGTTTTTTAGTAAAATCGTTGTCCATATCTTGCTTCAATTGTTTCCGGCTTCCTTTTCTAAAGTGTAAAAGAGTATACTTAAAAAACGTAGATAAATGTTTTGTGCAATCTTGGCATCTTATTAGCCCATGTATCGGTGCTTGATACAACTTTATTATCGTTGTCATATTTTTTAACCATATAAGAAAATAAGTGAACGTGGTAATTGGTAAATAACATATTAGTATTAGAGAAATTCAAAAACATACCGATGAAGGTCAAGAGAAGAAGCAAAACAAAAGTTGAGAGATTACTCATCTTCAAAGCTTAATTATACTAAAATTGTAAGTGATGTGACTAAACTTTTTTCTTAATAATTTATACCAACAGAATGGAGGTCACTTGCTAGTTTTTGTAGATTTATTACCAAACTTTATCACTTAAGCTTGATTGAATATTGTTCTTCGATATAGAAAGGAGGAGAGAATATCGATTAATATGGCGAAAGACAAAAGTGATTAATTTGAAAACAAGGAATGCGGTTAGGATAGCATTATATTCACGTATATAACCACAAATTTACTATGAAAATTAATCACTCAAACTTAACAAGGGGAGATGGATACAAATAAAAAAGGAAATGGGCAGAATTAAGAATTGGTTGTAGTTTGCTTAAACTACTCTATCAACTGTACTTCACCCCTTAAAAAAAAAAAATACATTTATTGTACTATATTATCTGTTTTTAACGATTTAGATAGCAGACTGCCAAAATTAACAATTGATATACTGAACTATCATAATATTCACAATTCAGGTACTATCGTTAATTTAGTTTGATGAAAGTTAGTTTCGCTTTTCATTTTGGTCATATTTTTTGTAACTTGTATAAATTTAATCATGTCTTTTCGAAATATTACAATTTACCATCTTTATACTAAAACACATAAATATACATACATAATAAGCAGGGGGCGGAGAGAGCATAGGCTTGGTGGGGGCTAGTGCCCCCTGGATTTTAAATAACTAATATTTTATATGTAATAATTTGTGAAGTGTTTGAGTAGTTTAGTGGTTACGAACTGAGAATTAAGTCTCTAATGGTACGTGAGTTCGAATTTTTTTAACATGTTTATGTCATCCTTTTGGTATTTTTTTAATTTTAAGATTAAAATACCCAACTCAAAACTATCTATCCATACATTTCAACATGAGACCATTTCTATCAAAGTAAGAAGACCTTTTTTTTTGGTTTTATATTCTAATAACAGAATAATTTTTCTAAAATCCTTTATAGTTTCTCAAAAAACTTTTAAAATATTGAATTTTAAAACCTTTAATTTTCTTGTTCATTTAGTGTACTTAATTTAAATAATTCTAAATTAATTAAAATGAAACTAGAAAAAAAAAATGCCATATGTTGTACAATATAAATAGTCAAAAGTGCAAAATGTCATTCACAAAACGTTTATCATATGTAAAATATAAGATATATATTTATCATTTTTTTTCCGCTCAAGTGAAATCCTAGCTCCGCCAATAATAATAAGTATCTCAGTTTAAAAAAACATATTATTTTACTACATTTTCTTTGATTTTTTTTCTAAAATAAAAAAATAATAAAAATTTGTTACACTTTCTCTAAAACGAAACTAAAGTATTCATGACAAAAAGTATATTTGTTATGAAAAAAATATTCATGAAACGAAACTAAAGTTTTAGATTTATGACATTCGAGCCAAAATTATGTGAGCCCATATCACCATTTAAATATTTTCATGAAAAAAGGGCAAGAAAATTGTTATTTTTTTCAAAAACTTGTAAATAAAATATATTTGTTAAGTATTTATAATTTTTTCTTATACACAAATATCATCTAGAATTTATATTATTTATAATATTATGTATACATGCATTATATTATATTATATATATATATATTTATTTATTTATACATACATACATTAATATTATATATGTGTGTGTGTGTGCAACTGCGTGCGTGTATTATATACATATATAATTATATATTTTTGAATTTATACTAAAATGATACATTTCAACAAATTAAGAGTTGTATTTATACAAGTTACAAAGAATATGACCAAAATGAAAACTGAAACTAATTTTCATCCAACTAAATTAATGGCGGTACCTAAATTGTGAACATTATAATAGTTCAGTACGTCAATTGTTAACTTTGTTAGTCTTGTACCTAAATTGTTAGCAACAGATAGTACATTACATTAAATGTATTTTTTCCCATACTATTACGTGCTATATTACGTAGTTTTAAGAAAACTAGTACTACCTCTGTTCCTATTTAATTGTTCACTACGAAACTACGTGCAATTTTGATCGGTCAAGAACTTGTATCAAAATTGTCGGAATGAAAATTTTCAAAAGTTGATCATATAGTTCAAATGTTAAATTTTATGATTAGATTTAAAAAAAATTCATTTCGACAATTTTGATACAAGTTATAAGACGGTAAAAATTGCACGTAGTTTCGTAATGGATAATTAATGAGAAACGGATGGAGTAATACATCTATAACAATAGCTATAGAACGGATGCCCCTCTTCGTGCTTATACACCCCTTAATTCGTTAAAGAATAACAATAGCTGGTAATTATTGTTCCAGTACTGCAAAAATCATATAAACCCGAGTAATTATTGCTATTTTGTTCTTTAAGAAAAAAAGCACAAATCACATTTGACACCAAATTAAACCACAATTGTTATTCTACTCGTTAAAATATCATTATATTTACACACTACTAATTTTTTTTGGCTAACTGTAGAGTAAGTTGATGAGTTTTAATACAAAGAGGGCTAAAATTTATTAATATGGGCTGCATTATTTTTTTCTAATGCAGCAAAATAATGATCCGCTAAATTCTTCTAAGATTATGCTTCTCCTTATCATCACATCCAATCTTATACAGTTGTACTTTATTTAATAAAAAAGATTTACTTCTTTTTTTTAAGTTCGCCACGTTCAATAATTCTCTTTCTTTTTAATATTTTATTTATCATGATTTGGTACTCAACAATTCTAAACTACATTACATATTAGTAAAAAAAATTTAATGATATATGTAAGACCTTTAGACACGTACTCATAGAGAGAGACTCGTTGAGATTCATTTGATCCATCTATATCTAGCTAGGTAGATGCCATGGAATATGATTGGGTTGTCCTGAAAAATTTAAGACAGCATGTCTTAAATTTTCAATGTAGCAAAATCCTATCTGTTTATGATCCATTTAGTATATTTTTAGTTTCATTAATAAGTGTTACCTTTTTAGTATGTGACACAACCGAAATAATAGTGTACTAGATTCACGATAATGTTAATCGTTCGGTATTCATTTCAAAATGCATTATTATTTTATTTTTTAGTTTTAATTTTAAATTAATTTTAGAATAAATTTTTTTTTTAATTTATTAACATGCGTTAGGTTTTTAATATTTTTTATTTTTAATTTTGAATTAATTTTAGGAGCTATTAATTCGTTAACTAAAATTTTAGGAGTGTATATATATAAACACTTCTTCCACGTGTTACGTGAGACGCGTAATAAAATAAAAATATGAAAAATATGTATAGTTATAATATAAATACATGGATAATACCAAAAAAAACATTATTTAATATTTAAAATATATAAACCTACTGTATAAATATATAAATAGTTTTATTAATTTTTAATTTATATGCAATTTTTTTTTAAATGCCTAAATGGAGAGTTTATAAGTTTACCATCGAGAAAAGGCGCGAAAATTAGTAAATTATTTACATAAAATTAAGGTTATAAATATAAATGGCACCTCCTGTAAAGCGTAGGCGTAGCAGTAGAAACCAGAACCGAGACGACGCGGTAACAGTAGACGGAAATAAAGTTTCGGTTGAGATAGCGGCGGAGAAGAAGTCGCCGGTGGTGGTGTTCGCTCACGGTGCCGGTGCGCCTTCTTCCTCCCCTTGGATGCTTAGGTATATATGTATCTATCATATATCTGTTGGAATAATGTTTTCATAATTATTAAATACCCAACAATATCTATCTATCATTTATATATCTATCTATGTAAGTTCATAGTGCATCAGTTCCTTTATATCACAAATTTACCTTAAAATATGAGCAGATTGTTTTAAAATTGTAGACGTATCAGTTTTATTATACATTATCTTGCCTTAAAGTATACATGAACTCAAATATAGCTCAAATATAATGATCAAATATGTTCTTTTATAATTAAAATAATAATTTCATATATAAATTAATAAAATAACAAAAAAATAAGTTGTATAGTTGTGATAGAGAAGTTGATAAAAAAAAGTGATAATTTGTATAAATCAAAACGTTTTCTTATAAGTTGTAAAAATGTACTTTTTACTTTTTACTCTAGTAAATTTATTTGGGTTGAAAAAAATTGATAGAAGTATATTACAATATAGTAATATTTAGTTACGATAAAAAAATTTGATCGAGAAGCTGAAAAATGTATAAAGTTAAACTGTTATCCTAAAAATATAAAAGTGATACTAATTACCTTAAATATGAGGAAAAGTATAAGAAAACTTGTGCGGTTGCTCTATGTGTATCTGACTTGTAAGTTGTAACTGATATGTAAATTTGTAATAATCATCATCAAACTATGACTTTATCCCAAAAATTTGGGGTCGCCTATATGAAACCAAATCATTCGTTTTTGCAGCAATGAATTTTTTAAATCGTAAATTTGTAATCACCGCTCCTTTTTGTTGTTGTTGTTGTTAATTTGTAGCTCAGATTTAGTTCAGCTAGAATTTTTAATGTGGATGAATTATTAATTGTAATTTTACCGCTGTGGTGTTTGATCACGGTGACGGTGCCCCCATCTTCCTTTGCTTGCTTTGTAGTTTATATATTTCGTGCCTTGAAGGCATTTCTTTCTGAAATTACAGTAATTCCGTTATATAATCATAGCTCTTCCACTGTGTATGTGTATCTGTATATATGTATCTAACTTGTAAATTGAAAGTTATTACAGGGTTGCCAATTTGTTATCGCCGCTCCTCTCTTTTTTCTCATTGTTAATTTGTAGCTCGTCATAGCTCAGCTTTAATTCAGCTAGAATTTTTAATGTGGATGAATTAACAATTGATAATAAAGTTACTAATTTTATGTAAAGTGACTAATTTTATGTAACTACTTTAAGGTTTGCCAACAAGTTTCTCGGCTGACTTTAGATTTGTTTTAAGTTCTAAAAAGCATAATTTTAGGCTATAAAAGCTAAAAGATCTAAAAGTAAAAGATCTTGAAACACCTTTTCTAAACCTGATTCTTTACTAGAAAATCTTTTGCCAAACAAAGGCTATAACTATACAGTTGGTAAAAGGAGGGGACTACTGGTTGCATTTAGCAGTATTTAATAATAGATACGAGTTCGGACCAGAACTCCGGGTTAAAAAACACAACCTTGTAAAAATATAAGTGACCATGAAATAACAATTATGGATAAACAAATACTAATGAAATGTAACTACTTTAACTATAAAGTTAGTAAACGGTGGAATTTGCTAGTTGAATCTATTTAGAATATCCTGTTTTAGATTTTGGATTAATAGGTGTTCTGCAATCAATTGGCCAGTTTAAAAACCAAGCTCCACCAAGGAGAATTTTTTTTGATAAGCAAATATAAGGAGAAAGCATGTGAAGTGGATTTTAAAGTTGTGAAATCTGTTGATTTGTATTTTACACCTATACTCAAGGTTTTGAGTTTAGGCCTTTTCAATTAGTTTTTAGGTTTTAGAAGTGTTGAGAAATTAAGTCACACAGAAAGAGTATAAGTTTTGTTAAAATGCATATATGTTCATACGTCGTCCGTGTTTTCTTTTTTCTGAAAGCAGTTTCACACCTTTGGTAAACATCCCTCAAAAACTTTTAGCTGATAATATGAACTTGTGAAATATGAGCATCTTGCTTAGGAAGTGATTATAAACATACATCCTTAAGTTGGGCTAAAAATGGTGATTAAAATCTTGATTAAAACTGAACTGAGATCTTTTACTTACATGGGCCGACTATCGCTCTCTCCCCCGCAATCCTTTAGTAAATCTCTTTTTATGTATGAATAAAAACTTAATTATTTGTTGTTGCAGGTGGAAGGACATGTTAACCAAGGGGTTGGAAGCTGTGGAAGTGATAACATTTGACTATCCATGTAAGCATGTATTAAATATTAATCATAAGTTGCTTACAAAGTATTAAACTTTTGCTCACAGAAAGTAAATAATCATTTCCATTATCGTCTGCACGACAGACCTTTCTGGTGGGAAAAAAGGGCCTCCTCCCAAAGCAGAAAAGTTAGTTCCTTTTCATACAGAAATCGTCAAAAGCGCCTTATCAGAACATCCTGGACATCCTCTGATTCTGGTTGGGAAATCAATGGGCTCGAGGTACTACTCAGCCCTGTTTGGTTGCAGCTTTTAAGCTCTGCTTCTTAGTTTTTCATCTGAAAATGGGTCTGCATTTGGTCCATTAGCTTAAAACATGGGCTTTTCCGGTGTCTTGTCTTGAAATAGCTAAAAGCGGATACACCAGTTTTTCTTAACCTCAAAAAGTTCTCCGCATTCTCAATGGTCTTTATAGATCCACTCTATATCTTTAACTTTAAACAAAACCAAGAAACGTGCTACTCAACAATACCTATATAAGCCTTAAAATTCTATAAAATTAAAATATTTTACTAAACATCTCTACATTTAGAGAGAAATTGAGTACTCTATAGTATCACATTTTAAGATGGGGCCCACCACTCAAAACCCTTCAGTGCTCCTTTTCCCTTCCATTTGTGAGTTATCTGTTTCTCTCAATTTCTTGTTGCTGCTTTTCCAATTAATTAAGGTTCATATATAGTATACTTTATTATCTATGGAAGCTCCACACCACAAAATCTCATTCTCCACCCTGACCAAGATCCAAGTTCGTATGTGGCTTTGGTGATGTTACATCCTCAATTCCTTACCCCAATCGTTTATCATCAAGGAACGTGGATCTAGATCTAATTTGTCTCTTTTTTTAAAATCATAAGCAAGACTTTGATTCGTTTTGATTAACTTGAATTAATGTTTATCGACGAAAATGGCTAAAAAATGGGTTGGAATGGCAGGGATGCTAACTCAATGATGTGTGTAAGGGAAGATACTCAGCTAAAAAGAAAAAAGAAATAGAAAGGATAGCATTATTTTATTAACATATATTTTTACTTGCATAAAACTGATGTGCCACTTTTACAATTTTACTATATAAGTCCCTTATAAAGGTGTATAACCTTGTAGTTATATATAACATTGATGAGTATGCTCTTATTGTATAAAAGTTACAACCATATAAGGCGTTGTCGTTCAAATTTTTTGTCAAAACAATTTTTAGGAAGGGTTTTCTAATAAACAAAGTACCTTTTTAACTGATTACGTACTATGTATTGTAGGGTTAGCTGTTTGGTAGCTGCTGAGGAAGAGGTAGTTGCTTCAGCTGTAGTGTGTCTGGGCTACCCACTAAAGGTTTAGACTAACACTAACATAAGAATTCAATATGGGAATCATCACCTTTTTTTAGCTATTCTTTTACGTTTTTGTGTAATTTTTAGGGTACCAAGGGAGCATTGCGAGACGGGATATTGCTGAACCTCACAGTCCCTACGATGTTTGTACAGGTATGACCATTTCTAATTTTCTTAAGAGGGAAACAGAAATAAACCAAATAGCCGTTAATCTGTCGATCTTGAAAAATTTTATGAATGCAGGGACATGAAATGTTTTCTATTTGTATTTTCCAAGGTGTTTTTTATCTTAATGTCCCGTAAATCAAATAGTTGGCTATTCTTTTATTTTCATAGTTTAGACCTTTTTACTGCATCGCTAGGGTAAAAAAATACAGCAAAGGCAAATAATTCCAAAGAGATGAAACCCTTAAGTTACTTTTGGGAAACTGATTTCAGTTAGGTCGATTCATAATCTAAAAAATGTCCTATTTGAGTTAACTACTTCCCTCTGAACATTGTTTTACAGGTTGTAGAAATGTTCCTCTAATTATCATTATTTTCACTTATTTTGTTTCTTACTTTGCGACAATTTTGTTACATGAAGGGTAACAAAGATGCATTATGTCCATTGGAAAAGCTTGAAACCGTCAGAAAGAAGATGAAATGCGTTAACGAGTTGTATGTTATCAAAAGTGGGGACCACTCTTTCAAAATCGGCAAAAAGCATCTTCAGTCGGAGGGCACAACCCAAGAAGAAGTTGAAAATGAGGCAATCCTTGCTATAACTACATTTGTCTCTGTAGCTATTTCGGGGAGGTAAAGTAGTTAAGCGTATTTTCGCATTTTATGCTTTTGTACCTATAGTTTTGTTGTATGGACTACGTTTGTGTAAAGAAGTTCCGGATCCTAGTAGCAAACAATTGATGTTTTTGTATTATAAATGAATTTTTGTGGGTAGCTTCTAAAAGAGATTGTGTTTGCTATTAAGTACTATTAACAGAAGTCTGTTAACATTATTAACATTGACCTTCACACCATCCCTTGATTTGTAGCTGTTTTATTTTGGTACAATTGATTTTCTATTCATAGGATCTAAGAGTTGGGACCACTTCCACCTAAACAAATATTTTATGAGTGCATTTACTCAAAAAGCTTAGCCTTAAAAAGCAACTCATGTTTTCTATCTGTTCAAGGGGCATAAACCAAACAGTCTTAATTTTCTACTGTGGGTCATTTAGAAACTCTTTTACTCTCTTACCCAAGGAGCTTTGCAATTTTATTTTCTTTAAAATAAGAGCTTAAGCTTGATACACAGTATTTGTTTTCTTTTAGTATAATAGAAATATTCGGAAGCTCTTTCCTTTACCACAAATAATGAAAAGCATAAAATGAATCAAATGAACATTAAATAATATTGTGAAGATCAACATAGAATCAACTACACTTAAAAAAATACAAGATGCCTTACTGAGGTTCTTAGAAAGCTATGACCAACAACATTGGCCCACTGCTTAGATAGTTCAATCAAAAACCAGATGAACGACTTAATTTTAAAATTTTCATGCTATCACCTTATCAAATACTTCTATCAGAAACTTCCTCGTAAGATTTTACGAGTTTCTTACGTTTTTTGTTCATGCTTGTGTTTTATTTTCCGCAGCTGCTTTAGATTTGTTATACTCGTCCAAATCCTTCTTGTATACTTCCATGGCCTCTGCTGCCTTTTCATTCCATACTTGTTTGTCTTCCTCAGTCAATTCCTATAATATATAACACACGCAGCGAAACTTTTTTTAGTATATTAAACAAAGAACATAGTTCATTAGTGATAATTATATATAATCTCATTTACCTTCCATTTTACTGAAATGAGGGCAGTGAGGGTTGAGTTGTTCATTCCTTGCTGCCTCTCTTCCGATAGATCTTTCCTTGCTTGTTTGCTGCATCAACAACATAACATGTGACGATATATACAATGTCAAAGCTCGTCTCTTTTTGCTTATAAGTTGTACCGCTTTTGATAAAAAAAAACACTGTTTTCTGGCCTTTAACAACATAACAGTATGAAAGTTTTAAGCGGAATGTGTTTTTTTTCCAGCCTCAAATAAACCTTTTTCAAAGTTGTGGCCAAACAAGCTTATACTGGTTGATTCTACTTTGTACCAGATAAAAAATAAAGACTTGCAATGTAGAGTGACTAACCTAAACAGAAGGAACGAGGAAGCTGGTTTCTTAGGCCTGTTTGGATCATCATTTTTCGCTACCTTCTTTTTCTGTCGATTCTCTTTAGTTTTCTACACGTAGCAAACATCAAATATTAGCTAGAACCAAACAGTTGAAATCGATAAGCAACACATCAAAACAAAAACAGAAAATAATTACAACATGACAACCTACCTTGATGATGTTATCTGTTTTCTCTTTCTTCTTGAGCATCTGCATAGCTTCTTGTTTATGGATTTTCATAAGTTCTTCTTCTTGGTTCTTTTGAGCTGAAGTCTCTTCTTCTTTCTTCTGCATATAAGTACCCATTTCCTCCATATACTTTTCCTTGTTTAGCTTTGCCCTCTGTATAAGTTTTAGTGACATACAAATTATAATCCAGTTAGAAAAGCAGCATAAAAAGAGTGATCAATAACAAAAGGAGAGAAGAAAAAAAAAACGAACCTCTTCATAGGGTTTCTTTTGTTGCTCTGTCATATTCTTCCATTCTTCACCCATGATCTTAGACACCTACAAATATGTTGGTTAGTCTGTGACATAATTACATCTAATAATATTACATCTAATAAAGAGGGGTGGGGTGGGGGTGGGGGAGGGGGGTGGGCGGGGGGAATGATTTATCTTTGATAGTGCAAAAAATAGGAAGAACTGAAGGATGCATTCTACAAAGAGATGAACTGCAATGTGACCTCCAACAACTACAGCTTAATATCTTTTATCCATTTCATTTGTAAAACATTGCATATTGTCCTACCGAGCATCAACTTTCAATGATCATGTTCTAAATTCTTAAGCCTTCATTTCATCATAAATTTACGAATTTTTATTTAAGATTCCTCTTTAAATTTTCCTACATGTACTTGTTTCCAAATTAAAAGAGAACATAACCGAAGGGCAGAAGCATTGAAGCTCTAGTTGTTCTAATATTGTTGAGTTTTAAGCTACAGAACATGTACCTGACCAGACTTGAAGCTAAAATTTCTGCTACTTATGCTTAATTTAAGCTGGAATTGTTACGCTATTAACGTAGTTTTACTCTATGAAAAAGGCTAGTTGTTTTGCTAAAGAGTTGAGATCTATAACCAAACAGACTTATCTATTCTGCAAAACAACATATACTGATCAAAATTTACCTCCACGACATTTTTTTTCTCTGTGTATAACTCTGCTCGTCCCTCGTTGAGAAACACGAAAAAAGCTGTCATCGGTTTCTTTGGTTTTAATGGATCCTTCTCCTTCCTGCCAAACCAAATTCAATTAGATTTAGAGAGAAGAAAATAAAAATTTACATATAGAGTGATTAAAAATGGAGATACTTACTTAGTCTTCTTATCTTTCTCTGCCTCGTCTTTAAACTGGAGATACTGATCAAGCAACTCCATAGCTGTCTTTTGCTTTTGCTCATCCTCTAATAACCTCATCGCTTCATTTTCTCTTTTCTCAGTTCCAACGATCTTCAAATACGTTTCTTTCTCAGCCTGATACTTTTCTTCGTATGGCTTTTTCTCTTCGTCAGTGATAGTTTTCCATTTCGTGCCCAAAATGTTCGTGATCTCCCCAAAATCAACATCTGGGTTCTCTTTCTTGACCTTTGGAAACATCACGAATGCCCATTTAGAAAACATAGAAATAAAACTTAATCAGGCCTTGTCTGATTACAGCTTTTAGTTAGTGTTCTGGTTTATCAGCTTATTTGTAGTGAGTTTCGGATTTCTTGCCGTGAAATAACTATAAGCTTTACGATACCCAGATTCTGTTAGTAACTCCAAAAGATAGTCCTTTTAATAAAAAGATGCAGTAGAACAGGCCCTTAGTTAATTATTTGGTTAAGTTATATCAATGTGTATTGTTTACCTCATTCCATTGGTCTTTGCACCAAAGAATATAAGCTGTCGAGGGCTTTTTAAGCTGAGCACCTCCTTTCTTCTTTTCTTTCTTGTCTTTCTCCTTCTCTCCCATAGATTGAACAATAGGAAGTGACTACAAGAAACAAGAAAAAAGTATCAACTACTAATGAAGCAGTAGAACAAATCAACAAAAGTAATCTATTACTTATATTATTTAGTTTCACAAACACTGAATTGAATGTAGCTTTCAAGTAAATAAGCTTAGCTTATTTGAGCCTAAGAACGATTGCTAGCTTTTACAGAAAAGAAAATTTATTATCTTTGGATTTTCTGCTCACTAATAAAATTAAAAAAAACCCTAAAGTCAAAAAAGAAACCAGAGACCTCAAATGGTACAACCAACCAAACAAACCTAGCCAGTTGATATCAGAATCAGTGTAATGCTAACTTTTTCTTGTTATTATGCTGAAATGAAAACTATTCCAAAAATACATGGTAAAAAGAAATTAGTTCTGTGTTTTAGAAGGCGTGAGGCGGATTTTAGGCGGAGATAGGTCGCATAACACCTAATTCCGCCTAATCTTGCTTGATCCTGCCTAATCGCTTAATCCCGTCTAACTCACTAGGCGCCTAGGCTCGTCTTTTAGAACACAGCCTAGTTATATCCCCCTCATAATCACCAAACCTTTAGAGGTTAAGAACTTAAAAAAGATTCAAATTTCAATATGGCCTAAGAAAATGATCTTAAAGATGCAACCAAAGAAGAAAACAGTCTAGTGCTTGACTTAATTAGTTTAATCATGGAAAAACAATCTTTTAGTACATATTTTAGGCACGGTAAAACGATTATTTAGTACATATTTTGTGACTTAATTATGAAAATCTCTTTTGAACTTAGGTACTGCTCAATGATGATGCTACGTCTTCTTTTTTCTATTTGTTTTTAGTTTTGATACTCACTTGCTACGTTATATGTAGCAAATCTTAAACAAAAACCACAAATCGGAGTTTCTGATAAATAAGTCTGAAAGGATGCATTAAACCAATAACTTAATTATCAAAAACCCGTAACTACAATTTTCTTTTAAACTTAGAAACTGCTTAATTAATGATGCTATTTATTTTTACTCTTTCTTTTAAATTTTGATGTTCACTGATGCATTAATATGTAGCAAATCTTAAACAAAAACCACAAATCAGGCTTTTTGATAATTAAGTCTGAAAGTATGCATTAAACAACAACTTCCCCATTTGATCACAAAAGCTACAAATAATAATAAAAATAAATAAACTTACCATAATCGGCTTGAACTCCTTCATCTTCTGCAGCCTTTTAACTTCAGCTTTCATCTCCTCATTCTCCCTGCCACGTGTCACGATCTCAGCCTCCCTCTCCGTCAACGCCTCCTCTTTCTCTCTCAACACCGCCTCCGTCTGCTCCTTCTCGATCCTCATCTTCTCCATCTTCTCCTCCAACTCTCTCAGCTCTGTTTCGAAGCACCGAGGAGCGGGTTTCTTTTTGCCCGAAAAGCTTTCGTGATTCTCCTTTTCAGGGGAGTTTTTGGGTTTCAAGACTTTTCGGGATCGGCCTTTCTTTGTTGGGATAGCGGCGATTACGTCTGCCATTGTAGAGAGAGAGATTTGATAGGGTTTGTGAATGATGTTTAAGGGAGCTAAGGAGGTATTTATATATCTGTAACGGTAACAATTTTTGAATTTTGAATTTTGAATTTTTGTGAGAGTTAAATATTATAACCTTAAATGGAGATTTTCCTGGTTGGGAAACAAAATTAAATTAGATTTGTGAAACTTTGTATTGACATTCTGAATGGGGAAAAACTTGCTTAGTGAACTGTACTGTTTTTTTTAACATTTTAGTACCAAATATTTAAGTTTTATTGATCGACGGAATCGTGGTCAATTCTATCGCCTATCACGAATGGAATTTCGTCAACATACGTCAAATAGATCATCGTTGTGAGATCTACGGACTACCGTTTCATCGATTTATTATGGTAGACTCTTAATTGACGAAAAATAATGGTAGGTTATGACTCAATTGGTAAAATTTAAAGGATGGTATTAAAATGGTAAAAACAAATGGTGCATGGTACTAAACAATTTTTTTCCCAATTCTGAATGTTTACTTTGATGATAATAAAAAGTAATAAATAAATTATTTGATTTAATAAGAACGTTAACAATTTTTAATAGAACGATTTATTTGATATATGTTCGATTTGAAAATTATAATTGATTTCTCAACTCTGTCGGTCGAGCAGAGCCGGTTTTGGGCATGTGTCAACAGTGCAAGTGCACTGGGCCGTGTAAAATATGGACCCAAAAATTCATCTTTTTTACCTGTGCATATATAGTTAATTTCATAAACTAATATGAAAGATATATTAATTATAGGGTCAAATTGTGAAAAGAGTTAAAGATTTGTACCACTGCCAACACGTGCTGCAAGCACAATTAAGGTCAATGTTTTTATAACACTAGTCACCATTGTAGTTTAATATAACTGTTTATTAGTCCTTTTATACAAACTGATATTAAAAAACACAACATTTAGCTAATATATTAGTTTAGATACCAAAGCTAAGCAAATGGTATTTGGTTTGTCTTAACACTTTTACCCAACTTATGGGCTGAGAAACTCTTTGTATGTGAGGTTGATAAGGGACAGTTTTTTTATTGTGAATGTAATTTTTTTTACTTTAAATAAATTTAAAGTACTTGAGTGTATTTTAAGAAAAGAGCATTTTTTTAGCTTTTGTACCGGAACTCAAATTATTCCGAACCGGCCCTGCGGTTGAATTGACGTCGGTTAGGAGAGTGTCACCCATTGAGCTCTAACCTCTTTTAGACAACAACTCTGTTTCACTATCCAAAAAATTATGTCTGATGGTTTTTTAATGCGCTTTAACGGATGATTTAGAAGTTAAATGAATTTAATAAAATAAATGATAGAAAAAATTTCATTTAATCATCCATCAAACGACCTTTCTATTTTCAAGCTAATACTATTTTAGTTCTCCTCATCTCAAACTTGCAGTTTTTACTGTATGACTGTTCATCCCTCTTTCACCATTGTTGAAAAGTTTCCGGAAAAATAAGAAATAAATGTATTTTAGTTATTTCTTTCAGATTTGTCATAGACTCGTGGGAATCTATTTTCCAGATCACGGATTGGTGGTCAATACCGTATCTACTAACCTGAGATATATGATTTCCATCATTTTTGGTTCGTAATTCCTATTAAGTTTACAACTAAGCATTCCACTGCATTGTTCAACATTTACAATGGGGAGGACTAGAAATGGCAGAATTTCGGGTTTTGACCCGAACCGGTACGGGTTGGATAAAAGTACAGGATTATTTGGGTCGGGTTGGATTGAGTTACTTTGCACTTTTGTGCAACTTTGTGCAAGTTAGAAATAAGTTCATATTCCCTATGGATACCACTTTTTAATTATTTATTTTATTTACCAAAACGACATACACATATTTCATAAAAAATGAAAAAAAAACACATAAAATTATATAAAATGCAAAAAATACAAAAAAAATTTAGATTAGATTATTAAAAAAATTTACCAGGTAAATATGAAAAATTTTAAAAAAACAAGATTTTTAGGCTTTTCTAATTTAATTAAATGGTTATTGTTAGATGCTTAATAATGGTTTGCACTTATTTGGCTTATCAAAAAATTCCGGGTCAAACGGATCGGGTCGGGTATAAACGGGTCGGGTCGGGTTATGTGCGGATTGATATGCGGGTCGGGTCGGGTCGGATTTCGAGAAACCCGACCCAATTGCCATCCCTAGCGAGAGGACCAATATACCATAAAAAAACTTCACTTACATCCTTTGGTTTATGCACTTTCATCTTCTTGAAGAAAAACTAGAAACCGTAGTCGTGGATACACCATTTTCCAGTGCATTGGGTGTGTGCGTTACATAATAAAATATAGATAAATGATATGTATGGACATTTATGGTTTCTAGTATGCACTGGATTCGTCTACACTTGTGGTTTCAAGTATTTTTAGGCGAAAAGACCACAAAACCTTAGCTATTAAGCCAACTGACCAAATAGGGTCCATATTTTTAAGCAAACAAAAAAACAGTAACTTTAAAAGATGCAACCAAACAATTGAAAAAGTGGACAAGGCTCGATACAGCATTGCCTACAACTAAAATGGCCACCTTCCAAAAATCAACAAAAGCACAATAATTTTGTCAATAGTTACAAAAAATATATATATACAAAACTCTCAACCATTTACAATCATCTCCATAACCAAATCGTTCCACGCATCTATCGGCCCAGGCAAACACCAATGCAAGCAATCTGCCACGGGCTTAGTACTATTACCCGAAATCAAGGGATGGAAATGCCTAAAATACCCAGGGTGGCCATCCGGCCTCATCAACGACATATTCATTACATCCAAAAATCTAAGTTTTGTCCCTCTTTCAGAGGCGCTAATTTTTGCGTTCTCAAATTCTTTCAACTCAACCTCCCTCAGATACTTATTCAGGTCGTTCATTTCAAACTCACCTTGCTTTACAGGTCCAGTTCGTATACATTTTCCACCATTGTACCAATAACCATTTTCAAAGTGATCTGGCGTTGAGCTTCGATATAAAATGGTCCCTTTATGATTAGAAGAGATAATAAACTCGAAAACCTTTTTAATGACTTTTCGGTATGCGAAGTTGAAACCAAGCTCCGTGAGGTTATTTTTGGTACAACCGTGGCAGCCTATTATTGTGTTGTTTTCGTAGTAAATTGCTGTTTTTACGAACCATTTTCCGCTAGAAAATATAATATAGTCTAGGTTCGGGTACAGGTCAAGCCAGGTAGGATCGAGTTTGTCAAGATGAAGCTCGATATCGGCTGATGAGACACCATTTATGTCTTCAAAAATTGCAGATTTGGTTAGAAAAGGGGACCAAATTACGGAGATGGTTAAGTTGTGAGATGGAAAATGCCACCTTTTCGATTTGTATTCTTCATCGTGGTAGACTTGTATAGCTTGTTCCTCCTGGAACATGCACATATACAGCCTTACCCTTAAGAGAACATGAACATGCAGATGGAGTACATATTAAGACAGCGATGCCAATTTTGAGTGGCAGGTTTGTAATCATGAGGTTTTTTAATGATTTTCAGTTGTGTTTAAATCTTTAAATGAAAACTTGTCCAGAAACGTGTATACCAACTTTTCCTAATCCTTGTTTAGTCGCAGCCTTTGGAAAGAAGTTGGCTAAGTTAAGCATGAGGAAAAAAATTGGTTTCATCCAAGCTTAGAACTTCAAGTATTTCATATCATAAAGTGAAAAGACTCCGTCGACCAATTATAAAAACAAGTATAAGCAGCAAAAGCTAAGATGCTTAAAGATGCATATATAGTCTTATACAAGCCTTGACCAAATTATCAGGTATATGTTCATAATTCTTCTACTCTTCACCAAGAAAAAATGCGATGCAATGTTTCTAATTGTTCGAACTTTAAACTGCTTCCAGAATTGAAAATAGCAAAACTCTAAAGAGAAAATATTATCTTTAACTGTGCAGTTTTCATTATCCTCAATAGAAGTGATAGTTGAGACCAAGAAAAAAAAAATTCTGCAGCGGTATGTAGAACTTTAAAATAAAAGCTTTTCAAAATTATACCTTCCAAAGTGACGAAAGGTATCACTGGTTTTCTTATTCTGCACATATACGGGGTTTTATAGGTTTAGTACATCAAACTATCTGCTTTTAACGATTTGGATACCCACCTTTCAAATTTTCCAATTTAGGTACCACACTATAATAACTTGCCAATTTAGGTACCACCGTCTAAATAAATCACGGAATCATGTCACGTGACATTTGACAAACATTAATTTGAGAGGCTAATTTGACAATTTTGCACAAAAATATGTCATGCTATAAAAACGTTTTCCCTAATTTCACAAACAACAAAAATTTGGATTATATGTTTTTTTTTTCTGTCTTATATAATCCAGCTTGATTGCTTAGAAGCTGTCCATAATGAACAGCGGGCTAGCTTCTTAGTCATAAGAGAAAAGGAACATTTTTGCTTGTTTGGTTGCAGCTTTTTCATTCTTCCTAATGCTGTACATTTGACTGACCACCTTAAATTTATATTTCTCATTTACTTGCTTATTTCGAGCTAAAAGGTTTACACTGGAACGTTTATTTTTATTTCTATTCTTAAATAAGCCAGTTTATTCCCTTAAAAAAGTTGACACTGACTGACTGACATGGATAATCACGTACCTTAGATAGCATACAGAGCAGTGACTGAACGTGATTTCGAGTGATAGAATCACCTATCAACGCCCAAGATTTATTCCTCATCATTTCGAGGAATCTTTTTGCATTAAATTTGGGAACCTCGCAATCTCGCGGTCTCCACTTCCAGTATAGATACGCTGTGTCTGGTCTGCCATTTCTCATACAATTTTGATGGTCTTCGATTAAGCTGCAAGTTTCATTTGTGTATAGCGGGCCACTCAATGTCGGGATCCAATCACCGGTGAATATGTCACATTTTTCTGCATTATGTATGTATCAGGGAAAAACTCGGTGGTGAAAAATCAATTATTCGGTTTTAGTGCCAAATTAATCATGGTTCCAACACTACTTGGCACCAAATTATTTACCAAAACAAATCCAAGTGGCACATCGGGAACATGCTAAAGGCTATTGAAAAACGTATAGGAGAAGTTTGCTTATTCCCGGACTAATTGTCTATGATTAAGAGCCTAAAGCGGACAAAGTATCTGTCAGCATTGGCCTTGTTCGATAGCAGCATTTTAGCACATGTTCTCTTGAAAGCTGGACTACATTTGTTGTTGGTTTTAGGTACTATTTCGAATACAATAATGAAAGGACAATAAATAAAAGAGACAGGAACGCAAAGGAAATAAACAATTTTATTTCTCACAATTGGAATATGAATTACAATTCCTGACTCAACAAATAAATAAAACTGCTGGACTGAAATAAAGAAACTGCCGGACTGTTTTAAAGAAACTGCCGGACTGGTTTTACAGAAACTGCCGGACTGGTTTTACAGAAACTGCCGGACTGGTTTTAACAAACTGCCGGACTGGTTTTAAACAAAACTGCCGGACTGGTTTTAACAAACTGCCGGACTGGTTTTAAACAAACTGCCGGACTGGTTTTGAACAAAACAAACTGGACTGGTTTTAAAGCATAAAAAACTGCCGGACTGGTTTTTAACAAATAAAAAACTGCCGGACTGTTTTTTGTAAATACTGGAAATTACAGAACTGAAAAGTAAATAACAGAATCGAAAGACTGAAAGTAAACAGTACTGAAATGTAAATACAGAAAAGAAACAGTACAGGAAAGTAAATTACAGAAATGAAACGGTACTGAAATGAAAAATAAATAACAGAAAGTAAAAGACTGAAAAATAAATAACAGAAAGTAAAAGAAGAGGCAACTGCTGAGCAGTTTCCCTTAAACAATATTTCCCGAACCACCTTTAAAGGTTTCTGGTTTCGGGACTTTGTTCCCAAGGTACAACTTCTATCTCAGAGTGGCTCGTATGGAAACCGGCACCGAACCACAGGTCGAGCTGTTGGTGGTGCGGTTCTCTCTCACTAAGTGTATGCTTATGCTGTGAGTTGTGTGTATGAAGGTGTGTAGAAATGAGAGGGGGATGGCTGCCTTTTATAGGCTCTACTGAAACCGCAACCATAAATGTTGGTCTTTAATTCTGGGAGTTACACCCCCAGAATCCGCTCAATCAATTCTGAAACCGCAGCATTTACTCTCATTCATTGCTGACGTTTCTCTTGCTGGAAACTCTAGGGACTCCTTTTGTATTTTATACAAAACTCCCTATTCGGGTTTGGACCCGAGACCCGAGACCCGAGACCCGAGACATTCCCCAAATCCCAAATCCCAAATCCCAAATCCCAAATCCCAAATCCCAAATCCCAAGCCCAAGCCCAAGCCCACGCCCACGCCCACGCCCACGCCCACGCCCGTGCCCGTGCCCGAGACCCGAGACCCGAGACACGAGACACGAGCGAGCGCGCGTGTGTGGTACACACTAATACTCTTAGGTGTATGTGGACATGTTAGTTTAATAACTACATGGGTTGGTATGGTATATATATTGTAAGATTAACTCTTAATCTTCCAATATGGGATTATACTAAATGGTTTTTCTCATTAACCATTTCGTTTTTCCAGATTTGAGCTTCCGAGGTACCAACTTTGAAGCCACTTTGTATTCACACCCATTCTCCGAATAGGTCATGTGATATACCGTTACGAAGCTCGTCACACGGGCTACTCAACCACGTTGATTACGGTATAAACAACTCAGCGCTGTTACACGAAATAATGACTCGAAGTTGGTCCAGTGACCATTCGGAAACACCCATGTTTTCACATGTTTTTCCAACAATCCCCCACATGAATGCAATTGGCTGAAAATAAAATGCTCCTAAATGCATACGAGAGAAAACCGCAAGAGTTCACTGCATAAGGACAGGTAGCGCGCGCCTTGAACCTGCCGTAGTGACGTAAAATCTGATATGCTACTATTGGGTAGCCTTTAAGCCTTGAACCCTTTAGCGTTTGTGCATACCAGGGTAATGCGCACACAGTGTCCCCTCTACACCACTTACTAAGCCCTTTGGTTGTTGTCCATATTTGGCCGTGGACTGCCTTGGCAAAGTTCAACCGAGTGCTCTAGTGATTTAGCCCATGGCTCATCACATAGTATCGGCCATACACACTCGTCATAGGTGATTTCAAGTCAAGGGTGTCCTGACTCACCCCTCTCGATCTTCGAGATACTTGTTTTCATTAAGAGCCTCATGCTCACCCTTAAGATGGTCTAGGTCTATCACTCTTTCATCCTAGAAATGGGCTGGGAACTTAAGTTCCCGAGTGCTTTGTTCGGTCACCCCCACAGTTCGGTTTTCCCGTTGAACCCGACGCTGGAGAATCCAGTTCGGGTTGGGTTGCCTCTGAGGAGGTTTCCAGTTTAATGGGCTTCAACCCCATTCCCCTCGATGAAACTTCAACTCCTACCTGAGTCAAGCCTTTTGTAAATGGATCCGCTATATTGTCTTTAGATCTCACAAAATCTAAGGACACCACACCGTTAGCTAACAATTCTCTTACGGATTTATGTCTCCGACGAATATGTCGGGACTTTCCATTATACATATGATCCTGCGCCCGTCCAATAGCCGACTGACTATCGCAGTGCATGCTTATTGCTGGGACAGGTTTCGGCCACATTGGAATTCCTTCCAGAAAGCTTCTCAGCCAATCAGCCTCTTCTGTTGCTAGATCCAACGCTATGAACTCAGATTCCATAGTTGATCTAGCTATGCACGTCTGCTTGGATGATCTCCATGAGACAGCTGCTCCTCCCATCACGAACACATATCCGCTAGTGGATCGTGTACTGTTGGAATCCGAGATCCAGTTTGCATCAGAATACCCTTCCAGTACAGCTGGATATCTGGTATAATGCAACCCTCGGTCTGCTGTGTATCTCATGTATCTGAGAAGTCTCATGATGGCCTTCCAGTGTTCCTCATTGGGATTACTGGTGTACCTACTCAGTCTACTCACTGAGTTGGCTATGTCTGGTCTAGTACAGTTCATGACGTACATCAGACTGCCTATTATTCGAGAATATTCCAATTGTCTCACACTCTCCCCAAAGTTCTTTTTCAGGGTGGTTGAGATCTCTATCGGAGTTCTGGATGTAGCTCTACTATCTTTATCAAATTTGTCAAGCATCTGTCTGACATAGTGAGTTTGAGATAGCGCATATCCGTCTGATGTCTTGGTAATTTTCATACCAAGTATAACATCAGCGACACCCAAGTCTTTCATCTCGAATTTTTGTGACAACATTTTCTTAGTGGAGTTGATGTTATCAATACTCCCTATTATAATCATGTCATCTACGTAGAGGCAGACTACCACGTAGTCCTTTTCATTTCCTTTTACGTAGACGCATTTGTCACATTCGTTTATCCGAAAACCGTTTGATAGCATCACTCTATCAAATTTTTCGTGCCATTGTTTAGGTGCTTGTTTAAGTCCATACAAGGACTTCACAAGTTTACACACCTTGTGAGCTTTACCTGGAACCACAAACCCTTCCGGTTGTTCCATGTAAATTTCCTCTTCCAACTCACCATTCAAGAACGCCGTTTTAACATCCATTTGATGTATTTCCAGATCGAACAGTGCTGCGAGAGCAATGACTATCCGGATTGACGTCTTCCTGGAGACAGGAGCATAGGTGTCGAAATAGTCGACACCTTCGGTTTGTCTAAAACCTTTCACTACAAGCCTAGCCTTGTATTTCTCGATTGTTCCATCGAGCTTTCGCTTCCTCTTGAAGATCCACTTGTGTCCTAGTGGCTTACACCCGGGTGGTAGATCCACTAGTTCCCAAGTGTGATTTTGTAATATCGATTCAACCTCATTGTTGATCGCTTCCTCCCAATATTGGGCTTCCGGGGATGACATTGCTTGTTTGAATGTCGCCGGTTCGCCTTCTATCATGAAGGTTACAAAATCTGGACCGAAAGTCGTTTCCTTTCTAGCCCTTTTACTACGTCGAGGCTCTTCTTCTTCTTCCTCCAACGGTTCACTTGCCCCCACATTTTCCTCACTGTTTGACTCCTCAGTCTCTACAGTTACGGAAGACTTGCGGGGAAAGATCTCCTCGAAGAAAGAAGCTTCTCGAGCTTCGATGATAGTATCTGCATGCACATCGGGATTATCCGACTTGTGCACGAGAAAACGATAAGCACTACTGTTTTGTGCATATCCTATGAACACACAGTCTACCGTCTTTGGCCCTATTCTCGTTCTTTTAGGAAGCGAGACAAGGACCTTCGCGAGACAACCCCAAACCCTTAAGAATTTATAGCTCGGCCTATGGCCTTTCCATAGTTCATAAGGTGGTTTATCACGTTTCTTATGTGGTAGCTTGTTCAATACATAGTTGGCGGAAAGCAGCGCTTCCCCCCACATGTTCTGGGGTAACCCAGAACTTATTAACATAGCATTCATCATTTCCTTGAGCGTCCTATTCTTACGCTCGGCAACCCCATTCTGCTCCGGAGAGTATGGGGCTGTCGTTTGATGTATAATGCCATTTTCTGCGCATATCTGCGCAAACGGTGCTTCGTATTCACCGCCTCTATCACTCCTCAATATTTTAATCTTTTTATTGAGTTGATTCTCTACTTCGGTCTTATAAAGAGCGAATTTCTCTACCGCTTCGTCTTTACTTCTCATTAAGTAGACATAGCAGTATCTAGTACAATCATCTATAAACGTGATGAAATACTTTTTCCCTCCTCGCGTTTGTATAAACTTTAAGTCGCATACATCCGTGTGTATTAGACCGAGAGGTTCAGTACTTCGTTCAATATGTTGATACGAAGACTTGGTTAATTTTGCTTCAACACAAACCTCACATTTATGTTGTTTATCAAATACAAAATTAGGTAGTAGATTCAGTGATATTAATTTCTTCATAGAATTAGCATTCACATGACCTAATCTACCATGCCATAAATTAAATGAATCGCAAGAATAAGCAAACGAAGTTTTATTGGCCACTTGGGCAACATTCACGATTACATTATTCTTGGTACTGGCCTCAGCCTTAGTACCCTCAATAGCTAACTCGGCTTTAGGAGCCGGAGTACCAACATTTAATTTAAACATGCCGTTGGTCATATAGCCACGGCCTACATACATTCCGTTTAAAGTGATTACAATTTTTGCAGATTCAAATACAAGTTTAAATCCTTTGTTCACCATCACGGACCCGGAAACCAGATTCTTGCGAATTTCTGGCACATGGAGCACGCCATTCAGTGTGAGCTCCTTTCCCGATGTCATCTTCAGCAGCACGGTTCCTTTTCCTTCCACCCTGGAAGTAGCCGAGTTCCCCATGAAGCAGCTCTCATTGTCCACGGCCGTATAGGTCTTGAACATCCATTTGCTGGCACAGATGTGACTAGTGGCGCCTGTGTCCAGCCACCATTCCTTTGGGTTGCTCCCCACCAGGTTCACTTCCGAGACCACAGCACTCAGGTGCATATAGTCCTGTCCAGCATCATCTCCTCCCTCAGCCACATTAGCTTGAGCAGGTGCCCTCTTCCTCCCTTTCCCTTGGAACTTCCTCTTTGGGGGGGGTTTGGGCTTGTCGGTGCGCATCTTACAATCCGCGGCACGATGGCCCGGTTTGTTGCACACAAAGCAGTCTCCCATGAATTTCTTCTTGAGAGAGGCACCGACTCCGCTGTCAAAGCGTTTCCGCTTAGACACAGCGTCCTCAACCACATGGGCCTTGGCAACCGCGTTGCCTGCTCCGCCACCGCCTTTCCTTCCGGATCGGCGGTTGCTTTGCTCAACATTGAGCCTCTCAATGAGTCCCTCCAAGGTCATAGCCTTTCGCTTGTGTTTCAGGTAGTTTTGAAACTCTTTCCAAGAAGGTGGCAGTTTCTCAATCATTAATGCCACTTGGAAAGGTTCGTTGATAACTAGCCCTTCAACCTCAAGCCTATGGTATATGAGTTGGAGTTCCTCAACCTGCTCGATAACACTCTTCCCATCAGTCATCATGTACTCGTGAAAGTCCGTGACGACAAATTTCTTTGCGCCAGCGTTATTCACTTTGTACTTTCGTTCGAGAGACTCCCAAAGCTCCTTTGCAGAAGCCTTGGGCTCGAATACACTGAAGAGAGTGTCATCCAGAGCACACAGGATGTAGTTCCGGCATAGGTAGTCGCCGTGTTTCCACGCTTCCACCGCCGAAACCGTCTGCACGTCCTCATCGTCCTCGCTTAGGACGGGTGCAGACTCCTTAAGAAACCGGGTCAGATTAAGGGCAGTTAAATAAAACAGCATCTTTTGCTGCCAACGTTTGAAGTTGTTGCCCCTAAACTTTTCCGGTCTCTCCAGTTGAGAGGTTGGCAACATTGGCATCGCCGGTGTTGCCGGAGCCTTGCCCTTTGCCCTGGCCGCAGCCACAAGCGCTGCCTTGGCCGCAGCCTTAGCAGCAGCCTGTGCTGCGGCCGCAGCCGCAGCCGCAGCCATAGCATCAGCCTCTGCCGCAGCAGCGTCGGCCGCAGCCTTTGCCGCAGCAGCTTCGGCCTCAGCCTGAGCCTGAGCCCCCCCACTCGCAGCGCTCGCATTGTTATGGCTACTGCCAATCACAAGTGCGCCCTGCACGTTTTCCGAAGAAACGGTGGGTATTTCATCCTCATTAGTCATCTGAAATGACAATATAAAAACCGTTTAGTTTCTCGCAAGAAAACTAAATTCTTTATCGCAAATACTAATTATAACTTAATTAGATTGCTTCAAAAGAATAAAAACCAATGAAAGAGATTCTAGCATGAAAATCAAATTACTTTTGATTTCACTAAGAATTCTTTATAGTATTCTAGAATAAAAAGATTAAAAACCAATTCGAATTTATTCTATGTGCAAATTTCAATTTCTAGTAAACTAGCAATGATTTTGCGAGAATAAAAACCGAGACGTCAACAACAATAAAATAAAAAAGAAAAGTCCTTTCTTATTTCGAAAATAGAAAAACCAAAAAATAATATTGTTTAAGATTGTTGGTTTTAGGTACTATTTCGAATACAATAATGAAAGGACAATAAATAAAAGAGACAGGAACGCAAAGGAAATAAACAATTTTATTTCTCACAATTGGAATATGAATTACAATTCCTGACTCAACAAATAAATAAAACTGCTGGACTGAAATAAAGAAACTGCCGGACTGTTTTAAAGAAACTGCCGGACTGGTTTTACAGAAACTGCCGGACTGGTTTTACAGAAACTGCCGGACTGGTTTTAACAAACTGCCGGACTGGTTTTAAACAAAACTGCCGGACTGGTTTTAACAAACTGCCGGACTGGTTTTAAACAAACTGCCGGACTGGTTTTGAACAAAACAAACTGGACTGGTTTTAAAGCATAAAAAACTGCCGGACTGGTTTTTAACAAATAAAAAACTGCCGGACTGTTTTTTGTAAATACTGGAAATTACAGAACTGAAAAGTAAATAACAGAATCGAAAGACTGAAAGTAAACAGTACTGAAATGTAAATACAGAAAAGAAACAGTACAGGAAAGTAAATTACAGAAATGAAACGGTACTGAAATGAAAAATAAATAACAGAAAGTAAAAGACTGAAAAATAAATAACAGAAAGTAAAAGAAGAGGCAACTGCTGAGCAGTTTCCCTTAAACAATATTTCCCGAACCACCTTTAAAGGTTTCTGGTTTCGGGACTTTGTTCCCAAGGTACAACTTCTATCTCAGAGTGGCTCGTATGGAAACCGGCACCGAACCACAGGTCGAGCTGTTGGTGGTGCGGTTCTCTCTCACTAAGTGTATGCTTATGCTGTGAGTTGTGTGTAGAAATGAGAGGGGGATGGCTGCCTTTTATAGGCTCTACTGAAACCGCAACCATAAATGTTGGTCTTTAATTCTGGGAGTTACACCCCCAGAATCCGCTCAATCAATTCTGAAACCGCAGCATTTACTCTCATTCATTGCTGACGTTTCTCTTGCTGGAAACTCTAGGGACTCCTTTTGTATTTTATACAAAACTCCCTATTCGGGTTTGGACCCGAGACCCGAGACCCGAGACATTCCCCAAACCCCAAACCCCAAATCCCAAATCCCAAATCCCAAATCCCAAATCCCAATCCCAAACGCCAACGCCAACGCCCACGCCCACGCCCACGCCCGAGACACGAGACACGAGACACGAGCGAGCGCGCGTGTGTGGTACACACTAATACTCTTAGGTGTATGTGGACATGTTAGTTTAATAACTACATGGGTTGGTATGGTATATATATTGTAAGATTAACTCTTAATCTTCCAATATGGGATTATACTAAATGGTTTTTCTCATTAACCATTTCGTTTTTCCAGATTTGAGCTTCCGAGGTACCAACTTTGAAGCCACTTTGTATTCACACCCATTCTCCGAATAGGTCATGTGATATACCGTTACGAAGCTCGTCACACGGGCTACTCAACCACGTTGATTACGGTATAAACAACTCAGCGCTGTTACACGAAATAATGACTCGAAGTTGGTCCAGTGACCATTCGGAAACACCCATGTTTTCACATGTTTTTCCAACATTTGTTTGATTTGATCAACTTAAAAGCTGAGCTTGTCAAGTTTTTTGGCTTTCAAGTTGGATGAACTCAGTTCTTTCCGAAATCTAGATTAATTGCCCAAAGTCTAAAATCAAACAAGTTGATCATGGATTAAAGGGTTGTTTGGCTGCAACCAAACAAGCTGCAATTTTTTTTGAGATTCAATCACCAGTGAAATTATCTCGTTTTTCTATTTTTTCCTATATATAGTTGGCACCAGAACTCATTTCCAGTATAAAGCAAATTGCCAAATCGAAAACTTACGAAAGCTACTTAGAAACATTCTGGAACATCTGTTTTGCCCGATTAAATTATCAATTAATAAATTTGATTGTTTAAACAGTGGAGATCGACCATGGACCAGGGCTTGTTTGATTGCGTCTTGTAAAATTTAAGCTCAACTCTTTTTTATTGTAGCAAGTTTCAAATGTATTGGGTTGACCAGCTTAATCACTGAGCTTTTCTGGCTTTTCGGCATGACAAAAGCAAAAGCTTTAAGCTGGATGAACAAAATTTGGTGTCAAGCAAAAGAATTCAGCATAATTGCTTAAAAGCTGCAGCCAAACATACTCTAATTACCCCTTCCTCCAATAAATTATTAGGCCCCAACAATTTCAAATTCCACAAATCACTAGTGGCTGCTCTGTCCACTATTAGATTTCAACTAAGCAAAGACATCGGTAAGAAAAAAGAAACAACAATAAAAAATAATAACAATAATAATAATAGTACTAATGAATAAAAACAAGTAAAGTTGGTAAGCAGGGGCCTGACTCTGACTCTTGACCCAGAGTCAGAAATTGCCTTTAAAACGCTTAATTTTATTTTAATTTTTTTTTGATTTTTAAAGTCAAAATTATGTAAAACTTATAAATATGAAAATAAACAACCAACAATATTTTGTATCTATATATTATTATATTTACATATACATATTTATAATATGTATGTATATTACATGTATAATATTCAAAATTTTCAAATAATAGTTATAACTTGATTTCATTGAATTGAAAAAAAAAAAAAAAACTCATATAATTTTGATTTTTAAAAATTAAAGGCAATTAAAATATAAAATTGACTATTTTTTAGCGTAATTTATGACTCTGAGTCAGACTCAGAGTCAGACACCCTGATTCGTAAAGTTGGGTCTTCAATTTGGTCAATATTTGGCAACCCAATACCGGAAAAGTGCAGTTAAAAAGTCAGGCATGTCCCACGTGAAGTGCTAGATTACCAAGTTAATTAAAGTACCAAGACTCATAAAAAAAAGTGTCACATTATGACGTGAAGTGTTAGATTAAGTTAATTAAAGTACCAAAGCATAAAAAGTATCACATTATGAAGTAATAGTACGGTACATCTTTGGTACCCATCTAATGATAAAAATCTATTACTACTACTACCAGTTCGACTTTCTACTGTGCATGCTAGTTGAAGGTATAAAAGTTTGATTATATTCAGTATTTTGACTATATAACATTACTCTTTCTAAACTCATAAAAATTGAAGTAATAGTATTTAACTGTGTTCATATTGGCACCTTCAAAATAAATATTTAAAATAAACTTATCACAAGCTCTATATGCTAGACTTACAAATTACACACAACTCACACACAATATAAGCTAATAAAATACATATTTATCACTCCAAATATACATAAAATTCTATAATTTAATAAATCAAAATATAAATATACAATATAATAAAAACTCAATCTACTAAAAACTCAAATAAAAATATATTAGAACCTTATTTGAGACTATACTAAATTTAAATATTAATTAATTTTTTTTGTTAAACCTAAAAACTCAGCCAACTAAAAATTCAAATAAAAATATACTAGAACTTTAGTTGAGACTGCCCTAAATTTAAATATTAATTAAAATATATATATATATATATATTTAAAAATACAAACCACTAGAAACACTAATAAAAATATACTAAAACTCTAGTTGAGTCTGTGCTAAATTTAAATATTAATTTATTTTTTTTAAATTTAGCATTAATAACAATTAAAACTATTAATGAAGTGGATATGTCATCCAATACAACATATCAGCGGGTTGATCTTTTGAATAGCAAACATCAGCGGGTTGATCATTTTAGTAGTATTAAATTGGGAAAGCACAAACATCATTGTAATTGCCTGCATTTTTTCATTTAAAAAAATCACACTTCTCACTGTTTTAATGTAGAGAAAACAGTAAAAAGAAGCAAAAAGAAAGAAAAGTACCTCCTTTTGGAATTTCATTGTCATTCCTTATAGATTCCTCTGATGAACCCATAGATATCACCTCATCACCATTCTTATCCATTTGATCTCCATTTCCTTGGTTACCATTTTTTGAAACTTGGTTTTCATTTTCTTGTATACCATTTTTTAAAAATGGATTTCCATTTTCTTGAATACCATTTTTTGAAACTTGATTGCCATTTTCACGAAAAGAATCAGTGGGCTTGGTTATCAAAATCTGCTCAGTAAAACCAGTTTCTGAGTTCTTTTCAAAATCACTTGAATGTGAGAAAAGAAGCCTAAAGCCAACAAAAACCAACAATATGGAAATAGATACTTTAACCACAAGTTGGTTGTGTTTATTTATAGACCCTTTCAAGCTCATTAGCCTCATTTACTTCTATCACTAAGAACAATACTTATCAATAGTGTTTTGAAGCCTTTTTTGTTTAGAATTTGTGGTCCTTATAAGAATGACTCCTTATGGATTAAAATAAATTATTATGTGGAACTAGAGATCTGGAAAATTAAGAATATATTTTATATGGTTTGACAGTTAATAATGGACAACCTTTTTCAGTTTTTTGCCAGACGATACGTCAACTTGTTTATATTATTATAACGTGCAGTAGATGTTGCTGGTAAAACTAACCCATATTGTTTAGCTAACATAACCATGTGGTCTCGTTTGGTTGTTATTATTAATCCTAATATTAACAATTCATAGTATTATGAATGATATTTGAAAAAAAATTCGGATAAGTAATACATCCGGGATTGAAGTATTCCTAATACCACCCTTTATGGTATTGAAAATGCATCTTTTTGTCATCATTTCTAGTTCGAACCGAATAATTAATCCGGAGTCTAATGTTTTGTCAAACATAGAATTTACGGGGTCTATGATATCAGTAGTCCAATTCCGAGTTATAATGATATAACGACACATGTATTCACCAAATTTCATACATCCGAAAAGTTTCTTTTCCTATGAGAACAATAAATACTAGTAATGTTTTAATTGCATAATTACTTGGTTCTATACGGTAGAAATACTCTATCCGTCCCAAAGATATGGGCCATTTTGATTTTTTATTTATTTCAAATTATGATCCCGTTTTTAATTAACATATGATTTTTATGGTAGAATTTCCAAATATCTTTCTATTAAATAAGCATTAATTAACAACTAATATTAAACATTAATATTAGTCAAACGGTAAATTAGTAAAATTATAATCATATTAATTATTCTAACTATTTTTTTTAATATTGATAAAAATCCAAATGGACGGAGGTAGATACAATATGCTTAAAATGGTCCCAATTTGTCTTTTGTCGTTATGCCTGAAAAGCATTTGTAATAATTTCTCCAAAAAAAAAATTAGATTTAATATATAATTTGATTCAGTTAAGTGTGTAATTGGATTACAATTTACAATAGTCCTACAAATATAATGTTCTCTTGTGTTTATTTGTTGTGTGAGAATATGCACTGAAGGGGCTGAGATGTCTCTTTCACTATTTGGCTTTGAGAGCTTTACCACAACCATTGTTTAAAAAGATGAGCCTACGCGGAAGTTAGGCTGAGCCTAGACGCTTGATATACTAGACAGGATTAAGTAATTAGACGAGAATTAAGCGGAATTAGGCAGAGTAGGCGCCAGACAACCTATTTCCACATAGACCTGTATTGCATTGCGCCTTTTTGAACATTGCCCACAAACCTTAAGTTTCGAGTAAAATGTTAGATTTACATCCACGGGTTCATAAAGTTATATCTACACACTTACTAATACTCAAATGAAGTCACCCCTAAACTGTAATAAAACTGATTTCGCACAAACTATAAATACAACTAATCGGAAAACTGGTATCAAATGGTGTTCCAAACCAAAAGAGTGGACTGAACATAGAAAATTTATAATAAAAAGCCGTTTATAATAAAAAAGCATCTAAATTAAAATGCTAAACCCAGTTCAAAAGAATACAGAAATGACAATATGACACTAAGTCAATGTCCGCATTAGTAGTAATCCACACCTGCAAATGTTTTAACATCATATTGCCCAAACACCCTATATATGGCAAACAAACCAATCTCAGACAGTCCTTTAAATCCACAACAAAACTATAAGAACGGATACGAACTCACATGAACTTTAACATTTGCAATCTTGCTACCGCACTTTGATAATAGCTCTATCATTATCAACTGAATTATAAAATTTGAAAAGGCTTCTGCCACTCGGACACTAAATTTGGTCCAAATTCAATACAGAATTAACAAAATGTACTAATTTCCTATACAATGTAAACTGATAATTGGTGGGTTAATGTTCCCACCAGTACAGTAACAATCTCCAACCCCAATTGAATAAATGTTCTATTAACAAATTGCCCAAACCCTATATGGCAAACAAATAAAACTCACACAACGCATACAACTCAAAATCAAAATAAGGTATATGAACTCACATACTACAACATTTACGAAGACGCCACTGCCCTTCGACCGCCCACCTTCAATAACATCTCCTTGAGATCGTCACACCGGCTTCGATGATATTCAACCCATATACATAATTGCCTTATGGCCTCCCTTTTCTCCTCACTTATTCCCAAGATCCCTTCATCTTTCTCACTCATTATCGTCCTATATTCTCCCACTTTCATTTCCATTTGTTTAACAACTTTTACCAAGTCCTTATTTTCATCTTCTACATTCTTTAACTTCTCCTCTAACTCGCCAACTTTCTCTCTCAAAACCAATCCGTTTTCTCTTGTTTCGTTCACTTCCTCTACTAACTTCCTAATTTCCTGTTTCAATCCTTCTCTCTCATCGTTTGCAACTTTCATCCAGTTGTTTACAACATGTATCTCACTCATCATCTCATAAACACAGCTCTCAAGGTGCCCATGGTCCTCCTCAAACTTTAAGGTAAGAGTATCGATACCAGTCAACGTAACATTGACGATCTCCGAAATTTCTGAAATTATACTCTTTTGAGCTTCTTTGTACAAAGCAACTGATCTAGACAAAGAACTTATCTTTTCCTCAAGGAATTTGTTCTCTTCTTGTAGCTTCTCTTCTTTCTTTTTATGATCCTCTTCTGTCTCTGTCAATACCTGTGGAATTTTTTTATGAAGTCAATATAGTGTAGTGTAATATAAACTATGGTACTGTTAGATCAAAGCTTTCAAACACAGACTCCTGACTATTTTGCTAAAAAGATGGTTTGCATCTGGTTGATCAGCATAAAAGACGAGACCATCTGAATTTTTTTGCATGATAAATCTAGAAGTTGGATGAACCTAGCTTTGACCTCAACAAGTTCAACTTAATTGCTTAAAAAATGCTACCAAAACAAGATTTATTATTACGAGTTTTAAAAGACTAACCTGTTCAGTTACTCGGAGTTTTTGGTTCGATAATCGGACCTTCACTTCAAGATTACGCATGCTATCCATCGATGTTCTTATCTCATCTCTTTTCATTTCCAGATCTGTTTTCAAATCTTCAATTATCTCCTCGAATTCGTAAACCTTTCTATCATTTGATTCAGAAACCTTTTGAATTTCTTCTTCCATTTCTTTGATTTTCAAATTAGCTTTTTCAAGATTTTCCTTACACTCCTCGAATTTTATCTCAAGTACGTTAAGTTCCTCGCTCAACGAATGCAAATCATTTTCCTTTTCTTTTATGATATTTTGGTGCTCTTTAATACTGTTGGCTAATTCGGTGTTCCGATTCTCCATCTGAGTTTCTACCTCCAAAAATCCGTGTCTTTCTCTCTCAATCTGAGACTCCAATTCAAGCTTCTCTACTTTTAGAGACTCTAATTCATGTTTCAAATTCTCAGTCTGTTCCGTCAAGTCTGTAAACTTAACGGAATTTTCATTCCTTTCAGCCTCGATTGTCTGCTGGAGAGAGAACAACTCTTCCTCTCTCTCTCCTAAATTCTTTTCCATTTCCGAAATTCGAATCTGTAAACCATCTATCTGAATAATGTACTCTTTTATTTCTTCCCCCTTCTTCTCCAGGTCCAACTCCTTTTCAACTATCTGACTTTCCAGATTATTCACTTGCCCGGTTAACGTGGACTCTATTTCTAAAATTCTTTTTTCTAGACTATCCTTCCCTACCATCATCTCATTCATCTCAAGGGTTTTATCTCTAACCTGTTCTTCCAATGCATTTTTTTGGCTGTTTAAAGAGTCCACCACCTGTTCTAAATCCTTCATTTGTGCCCCAATCTCCTTTTTCTCCTCTGTTATCTTAAAATAATCTGTAGTCTTACTTTCCAACTCCAGCTTCAATGTTTCTATCTCAAGAATGATCTTTGAAATCTCTTCAGATTTTTCCGCTACCTGAGATTCAAATTCCATTTTCTCACTTGTCAAGGACTCAATTTGTTCTTCTAATTTGCTAGTGTGTGTCCTTAAAGAGTCCACCTCAGCATCCAAGATCTTGATCTGGGTCGTAAGATCCTCAATCTGAGACAATGTTTCCCTCTCCTTATCATCGAGTTTGCGCAGCAGAGCAGAAATTTCATCATTTTTTTGTTTTTCAAGGTTGCTATGCTCAAGTTCCAAACCCCTCGTTTTTGCTGATGTGTCACTCTTATGAGCCTCGTGGATTCCCATCTGAGCAGCGAGTTCCTTTTCCTTCTCACTCAACTCTTCTTTTAAATGCGTTTCCAATTCACTCATCTTCTGTTCTAAGCCTTTAACCTTTGCCTCAAAACTCTCTTTCTCCTCAACCATATTATGATAATCTGTAGTAATTTTCACTAATTCTGCTTTCAAAGTATCCATTTCAACCAAAATATTGGAAATCTCTTGAGATTTTTCTCTTATCTGAGATTCAACTTCGATTTTCTGACTAGTCACGGACTCTAACTGTTCTTGTTTTTCATTGACCTTATCAATTAAGTCCTTGATTTGAACCGAGGCCTCGTTACTTTCACGTATTATTTGTTCTTCCAATTTGTTCTTCTCTGCACTTGTAGATTCGATTTCCCCTTGCAGTTTCTTAATCTGTGCCACCAAATCCTCTATTCTAGACGAAGATTCTCTCTCCTTGTCCTCGGCTTCCCTCACCAGAGAGGAAATCTCGTCATCTTTCTGCTTTTCGATCTCTCTTTGTTTGGCTTTCGAAGAATCCACCTCAAGTTCCAAAGCCTCTAATTTAACTGAGATTTCGCTCTTATAAGCCCCGTACTGTTCTTGCTTTTCATTGACCTTATCAATTAAGTCCTTGATTTGAACCGAGGCCTCGTTACTTTCACGTATTATTTGTTCTTCCAATTTGTTCTTCTCTGCACTTGTAGATTCGATTTCCCCTTGCAGTTCCTTAATCTGTGCCACCAAATCCTCTATTCTAGACGAAGATTCTCTCTCCTTGTCCTCGGCTTCCCTCACCAGAGAGGAAATCTCGTCATCTTTCTGCTTTTCGATCTCTCTTTGTTTGGCATTCGAAGAATCCACCTCAAGTTCCAAAGCCTCTAATTTAACTGAGATTTCGCTCTTATAAGCCCCGTACTGTTCTTGCTTTTCATTGACCTTATCAATTAAGTCCTTGATTTGAACCGATGCCTCTTTACTTTCACGTATTATTTGTTCTTCCAATTTGTTCTTCTCTGCACTTGTAGATTCGATTTCCCCTTGCAGTTTCTTAATCTGTGCCACCAAATCCTCTATTCTAGACGAAGATTCTCTCTCCTTGTCCTCGGCTTCCCTCACCAGAGAGGAAATCTCGTCATCTTTCTGCTTTTCGATCTCTCTTTGTTTGGCATTCGAAGAATCCACCTCAAGTTCCAAAGCCTCTAATTTAACTGAGATTTCGCTCTTATAATCCCTGTGGGTTTCCACATGAGCCGTGAGTTCTTTTTCTCTCTCATCTAATCTCTCCCTCAGTTGACCACATTCCATCACGATCTCTTCAATTTTGTCGTTTGCCTTGCTAAGCTCATCCGAGAGCTCTAAATTTTTTGTCGAAAGAGAGTTGTTATCTTCTGCTGTAGCTTTCTGCTTTTGGACTAAATTCTCTATCTCCACCTCTGAAGATTCCAATCTCTCCTTTACGCTTTGAAATTCTTTCTCAAGGGCATTTTTCTCATCGTTCAACTGATTTTGTATGGCTTTTGATTCCTCAAAAAGTTTCTCTCCCTCCTCCAGCTTTGTTGTTAACGACTCTTTCTCCAACACAAGATCAGTTCTCTCCCTTGAAATTTCTTCCAGTTTCTGATTTAAGTCGCTACTTTCAACTAAGAAGTTTGACTTCTCATCATTCAAAGTTTTGTTTTCTTTTTGTAAATCATTTATCATCTGCTCCGCTTCTTCAAATTTCTTTAAAGAATTTTGATGTTCAGTTTCGAAAGCTTCTTTCTCTTCCGTAGTGGTAACTAATTTTCTCCTCAAGTCGCTTACCTCTAGAAAAGCAGATTCAAGTTCTTGCTTAATCTTGTCCAATTCTTTCTGGAACTCATTTTCCAGTTTACCATTTTTTCTTCCTTTTCTCTTTGATGAATTATCTGAGTCAGAATCAGAAGACGATGATGTGTCATTATCATATTTACCATGGGCCTTATCTTTTAGCTCTCCCGTTAAGTGATCATATTTAGCATAAAGTGATTGATAATGCTTGTGAAAGTCCTCGACCAAGTCACTAAGTAACTCTTTCCCATCTTTCTCATCCTCGTTGATAAGCTTCAAAATTTTCTGAACTTTGTCCTCTACTTCTGCAATTAACCAAAAAAAATTATTTCAATTTCCTGAACATAAGATTATTTATTCTTGTGGGTTTTATTCAAACAACAATTTTTCTGTTTTAGATTTCAAAATTATTGCTGAAAAAGTATTCGAATATTTTTTTCCCGGAATAAGTTTATTAAGGAATTTCTTAAGAAGTAACTGACTTTAAGAACCGTGACTTGTGAAAACACCAGAAATCCTTTTTTACGTTTTGCATAAAAAGATATGACGTGAGAAATTAAAGTTCCATGATTTACTTGATTCGCTATCAGAAAGTACCTGTTTTACTTTCTTTCAGCTCTTCGTGCTTTTCAGGATCTACATGACTTCCAAAGAATGACTTAATTGAATCCCTCAACTTATGCTTTGCCATCATCTACTCGCAATAATCCGTGGATTTTCCTTCGGAAAGCATGCGAAAAAGGCAATCTACTATCCAGTTCCAAACCTAGCATTAAATCAACATATGGCACATCAGTAAAGACATTATTAGGCAAAATGTGTCCCTTAACTAGCATGATTGATGGATGTAAACATATATGCATTATATAAACGATTTTTTTAGTATAGAATTGAGCCAGAAATCAAAGGCTACCCAAGCTTAAGCTTACTCAAGGAAAATACGAAGAACCTTTTCCCTTTACATTGTCCTTTCCTATAGCCTTATACATAATATGGACTATATTTTATTTTCATGCAATGATCCAATTAGTGAATTCCCAATTCATTGTAATATACAGGGTTTAAACAGTTTGATACCTACATGTGCAATACATTTTTTTCAATTTGGTACATTTTACTATGAAAAATTCAACGTAGTAATTTCAACTACCAAAATTACACAATTTAGTTGCTAGAACCCTCTCCGTCAATTGGTTTACAGAAAGTGACATGGTAATGACGGCATCGCCATCATCTCATTGGAATTTAAACAGTTAAATATCATGTATACCCTTTTTTTCAATTTAGTACCTTCAACTAACAAAATCACCCACTTTCGGTTAAGCAATGACAAAAATGGTACTAACTCAAGTGATTTTGGTAGTATAAGATATTAAATTGGGGTTTTCATAGCAGAAAGTACTAAATTGCGAAAAAAGTAAATTGTATAAGTAAGACACATAAAACTAGGATTCCCATGAAAGAAAACTGACCAACCTAATAAATTGTATTTTGAAAATACAAATGACTTGTCCATAAATAAAAAAGATGCATCTATATCGGGTTTTGAATCATTTGCAGTCTAGAGAAAAGTGAAGTCAAAATTTCAAATTTTAAACTACACAATTAACAATCTGATTCAATTATATCCTAAGGGGGCGGCCCGATAATTTAATAATTTTAAGCATTTCCTAATACTTTGAATCAGTCTAGTGAAAGCAATATGGACTAAAAAAAAAATAAGTAATCGACTTTTATTAGTAATTTGTAAAGTCAAAATGAATCAAATGATTTTCAATCACATTATTGAAAGGCACTAAACGGATAAAATTCAAATTAAGATACACTTAAAAAATACATTATTTATTTTTATAATAAGAGATACAGACAGAGAAATTAACCTCTAAAGAGACAAACAGATAAAAATATAATTAAATTCACTAAAATCCAAAGTTCAAATTAAACACTTTGAACATAAATAGTCTAATATGTAAATCAACATATCACATAGATATATACATATTAGTGAATTTAATTATAGATATAAACAGAGAACTATAGAACTTAATCTCTGCACAAGTCGACAAAAACAAATTCATCAATTAATTTTACTAAATTCGAAGTTTAACTGGTACAACAGTTTTTTAACACATATATTCAGATTTATAGTAACTAAGATAGGTAGATAAATAAAGCTCTTTAGATTTCGGAAATAAAACTAAGTTTGAATTGAATTTAAAATTAAATTAAACTGAGGCGTTACCTGAAAGGCTAGAGAGAGAGAGAGAGAGAGAGAGAGGAAAATAAAATGGAAATGAAAATTGTAATTGTAATTGAAATTTGAATTAAATTCGAAAAGTGAATGGATTATTTGTCTGTACAGAGAGTGAGCTGGATTATACAAATGGAATATTTGGAGGTTCTTATTTCTTTTTACCCCTCCGAGTTTGAGTTTATTACGTTAATAGCCTAGGAAATAACAATCGTGGGTTAATTTGGTTTTTTCGTAAAGGGTAATTTAGTCAATTGACTTTCAATTTTGTCAAATTATGGGTAAAAATGCAAATAACCCCCCAGTAACTATCAATTCTTTTTAGTTAACCCCCATAAATTATCAAACTCTTGCAATCAACCCCCAATGTCTTGTTTTAAATGGTACTATAATTTTATGTTCGATGAATTCATTCATTATTCACTATGTATACGTATGAAGTCATTTTTTTTACCGAATGACACAAAAAATACATGTTTTCCCTAAAATAATATTTTTTTATATAAAGCCTCTTCTGATGGATTTTTTATGATAATTGTTATCTAAACTCATGTACATTGACAAACTACATATATCAAATAAATAATTTTGTAAAACGAACAAATGTATAAAGGAATATGTCATCTTAAAGATGAATTTGGGGGTTAATTTCAACAGTTTGATAGTTTATGGGGGATAATTGCAAGAATTAATAATTTCAGGGGGTTTTCGTAGGGGTAATTTAGTCAATTGACTTTTTTGGACCTTTGGTTTGTCAAATTATTGCACGACTAGTTCAGACGTGTGGAAAATCACAATTTTGGACGTCCAATTATAAATTACATTAATTTGGTTACTTTATTTGGGATTGTTTCAATTTTTAACATCTTTCTATTTTTGTAAATTTCATTTTTGTTTGTCTGTTTTTACAAATTAACTGAAAACTATGTAATATTATCATTTTATCCTTTCTTTTAGTTTCTGCAAACCCATGTCATCATATAAAATTATTATTAATTCGCAAAATTTAATGAAAGATATAGGAGTAATTGGTTATTTAAAAGAATTAGTTTTACGATTCAGAAAGGGCTAGCGTCACAGTTTGTTGTTCGCTTGACTCCATCTGAATGTATTTTCATAATAATTTACAATTGTGATTTATCCAAAAAATGCATATGTATAAAAAAAAATTACACTACCGAAGCGGGACAAACAATTAAGGAGTGGATGGAGTATTTAAAAAAAAAAAAATTGTAAATAACTCTTATAAACTATAAATTAACACTAAAAAAATGTTAAAATAGTGACATGACCTTTTTTTATTACGAACCTATTAGGTACAGATTTTGTAATAATTTGTGACGGTTTTTTGAAATAGTGACAGGTTTGTGATAGTTTTGTGATAATTTTTTAAAATTGTAACAATTTTTGACACTCCCTAAATTAACATTATTTTGTAGTGTAATTTCAATATTATCCTCATGAACCTTGAACTTCTGCAATCGGCTTCCACATACTGTTTAATCTTTGTTATTAAACCCATGTTCACAATTAAAATGACAATTGTACGCTCAATGCTCCGTTTGAGATGGTCAATTATACAGTTATACTTTTACATTAAGTTGGTTTATTTGTAAAAATAGTAAAAATGGTAAATTGAAAATAACTCCAATATAGGCAATTTTGATATTATCCTCATAAACTTTGAACTTTTGCAATTGACCTCCTTATACTAACTAACTTTTCTAGTACTTAGCATCCATGTTTAAATGACATATTTTTATACTAAGTGCTATGTTTGGCAAGTTTCTTCTTTATCTATGTAGTTTTTTTTTTTTATGTCTATGCAACTCAAGGAACCAAATACGGATTGAAACTTATTAATAGTAATAGATAGTTTTTTTGCAATGATATATCTTGCTTTGTGTAAAACCATCTTTAACTTTTATTTAGAGTTGCAAACCTTTTGCTAAGCGAATCCTGAAGAAGGTTTGTGGAACTGTTTTAAAAACCTTTAGAGATGGTTTGTTCACTTTTTGAGACGATTTACAACCGTCTCGACAGTTGATATTTCGTGTAGTGTAATTTCTTATACCGGAAACATTAGATATATTTAAAGAAGGATTATATGTAAACTATGTTAATTGTTAAACAATACGAAGTCATGTCATTTTATAGGTGAACTTAAGGGTTAACTAAATTCAAAATAGTTCATGGGGGTCAATTTTAAAAATTCATTGTTTGTGTGGGGTCTTAAGCAAAGGGCTCATTTGTTCAAAGTTTCGGTTTCGTTTTTCTAATTTTTACATTAATTTTAGAAAAGTGAACTCTTCTTATTTCTTAATGTTTCGAAAAACATAAAATGAAATTTATAACATACAAACTGTATGAAAGTGTAGGCGCCAATCTGTTTTAATTTTTTTTCAAAGTAGAGTAAAAAAATTTTTTTAAAAATATGATGGGACCATCCACAAGTTTATTGGTGATAGACGTACTCAAGTTAATTAAGTCACAGTTCCAACTCATTGATCCACTCTCGTGTATATATATATACCACAAACCAAAATCACTTTTTCATTAATCATAAAGGTGACTTTTAACAAACTATGAACAATCTTGTTATCTAGTTTGGTTTTAGTTTTTGGGAGTAGTTTGCTACTTTGCTTGTTTGGCTATCATTGATCTCACTCTGGTCATTATTTAATAAAACTTCGAAATAAATGAAATATAACATTATAACTGATTATGCTAATTATAGTAGCCCACAAAAGTTGGCAAGCCATTTTTTCCAAACAAACATAAACGTAAGGTTTTTACTAATATATTAGACTTTGTAAGCTCAGACGCAAATGCAACAAAAGCTACTGGACCTCAAAATGAGACAATATATTTTGGCTTATTACATGGAATCATACATACTTTCTGTTGTGCATAATCAATATTGTAGGAATATGCCTGCGCACGTCACAATACTTGCTGCAACACAACGCGATACTTTTGCTTTTCTTCCGATGTTCAAAAACGTAGTTTTTTCTTCCAACGTTCAATAACGTATAGCTTGCACTGAGATCCCTTGTTTACATTTCACGTAATTTATATCTAGTCAATTAAATCCGTGGCTTGTGTGATACTCCATATAGCCCAAGGCGTCTGATTAATACCTAGAAGAATACTCAAAAATGCCAATTGACAATATTCTCGGGCGAAAAATGCTAAAATGGTACCTAACCTATCGGATTTTAGTGATTTGGTACCCAACCTAACATACTTTCTAATTTGGTACCCAACCTATACATTTCGCTCTAATTTGGTACCCAACCTAAATCTTTTTCTAATTTGGTACCCAACCTATACGTTTCGCTCTAATTTGTTATCCAACCTATACGTATACAGTCCAATTAAGAGACTCAATCTGTCTTCGATCATCGGTTTTTAACGCATAGGTTGGGTACCAAATTAGAAAAAAATATTAGGTTGGGTACCAAATTAGAAAAAGTGTTAGGTTGGGTAGCAAATTAGAGTGAAATGTATAAGTTGGTTACCAATTTAGAAAGTGTGTTAGGCTGGGTACCAAATCACTAAAAGTTAATAGGTTGGGTATCATTTTAACAATTTTTCCATATTTTCGGTTGAGAAATTCAAACCTAATTAAATCCTCCTTATCAACTCAATGACTTACTACTGTTAGTTAACATTATTTGCGTATTGTATTAAATCATGCATACATCTATACTGTTACTTTATGTCAAGAGCATTTATGAGACCTTAAAACAAATAATTAATTAAAACTTATCTAATTAACATAAATTACAAATAGATAAAATACAAAAGATCAAAATAACTGATGAACGGTTAAAAAAGAAACAACCCCTGTCAAATAGATATCTGCCTCTTTTCAAAGTAACTGTTTTTTCAGTTTTCAGAATAACTCATTCACATCTTCATCTATATATATATATATATATATATTTGATAGGAAATTTCACAATCTGAAACTCACTGGTAAGATACTTTAATTTATTTTTAATCAAATTCAATTAATTCCGTTTTTATTAGTAGTATATTTGTACCTTTTTTTTTTTATCAAAATTTACTGTAATTTGAGTTTTTTCAGTAGAACAAACATTTGTTGTGCGAAAAGGTTATCACTAATTCACGCGTTACACCACGTATCGCGTGGACGAGATGCGCTAGTATATATATATATAAATACACACTTATAAATGATCAATTTAATTGCTCATTTAGGAAATAGATTTAAATTATCTCAGACGAAAAGAATTATTATTCAAAAATTACACGTGTGTGACACATCATTACACCATTATACATACAATGTACGTTATGAGAATATACATAAATTATTCAAAACAGTACTAAAAAAAATTATAGAAAAGAACCCAGGTCATTAATTTAACTTGAACTTGACCCTAGGCTTCTAAATTCATGCAAATCAGTAAGGATCTTCTTGAGATGACCCCTGTGATATTCAACCCAAGCACACAACTGCCTTATAGCTTCCCTTTTATCCTCTCCTAACCCGAAAATTCCATCTTCTTTTTCTATCATGTCATTTTCTAGCTCCTTTATTTTTTCTTTAAGCCCAATTATCTCACTCTCTTTTTCATGTATCATTTCGTTTTTTAGTATCTCCCAATCCTTTGTTAGCCTAATCTTTTCACACAACATGTGTATTCTATTCAAGATTTGTCTGTACCCCTCCTGGAAATTCGTTTCCACCGAGTTTAGGCCACTCAACATTTCATTTCTCGTGGTTATAAGTTCTTTGTCTACCTTAGTTTTGTCATGATCTTCAAGTTTCTTCATCATCAACTCCGTAGAATGTTCATGCTTTTCATTCAATTCCTCTTGTTTGCTCATTATTTCTTCTTCCAAGGCCTTGATATGAGTATACGAACGGTGTTCCAAAAACTCATACTCGGCCTCTAATGTAAAATTATCATGATTTCTTTCATTTAGTTTCTCCTCTAACTCGGAAACTCTAACGTGCAAAGCTTCATTTTCTCTTCCTAATTCAGCATCCTTGAAGATTTTACTTTTGATCAGGATTTCGAAGTTCTTTACCTTTTCCTCTAGGCCCTTTTTCTCTTCTAAGATCTTTCCTATATATGTGTTTCCTCTCTCGAATTTCACCTTCAAAACTTCTAGCTTTAATAGAAAATCCGAGGACTCTTCGTCAAATTTCGAGAGAAATGATTCGGATTTACTTCTATGCATTGTTTCACCTCCTTGCCAAAGAATGTCTTTCCCAAAGAATAAATTATCTACTTCTAGTTGCAAATCATTAGCCTTTTCCATCAAGTCCTCGCTTTTCATCATTAAACTCTCCTCATTTTCTTCAATTTTGATCAAAATATCAGAGAATTCTTTTTCTCTTTGTTTAAATACCATTTCAAGTTCTTCAAGTTTCCTCTTTTGGGTGGACAATTCCTTCTCTTTTTCAGCCAAATATTTACCCAATCGTGAACACTCCCTTTTCACCTCTTCAAGTTGTTGTACTGAATCTAACTGTTCTAACTCAGAACTTGAATGGAAAGAATTCGAAGATGACATTGATAATTTGTCGTTCTCTTCTTTGCCGTGAACATTTTCTAATACTTGTACTTTGAGATGTTCATAAAGAGAGTAGAGTGTTTGGTACTTCTTGTGGAAATCATCGATGAGCTCAATAAGTTCGGAGTCGAAAATAGGACCCCCGCTTTTTTTGCTTTTGTTCTTGTGTTGTATAAGCTTCATAAGTATTGCTACCCTGTCGTCTAAGTCTGCAATAAATAATCAACGTTTATTGTAAAATTAAGCATCTTTATCCAGGATATAAGATGTTTTCGACAATTGTATACCTATTTTAGCCTTCTTCACTTGTTCATCTTGATCGGGATCAATGTAGCTCTCCAAAGCCTTAATTGAATCCCTCCAATGTCTCTTAGTCATCTTCTCTGATTTAACTGAAATACGGCTACTTCCAATTAGAACTCAACCAAAAACCATAGAACATATTTGCAAAAGATCATGACAACGACGTTAGTATAATTGAAAATTACCTGGAACATCTTATATTTATAGTTCTGTGACAAGAGTCCTGATCATGACTAAGTTGAGAAATTGAGCACTATTAGTTATCAAAGCATGCGCCATACAAACTGGCATCGTAAAACTATAGCGTATCTCATATTTCGAAGGCAGTAGCAGATTTTAAAAGCGACTACTTTATATGTACTTTTCGGCTTATATATGAGAAAATGTTGTCATCGCTAAACTTAAAAAAATTAAATACATAACGGATAAGAAATTCTGGAAGAAATTTTGAGAATTCTACATCGAAAAGATATTTATCGAAAATCAAATTACTCCTTGCATTTGATTCGTTTGTTATTGAGGTGACCCGAACAATCGAAACCTAGTAAAGTAGGACAACACGATTTGTTTAGTTATTATCTTAATATATAAGAAGCAGCATAAACAATGATATAAGAACATGAAGACATGAGATCCAAGATATACAAGTTACTTTCTCAGTTTCCATAAAATATATAAGAAAACAATGATGAACATGTGAAAAACAAAGCCATCAGACTCTGATTGATTACCTGTAAATTGGAAGTTGCCAACAAGATTCCAAATCAAACTCAAATTATTAACAGATAAAGACAGGATAAAAGACAGAGATCCATTTTCACATTGAACAGACTATTATTAGCATTGCGTAAAACAACTCCATGTTGTAACTAACTAGTGTGTTGACGGGATATCAAGAGGACATATGTCACATGTGCACTTTAATTACCTTCGATTTTACTGGTGAATTTCGTTTACAAACTAACACCTACCTTGGTGGGAATGGGAAGCTAAATTGTTTGATGTGTAGTGTAGACAGATATAATTTTCTTTCATCCTACATTTGTAAATAAAAAGCTGGATCAACAAAATATAATGATAATGCATGTTAAAAGAATAGTTTATATTTATGAGGCTCGCGGAGGTGACCCCCAATGGCCTTAACTTAGCATGCTTTTTAGTGACTGCGTCTGCGACAAATATAATTCTAAATCCACAACTCGAGCCGGCCATTTACATGCCTTACTACCGGTGCCTCCACCATCCCGAGGAGTATTTCCACCACACGATGTAGCTCACCATACTGAAATAGCCCAATAATAATGACTTAAGTAAACTGAAATAACCCATAAATTATATTACCACTGCATCATTTCGTTAAGTGTCAATTAAGGTTGCTAAACGGTCTTATTGTTGAATGTTGTGGAAAAACTGTTGGGAGTTTTCTGGAGATAAAATGGTGTCATTATTTAGTCACTTAAGTATCAATTTGTCCGTTTCATGTTCGTGTGAAAAATGAGAACTAATCGTCTTTTTGCCTACATGAAATTTTTATCACTTTATGACATTATGCATGAGATAATATTGGGAAATCTGTTGAGTTGGTTGTTATATGAGCAATTAATAATATTCCCCTTTGTAATGTTTACGCATCATGTCTTCGTGTAACTTATACTAGCACATTATGGTAGAGATCGAACGGGATCGACTTGAATATTTAACATATGGGCAAATATTACTTCCTAACTGATAAACTTGTGCACTCCAGGCCATTGTTTAACTCTTACAGAAACGAGTATTGCAATTTCAGCATATATTCGTTGCCTGCAAAATACAGAACTAGAAAAAAAAACTTTAAAATGAACGAATGAAAGACGAGTCTTTGGAGAAGAGTTACGTTCCCCATTATGTAGAAGATGGTCTCAATAATCACGAGTTACAAGTTCAATTTATAAGTGATCAAGGAACTCCAAACAAAACCAGTCTTCTTTCTTCTACTGCGAGAACTATTACTGAACTTGCACAGGCATAGTATAAAATCATGACCATAGCTTCATAAAAAAATTGTTAGACCTTGAAAACAGAGTTCTTCCCGATTCACCAAGTGTTCAATTTGCTCGCTCACTATCTGATGATCAAGACTCTTTCTCTATGTTTCTAGTCTCATAGATATTAGTGCTGCTCATGCACTTAACTAAGCATGGAGATGGTTTCTAAAGGCAAACAAAGATACGACAGTAGCTGTTGAAAAAGTGATGTACTTTACAATAAACAAGCTTAAGTTTGCACCGTTACAATTCCTTATATTTGGTTGATCAGCTTTAGAAATATTACCGTTTGGTTTCCTTTACCGAAACTTGTAAATTTCCAGTTAGAGCAAACCCCAATTTGTTTTCAACCTTAATTTACTTACAAGCTGAAGTCAAACACACCCACAATCTCAAATCTTCATCGACTCTGAAATCATATATACAACCCAGCTATAACTCTTTCCAACTCAACTTTAAAACGGAAACAAGATTCGTTTTAGTTTTTACATTCCCAAAGCTCAAGAGAAGTCTAGTTCCCAACAATTACTTAAACGTGAAGAGTCAAGACAAATGGGAAAGGAATAAGCATACAGCTTATCTAAAGCAAGTGTACAACCCAGTGGGCGTGAACACTATTTTAGATCATAAAACATACAAAAATTACAAAATTCTATGAAAAGGAACACACACAAAAGACGTACTAATCAACATCACCAAGACCTTTTTGTCTCTTCCACTTATAGGCAGCTTCCAAAATCTTAAGATTGGTGGTCTGGGTTTCTTCTGGAAACATGTAATCAATAAACTCTTCATACCTGCGAATCGGAAAAGAGAAACCCAAAAACCTTTTGTTAGAGTATGTTTTAAATTTGACCAGGCCAACTTTAGAATCATTGAGAATAAAAACACAAGGAGATCGAGAAGTCAAAGTGGAAATCTCTTAAGGAAAAAGCAACCCCCACATGAAATGCTGGTAAAGGCTGCAAACGGTTTACAAGCTAATGTGCTGTGAAATTAATAAGCACAAACTATAACTAATTTAAGTACGATATTTACTGTGGATGGATTCCACGCATATTAATACAGTAATATTTTACACTATTGGCACAAGCCATATCATATCTTCTAAGTTGATAGTTTTACGAGGTTTCAGAGGAAAAATAACTTTTAAGGGGCATTAGTTCACCACCAAAGTATCGGATCACAAGATCCACAACCTTCGCTAGGGCTTATAAGGAAGTCAGAATTTTACTTTTGAGTTTTGTTTCAATCGTATTCACGTATTGCTAATTTGTACCTTAGAAACCAAAACTTGTCTGTGAGAATTGTAATAATAAATTCATAACATCAGAAGTCAGAACTTAATTTTCTTACAAATTTTGCAGTATGTTAGGGGAAATAATGCAATAAACCAGTTAAGCGTCAAGCTTATTACTACAAGCAGGTACTGCAGTCAATCTACTGGCCACCTTTCTTTGTCCCCGAGACATCCATACATTTTTCTTAAAAGAGATTTTGATTTAAGGATTTGATTAAAAAAAAAGAGCAAAACACATAAATATGTTTATCTTTTAAAGTTTGATGACAATACCCGGTGGGACCATCTTCAGTCTCAATTTGTCGTCGCCTCTTGAGTTTCTTTGGCATTTTGGCATGAACAGAATCAGGATCACCAAGTTTATCAAAACTCTTCTCCACTTTCAGCCATTCTTCTAATAGCATCGCTCTTTCTTCTTTCAGATCCGGAGCTGAGGATCGATAATAGTTCATCCCTTTTTCAAACACTCCTAAAATATGATTACAATAGGATCTTCAGCATTCATGTATATATGAAGAAACAAGTAAACATAATCGAAGGGTAAGTTGAAGCAACAAAAATGTAAACTTTGGTTTGCTTGGTCGAAGTTTATAAGCTGCATAAGACTGGTTGCTTGTCAGATTTCTGAACAAGATTCCCATAAGCTAGTCTGTAACCATGTAGGTAGTTGAGGATCAATAGGGAGATTAATTTGCTTGATGATGAAAAAAATGTTAAAAATAGTATTCATGAGTTTCTAAACATGGGCATATTCGCAATCATTCACGACTTATAATTAGTGTCTTTGGTTTACTCGCCAGGGGAAAATCATCAAATTGTGTTCTCATTATTAGCAAAAAGCTGAGCTCTTCTGGGTTTTTTGGCCAGAAAAAATTAATGAATCCATCATTTTCAACACAAAAACCAGCTTTCTTGTTTAAAAGCTGGAGCCAAGCAAGCCTACGGAATACAAGACAACTATGGAAATCAACGTACTTAAAAGCTGCAATAATAAAACGAAACTAAATGGCTTACTTCTTGCATTTTGAATCCACTGTTTTTTCTGTTCAAGGAGAGATTCCTGAGCACCTTCTTCGGACATATCTTTCCCTTGAAGTTCGTTTTCCATAGGAGATGCCTCAAACTTCGCATAACTAATCCACACCTTCAAGTGCTTTGTCCTGTCCAGGAGCCTCTCATAAAGCTCCCTTGTTCTTTGATACTCTTGCTCTTCTATCTCAAATTCAATATATGCCTGTATCACAAATTTAAGTATTAGTCCCACTATCAATGTATGGAATTGTAGAGTTAAACACTCAAGTTATTGAAGAGTGCCATAAAGGCGCCAAATTTACTACTTAAACCAGAAGAGACTTAGCACCTCCCACAAGTTTCCAGGTTAATTTACTGCTCTTTTTACTTAATGGAACTACCTAACAAGAGCCATATAATATGAACAAATTGATCAATAGAACATGGAACAATTTTTTTTAGTCTTCACAATAAATAAGTATTCTGGAACTGATAACCCACCAATCTCGCTACAGTTAAAATGTCAAATAAAAAAATGGAAATCCCGAGGCTGCAGATAATGTAAATCCTGTCTATTTTGCAACTGCTACTCCTCAACAGTAGCCTATACGCCTCCACACATACAAATTGTTTCTTAGACATTACTAAAACCTTGCACATATTCAGGTATGATGATTTCCTTGTTAAAAAAAAAATTAATGTAGTATTGAAGGAAACCATTTTCACTGAATTACCACTCCATTGTAAAAAATGAGATTTCCATAAATACATTAATAAATGGAAGCCGTCGTAAGTGTCCATACCTTCCATAACACCTCAGGCATATCTAATGCAGGTTGAGCTATCGCAAGCTCGAATATGGACCTTGCCCTTTCCGTCTCATTGAGAGATCTCTCAAGCTCAGCATACTTGCTCCATGCATAGCAGTTTTCTGGGGCCCACTCCAGGTACTTCTCATACAATTTTCGACATCGATCAATATTACCTAATTGCAATTCTATCTCAATATACTTCTTGAATATCTGTTCACATAATAATTAAGCAAAAAATTTAGCATTTTGAAACACTGACAAGTGATAAAACCGGAGAGCAGAGTTTGGAAATCTGAATATTACTTTGTCTTTGGGCGCTTTTCCAATGGCATTACCCAGAATTAGACGTGCAGCCCTCATATCCAGCTGTCTAATTTCAAACTGAGCAGCTAACAACCAAATCTTGGCAAATGAAAACTTATGATGTGGAATCAGATTAAGGCATTCCCTGAATAAGTTAAAAGCACATTAGAAACTCTTTAAAACACACAAAAAAAGTAGACATTATCTTTATATTTTTGTGAGACAGGCATGAATTGGGATAGCAAAAGTTCCCGGGTTTGAAAGTGACTACCTTTGAGTGGGTGTGACACGGATACTAATTTACACAGCGAGAGGAAAATACGCAAATGGGAAGGAAGAGACTAATGTGCATGTGTCTCAGTGAAAGAGGGAGAGAGAGGAAGAGGACGCGGAAGCAAAAGCAGAAAAGCTTTTAGATGAACACTAGTCTTCCTTATTTTTAGCTGCCAGGCTCACAACTTCACAACAAGAACCTTTTCATGATAAGAAGCTTGTGTAGTTTTTTACCTTGCAATCTACATTCTGGGCTAAAATGAAATATCGCACGGAAGCTATCAATCTTATGATGTATCCCCCTAGAGTGGATCTTATATTTTTTTCACTAGCAATAGAAGAATCTTTCTTCATAATGAATGTTCTATGTTAACATTTTGTCATGGTGGTAAGTTCGTTTCCCCTACAAAAGGAAAGGAAATGGATATAGGAGACCATCAGAAGCCAAAGCATATTCAAGCAAAGCATTCATTACCCTGTGTACATGCTTAAATGATACTTTGGCATATTCAAGCCAAAGCTCCTAACTATTTTTACATGCTTAAATGATACTATAAGAGAAGTTTTTAATGAAATATGCTAACGATAAATGAGAGACATGGTACCTGTATACTCCTCTAACCCGGTCCATATTTTGAGCATCAAGCTCTTCATAAAGAGCATAATTTATCCTGTCCATATAGAAACAAAGAATTAACAACAAACTACTAAAATATAACCCATCCAATAAGAACTCCATTTCTATTACCGACAAACTAATAAAACTTACCATAAGTAAATATAACGTTGCCAATATCGCTTCTCATCAGCAGGAGGTTGATTCGCAATGGCCCGTTCATAAACCTCTCGAATTCTCTCACTATTTCCCACACTTTCCTCCAAGCGTATATAATCAAACCACGTATCATAATTAAGAGGGTTTTTCTTTACCTCGTCCTCGTACTGAAACCTCCTTTTCCCAACAATTGCATCTTCAATTCCTTCTTTATCTCCAAACTGTTTCTCAAAAGCAACAAATTTCTTATATAAATCCTCCGCACTTCCTTTAGGAATATGATCAAGGGCAAACTTGTAAATACACCTTGCCCTTTCGGTCTCCTTACACCGTTCCTCAAACTCCGCAAAAGCCACAAAAAGCTGCTCCGCATCTTCGTCGTCGGCTAGTCTTTCGACAGCTTTTTCGTAACATTTTCTTGCCCTGTCAACATCACCGTTTTTCATCTCAAATTTTGCGAAACGTATCCACGCGCCTACTTTGGGGTGACACTCTACAAATCTCTCAAAAATGACCCTAGCTCTTTCGATTTCGTTATAACGGAGCTCGAATTTGATGTAGGAGAGCCATCCTTGCTGATCCGGTTGCCACCCCATCCATCTTTCAAATACCTGCCTTGCGCCAGCAACATTACCGAGAATTTCTTCCATATGTATGTACTTGTACCAAAGCTGATCAACTCTGGGTAAAAGAGAAACAGCCCTATCCCAGACATTCCTTGCATGATTGATGAACTTATTTTTCATCTCTACTTCCGCATACTTTAACCAAACTGTATGGTTTCTGTAGTCAACCTGTTTGAATAAAACATCCACTTAGCCCAAGAAACAGAACTAAATAACATTTCCTAATCAATTTTGGGGAATAAGTAAATTAGTCAACTATTAAGAACGTTAAGTTCTTAACTTTCCTAGTTGGGCCAATCTCAAGCATACACATTGGGCTTGTCTGGAACCTAGTTTGTAAAAATGGGAAAGTTCTGCAGTATAAAATTTTAGTTTGTAGAAAAACTACCACTTCATTATTCTCCTTCACAATTTCATTATTAATTTTTGAGATGGCAGTGCTCATTTATTATTACAATAAACCATCACTAAATATTCCCATGATGATACCCTCCAAGATAAAGTTTTTACTTCTAACTATAAAGGAAAATGATACAAAACCTTCAAACGAACTAAACCTGCCAAGATGTAACACAAATATGGATCTTGAGTTCAGGGTACTCGCAGACCAACTGGCCAAAAAATCGCACACTATTATTAGCCAGGTTCTCAAACAGCCAAATGAGACTTTTCTTTTGAAAGAAGCCAAATGAGACTTACACTAAAGGTTCGTGACCAACTCCACAGAAAATTCGACAAAAACCACATGACTACCAACCACAAATATTGAAGAGAAACGAGAAATTTATTTACACTTCTTTGAGAAACCATTCACAATCCTTCTAAGTCTCCCTAAACTACCACCCATCGTAACATAGTTCATTTGTAGATAAAGTATTTTACCATTTTTCCTTAGAAATACAGGTTCATTTGTTTTTCCTTAGAAATACAGGTTCTAATAGACACGGATCTATATATCTATATATAGTAAACTAGTCACTAAGACGGATGGCTCATGTCTCCTGAAATTTATTCAAAATTCCAATTTATAAAGTGAACATATATGTAACTAAGTATAAAAGGTCCATCAAAAGATTCTCCCATTGAAAAATTTAACCCACTGTAGTCTAAAGATCATCACTAGATCTGCATTTACTGGTTTACAAATAAACAATATGGCATGCAAAATAGCTGACTCTTCTTTGGTAGTAGCTTTTAGGCTCTAACTTTTTAACTGATTGCGTTTTGCTTTGATCTGGTATGCAATTGGCTGCCCATCAAGACCGGCCTGTACCTTCTGAGCTCAATTTTTTAGGCTTATAGGATGATCATGCATTGGTTGACCAGCTGTAACCGAGCTTATTTTTTATCTGGCCTTACACTCATTACTAACTAATCATTCAGCACAAAATTTCACAAGACCAACAAACATAAAACACACCAAAACTAACTAAACACTATGTCAATTCCCCAGCTTTCTGAAAATCGGTACATACAGACCGAATACATATATATTTTAAAAAATTAATTGGAAAAAGGATCTGGTACCTCACTAGGGCGCCTTCCCAGATGGATCTAGCGCGATGAAAGTTCTTAAGAGCTAATATATTTTTAAGGCAAAGATTTTTTTTTTAAAAAGATAGCTTTTGAGCTGTGCAACTAACTAGAACACAACTTTGAAGCCAAAAAATGAGCTTAAAAGCTGAAATCAAGTAAGGCGTTGATAACAGCATATACCATATAACCATAACTAACTAGTCACAACAGTATTTACCTAGCTTCCTTGAAAATTGACACTTACATGCCAAATATTAATATGTTAAAGTCCTTTAGCTTATAGCTTTTTTAGGCCAGATAACCTAAAAACTCAGCTTTTGAGCGGTGCAACTAAATAAGATTAAACTTTGAAGCCAAAAATTAAGCTTAAAAGCTGAAACCAAATAAGGCACTGGTAACAGAATACATATATATACCATAACTAGCTAATCTCTACGGTAATGCCAGCTTCCTTAAAATCAATACATACGCACCAAATATAACTACCTTTACATTTTTAAGTACGGCACCCTCAGCCTTTTTAGGGCACATATCAGCTTTTAAACTATCTAACTAACTACAATCCACTATTAAAGCCGAAATCAGGGATTAAAAGCTGAAACCAAACAAGGTATCAGTAACAGCAATTATATACAATAACTAACTAATCCCTACAGTAATGCGCTAGCTTCTTTATAATCGATTCATAAATACCAAAAATAAATATTTTAAAGTCCTTTAGCTTAAACATTTTTTAAGGCAAAGAAACTAAAACATCTCAAAATCTCAGCTTTTGAGCGTTGCAACTAATAAGAACCCAACTTTTAAGCCAAACACTAGCTTCTGAAACCAAACAAGGCATGGGTAACATCATTACTATATACAATAACTAACTAACTAATCACTATGCCAATGTCCTAGCTTCCTTGAAAATCAAGACATATACACCCCAAAAATAAATATTTTCTACATAGTTAAGTAGAAAAATAATACAATACATCTTGCTCTTTTAGGGCAAAGTAAACTAGTAAATATAAACTTTTTAAGCAGTTCAACCAACTAGAATCCAAATTTTGAGTAAAAAACCAAGCTTAAAATCTGAAACCAAACAAAGCATTGGTAACATCGTAAATATGCACAATAACTAACTAATCACTATGCCAATGCCCTAATTTCCTTCAAAATCAATAATGACATACACAAAAATAAATAAATACTGTACTAACTTATTTTCGACAGAATTAATAATACTAACGCAATAAAACGGTACCTCGAGAGTGCACATTCCCAGACTGACCTAGAGTGATTAAAGTACTGATGTATGCATATATATATATATAATCACTACGCCAATTCCCTAGCTTACTCTAAAATCAAGAATGACATGCACAAAAACCAAATCACTTTCTAGACAAATAATAAGCGATAAAAGCACCTCAAGAGCGCATTGCCAGACCAACCTAGCACGATATACATATATACAGTATCTACATATAAATATATATACATATATATATACATATACATATATATATACATATACATATAGCTAATCACTATGCCACGCCCTAGCTTCCTTGAAAATAAAAAATGACATACACAAAAACACCAACTACTAAGTTATTTTCAACAAAATAATAGCACAAGCAAAGCTACCTCGAAACCACGTATTATTTACATTTGGGCACTAAAACACTTTCTAACAAATAACAACAACAAAAAAAGTACCTCGAGAGCGCGTTTCCAAAACACCAAACACTGATTAATTCTCCACCAATTTAATAAAAAGCAATAAAAGGAGGTACATAATTTTAAGGTATTGTGTGGTTGCTAATTTTAAGCGAATTTGTTTGATTGTTCACAATGCTAATGCCCTAGCTTCTTAGAAAATCAATAATAGCATACACAAAAAAAACAAATGCTAGCTTATTTTCTACAGAACTACTAACAACGCAATAAAAGGGTACCTCGAGAGCGCAATTAAAGTCCTTATGTGTGTATATATATAAGTAATCACTATGACAATGCCCTAGCTTCCTTAAATATCAATAATTACATACACAATAACACCAAAAACTAACTCATTTTCTACAGAATTAGTAACAACTCAATAAAAAGTACCTCGACCTAGCACGATTAAAACCACATAAACAAAAACAACAAACACTAACTAATTCTCCACAGAAGTAATAATAACAAAACAAAACAAAATAAATACCTCGAGAGCACGTTCCCAAACAGACCTAGCGCGATTAAAGTCCTTCTGAGACTCCTCCCACTGAGCATACTTAATCCAAACCCCGATATTCCACCTAACCCTCCTAATAAGATCCTCATACTCCTTCCTTTTCCTCAACCTGTAATCATTCAGCTCGGTCGTGTCCGTTATCTTCTGCTTCGGAGGCCTTATCTCCGCCTCCTGCCGTTCCCGAGCCTCACGAAGGATTTGTTCAGCGGTGATCTGGACTCCGGCTGGGGTTTTGTTTTTTACACGTGTCGGGCGTGGGAGCTTTACTTCTGTTTCTTTTCGGGTTAAGTAACCTAGGGCTGGGTCCGCGTCTTTCGCCCCCATCCCCATTATTATGGAGCCCTTTATATATGTATGTATTTATAGATGTGTATATATCTATATATATATATATATATATATATAGAGAGAGAGAGAGAGAGCCGGCGGAGAGATTATGTGAGGGAGAAGGGAGAAAGATAGTATAATAAGGTAATGTTTGGTTGCATATTTTAAGCGAGTCTGGCTTTTTTTGTGTGACCGTGGTGTCCATGCCCGCTTCCTGAATACCGACTATGGACCGTGTTGATCACGTGCATCTCGACTAAATCTACGGGAGAAATTAGCGTAGGTCTCACCGTCATGACCTACCAGTTATGATAAGCGAGTCTGATTGGTTGCTCAATATGCATGCTAGCATTTGATATGGAGCGGATAACAAAAGTTGTGAAAGTGTGGTTATTAAAAAAATTGAAAACTAAAATTGCAATAACCACTTCAAATAAAAGTGTAACAAACAACTCTTTCATTCAACGGTTTTTTTATTATTTCAGTATCTGATTCGAATATCGTAGTTAACATGCTCAAATCGAGAGATTCGATTCAACTTTTACTTTTATTTTTACCAAAATGTTACATTTCTTTTGTATGTGACGTATAGTTGCCGCAACTTAATCTGTCTTACACCCAAGCGGTTCCCTGTCTTGCTTGGTATAAACGGATTAATTTTATATGCATTACGAATATAGATAAAGTTTTGGGGAAGACTCTGCTGCTTCATCACGGTTTGGTTCTTATGTTTTTTTAGTGTTTCTGTTTTTTTGTCTTTTAATTAAAAAACTTCTTAAAATAAAATTAAAAATTAAAATATCCGTTCAATATAAAAAAATTAATATGCAACGTATGATGGACATGGGCAATTCTTGTATTGGTTTATTTATAAAAACCGAAGTTTTTTAATAAATACTAATCATGAACACCTACTATCAAGACTCACCAAAACTAAATTGAAGATATCACTAAATACGTGTGTATTAAAGAAAAACAATATAAAAATGATGAATTTCACAACACATTGTAGAAATATATGGCAAACAAAAAATATATAAAATTAGTTACTTATCATTCAAATTACAGCTACTATTGTAGCATTTAGAACTAAATTTGAATTTTTTTAGTTAACGTGTGAATATGTGTAGGTGAAAGTCGTTTTTTTGGCTACTATGACATATTATAATTATAAAAAATTATAATAGACAAATATACAATCATATTTACCAAAATAGTAATTAAATAGATTTTTTTTTTCTTACAGGAAAAGGAAAAAAATCGTTATACGGTTTAACTAAAATGGATCATCATTTGAACAATATTTTATTAATCTTTTATTCATGATCGTTAGTCAACTGGTCTCTAAAAATTGTTTGCAATTTTTATTTTGTTTGTTACTAGGGAAATTATAAAATTATAATATCAGACTTAGCATTACTCACGTATGTGGATTCAATTCACTGAAATGCGTAATTTGAGTATTTTTTGAGGAATGTGTAAAGAGCGATAGATCAAAAGAGCATTTCATTTTAAAATTATATTAATATCTAAAATTATTTGATACAAACGCAAGGAAACTGATTCTAAAATGTTAGGACTACTCTAATTATTTGAAAATTAGATATTTGTAATGTAAAATTGGTGAAAATGTAAATATCATGGATGCGTTCTTGACTGCTTATGCCTTTGTATTTTTAGGTCACCGCCAATTGAAATGAATATTTTCAAAATTTGATGCAAATTCTTTCTTTCTTTTCGAATTCGACCCACTTCTTCTTCCGCTGACACATGTTTAATTCCGCATAATTTAGAGCGTCACTCCTATTACTTTATTTTTACCTCAATCTGACCATTTTATTTATTCTTTTAGAGCACTCTCATCAATAACTATTAAATGCTTTATGAATCCAAATTAATATAGAAATTTGAAAATGGTGTGCACATTGGTCTATGTTAAGACCTGTCTTATCCAAATTATGTGGACATATAAAAAAAAAAAATTGTCAATATATGAATAGCATTTGTAGACATATACACACTATTTTAATACTTTTTAATAAGAGATGGGGTGCGGTTTATAGTAGGGGTGAGCCCTGTAATTGCGTGAAAGGGAACAAATAACAAATATATTATTATTTTAATAGTGTAAAGTAGATCTTAATACATGTTGATGGACAACTTTGTTTTTTTAGGTTAATACTGAAATTAAGATAGATCATTTTAGACATATTTTTCATATCAACCGTTGAGAATGCTCTTAGGTGCCCCATTGGTTCCTTCTAATTACCTTTACATTTTTGACAAACAAAAGATGTAAACAAAATTTGGGGTAAAAAATCTGTCTTTAAAAAAGAATAACAAATCGGTAAACCTGAACTGGAATACTATGGGAGCTCATGTTAGGCATAAGTATGACGTGATAATAAAATGACCAATAAGAATACCATGGGGCATGAGTGTTCACGTGATGTGGACATGATCTTCAACCCCCCCTCTATATGGATATCTAATAGCCACGTCCTTAAATCAATTGTTTTTTGCTTTAACTAGCAAGGACTTGATTACTCTTTGATTGATGATATAATAATATACCTTTGACGTGAACCATCATATTATGTATATGAACGTAAATCAGTTATCCAAATTATTTTTTTTTGAAAGTTTCTGTCAAAAAATCTCTGTTTATATATATATGAACCTCTATGTTTTCACTTGGACTTTTACAAGAAAAAGTTTGAAAACAATAATTTATGTTTTCTATCATGCCATCTACTTTTTTTTTCCCATGAAGATGTGTAAATAAATACTAGCAAAAATAATATAATAATTCATCCCACCGTCTTACCATGCATTGTGTGTGAATCAACAATGTCTTCACTCTTAAGCTAGTGAGAAAGGGCCGGTGTTCGAGTTTTAACCCAGTGATACGAGATCTGTTTTGTTTACTATTTTTAATAATAACAGAAAAAAATAAAAATATTAAAATGTAAGTTAGAAGGATCGCATCCAAATTATAAAAAAGATATTAAGAAGAAGGTTTACTATCTCACTATCTTGGACGCGCACTTATATACGTCAAATAATGTTTATTTATTTATATAATTATATATTACATAATTTTATTTTATTTTCTGAAACCGGAGGCCTCTAAATTTTCTGATTTTCGAAGGCTTTGGCCGTCTTAAAACTTGCACCGACTACTACAAGTGCGCATTATTTTTAAAAATACATTTTCATTATTTTTTACTAAGTATGATTGGGATCTTCAAGAAACAATATGGCATAAACAAGTTCTAAAAATACAGATTTACCAATTGCCCTTATAAATAAAATAAAACAATCTTTGACCATGGTGTTACTTAGTAATTAGTAAGAGTATTATTATAAACATTAATAAAACTTACCCAAATATCCTAGATGATCATATGGTGTGAACCAATTTATACTTCACCCGTTTCAAATCGTAAGCCCGACACTTTAATTACACTTACTTTCAAATTTTACCCTCAAAATTAAGTTATAAACTCATTCATGCATCAAATAGCTACTTTTTGTCGGATAACAAAATTGCAATATTACCAAAGATTCTTTTCACTTTGAAAAGTAGACATACATAGTGTAACAAGACTAAAAATAGAATATTAGAACAGATGAAATACTAAACTACTATTATTGATATTTAAAAACACAACAAAAATGATCGGTATACATGTACATTAAAGTTTTTGGTTTGAAAACTATATTAAAAATCATAATTACCCGTGTTTTAAAAAACAAGCTTATGTCGAAATTAAACCGAACTCAAGTTGTTGACGCAGTCTATAAACCCAACAGATTAGACGAGATTAAATCAGCTAGACGGTGATTTAAAACTTAAAACCACATTATTGGCAATTACACAAATTTAGAATAGCAAAAGTGTAACTCAAGGCTTCTTATTTTGGAGGTGGGGAAGCCAAAGAGTGGCAGAGAATAAACTAAGATTTTTCACTTTGTCATTCTCATTTCTGGTAACCACAACCTCTCTCTCTCTCTCTCTCTCTCTCTCTCTCTCTCTCTCAATATATATATATATATATATATATATAGAGGGTATTGTGGAGCCTGAAACACTTTTCTTTCAAAAAAGCCCCAATAAATAGAAAAATTACAAAACAAGAAAAAAGAAGTTACACCAGCAAGTAAAAAAAAAAAAGCTGCCGTTCCATTAAATAAAACTGCCCCAATAAAACTGCCGTTCCATTAAATAGAACTGTCCTAAGAAAAAAGAAATTACACCAGCAAAAAAACTCTTTCTACAAAAAAAACCAGAAAAGCATTGAAAATACAGGTAAATATCATTTATCTTCATTTATTCTACTTTTTTACTTCAATCTTTATCCCATTTATTATTCAAATTAAAATATAGAATCCAGCGTATTTTGTTATTACACGTATGTATGCATATATTTTTTTGAATTCACACCCATCGGATGGGCAGGTCCGCTAGTATATATATATATATATCTATATCATTTTCCCTAATTCTCTCATTTAATCATTTCAATTACTTTTTTTTATTTAAAGCTTCACCATAATCTGTTAACTATATCGAGCTCAATTTGTTCAGTTGTAATCAGGTGAGTACTCTCTTAGGGTTTTGATATAACGTTTTTTGTGTGTAATTCATTCATCTGAAATTAGTTTTGTTTGAGTTTTTTGAGAGTTTTATCTGGATTACTTTTATATAAGCTTTTTTTCAGAGGTTTATATGAATTAACGCTGTGATTATCTGTTTATTTGGTGAGTTTTCATTTGCCGAGTTGGATTTCGATGTTTTTGAAGCAGATATGGTGTTAAACTATGTTTTAGTTTGAATTAAAGAGTGTTTGGATACTAAAAATTGCATAAAGTTGGCGCATTTATAGGTTTAGGGGAGAAAATTGTTTAATTATAGTAAATGTCGTTTAATTATAGAATTATTGTACCCAATACTCCGGATATTAATTTGGCTCGTGTCCTAAATGAATACAAGATTAATACATAGCTCGGTTGAAAGCCGCAAGTAACCTAACATTGGACATGTTGCACACAGTAACATTGAATACTCAAATGTCGAATATATATTTGAAAATTAAAAAGATTAAGTTGGTCTAAAAGAGGCATTACGATATTAAACATTTGACATTTTGCACTTATAACACCAAGATTTGATGGAGTGTTGTCATTTTGAGGTGAGGTTGAAAATTATTAGCTTATCTCTTGACCTCTTTATATGTTTATGAATTAAAATCAGGGTCATGTAATGATAGCAAAATGATACTCCATAGTTACTTCAACTAAAAGCTTTTAACATACGGAGATTATCGAGTACATGACCATTCCCACTTCCCACCACCTATTTTTGTATCTTCACTGAACCGTGATTTAGCAAGTTTGGATAGGGCCAGAGATGAGGGTTTTTGGGGTCGCGGTGAAATGATATTATGAGGGGCTAAATGTTGATTTTAGAATCAACATTTAGGTGGTTCGAAATGTAGAATGTATACGTAGTTAACAAGTTATAGAGATGGATTACCATAACCGATTGCTGTATTTTCATCCTTTATCTGCTTTTCTTTCTTGACAGTTAATAATATGATTAGGGTTTAACCTCTTTTCAAACTCTACAGTGACTAAAAGTTGAACTATATTATTTTTTCAGCAAATCATCTGGTTACGCACCTAGCATATGATTGAGTCGAACTTTGTCAGACAAAATGGACGATGGAGTTATCGATAGTGTGGCCCCAATAAATGGCGTATACCTCCAGGCTAAAGATGGTGAGTACGTGGCAAAAACAGAAGGTGCTAAAATTTTGGGATCTAATGAAATGATTTTACCAACAGAGGGTGTATATCCCTCAGGTACAAATTCAGATATTCCGTGTTCGAGTGCTTACTTTAGGGATAATAATGATGGGGTCATGGTAGAGGAGTTAACCCTCAAAAAATTTAATGGCGAAAACTTAGCTATTGGTTGTACATCAAATAGTAGAGATGGAAGGCATAATAGCCCAAGCCAGTGGCAACATTTATATAACATAGGAAGTGGACTTGGAACATCAAATGTTTGGGAGGATAAAAGCAAAACAGTTTTTCCGGAGTTACTGAGTGAAAAAAATCCTCATGAAGGTGGAAGAAACGGAGAAACAGAACATGTAGCAAGCAATAAGAACCCGGATTCTGCAGGTATCAGGACAAAAATCCTTTCCAAATCTGGTTTTTCTGAGTTTTTTGTTAAGAATTCACTAAAAGGCAAGGGGGTTATACGTAAAGGTCCTTCTCGTGAAGTACGTGGAGTGGAAATTAGAAGTCCGTCTAATTTGAACACTGCTGGTGCTGCCACAACAACCCATTCGCCATTGAGAACGAGCAATAAAATTCAAGAGTCTCTGTCAAACAATGTTGTTCATGATGGTGTTCGTTTGAGAGAATGGCTTGCAATTGGTGGACGGAAGGCTAGTAAACTTGAGAGACTATACATATTTAGGCAGATTTTGGATCTCGTAGATCATTCTCATTCTCAAGGACATTCTTTGCGAAACTTGCGACCGTCAAATTTTAGTTTATCGAAATCAAATCAAGTTGTATATCTTGGATCCTATCTCCCTCAAGAGAACATAGACGATCTAAATTTTAGGGATAATTCGAAAAGGCAAAAATTTGGGGAGAACGAAAAGTTTAACAGACAGGAGCCTCAGTTCGGGTTAACGTCTGGTTCCAAATTTGTGCTTGGCAAATCGACCAAAGGGTTGAATAGTGAAAATGATAGTGACTCGAGTAATTATAATTTGTATATTGCATCTCAACAATTATCTTTTTGTGGTAGTGATCCGTTAGAAGAGTCATGGTATGCTAGCCCTGAGGAACGTATTGGAAGGGGGTGGTCATTTTCGTCAAATATTTATGTTCTAGGCGTTCTTCTCTTTGAGGTATATGTGTTTTTCTTTTCAGTTGTTTCTTACTAGATATTATGCTGAGAGAAGGATGTTTTTTAATTAAAACCGCGATCGCCTTGTGGCATGTGCTAAGGTAACTTACTAGGCAACTAGACAGTGCTCTGCTTTTTCTTGATATCAAATTATTTTCCTTAAGAGAATCTGTTGGTATTTTTTTTTTTAATTTATCAATGTATAATTCTTTGTAATTGAGCTGAAAATTCTTTTAATCACGCCTAGGCTAGTCTAGATAAGCTCCGCTTACAACTAATCCATTTTAATGAACGGTCCGAGTCTGAACAATAAATCTATGTTCTTGTGGTAAGATAAGCCGAGGCTGAACATACCTAGCTATTTACTGCAATGTGGTTTGATACCAATATGTAGGATACGATCAGAGTAACATGTTTATTAGAGTTGTCATTGTGTTTAACTAGAGTAATGCTCTATTTACTGTCTATCTCCTGAAATTTGATTTGTTAATAGATAGAGTACGGTGCATGCTTACCGAAGATATTACGAATATAAATAAATGATTTCCCAACTAACATGGCTCTATAAATACAGTTGCTCGGGTGTTTTGACTCTGAGAGTGCACGAGCTGCTGCCATGTCGGATTTACGTCATAGGATTCTTCCATCAAATTTCTTGTCAGAAAATCCAAAGGAAGCTGGATTCTGTCTTTGGCTTCTTCATCCCGAATCTTCTTCACGTCCTACAGCAAGGTACCAGCAACCCTTAATCCTTAACCATAAAATATTGACTTATTAACACAAATTTATTTAACAAGCCACTCTATCAAATCTCAAAATTGAAACTTACGTTATGCTTCAGCACTTGTTTTATGTTTTCTGCTAACCACCTTACATTCTCAAACATCCGAGGGGAGATATAACACTCCCCATTTCACTTTGTTTGGTAGTTTAAGGGATATGGTTTAATATTGTCTCCGGATGTTAAAATTACCAATTATAATCCTCAGTGGATTCCATAAAAAATGGTAGTATTGTGAGTAAAACATGAGCAAAATAAATGAAAGGGTAGAATTGGAATTATTTTCATTTTCTTACGTTGACTTTTTAAATATGGAAGTGTTTTGGAAATTTCTAAAGAGTAACAATGGACAAACAAAGTGGCATGAGTATTGAAAGGCTTCTAAAGTCTTTTTTGTCTTTCCAAATCACAAAAAAAAATGTCAGAAGTGTCAGTGTAAAGAAACTAAAATTCCCTTCAGCCTGAAAAACCAGTCCTGACTCCCGAGTATATGGTTTCATATAGTGTTATAGACTTATAGTTAACCCACTAGGAATAGCCTAGTGGGCTAGAGCTCGCACTATCAAATAGGAGGTGCAGGGTTCGAGTCATGTTAACGGGGTTAGGTGTGAAATCCCTTGATCTTCTTTAATAAGATTTTAAAAAAGGAAAAAAATAAAATAAAAAATCATAGTGTTATTGTTTGACTGTCTTTGAGTTTTGAGTCTTTTGACCATTTGTGCATAATAGGGAAGTCCTGAAGTCTGATGTCATTAGCGGCATCGAAGAATCGTTTGGAGATGAGCTCGCTTCATCTATTGCGAAAGAAGATACCGAATCAGAACTCTTGTCGTATTTTCTCCTCTCAATGGAAGAACAAAAGCAAAAGGACAAAACAAAGCTAGAAGAAGAAATTAAATGCATAGAAGCAGATATCAAAGAGGTAGAAAGACGAAGAACAGGATATCCCAATTTTACCCATGGAACTTGTAATGAACCTAGGTTTGTGAAGAATATCAGCCACCTGGAAACTGCTTACTTTTCCATGAGATCAGATATTCAAAACTTGAACAGTGACGTGACACGCGAAGATTGTGATATACTTAGAGAGAGTGATAAAGGGGATCAGATGAATATCCCCACGGATCGTGTTGGGGGATTCTTTACTGGTCTATGCAAATACGCTCGCTATAGTAAATTTAAAGTTCGTGGAGTACTGAGAAACGGAGAGTTTAGTAGTTCCGCAAATGTTATATGTTCTATGAGCTTTGATCGAGATCAGGAGTATTTTGCTGCTGCTGGAATATCAAAAAGAATAAAGATTTTCGAATTTTCGTCGCTCTTTAAAGAAAATGTTGATGTACATTATCCAGCTGTTGAGATGCCGAATAAATCAAGGCTAAGCTGCGTTTGCTGGAATAGCTACATTAGGAACTATTTGGCTTCAACTGATTATGATGGCATGGTCAAGGTATGGGTTGTATTATTTTTCTTAGGGCTTGTTTGGCTGCAACTTTGAATTAAATGAGCTGTCGCTTGTTTGAAATTGAGAACAAGAAAACCGGGTTCTTTCGGCCTCAAACTAAAATAGACTATCTACGCTAGAACAGAATACAAGGCTAGTCTTTTAAGCTTGTGAACCAAATGCACAGCTGATCATAAGCGAAAAAGCAAATAACATCTAAACCTCAAAAGCTGCAACGAAATAAGCCCAGAATGAAATAATATTAGCATATAATAAGAAGATTCTTTTGCTAAGGGCTTGTTTGACTGCATGTTTTGTTTGAATAAGCCGGCTTACTTGAGTCTACGAAAAAATAGCTGGGTTATTAGCTCAAACTTATATAGACTTTCCTGGCAGGATAACAAGACAGCTGGTCATGTAAGCTGGCCAACTTAATGTAGAGTAGATTATAAGCAGAAAGTAAATAAGTAGTTGCAACCAAATATACCTAGGGTAAATTAGGATTAATATTTTTATTGATTTCACGACTAATTTCTTCACTGTTCTCCTCCTCCTTGCTCATGACCGTCTTTCTTTGATGGTTCCAGATATGGGATGCAAGAACTGGTCAAGTGGTCTCACAATACGCTGAACATGTTAAAAGGGCATGGTCCGTGGACTTCTCTCAAGTAGATCCTACAAAATTAGCCAGTGGAAGTGACGATTATTCTGTGAAGCTTTGGAGCATTAACGAGGCATGTTCCATTCTATTTTCTACTGTTTTCTTTTGTCAGTGAATCTAGAGGTCAGGGTCAGTGAAATTTTTTCTATTTAAAAATAGTTCACTTTACTTGGATGTTTCATTTCTTCATATGGGTAAACAGGACCGGAATTATTGACAATATTGTACATAAGTTACAAAAATGAATGAAACTATGATCGGGAAACCCTTAAAGGGTAGTAGCATTGCAAAAGAACTCGATAGTTTGTTTAAGCCTAAAGGTGGTAAAGCTCGAAAGTGCACACCTTACAGTCTAGGAAATAAAAATCTTTTCAATCTAGGTTTAAGTATCTGTGCTTCATGCTAGAATCACTTTTGACTTTTTTCTTTTCTTTTTAAGTGCTTGTTTAATTGGTGCTTCCAGAGTCTGTTTTAATGTTATTTTATTATCCTTTTACAAGCTTCAATGCTATGGCCAATTGGGAGTCTTTTTCTTTTTCTTTTTCCTTGGAAAGGTTACAAGTATTATGCCATGTGAAGCTGTCGTTATTCTCCGCTCTAAATGATCCAACTTATTTGCATGAAACTCTGCAGCTATTTTTATTTACTTGCTTTCCTGCACCTGTAATAAAAGAACCGGTGTATCATCTTTTGATATTGAGAATGTGCCTCTCGTTAGCCACGAGTAATGTACATCACAGGAGGCACATTTATAGTTTCTTGTTAGTCTTCAGAGGCTCCTCCCATATACAAGCTAATGTCACATTCTTGTTGATGGTACAGAAGAACAGCTTGCACACAATCAAGAGTATTGCAAACGCCTGTTGTGTTCAGTTCTCTGGTCATTCCTCCCACTTATTAGCCTTTGGATCTGCCGATTACAAAACTTATTGCTATGATTTACGTAATGTTTCAACCCCATGGTGCATATTGGCTGGTCATGATAAGGCCGTGAGCTATGTGAAATTCTTGGACTCGGAAACTCTTGTTTCTGCATCCACTGACAACACGTTGAAGATATGGGATCTAAACAAAACAAGTTCCTCACGTGCATCAACTTCTGCTTGTGCTTTGACTGCTAAAGGGCACACAAATGAGAAGGTTGGCCAGGTTTCTTTTATTGGTAGAATCTGACTGTTTTACTGTTTACATAATGGCATCGGAAATGATCTTTCCCTATAGATATCTTTAGATCGGTGTTTTCTGTTATGATTCTGAAAGGTTTGCAAACTGAAAACACTACACAAAGCTCATTATATAGATTGTTCTTGTTCACTTAAAAGTTTGAAACTGGCTTATGTATTAGGATTCATTAACTTCATTCCATTGATTCAGAGAGATAATGTTTTATGAAAAAAATACCCGAACAACTTCATTGCCATAAGTTTGTGTTTTCAGTTCAATGACGAATATAAACGAGACAAAATTTGAAATAAAAGCAATGTATTTGGAACGACAAACTACATGCCATAAATATATGGCAACTTCTGATTAGTTGATTTATTACTTGTCAGAATTTTGTGGGTTTATCAGTTGCTGATGATGGATATATAGCATGCGGCTCAGAGACAAATGAGGTAGGCAATCATTTCCCATTGTTTTCGATATGTACGCATCATTTGCTTGAGGACAGTCTAGTTGCGTAAATTTATTGGTAGAATTAAACTAGTGTATGGCAGGGATTTTGAACATAAAACCTTCTTAGTTTCTATAGGAGCCATGCTGCTATTTTATTATTTTGTGCGAAGCTGTCCGAACAAAGATCGAATGGGTCTCTGGTATGTCTAATTTTATTTTTTAATTGTATCATAATTCATTTATTCATGATGTACCCCACCCCATATACGTGCCTGATCGGACGAAGCTTTTGTCTTTCTTAGTTATATCTTCTATGATGCTTAGTAGGAAGCAGATGTATAGTGCTATGACTGACTAAATTGAGATATAGCACTCAATTGTGAGGTGCGAAAGAATCAAGGTGCTTTTTTCTTCTGGAAAAGACAAAATCTAGGACTAATGTAATGTACAAATGTTTCTCAAGAAAAAGGGATTAGTAATTTTAAATTGAGGACTTTTTTTTGTTTTGACTTATTATGAAGTCAATTAGTACTTGAGATTAGGATCGATTACTGCCAAATCAATGATTCATTTAGACTTAGTATTACTATTTTCTTACATTTTTAAAACTTATATTGCCAATTTGCCTATACAAAATGCAGGTGTATGCTTATCATAGATCTCTGCCAATGCCAATTACTTCTCACAAATTTGGCTCTATTGATCCCATTTCCGGTAAAGAGACTGAAGATGAAAATGGCCAGTTTGTTTCGAGTGTTTGTTGGAAGCAAAATTCAGACATGCTTCTTGCCGCAAATTCCAGCGGATGCATAAAAGCTCTACAAATGATTTAAGAGAATTAAATTGATTTCTCCCAGACACTGCCCCAAAAACATCCTGCGAGTAAACAATGTTCCTCGAGAGACCCAAGTGAGAGCTTGGTAATGCCACGTTTCTGCTGCCTCTGCTATTATTTGCAAATAGGATAAATTCCATTCACCCTATTTGGAAAGAAATAGCAGAAAATCCCTCTCTCGAAATAAGCAAATTCCAAATTCATCCCCGAGAAAGGAAGCCATCGGTGGAGCGAAACTGATAACTTACTCGGGAAAGTGATAGGCGGTTTGAAAATGATTTTAGTTCCTTTTTTTTTTTAGATGCTTTTCTGAAGTATATTATAGTCCATAAGCTGTTTGTATTGCCCTCTCGAGTGACACCAACGAGCATGTGATAGAAAGACAAATCATGAAAAGGATCGATCGATTTTGTATGAACAAAGAGTGATTTCAAAAGGTTGACTGTATATTCCTCACTGTAAAGTACAAGTAAATATTTAATTTTCGGCTGGTGTAATTAATATTTGTATAATTCTTTTTGTCTTATGAAAAAGCAGCCCTTCTCCCAAGGCGTAGAAATACTTTTTCTAATTTCACCCATTATATAGTTATATGTGCTTCTTTTTGCTTTAAATTTTAGAGGAGAAAAAAAGTGCAAATCGTATCATACTTTGCCTTTGTTCAAAGTGGAAATGAAATTAATTCTTCCAACTACTACAATCAAAGACTAGAAAAAATGTCTTTATAATGGTATAGTAAAATGATGTGTTTAATATTAAATCCTCAAAATGGAGCAACTTTGCATTCAATACCCCCTTTATTTTGAAAATGTAATCGGGACACTGGTTATCTAAACCGGAACAATAGTTCAATTTGCTTTTTGACCCCGATCCAAAATTTATTTTAAAATTTTTAGTTTCTCATATACCCCTATTTAACGAATATAGTTATTTGCAAATCATGAATATTATCAATATTTTAACAGTATATGCTAAATTTGATAATCAAATTTATTATTTTAAATAAGTATAACCAATATTTTCTCAAAACAAATATACTCTCATAAGAGAATGTTTAGTGATGAGTTTTAGCAACTGAACGTTAGCTAAAAGCCTAAAAGTGAGTAACTGCCATTTAGGACGATCAAATGATCAAGTTTATCAGTTTGCAGTTCGGATGTACAATCCATTTTTTAATATAATTAAAAATAAACATTTTTTTTAATTAATAAATAACTTGATTACTTAAATATTCCATGAAATTTAATTAAATAGTAAATGGGAGTATTTAAAAATAATAATTAAAAAAAACCAATTATTTTTTTTACAAATTGCCCCTCAGTGTTGTCACATTTTCCCAATCTGTCCATCGTCTCTCTCTCTCTCTCTCTCTCTAAAAGGACTGAGGCTATGGTATAATAAAAGCTTAAATAAGTTATAATTAAAATCGAAGCTTAAATAAGTTAAATATAATAATGCAGTGGTATTTCGTAGCCGCACTCCTCACTGTCCTCACCAGTTCCCAGGTTTATATATACATACACCTTCCATATCTAATATTTATCCAAATCGCTTTTTTATTTTAATTTCTTTCTACCTTAGAACAAAAATAAATAAATAAATCAAAGTAATAGATGAGCTAGGTGATTATATAAAGTGGAAACATACTCTCCAATTTACACTTGGTTGCGGGATTACTAATCACGGTATTAACAATCCGATAGTATTATGAATGGGATTTGAAAAAAAAGGTCAGATAAGTAATACAACCGGGATTAGACTATTCCTAATACCACCACCCACCTTTTTGCCATCATTTCTAGTCTGGACCGGATAACTAGTCCGGGGTCTAATGTTTTGCCAAACATAGCATTTGTGGGGTCCACGGGATTAGTAGTCCAATCCCGAGGTAGTACTAATGATACAACCAAACGAGGCATTACTTAGTATATGCATACATTAGGTGCCAAATCATCTTTTTTAACATAATTTAGTGAAAATTTGAAATTTTTTGGGATTATGGGAGTGCCGTTGCCCCCGAGTCCCCGATGGTTTGCACTCATACATACACACATCTATACTTGCATATATATTCACACTTTATCTGTTTATATGTATGTAAATCACAACTTTATTTTAAATGCCTTCTTACCTTAGAAATAAAATAAAGGGGATGAACTAGGTGATTATACAAGGGGAAGACATGCTCTCTAATTTACTAGATATTACCGTATTATCAAACGTATCTAGGTCCCGTTTGGTAACAGATTTTCTGGGCTGATTTTAAGATTTTTTTAATTTGAAAATTTAGTAGGTGGTTTGGTCAGTCAGATTACTTGGCTTTTAAAAAGGGCCAGAAAAGCTAGAAAAAAATCTCAAAAATCTGAAAAAAAAAATCTGAATTTTCTTTGAATTTTTTAAACATTTTGTTAATCTGATTTTGACTTTGCCAAACATAAGGAGAAATATACTCTCCAATTAACAAAATATTATCGCATTATCACCGTATTTAGGCTCCGTTTGGTATCGAATTTTCTGATTTTAAGTTATTTATGTTTTGAATATCAACAACTATTTGGACAGTCAGATTATTTAGCTTTTAAAAATGGGCCAAAAACCTAAAGAAATGAAGAATGAAAAATAAGATTTGTAGGATTTCGTTGTATTTTTGAAACAGTTTTTCTTAAAAATATTTCTGAGCTGAGAAAATCTGTTGCCAAACATATAGCCGTAGTGTAAGATCGAAAATAGTGTTGGCAGATTTGTTTGTTGGGATTTAAGATATTCACTATTTTTTTCTCTCATTATGACTTGTAGTTTTGACCAATCATTTCTTTTACTCACTTTTTTCAATGTTTTCTATTCACAAGTTACAAGTAAAAGTAACTGTGTATGTATCTATGAGATTGAAGTTTGAATTCTATCTTCAAAAATTGCTTGTGATGTCAATAAACCGTCGTAGTCTTAACTATATATAAGGATAATATTAATGTGATCTAGTGACTGTTTGTTTAGATAAAGCTTGTTTCTTTGCAGCTTTTAAGACCGGGTTTCATTTTTTTACTAACAGTGTATACTGCATTTGATTGGCCAGCTTAAAAATAGTCTTTTTGTGCGACATTTTATAACTGTAAATTCTACACTGAATGAACCAAACTTTTTCTCGGCCTTAGATACGCCAACTTATTTGCTTAGAGGTTGCAAACAAAGAAATTAATGATAATGTGTGTGAAAACTATGTCTGAGTCAGCTTATGAGTTGATATACTAGCTTTTTACACTTGTTTGAATTATATGGTTGATCCCTTTTGGAATATAGCCTTGAAATGGTTGAGATGCAAAGTTATGCTGTTGTACATTTTCCGTTCGTGATTTTCTTATGTGAAGAGAAAATGACTGTTCCTTATTACTTGAGTTTTTTTTGCAAAGACGATTTCATGTGAGCTACTAGTTGATTTTTTGACCCGTCTCTCACTCTCTTGTAGGGTATTTTGACGACTCTTTCCCAAACCAATGGAGGTTACAAGTATGACTATGCAACTGTGCCATTTCTTGCTGAAGTTTTTAAGGTATTTATTGATCTTTTCGATTAAAAATTAGTATAAACCTCTGCGGTTATTCAAAGTATATTCTATTTTAGTAATAATGATAACGATAACTCATTTGTATGTTATGATAAAACTTTAGCTTGCAGTTTCTGGTTTTCTTCTGTGGAATGAATGCAAAAAACCGTCGCCTCCTCGTATGACCACAGATTGGAAGAGTGTGAGGCTATTTCCCATCCCTTCGATCATATATCTAGTTCATAATAACGTCCAATTTGCCACTCTGACCTACGTGGATACTTCCACTTATCAAATAATGGGTAATTTGAAGATTGTCACAACCGCCATATTGTTCAGGTTGGTGGCATAATAAATCATACACAATTCCAATACATTTGTTTCCTTGCTTTTGTTACCTAAATTCCTAAATGTGTGGTTAGGATTGTAAATAATTGTGGGTCCCATGGTGCAGGCTATTCCTCCGAAGGAAACTGTCGAATTTGCAATGGATGGCAATTATTCTTTTGGCTGTCGGAACAACAACAAGCCAGGTATTTATGCACATATTTTTTTTTTGTAAAAAGTTTTGTATCCTGTGAAATTGGATCGTAACTTGCAAAACTGAAGGTTACTTGTTATATGGGGTTCAGTGTCTCCATCGAGAAAATACTGGTTCCCCCTTTTAGTACATGCTTTGATTAACCTGTCGATAAATGCTTTTTTATTTTAACCACCAGGAAGAGTTTTACTATATGGGATTTGTTAAATTTAAAGCTGTTTTCATGTGAAGGTTATAGGAGAATATGTAGCCAATAATCTCACTCTTCTTTTATGTAGGTGAAAGGTTGTGGGGAATCTTTATGCAAATCTCTATTTTCAGCACCTATACAGGGGTATATGCTGGGTATCTTATCTGCTTGTCTATCAGCATTAGCTGGTGTTTATACAGAGTTCTTGATGAAGAAAAACAGTGACAGCTTGTACTGGCAGAATGTGCAGTTATACACGTAGGTATTACTTTGTTTTATACATTATTACCCTCGCGATTTGTTTTGTTTGTAAAGTTCTATCTTATCAGCATTACATTTTTACCAAAAATCAACATACTATCTAACATCTCTTCAGTACATGTGCTATTGCAAGTACCATGTAAGTTAAACAACAATGGTTTCATTTCTACTATCAGTGATCTTTCTCATGTGCGAGTGGATAAAGCAAATTCTAAAACTTTTAGTTTTTTTTCCGGACCAGAAAACAAGCAAAACAAAAAGAGACTAAGTGACTACTCATGCAGCGGAACTAACCTGAATATATTCCCTCAAAGGGCTATTTGTGTAATTTCGGATATTAAATGCGGGCCAAAGTATAATATCTGAAACTACATGATTGATTCGTCGGGGGGAAATTCTGGGTACTTTCCCTGCAATAAGCATTTTCGATTATAAGTCATCTTTTAAGCTAGCCAAACAAATACACTGCAAATTATGAGCAAACAACTAAGCCAAAGCTGCAGCTAAACAAGCCTGAATCAACATTTGAAATGTGACATTGACAATAAGTTCGCGTAACATCGACGATTTTAATTCAGTATATTTCAGGGCGAAAAATTCATTACCTTCTTTTTGCAGGTTTGGTACAATATTCAACTTGGCACGGCTTGTACTAGATGATTTCAGGGGTAGTTTTGAGAATGGGTTTTGGTGGCAACGTATTTTTAATGGGTACACGCTTACAACATGGATGGTGGTCTTAAATTTGGGATCTACTGGCCTGTTGGTTTCATGGCTAATGAAACATGCTGATAATATTGTCAAGGTAATATGATGCCGTAGTTCTTAGTATGTTGATGGCCAATAGTAATTGTACTTTTGTTAGTACAATCATTGAAAAGGTTGAGGGGTCTGGGACAATATCTTTGGTGTTTTTCTTACTGGTGTGATGTTATTGTTTCCGTTTCCAAATGGAGATCATAATAATTGGGTGATGGCTAAACAAGGCTGGAGGGCCCTAGTGATTGTATGCAGGTTAACGAAAAGTACAAATCTTAAATCTTGAGCTAAGGAATACATAGCATAGGGTTTCACCATTCAATGCCACGTCGACATCCACATTCTCTCTTATTGTTGCAATCATATACGTGGATACATATTTATTATGTGCATGTATATACCATCTCGTTGATGGGATTCCATCGGTTGCTGTCTTATTCGATTATGTCTAACAACTATATATGCATTTTGTAAAGAGGGAAATTTCGGACTAAAAACTTTTGAGTATTTTTCGCCCATTTTCCACAAAACCGAGTACATTTGTATTTTGAAGGGCCGTCTTTTATGGCTTTATCATAGTTCCAGAACAATCTTCAACTGATTTGGTTGTTAAATGCTTACAGGTCTATTCCACGTCAATGGCTATGTTGCTAACAATGGTTTTGTCCATCTACCTTTTCACTTTTAAGCCAACATTGCAGGTGAGTAATGAAAATAATCTTTCCTTGTCGTTTGTCCCCCTCACACACGAGAGAGAGAGAGAGAGAGAGAAAGAGAGAGAGAGAGAGAGATGATTATTAAGGATTCTAATTTAATTTATTTTTATCATTTTTCATTGCAGCTTTTCCTGGGCATAGTCATCTGCATGATGTCACTGCACATGTACTTTGCTCCCACAAATATGCTTGTAGATTTGCCGCCTCCAGAGAAAGCAGCTCCCGAGAGTTTAAGTGAGGTTCATGTTGAAAGAAGAACAGTTCCCTAATGCGTTCAGGAAACATCTTTCTCAAGATAACAAATTACAGAATTTCTTGAAAGGCACAAGTATCGTTTCATATTTCAAAAAACGAAACACGAAACGCTTTTGAAGTACTTTGATTCTGCTGTAAACCGTGAAATTGCAAATATGCTAGGATTAAAAAATCAAGTAGGACTTTTTTAGGCTGTTGGCTGAAAGAGCGAGCTGTACTCGTCTATTCTTTTATCTGAACACGAGGTCAATACGGAGTATAAAACCTACTGGATCTGGTTTGAAATCTTTCATGTTAATGGCAATTAAATGCCAAATATTGTATTTTACACGACACTTGATTAAAAAATAGTAGAGGATTTTTTTAGGCCGTGGGCTGAAAAGATGAGGTGTTCTCATCTATTTTTTTTTATCTAAATACGAGGTGAATTTGAGAGTTAAGTTTTGTGTACAAACCTATTGGATTCGGTTTGAAATCTTTCATGTTAATGGATTTAGGCGCCAAATATTGTGTATCACTTATGATACTTGGTTATTATTCCATTGAAGTATGGTTTGCAATTACAGTACTTCTTGTTAAAATACTTTCATATGTATTCCAATTTCCAAAAACTATGAAGACGTCTTCATTATTGATCATAAAATGACCTACAAAAGATGTTATACAAGTTTCACAAAGCCGCACTTACAACTGAATATTTCCCTTCGATATGAGGCCAATTTAAACAACTAGTCATCTTGTATTAATAGACAAAATGAGTTGCATTACTAAATTAAATTGAAAACGATAAATCGGCAGATCTTGTCTCGGTATCATTGTCCTTTCAACTTGGTCTAACTTTATTTCTTGCTCTCCGAATGTTCAACTCCTTCGCTCTCCTCTGCCAAAGTAAACTTCTTTACTTTCTGCAGATAGAAGAAAGATGAAATATTATCATGGTAAAGTAGAAAGTTTTCGATATATATGCACTAAAAAGGTTTCCAACCCAAATTCTTAAAAGTGTTTTCTGTTTATTGAAACGAATGCAGCCTTTGGGCTTGCTCCGTTGCAGATTTGAAGTAATTAAACTGGTATTTGAGGTTGAGAAATAAATTGGATTTGTCATCTTGGTACTTTTAGTTTTCTCAGGCCAACTACCAGAAAAGTTTCAGCTCAGAAGTTGATAACCAAATGAGGTCCAGCTAATAGCAAAAACACAAAAAAACCTAACCGAAAAGTTGTAAAAACACACGCAACTTTAGTCACTTGAGAAGACATGACGGAGGTTCTTAGGCTATAGAGAAACAATAAACAATAAGATTGTACAAGTTCAGAAGTAGCTAAATCTAATTTGCTGATGAGTATCTCCAAAGACAACAAACATATATATATATATATATATATATATATACAGAGTGAGGTCTAAGAGATTCAATCAACGAGCGGGATATAAGAAATGAACTAGAGAGGGTTCAATAAGCATTACAACTTATCTACATCGACAACACTCATCCAAAACCATAAGAAATAAATATCATTAAGAAGTTACCTGTGACATGTTTTTACTTGGTTGTGAAAGTTCACTATTTTGTCTAATACTTATACTTCGACCTTAGAAATTGCATGTTAATTAAGAGTATAATCCCCTCTTGCTTTTAAAAATGCTTATTAGTCTGTAATAAAACAACCCACAAGTCCAACCATCATAAGACTCAGGTTTTCAAGATCCAAGTTACACGTTACCAGGCTTGTCTGGCTGCAGCTTTAAGCAAATAAGATAGAAATTTTCGGTTGAGAAGAAAGTTGGTTTCATCCAGTTTAAGATTTCTATCATTTTCAACCAAAATACCAGAAAACCTTGGCATTTAAGCTGCTCAACTGCATACAGTCTAGCTTTCAAGCAAAAAAGAAAAAAACTGAGCTTAAACAAGGTCCAAAACATTCCGTGTTTTAGGTTTCATAGGGTACAAATCAATCAATCAGCATAGTCATTTTGTTGATTGTAAGCTTTACCAAAAAAAAAAACATTTTAATTTCTAAGTGAGAACATTACATGCCAATAATCTGCTAATAAAAATACAGTCTTGGACAGAAAGATATATTACAATTACGCAACTTTCCTATCGGAATTTCAAGCCCGCTCGTTAAATTAAACTTATACCTGGCTGGTATAGGAGTGACATCTGAAAAGAAGATTTTGTGATTTTTGTTTTTGAAGATAGGTTCTGTAGTTCAAGTCTCTACAGTTGTATGATATACTATGACTATCCTAATGGGATTTCATTTTTAGTACATCCAAAACGACAAAATGCAACCAATAATTTGAGAATTATAAACAACTTCTCAAGGCAAAGGAAGAGTCGAAATCTTTACAACAATGAACATTTAACATAACACCCTATCATGGTATAGGTTCCTGAGTAAGAAAAACGTCTCTACTAACCGTTACCTTTTTTGCTTAATTCCAGGATTTTACATGTATTTCATACGTTAAAAATGCATAAACACGCTTAAATACACAGATAGATAACAGAATCAAATCCAAAGTAAGATAATAACAGAAAGTATATAAATCTTCTTTTGCCCAAGACCATGGCGACTTTAGATAAACTGTTTTCCTACGAAGATACTGCTCTTTTGGGTGAGAAAAAAATAGCTTCGGAGAAGAAGAGTTTGGATCAAGGTTGGAGACGATTCTTTTAGGAGAAATTAGAAAAATAATAATTGTTTTTTGTTCCAGAAAAAGTAAAGAATTTGGTTAAAATATTATTATTAGGAATGTTATAAATGTATCTGTTATACACACTGATGTGTAACAATAACAAACTATAACTGTTTGGTGCCTATATAGCTGTTTACACTTACATTTGTACAGAACCTTCAATGAGACAATTGTGAATGCTCTTAGTAGAAGAATACTACTCCCTTCGTTCCCAGTTAATTGTCCATTACGAAATTACGTGCAATTTTAACCGGCTTATAACTTGTATCAAAATTGTCGAAATGATTTTTTTTAAAATCTAATCATAAAATTAACATTTGAACTATATGATAAACTTTTGAAAATTTTCATTCCGACAATTTTGATACAAATTATTGGCCGATCAAAATTGCACGTAGTTTCCAAATGGACAATTAAATAGGAACGCAGGGAGTGCTAGTTATACATGATTTTGTAAGTAAATATTGTAAATTGCAAAACATATAAAACTAAAAAAAATGAGTATAGCTGCTCATAGTTTTTAATTTTATATAGTAGCATTTTTCCAAATCATATCAATAGCAAACATATATCCAATCATTTAAATGAAACAACAATACTGAAATGGTGAAAAGTGCATATTGTCACAATAAACCAAATTAACCCAGCAACAGATAATACTAATAATTAATCTAAATTGTCCTAATTCTTCATATCATGGGATAAAGTTATAATTTAATAACAAAGATGAAATTGCTCTGTTTTCAGCTTATATAGAACTAGAATTGGTAACTTATATAGATAACAACTTACATACACATTACTATCTTCTATTAAAATAAACCAACTCAAGTCAAATGAGACTGCTAAATATAACAACCTTTTCTCCAAAAATACCCCTATATTTTTTTATTAATTACAATAATACCATAACTCACATAAAAAATAATAACTAATAACATTATTTATAACTCTTTAACCATCAAACAAAGTGTTATCATATTATACTATTTTTTTTATTATCCATATATTTGAATCATAACTACACCTGTTTTATATATTTTAATTGCACTGTGCATCACACACATGCACGATTAGTAGTATATATATATATACAATATAAGTATATAATTATATATACCTGGGATAGAACACATTTGCGCAAGGAGTGAATAAGATTAATACATTTTTCCTGATCAAAATTAAATTCCGTAACGCAGTTAAGCAATTGTATTGCCTCCTTTGAACATAATATCGCCTTTGGTGAAGAAATTGAAGAAGCTCCAGATTTTTCCATCCTTTTATTTTTACTTTATTTATTTTCCCTTTTTGCTGTTCCTACTTACTATTACTTATTAGTGGGGTTTTTGGGTTTTATTACTCAGTTTAGGTAAGTTTTATAATATAATCCCTCTAAATTTATACTCTTCGTCCTTTCCTATTTAATTATAGGCTGTGATATAACATAAAAATTAGATCCGAATATTCTATTCGGGTAATAATCAATCCATTTTATAAATGAGTATTCAACGCTTAAATGGGTCATCACATGCCTTTTATAAGAGAATAAGGTAGTTACTATCAAAAACCTAAGCCCACTTAACTAGGGACCCATGTCTGAAAAATCCCCTGAGATGGAGATATTTGTCAACATCCTAGAAAGCATAGTTGCCTATAAATAGCCAACTACCCCTCCTAGAAATGGACCGGAAAATCTATCCAAAAAATATAGAGAGAAGTTGAGAAAATAGAGAAACTAGTCAAAGCTTAGCCTGAAAAGAAGCAAGCCGAACAGCGAGAGAGCCGAATATCGAAGAGAAAGAAGAACGACCAAGATAAGAGATTATGCAGTCAAATCGAGCACAATTGTAATAAAGAAGTACTAATCCGAGCAAGTGTAACAATCCGAACAAGTGTAACAATCCGAGCAAGTGTAATAATCCGACCAATAATAAAGATCAAGGAATGTCCATTATTTACCGTTGATTTACCATTATTATATCGTTGAAAAGCCTAACGTGATCGCCAAAAGTTATGGTTTTATCAAATGGCGCCGTCTCCGGGAATCATCTAGTTCCCAACTAGCTTAGACTTCGAATACCAATACTCTACCAGACGAGCGACAATGGTGACCAATATAGAAGAAACCCATCCCGAGATAGTAGAAACCAATAACCAACACGTGCAGATTAGCCAACAAGACCTCGACGATCTACTCGCCATCCGCGATAGATACGACTCTATCCAGTCCGAAAACCAACCGACAGCCTCCAATGTCCACCGAGAACAACCGATCGAACAACCCCAACAGCTTGAAGGGATTGTCGAAGAATACCAAACGTCCTCGGAAGACGAACAAGCCTTGCCCGTACTAAGGCGCGCAAGAAGACGCATACCGGGATCCCAGGCAGGACCGAGCTCAAGAGTCCCTTTGCCAACGGCCTCGGTCAACTCTGGTGCCCGTTTACAAACAAATGAAGCTGACCGGCTTGGTATGCCTGAAGGTCATGAACTCGAACAGTTGTCCCGATTACCGACTCACCCACCAAGGATGATTACACCACCCACGGTGGAAGTACAACACATCGTTCCAATAGCTGATGAAAGGAACAACGCCCAGCTGCAAGCTCAGCTGGCAGCGTGTATGACGGCCATGGCAGCAGCCGGCATCAGACTGCCGGGTACTCAACCTGCCAACGCAGACAAAGATCCACGTCGTGAAGCGGAAGATTCCGCCTATAGGGCCGCCTTGGAAGCGGCGGGCCGGCGACCAGATCAAGAAGTGCCCCATCAAGGGGGCAACGTCCCGATAACAATCCCTCCGACCTTCATCCATCCAAACGCGTATACGGAACATGTCCTCGATAGAAACCCAAAGGACGATAGGTATCCCGAACACACGATCGGGAGAGGATACGACCCACCACTACAACAGGGGGGATACACCCCCCTACCAAGCCACGGATGAAGCGTTCCAACAGGCTTGGAACGTATGCCAAGAAACCCCATGTACCGAACAGATCACGCGGTACCGCAATCCTGTGGGGTTCGTCATCCCCGAGTTCAGGCTCTATGATGGAAGGAGTTGTCCCATTGACCATCTAAAGCACTACAAGACGAAGATGGAGCTGTGGAGTGATGACCATGCGATGATGTGCAAGTTTTTCAAAAACAGTTTGGGCCAAGAGGCTTCGTCGTGGTACCATAACTTACCACGGGGCTCTATAAGAGACTGGGCGGAGCTGCTAAGAGCGTACTCCACCCGATACGCTGCTCATCGGAAGAAGAAGGTTAGTATTGAAACCCTTCTAAAAATGACGATGATGCCAAATGAAAGGCTCAACGACTACTGCATACGTTTCATCGACGTAGCAAACCAGATTCCACAGTACGCCAGTAATATAGCCATCCAGAACTTTATCAACTCCATCCCTAATAGCTATTGGGTGAGAAGGAAGTTCATAGGCAAAAATTTTCCGACCACTGATTCCCTGTTAGCCTATTGTACCCACCTCACCGATAAAAACGACGAACTGCGTATCCTCAACCGAACTCTACCAAGAAGAGAGTCGGTCCGAGAGGCACAGGTGGGTCGCAAAAGAGTTAGGAATAACCAGGGAGAAACGTTCCAACCGACCAGAAAGGACAAAGGTCCCGAGGTCCGTAGCAGGGTAGAGCGACCACGAGAACCCGAGCCCAAACCGCTCCAGATCGCATACCCAACACCGACCAACGAACATAAGCCGCTCCAGCTCACCTACCTTGTACCAACCAAGCAGTCACAACAAGGCCGGTTCCAGGGAAGGGAAAAGCAAAAGAGCTTCGAACTGGTCGAATTGAGATACTCTTTCAACCTGTCGGCTGAAGATATCCTCAAGAATATCCGCAGAGAAAGCTGGTATTCACGGCCAGAGCCACTCGCTACCCCCCCTGAGCATAGAGACCCCAAGCTTTTCTGCGCCTATCACGAGGACTACGGACACCTCACCGAGCACTGTCGTAACCTGCGATGGAAAATGAACCTGTGGGGCGATGCGGGATACCTGGCCAAGTTCATCAGAGACGTCGGAAATAAAGGCAAACAACTGGCCATTGAGGGAGCCGATAACCGGCAAGGCAAAACAATCAACGTCGTTCACATGTCACGACCCAAGAGCACAGGTGGGGATCGATCACGACAACGGCAATTGGCACACTTTGGCCAAGTAGCCAAGGCATCATAGTCGTCGACTTCTAAACGACAATGCACACCTCGACAATATCCGTCCATTTCTTTCTCGGGCCTTGACGAAGAAGGGGTGATTTACCCCCACGGAGACGCCATCAACCTCCGTGTTCAAATAGGCCTTGACACGGTCAGCAGGGTGCTTGTCGATCAAGGAGCCTCTTGTGATATCATGTACAGAGAACTCTTCGACAAGATGGAACTCAAGCTGCAAGATCTACAGCCTACCGATGTCACACTGATCGGGTTCATCTCCGAGACAACTAAACCGTTGGGAAAGATCGTCATGAGTGTCACTACGGGATCCGTATCAGTTCCCGTTGAGTTCTTAATGGTAAACGACAACTCCGGCCACAACGCGATCTTGGGTCGACCTTGGCTTCACGCCATGAAGGCCATACCCTCGACCTACCACCAAAAAGTCAAATACCCAAATGATCGGGGAGAGATCGAGACAGCCAGAGGATGTCAAGAAGATTCAAGATGCTGTGAGGACATTACCGCTGCCCTTCAAAAACAGCTGAGCGTTGTCGAACAACCCACCAGCACAAAGAAGCTGATCAACCACATAGCCAAAACCGAGAGGGTTGTCGAAGAACAAGTAGAAGAGACACTTAGGAAGGTGTATATCCCGGATATGGACGAGGAGCACTATTTCCTCCTCGGCGATAACCTTCCAAAACAGGAATCCGAGAAGTTAGAAGCGTTCCTTTTCAGCAACATTGATAAATTCGCCTGGAGTCCCAAAGACATGCCGGGCCTAGACCCTAATACGGCATGCCACCACCTAAGTGTTAACGCCGAATACAAGCCGATAGCTCAGAGGAGCAGAAAAGTGTCTGTACAGCACAGGGCAGCTATAATTGCTGAGGTCCACAAGCTATTAGAGGCTGGAGCCATAAGGGAGGTCTTCTATCCGAAATGGTTATCCAATCCAGTCGTCGTCCCCAAGAAGAATGGAAAGGAAAGAGTCTGTATAGACTTCACCAATCTCAACAAAGCCTGCCCGAGGGACCACTTTCCCCTTCCAAGAATTGACCAATTGGTGGACGCAACTGCAGGGGCGGAACGGATGACCTTCCTGGATGCGTATTCAGGGTACCACCAAATCCCCCTCACCCACGAAGATCAAGAGAAGACATCGTTTATATCGCCTTTGGGAAACTATTGCTATACGGTAATGTCGTTCGGCCTACGCAACGCGGGAGCAACATACCAAAGGATGATAACAAGGGTATGTCGAGATCATATAGGGAAGACAATGGAGGTATACATAGATGACATGGTCGTCAAAAGCGAAAAGGCTACATCCCACCTTCAAGATATTAGAGACGTTTTCCAAACGCTGGGCGAGCACAAACTGAAACTCAACGCGAGCAAGTGTGCATTCGGCATCAGCAAAGGGAAGTTTCTGGGACACATGGTCAGCCGACGAGGAATAAAAGCTAATCCCGATCAGATCACAGCTCTTCGGAACCTAGCAGCTCCCAAGAATAAGAAGCAGGTACAAGAGCTCACGGGAATGATGGCAGCATTGAGCAGGTTTATCAGCCGATCCGCAGACAAGGGACGGCCATTTTTTGAATCACTCAAGAAGGATAGAAAATTCGTGTGGGACCCGGAATGTGAATTTTCTTTCAACAACCTCAAAGAGTATTTAAGGACGCTGCCACTGCTAGTCAGGCCGAACAAAGGAGATATTCTGGCATGCTACCTAGCAGTTTCCACTACAGCTGTGAGCGCAGTTATCCTAAGAGAAGAAGGTCGCGAACAATTCCCTATCTACTTCGTCAGCAAAACTCTGGTTGAAGCCGAGACACGATACCTACCCTTGGAAAAGCTGTGCTTGGCATTGATCGTCGCGACCAGGAAGTTGCCGCACTATTTTATAGCTCATCAGGTCCAAGTATACACGAAATTCCATATCAAGGAATCGCTTCGACGGACCGACATCAATGGCAGAGTGGCCGCATGGGGAGTCGAATTATCCCAATTTCATATCGAGTTTGCACCCCGACATGCCATAAAGGGACAAGTCTAGGCCGATTTCGTCGCGGAATTCACCGAAGGGTATGACGAGCCTACGGCTATGTCCCCACAATCACACTGGCAGATTCACGTCGATGGATCAGCCACCAAGGACAGATCAGGAGCAGGGATCGTCCTCAAGTCTAGAGAGGGAGCGATCATAGAGAAAAGCATTAAACTGGGTTTCCGAGCTACCAACAATGAGGCTGAGTACGAAGCCATGATAAACGGTATGCTCATTGCCCGGTCCCTCGGATGCTCCCACTTAACTGCAAGCTCCGACTCAATGCTGATTGTGAATCAAGCCATCGGCGAGTACCAAGCCAAAGATGACAGAATAATCCTCTACCAAGAGAAGGTTCAGAGCTTGATGGCCACCTTCGAACAGTGCGAGTTAATAAGAATCAATCGCACCGAAAACGCACATGCCGATGCCCTGGCCACCCTAACCTCAACATTAACATTAACTAACACTCGGTCGATCACAGTGGAACTACTGCCAACCCCTAGCATAACCAAAAGAATAGACCGAATAACTTCAGTACAATACGAACCAGGTTGGATGGATGACATGAGTCACTATCTGCGAAACGGAACTCTCCCGGCAGATAAGATAAAAGCACTAAAAATTACGGGAAAGGCTCCTCGTTTCTGGCTGTCCGACGACGACAAACTGTACAAATCCAGTTACCAAGGACCCCATCTTCGGTGTGTCCGGCCCGAAATGCAGCTACCAGTCTTGGAGGAAATCCATGAAGGATCCTGCGGAGCACACATCAAAGGGCGGTCCCTTGCCAACAAGGAAATCACCCAAGAATATTGGTGGCCCTATATCAAGCGAGACGCCGATGTATACGTCCAACGTTGCGACAAGTGCCAACGATTTGCCAAGATACCTCGGCTCCCATCATCTATGATGACCCCGGTATCGGCACCATGATCATTCGCACAATGGGCACTTGATTTAGTAGGGAAGCTCCCCAAAGCGCCCAGCAGCTTCGAATATCTGATCGTGGCGACGGACTACTTCACCAAATGGGTTGAGGCTAAACCTCTCCGAGAAATTAAAGCCAGTAATGTCAAACAATTCATCTGGGAGCACATCATCACAAGGTTCGGTATACTATACGCCATCGTCGCAGACAACGGCACCCAGTTCAAGGAAGCCAATCTGCAGCTTTGGTACGAAGAACTCGGTATCCGAAAGTTCTATTTGACGCCAACATACCCACAGGGTAACGGCCAGGCAGAGGTATCAAACCGAACCGTACTAGACGGCATCAAGATAACCCTCGAACAAGCAAAGGGGAGATGGCCCGAGCGGCTACTTAACGTCTTATGGTCGTGCCGAACCACGCCAAAGACGGGCACTAAAGAAACCCCGTTCAGCTTAGCATATGGCGTCGAGGCCGTCATACCAACAGAAATCGGGCTACCCACACTACGAACAACTTTAGTCGAGCAAGGAAACAACGAACAAAGAATGAGAGAGGAACTCGACATGCTAGACGAGAAACGAGAGATAACAGCTCTTACACTAGCGAAGTATCAACAAGGTGTTAAGCAAACGTATGACAAGAAAGTGAAAGGGACCAAAGAGTTTATGGTCGGAGAATTGGTGCTGCGACGAGTAACGGTCTATACCCGAAATGAAACACATGGCAAATTAAGCCCCACCTGGGAAGGACCATACGAGATCGTCAAGAAAACAAGCCTGGTTACCTACAAACTCAAAAGCGTTCTGTTCGAAAACAGCAGAGGGGAGAAAAATTCTTGGAACGTGGCTAACCTAAAGAAGTACTACGTATAGGCTGTCTTACAAATACAGGTGCTACCTTACCCCTCCTGTTTAATGACATTATCTTGTATGTTGAATAAATAAAATACAAGTTCAGCTTAATGGCATTATCTTTCATCTTTTGAATGAATAAAATATCTTGTTATGCTGTCTAACGAGTGCAGCTGAAATTCCCAAACGGCCGAAGTGCCTAGGAATACTATGAAATTCCCAAACGGCCGAAGTGCCTAGGAATACTATGAAATTCCCTAACGGCCGAAGTGCCTAGGAATACTATGAAATTCCCAAACGGCCTGAGTGCCTAGGAATACTATGAAATTCCCAAACGGCCGAAGTGCCTAGGAATACTATGAAATTCCCAAACGGCCTGAGTGCCTAGGAATACTATGAAATTCCCAAACGGCCGAAGTGCCTAGGAATACTATGAAATTCCCAAACGGCCTGAGTGCCTAGGAATACTATGAAATTCCCAAACGGCCTTAGTGCCTAGGAATACTGTGAAATTCCCAACATGGCATGTCTAAAAGAATGCCTAGGAATACTCAAACATATACAGGTACCAGCTGATCCAATGAGCAAGGATTAAAGGCAGAAAAGAAACTAGAAGAATAATACAGGAAATAAAGTCATCAAAGGAACAGCAATCTCGTCAAAAAGAACAAACAGGAAAAATAAACCAATCAAGGAAATATCAGTACGACAATGGGAAATATCAGTAATGAAGAAATCAGTACAGGATATCAGTACGACAATGGGAAGCTCAGAACACAAAAAAAATATATATATAGTCCTCGCCCGCATTACGGAGGCAAAAAAAAAAAAAAAAAGATTTAAGAACTACTACTACAGGAGGAACACGACGGTAACTGACCGAGCTCAACCTCTTCGTCATCTGTCGTCGTGTCCCCATCTGTCTCATCGCCATCAAACCGTTCCTCAGAGATGAGTGCGTCGAAATTGGTCGTATGAGCACCAACGCAAGTCAGCGTCTTAAGCCGCGCTGCGAACTCGGCTCCTTTAGCAATATCATGAGCATCCGAGGCCGCTTTGCGACGGGCATCGTCGAAGGGAAGCGCACGTGCTTCAGTCATCGCCGCCGAAGCATCGTACCTGGATCGGGACAGACGGAAATACTTCACCAACATGTTGGCTTTAGTTACCAGCGCTTTTAGTTTATCGAAGTATTTTCCCTTTACACGCCAATATCGATCCAAACGACGTTCCTGAACCTTGACAACATGCTCGGCATGACGAACATATTCCCGGAAAGAGGACGCCTGGGTTTTCAACTTGGACTTAAGTTGGGCACACTGATCGAGAAATTCGACATTTTTGCCCATTAAAACAATGTAAGGCCATTTGTCATGCACTTCACTAGCCGCACCGGATGAAATATCGTCCCGAGCAGTCCCAGTGGGTCCTAGCCCCGGACTAACTAGGCATGGAGAACCAGCCTGGTGCGACGTAGTAGCATGTGCCTATAAAAAAAAATGGGGAAGAAGGGAACAAATGAATATTCATACCTAAAATAAAAAAATAAAAAAAAAAAAAAAAAAACGGAAGTCGAAGAACGAAGATTTTTTATATACAAAGCTACGAGTGCTCCTTGCGGACAGGGATAAACCAACTCCGACCACGCCCGATCCGATAACGGCACCTTAACAAAACTTAGAGCCCGAACATGGGCGCAGTAAACGGAGAAATTCGCCATCATTGCGAGCTTCGCCTTATCCTCTGCGTGCGCCGCTTTCAGGGCCACCACCTCGGATGTTCCGGCCTCTACATCCTCTGCCAGGAGCAAATTATCGTCTTCCAAAAGGTCGTGCTTCTTGACCCACTCTTCTTTTTCGGCCCCCAACTTCTCGATTTCCTCAGTCAGGCGTAAGTTGTCCCCCACCAACTTCTCATTATCAGAGGTCAACTTAGCCATCTGCTGTTTCTCCTCGGCCGTTATTTTGCTTTCCGCCGTCAGCTTCTCTTTCTCCTCCTCTAGCTCGGCGACCAACTGCACTTGCTAAGCTTTATCCTCGACCATGGCTTTCTTTTCGGCCATCAGCTTCTCGTTCTCAGCCTCTAGTGCTGACAGCTGGTCCTTTAACACCGCGATATCCACGAAAACCTGTATTTAGAAACATCAGACACCAGCCAAAATAAGAGCATCACGACTTATATAAAAAAATATATACGTAACATACCCGAAGCGCGTCAGTACTGACCCGCTCTATAACCGAAATTGCAGGAAGAGCAGCTATCTTCTCTGCATCCTTAACCACGAGGGGCTTAAGAGCAGTATACCCCATCCTCAAGACTCGGGGTTGCTCCAACAGTTCACCCCCGCACCGATCAATGTAACGGGTCATTGCAACCCCGTCCACCAACACCTTCTCGGGTCCGTCGAGAGCCTCATCCTCGACACCCATCACAACATCCACGGCATTCTCCTTGCCGACCTCCACTTCCACCCCCACGTCCTTCTCCAAATGATCGGTCTCAGGGGCCCTATGCTCGATCGCTTCCTCAGTACGGATGGGCGAGCAAACGGGCAGATCTATCGGATCCTCGGTTGGGATAGGCGAGATGACAGGCAAGGTCATCGTATCCTCTCCCATGTTAACCAAGAGGTTCATATGTCTGAATACATCGTCGATCGACCCCTGAAACACAATAATACCCATAGACCGGGCAAGAGCAAGGGCAACCAATGAAGAAGTCAAAAACTGAAACAAGACAACATATAAAGAAAGGAACAACGAAGTCAAAAGGCAAATATTCACAAAAACAAACACTTACATCGAGGTTCGCAGCAGCCTCCCCGGTGGTATCACCTTTAGTCGAAGCGACCACCTCCACACCCCGGCCAGCTTCGGCAACCTCCACACTACTTGAGGTCTCACCCCCTTTGGCCCTCTTCGGGGTGCCAACAGCGGGGTTCGACGCTCGGCGTTTAGAACGCGTGGTCTTTTTCCCTCCCCTAGCAGCACTTCGAGCCCGGACCACTTTCAAGAATTCCTCCTCGGGCTCTTTGGGGATCTCGGGCGCAGGATTCCCTTAGTCACTGGCCCCACAGGGTACCCGAGCAGCATGGGAGCAGTACGGCTCGCAGGATCCGGCGTCGGTCCAGGCCCCCACCATTTCCAAAGAGCTAACAGAGCCTCTACATTGGGAGCGCCGAGGTCTGGCATAGTGGGAGCATTGGTAGCCGGTCCAGGTATCTGGTGTCCCGCACAACCCCATTCACCGGAAGCAACAACGACACTAAGATTGTGCTCTTTGTTGGTATCCGGCAAACCGGTAACGAGCCGGCAAAAGGCACGCAGGGTCTTCAAATACGAGCTGCGACGCTCAAAGCTCAAACTATAAACACCAAACACATCCTTCAGTTCAATTGGTATTCCGGACAACTCCGATAACCTTTGGATACCATTCAGAGTACGGTAACCATTTAGGGCCAGTTGGGCCGGAGCAATCTGGACGGCCTCAAAGAACGAAGCCACCCAGTTAGTAAAAGGAAGCCGAAGACCCCCAGTAAAGAATGCCGAAGAACCTAAAGCAACTTCTCCGACAGGAACAAATCCCATCACCTCCTCGTCCGAAACAGGCAACCTAATGTGTATGTTGTCCGGAATTCCGGCACGCCTCTTAAAGTCCTCTTCCACAAATGTGCCAACTTGGGCCACACTTTGGGACAGAATTTCCTATCCAAACATCAAAACTCCATCAATACACTAACCAAAAACACATCAAGCAACGAGAGCCACCCCCCCCCCCCACTCAAATTAACCAGACACCCTACGTTTTACTACCATCCCAATCAACACAAATCCAATACATAAGAACCATCAGACATATATAGACAACCGAGACCACATACCAACACCACAAAATAATCATGATAAATAAATAAAAAACACTTAGAGTTATCATTATGGGCAGGCAAGCGAGAACAGCAGCAAGTCTATCGACACTACAACGAAACCCTAGTTCGAACGGCGGAACGGTTTTCGTTTTTGGCGGGAAAAATATACCTTAGAGAGAGAGACAGATATTTTCTTCAGCAGATTATGTGATAAAAACAAAAGGGATTACTTGGCACGGTAAAAGGGAATGGAGTCACAAACAGAATAAAATAATAACCAACCTTTCGTGTGCCAGAGGTTTACTTTTTTCCAACCATACAAAAGTCCACAACCGCTGCTATTTTTACAGATCAACGCTCCAGCTTCTGCCATGTCAGAGTGTATCCCACTACCCAAGGCAGTTCACATCATTACACCTAAATAAACGGCCAGTGGACCCTACCACGAAAAGCTTCTAGCATACGCTACCAATATTACCACACCAAGGAGGTCATCCGATTAAGTCCCTCGACGCCAAACCGTGTCTTACCCGAATAGCACACCGAACAAGGTGGACGGATACCGTTCCTAGCTCGACGGCAGTTCAGCATCGAGTCTAACAATGCTCTCCGGGGGGATAACCACGGTGCACCTCGCTCGGTGTTCGGCACAGATACAAAATAAAATAGGCAGGATCGACATCGAATGATATTAACATAAAGGCAAAGCAGATACAAAATAAAATAGATAGGATCGAGTTGCAAAGCATAAAGTTTTATTCATCCACAAAGGGGGATACAAACAAACGATACAACAGAAAAATAAAAGTTTACAATAAAATACAACACCCATCCTACTTCTTCGAACTACCCCCCATATCCGCATCCTTCTTTGCCAAGAGCTCTTCCAGACGCTCTTTTTCCCTAATCAAATGAGAAATTCCAATCTCCACTTGTTTAAGAGAATAAGATTGAGCCTTGCACTTCTGCTCGGCTTCAAAACGAGCAGCGCTTTCTTCCTGCCAATACTGTTTGAACCGCCTCATTTCGGTCTGAGCACACTTAAGGTCATGCTTCAGCCACGACATCTCAATTTCTTTTAACTGAAGAGGAGTTAAATCCTCCTCCCTGAAACCAGGGGGACGGGGTAACAAGAAGGTAGGCTCCTCTTCCAGAAGGGCTTTCTTTTTGGAGGCAGATCTAGTAATGGGAGCCATCTCGCAAGTAGGAGAAACAAAAGAGAGAAAAGGAGAATGGATAATGAAGTACAAAACAATAGGGAGCATTTATAAGGAGTCAAAGGGCACGAAATACGAAAAAGCACCAAAAACGAGGCGTTGCAAACGGTTCAATATGCAGAGAGACACGAAATACAACAGGGTACAAATTACCAAAAACGGATAAGAAAATACAAATTACAAGACGAGAAATACGTCAGAAAACTAGCCCAATCCAACTAAGGATCAATGGAGGGAAAAACCGAACTAACAGACCGGGAGAAAGCTACCCGAGCAGAGCTGTCAAACCGAGCTTGGTAAGAGTCATTCATGACTACCAAGCACTCATTCTCCCTGGAGAGTTCGGTGTTCGTCCTAGTAAGGACACGGACGCGCTCCTCAAGCCGAGCATTCCTAACTAACATACTAGCTAGGCCTTGAGGGGAGTTATCGAACTCGTCCTGAGCATGATCCCAAATCTCCTCGGACTCGTACCAAGAGTTGGCCAAGTGATTTTTGTGCAACAACAAATTATCAAGTTGGCGACTCAAGGCCGAAATCTCGGTCCACTTCATTGTCTCCTCGGGATGAGAGTCGAATAAACTCAAAGCTAAAACCCCATATTCTTTCTCAAGACTGGCCATTCTATGATGGACCCAAGATACCTTAGCATCTAAGTCCTTCATCTGAGAATGATATCTCACTACGGGCTCAGACATTATGATAAGTTATGATATAAAAGAAGAGGGATAAGTGAAGCCAACACAAGTTTATGGTAAGTAAGAATCAAGGTTGAGTATTTATAGAGAAAAGTTAGTGTTGTTATCTGACAAATACTCGGGAGCATGCATGTTTCCTGACCTTACTTGGGAGCGTGCACCTATGATTGACAACGTGAGGGATAGGTCTACAGTCCAGCAAGAAATAAAGGTACAAGATACTTAAAAGGTCCACATCCCAACAAACCACAAATTCAACAATAAGAAGAAGTACAAGATAAAGGTGCAAAAATAGAAGGGCAAATATAATTTTCATTAATGAAGATGGGATATATCATTGTTCATTACATCAGAGTACATCCGAAAAGAAAATCTATTACAATTCGAAAAGGAAATCTATTACATTCGTAAAGGAAATCTATTACATCCGAAAAGGAAATCTATTACATCCGAAAAGGAAATCTATTACATCCGAAAAGAAAATCTGTTACATCCGAGATAAAGATCTATTACATCCGAGAAGAGCTAGTACAGAAGATCAGGCAAAGAAGATCAATTATATCAGCAGACCAAGTGAGCAGGAGACGCCAAAAAGAAAAAGTAAAAAGGAAAGAGAAAGGAAAAGAAGAAGAGTGCAAGAGAACGAAGAAAGAAAAAGGAATAAAGTGGAGGGAACAGAAGTGAAAAGCAAGAAGAGGAAAAGAAAAATGACAAAAACCCTAGACATAACACAAAACCCTTAGGATCACAGGGTTGATTGTTACATCATAGTGGTGCAAAAAAGAAGATGAAGAAAAAAGAAAGAGAAAGAGCAGAGGAGGAAGAAATGAAGGAAGCTGACAAATAAAAAGGAAGTCAAAGAAACAAAACAAAAAAGAAAGGGAAAAAGAAAAACAAGTAGAGAGAACAAAGCATAAAAACAAAAGAGGAAGAGGAAGAAATGAGGGAAACTGAGAAATAAAAAGAAGAAAAAGAAAGACCTGGGAAAAGATAGTAAGAAGAAAATGGAGGATAGAGAGAAGAGAGACTGAAAGAGTATAGAAAGAAAAGGATGAGGAAGAGGAGACGCAGCAGAAGAAAAAAAAATAAAAAAAAAGGGGGAAGGTTAGGGGGAAGTCGATCGGTATCGATGAGAGGGCCCGGCAGAGACATTTCTGTCTCGAAGCGTCGGATTCCCCCTCAACACCTCATTCTCTTCGACTAGAGCCTGACGAGCACGTCGGCAGTAATCCAGTTCGGATCTTAGCCAAGTTAATTCCCGAACCATCTCGGTATGGTGATAGCGCATCACCTTCAATTCCTCCTCGGCTTCCTTCAACAGCCTTTGTACATGGCCATAGGAGGCTTCAAAGGCCTCCACTTGCAAAGCTAATGCTTATTGGGTGAAAGGACCAGACATCTTAAGGAAATTATAAGATGAGGATCTGTATAGGGGGAAAATAATATGATGAGGGTTGTGGATATAACCATGCTGTAAGCAGGTATTTATAGATCAATTAGATGAGGGCTGGTATTGAGAGTTGCAACCGTTCGCCAATGGGTACTAAGAAGCGACGGCAATTAAAAGATGTGTCTGTTCAAGAAAAAGCGTTTGGATTCCCAAAAGGCTCTAAAAAAGCGTGAGTAATTAAAAGCCACTCTCGTTCAAAAAACGCTTGGATTCTTACCAATATTTAAAGGGGGTAAGTCATAATGGCATCGAAACACGCATCATTTTGGGGAAAGGCAGCAGTTCAAATAAATATCAAAGATCTTTTGCACAGAGCTCAAGAAAACTCTGGTGAATAAGATTTTATGCACGAGGCTCAAGAAATCCCATTGGTCCCTAGATACAAAGAGTCAGAAGGTTCAATGGATAAGGTCAAACGCAAGACCCAAGAAAAAGCATTAATGAGGCCACAAGCATGCGCAGTCGAAATAAATTGCAGTGGGAAAATAATTCAGATATAAACAAGAAAAAGAAGTCTTTATTGATTGATTGATACTTCGTTACAGAAGAGGCAGTTAACTTAAAGGAAATACGATAAAAAACAATAAAATCATTTTGTAGAAGGGCCCGCTTCGTCATTTGGCTTCTTCTTCGACCGAGCATACACTTCCTCAAGGGCTAATTTGTAAGCCCTCTTGGAAGCAATTTGCCTATCTCTAAATGCCTCGAGCTTTTTGATCCGAGCACGAGCACGAATACTGTCGAGCAAAGACCTCTGGTGCTCCTTCTCCATGGTGTCCAATCGCTCGTCTAGTTCGACGGCCCGACGAGCTTCCACCGACAACCGGGCAACCCTCTTCTCGAGATAACGCACTTTTTTAACTTCCTATTCAAGATGAGCAACATATTCAGGAAGGTTGTCACCATTAGTGTCATGAGGAGAAGCCATTTGTTCGATAATAAAGAATGAGCTGCTCAAAGAATATATAGACAGTTCTCTTTTATAGGAAGAAACAAGGGGTGGATCAAAGGTCGTCTCGAAGAAAGACAAACCTCTTGAACTTCCCGAGAGCATTTATGGTTAAACTATAGCAATTCAAGTCCAATGGAGTCATCCAATAAGATATCAAAGAAATAAACAGACAGGAACGTAAGTAAAATATGTTTTATTAAGATTCTTTCGTGATTCGATTACAACTAGGTGATAACACCAGATACAAAGAGATCACAAAAGACTAATTATTTCGAGGAAGAGCCTTCTTCATCGTCATCCGAACTCGGTTTAGACCGAGCATGCAACTCCTTGAAGGCAAGCTTATATGCCCTTTTTGCTGCCTTCTGCTTAGCCAGATAAGCCTCGAGCCTCTTTATACGCTCATAAGTCCAATCCCGATCGGCCATCGTCACATGATGAGCAGAATCCATGTCGGACAAACTTTTCTTGTAGTCTGAAACCTTGGCCACGAGTTTCTTATTCGCGGTACGAGATTTCGTGATCTCAGTTTCTAAATAAGAAGTATAATTAAAAGAGCTCTCACAAGTAGAACCAGAGGAAGCCATTACGTCACGAGCAAAGTAGTAATAAAATGCCTAATTATGGAGGGGGCACTCCCCTTTATAGGAGTTTCCCTCGAAGAAAGATATTAGGATAGGAAACTTTAAATGGGTCCCCCAAGGAACCGTCATAAATCTATTACGTTTCTCAACGAAGCATTGGGAACGACGAGACCGAAGTAATATCCTCGACAGACCGAGCATGACTCCCTCAACATGGAAACCACGTCGAGGAAGTCAGGGAGCACTTGATAGAACATAAAAATTAGACCCGAATATTCTATTCGGGTAATAATCAATCCACTTTATAAATGGGTATTCAACGCTTAAATGGGTCATCACATGCCTTTTATAAGAGAATAAGGTAGTTACTATCAAAAGCCCAAGCCCACTTAACTAGGGACCCATGTCTGAAAAACCCCCTGAGATGGAGACATTTGTCAACATCCTAGAAAGCATAGTTGCCTATAAATAGCCAACTACCCCTCCTAGAAATGGACCGGAAAATCTATCCAAAAAATATAGAGAGAAGTTGAGAAAAGAGAGAAACTAGTCAAAGCTTAGCCTGAAAAGAAGCAAGCCGAACAGCGAGAGAGCCGAATATCGAAGAGAAAGAAGAACGACCAAGATAAGAGATTATGCAGTCAAATCGAGCACAATTGTAATAAAGAAGTACTAATCCGAGCAAGTGTAACAATCCGAACAAGTGTAACAATCCGAGCAAGTGTAATAATCCGACCAATAATAAAGATCAAGGAATGTCCATTATTTACCGTTGATTTACCATTATTATATCGTTGAAAAGCCTAACGTGATCGCCAAAAGTTATGGTTTTATCAGGCTGGAATTTTAACCGGTCAATAAATTGTATCAAAATTATCGGAATGAATTTTTTTAAAAGTTGATCATATGGTTTAAATGTTAAATTTTATGATTAGATTTTAAAAAAATTCATTTCGACAATTTTGATACAAGTTATAAGCCGATCAAAATTGCACGTAGTTTCGTAGTGCACGATTAAATAGCAACGGAGAGAGTGTGTTTTTGAGTAATTTCGTACCCAACTTATTTATTAGCACATTTTTTTAACAATCTTAATTAGTCTGGTATGCGGTATACCCATTCATAAAAATCGAACTACCGGATAACTAATTCAGAGTCACTATTAATCAAAATAATTCAATCGTTCATTTAAAACTCAACTAAATAAAAACATAAAGTAAGAAAAAACTATACATAGTCATTATACATGTATACATATATTTTTCAAAAAAAAAAATCTCTATATACATATTTTTCAAAAAAAATCTCTATATGCTTCAATATTCTTCATCTACCGTTTTGTTTATTTATTTATTTTGAAAGTTTTATATGTTTATTTTTTATTAGTTGAGTTTTAAATGAACGATTGAATTATTTTAACTTCATATCATGTATACAAAGAGTTCGAATCATAATAGCTTTGAGTTAGCTACCCCACTTTCCGGTTTGAGAGTGCGGGTTTTCAACCATTGGGCTAGCCCCAGTGGGTTTATTTATTAGCACTTTGGTGAATGGAAATGTAAATCGATCAATTAGGCAAAATGGGGTTTTTTCCGACCATTGGATCAACACAGTGCAAATGTTTTCGGCTTCTTGAGCTAAATATTTTCATTCTTACGTCTTTATTGGGATAAAGAAATCACCATTTTCTGTAAAACATTTTTAATAATATTATTGACCGCCATCTCAACATGACGACTATTTTGGCTTGCAAGAGGCCATATCTGGATTACACCAAAATATATACTCAATTTTGTAACGGAGTTTAAATTCAATTCCTAATATTTATACCGTTAACAACATAATCATAATTCTATATTGCTCGGCGCTAAGATCATTGAAACATTTTAATCAAATTTATTTCTATGAAAGTGTTAAAATTAGAGTCGAAAGCGATGATTATGCATAATTCATAACGAATAATTTATTCGTTATAGTTAAATTTTTTAAGTAAAAGTGCATGAAAATGTATTCTAGCCCAACTGAACTAAAAGCCAAAACCCATATCAACCCCCTCCCCCACCCCCACCCCACCCAACAAAAAAAACGGAATCGGAATGTACGCATGTCGGCTCAGTCTTCCATCTCAGAAACCGAAAGAGCGAACCAGACCGAAGTGAATTTAGTTTTCTGTTTCGGTTTTATGAAATATCAAATCCAACCTGGCCGAGCCCATAGATACCGGTCCAACTATATACGGGATGTTAATTACTATAAGCCCATAATACAAATGAGTGAACATGACCCATTGGTATCAATGGAGGTGCACATAACAAAATGCACATGGCTGAACCGGTATTTTTCTGGGTGGATAAAAAAGTTAGGATATTATTCACTTTGTCAATAATATAAAGTTGGGATATTATTTTCTCTGATACTCCGGCCTAGAGTTAACTTTGTCAATAATATAAAGGTAGTATAGATCATTACACTAAAGTTGAAAAGTTCACGTTTAAAATACTAGTATTTAGTTTCTAATGAAAATATTTTGATTAAAATACAATACGAAAATAATTAAATTTGGTATATAATTAGTTTGTTGTATTGATCTCTAATGACTTTACAACTGTCAACTACCATGACCAAAACCAACAGAAAATTATCTCATTTAGAAAATGCTACAGCGCGCTTGCGTTCCTTGTATTTGTTTCATGGGCCAACATTATTCGAGAAAATTATCAAAACATACAATTTTTCATGTTTCATGAGCCACCATTATTCTATCTTCAGTCGTGATATATTTTGCATTCTCGTCCCATGCGGCTGGAATTCATCTTTCAACTTCAATACTAGATTTTGATTTTGATTAGATACTAACAAATACTTTACCTCTTTGCAGTAGAAATGTTCTCAACAAAACAACAATAAACCATCATTATGTGTTGCTATTCGTTATATATTGCTATTTATCTGATATTATGCCAGTTAATTACATCAAAATGAAAATATCATAATATCAGCCATAAAATATTGACATCATTTAGTTACTAAAATGTCACATTTGTAACTTGACGTATCGCTGTGTGCGTTTGAACGTTGCTACGTACTAATTGGAAATTTGGGTCGAAAACAAAACATTTAGAGGCCTTGAACTTGTTTTTACAACATTCTCTTATGCAATAATTAACCATCTTTAACGCAAGAACGTCGACGGCTTTATTTTATGGAACCCATGTTAAGAAAACATGTTCAACATGCTGTGAAATAAAATACACAATTCTATTCAAATTGGAAGAGATATTGGCAAAGAATGAATGTATGTACGATTCCGTGCATTTCATCACTTACATTAAAGAAAATGCAGGTATTGTGTGATATATGCATTAATATCTGACCAACACTATTTTACTACCATTATGTGTGACATACTAAGTGATGCATATTCAATTTTATGCGTGAAATAAGTGTTCCTGGGCAATAAGTAATAAGTACCCTTCCCTTCCAAAGTATTTGTTCAGTGCGAATTTACAGGCATTTTAAGCTACTCAATTTTCTTGACTAGATTGTTCAATGAGAGATTTTAAAAACTTTCATATAGTCAAATTTAATTTAAGCATATGATTTTTTTTCTTTAAATTTGTTATTTTAACAACACTATAAAAAAACTAGATTGCAGACGGAATTAATGATAAATTTTGTTTCCCAACGTCCTAATCGGGAACGACATGATAACGGATTTCAATTTTACTGACAGAAATAGTAATTTAACAAGAAGTTTTTAACATATTTGACTCTTTCGGATTGGAATTTTTTTGCAATGCAATCTATCTGCCAATACTTTGTATCTACAAATACAAGTATGTTTTATAGTCCACAACTAAAAATGGAACGGATGAAGTACTATGCAAATTAATTTATAAGAATGAATAATATACATACATACCAAAAAGAATTTACATATATATATATTCATGCATCTAATAGTAATAGCTGTATTGTTTATAATATAAACACTTCTATTCTACAAAAGTAAAATGCCATACTTTTATTTGGAAAAATGTTTATTTATTACAAATTTTGAAACTTAATTATTAAAATTCATTGTTAAAATCTTTTCCCAGATTATGTGCATATGCTTAAAAAAATTCCCAGTCTTTGTACTTAACTTTTGTGCATAGGTACCGAATTTATACTTACTATAAATATATGTAAAGTAAAAAATTAACACGTGTAAATATCTCATTCATTTCACAAATTTATACTTATTACTAGGTTTATCATTATCTCTACTCTTTCAAAATAAAAAACTACTCAACGGTTACAAATAAAATCAACTACTCCCAATCTCCCACTTATAATTCTCATATTTGCCTCTGTCATTCTCTTTTCTATCTATATATATATGTTTTTTTTTTCGTAATGTAGAAATTCATCTCTGTGCCATCTATCATGTTCTAAAATTAATGAAACATCCAATTTTTTACGTCCAATTATTTTCATATTTGATTCTTTGTGTCGAAGTGTGCAATATTATTGATATGAGGGTGACAGTTCGGTCTGTGTGGCAGAGTCGTTAAACACATGTGAAGCAAAATTTATATGAGTTTCTCTCTACATATTCATAGTTATAGGAAATCGATAATATCATTTATGTGGTGGATTTTTTGTATTTTATAAAATGGTTTTATTTAACTTAAAAAGACTTGTGTTGGACTGTTTAAACTTCACGAAATGTTTTCTGCTTCGTACCAAATCAAAGTACTTGTAGAATGCTTGGCAACGGCGTAAGTTTGTCCAAGCAATAAGCGGCATGGAAGATATTATAAGTTTCTAAAATGAGTCAATGGGATGCGATTTCAAGAATGGGAAAACCCGTCTCAACTCTCACATCGACAAGAATTGTAAAATTTTCCTTGTTTATATACCATCATAAAGTATTAAGGGTTAGGACCCCTCACGGTTCCTATGTTTTCGGACACATTGAGGTTAGACTTTGACATCTCATTTTTTTAGGACATATAAGTCTTAAGTTTTAGAAAAAGAAATTCTCACAGTTGAAGAGTTTGCAAGTTCGGGAATTACGGCTGTATCCAGGAAAGATCATCGCCATGAAAGGTAGAAGTACGGTAGGGGGCATATTATAGATTGCTCGACTTTAATATAATGTTTTCTTTTGATTTTTCCCGAAAACGGTAAAGGTACACATTTTCTAATGCAATCCTTATTTTATTTATGTTACATTATTTATATATACTTATAAGAGTAGGTTTAACTAATATAAATTACAGATATTGCATGTGTAAAAAGATTATATCATATTTTTTTAATTACTATTTTGTAAATAATTTGTACCGCTATAATACTTGTCACTGTTAAATGATATATGTCAGTGTCTTTATACAGTGGAGTTTTTTTTAATACAGTTTTGATTTCGTTATTCGAAAATCAAACTTGTAATTCTGAAAGATTCGTACTTTCTAACTACAAGACTTCAATTTTTTGAATTTGTTGACTTTTTTAAAATTTGTATACTCTTTATTCTAAGGAGTCACGGTTCACAAAATAAACAATATTTTTTTGGGTTTTTTTTAATAATTAATTCATGATTATTGTATATTGCACTATTGCAAAATGAAATTTTACTGTAAATACTTAACAATGTCATAATAAAAGTATTTTTTTTTTTTAGTGTTGAGCTGACAGCTATTTCTAGTTGTAATTTGCTCCGTGTGACACTTAATAATTTTTTTTTTCATAAACAAATTCATTATTTTTGTCAAATGCATTGAAAAATACTGAAATAGGCTATATGACAAATTTATAAAAATATGAATACTATTTTTGGGATAAAAAATAGAAAAATTTGAAAAAGTAAACAAAATTGAAAAAGTCAAGTCTCGTACTTGGAAACTACGAATCTGTTTTTAAAATTAGGATTTGTTTTTCAAATAACGAAGATAAAACTACATTAATAAAAAATTGATCCTATCAAGACGCTATGATAATACAGGTCTAACCGGAGAACACAAAACCTAATACATAACCCCTTTTTATATATTTAAATTTCCAAACATATACGAGTGGATTTGCAGCCTTGCCACGCCATGTGACAGAGATTGTCAAATGAACCACCTAACCCTAAATGTCAAGCTAGATGGCACATTAGTAAACAGGAAAAGTGGCCCCAATGCATCTATAAAGTAATGCAAATATCTTACATTTTATTCACATTTCTATTCGAATATGGGTGCATATAGTCATGGTTATATATTTTTGCTACATGATTTAGCTAGCCGGTCAATTGACACCGACATGTGAATCAGGCATTGTGTTCAAATAAATAACCTAATGATAGATGAGACAGATTTGTAATATATTTGACCGTTCTAATTAATATTTTTTTTAGTGTGATTATACTTAACCAATACTTTAGAGGTCCGTCATGTCCGTGACAAGACAACTTATTTGTAGTTTAAATTAAGATAACCGAAGGGAATGTATGTAACTTAGTTCTATCTTTTATCGACATTAATAAAGAAATGTCTATATGATGTGACAACCCGAAAATAGTTTATCACGTTACGCCGCCCTATACCTGATACGGAACTTAGAAGAACTACAATTACATAATCTCATATTCTAAAAACCTACAGGTCTTTAAAAAACGGCCGAACTATTCATAGAGTAATGTAATTTGACCAAGAATTTGAAATTTTAAGTCATGTATTGGTTTCCTATATTGGTATACTAGGTGAAAAAGATCCCAAAAAGAAGGCTAAATGAGCCTAAAGACCTGCTATTCTTGGTGCATACAAAATCATAACATTGTGATTGTGAGAGGACACAAATAAGATACTTAGAATTAATCAATATGGAAAATGACTTGAGTTATTGTCTTGTGCTTCAAATTGGTAATACAAATATTAAATAAATTGTACTTTACTTGCATCTTTCAACCCAACTAAGCAAGTACAGTGGCCTCTGTTCTTTCTACTGCAACACTGAAGGTCACCCCTACCACTAAAAACCTCAAAAATAGGTCTTTGATGTGGATCGAAAGTCTTGCTAATTAATGGAAAAGTAATACATTTAATTATAATTTAGTCATAGTAGTTAATAATTTTTTAATATAAATTAGGGATGGGTTAGGATCGAGACACGATCCGTAAACACTCAATCTGTATCCCGACCCGACTACTTTAGTAAGTAAAAGACAAATCCCGACCCGACAAAAATCGGGACCCGACTTTTGTTGGAATCCCATAGGGTCGGGATATGTTTATCTCGAATCTCCCGACATATTTTTTTTATTTTACGAAATCATTTTTTATTAACAATTTTCATTTGAGAAGTCTAAACATGTTATTAACACGAAACATAATTTTAGTTTAAAAATAACATTCCTAATAAATGAAAAAAGAAATTAACATTTTGTAGAAAAAATAGTTTGAAACTATAAATAATAGAGTAAATAAAAAAATTAATATGTTTTTTATCAGATTATTTTATTATTTAGTTTTATTCACACAAGTAACAATTATCATAATAAATGAGATATATTATCATTATAATTTGTATAATCGAAAAATAATGATCATTTTTTTTTTTTAAAGTAACAATATAAATTTTTAATTTAATTATATTTTTTTATTTGAATAGTTTTATATATCAAAACTACAAATTTATATCATACTTATGTAATTATAACTAATATATGAAACAAAAATGATTGCAACTCATATGGTAGAGTGCTTACATTACATGTCAGAGACACAATGTCTTATTCTCATCGATTACATTTGATATAAATTAATTTTCATTTTAGTGTTTAAATAAAAAAAATCATGTTATATAATATTCAAATAGGATATAAAATAATTTAAAAAATCGGGTCGGGTCCGGACACCTGACGAAATTAAAATTGTCACCCGATCCCGAAGTTTATAGGGTCGGAACAAAACCCGATGTTTTCGGGTCGGGACTCTCCTTGGATCGAAAAATTTCAGGTCGGGATTTCGAGAATTTTCCCATCCTAATATAAATTATATAATATATAATGTGGCTTAACATTTTCCCGTGTAAAAAGAGATTCGGAATTCAGATAGATTACTAGTAAAAAAAGGCCAAAACTATATCGATATTTTCAATGTTTTAGGATTAACTTTACTACAGTAATACAGTTAATGCTACTGCATGCATAGTTTAAAGAGATCAAATCATTTTAAAATTTATCATCCACAACTCACAAAAGAAAATTTAGTTAGTCCCGTTACAAAAAAAATACCCAAATAGCAACAGAATTAGTGACGGTATTTTTTGTTACGAGCTTATTAGCGACGGTTTTTGTGACGGCTTTGTGACCGTTTAGTCAATTTGCGACAGATTTGTGACATCTTTTTAAATTAGAGACAGACTTGTGACAGCTTTTGACTCAATCAAATGATACTTTTCTTAATAAAACAATTTTACTCACTAGGCATAAAGACAGAACACAGTTTGGTAAATGATAGTGCAATTTTTTTTCTTGCTTATAAGCGCACGATGTATATAAGCTATTACAACAATTCGATTACTAATAACCCTTAAAAAAAATAGCGAAATGGGACTGGATGCCACAGTTCCATACTAACTAGATGAAGAACTTTGTAATACATTTATACAACACAAAATATAAAAAAGATTTCAGATCAAGTGTAGATCGATGGATCCGGTGGTTTGCGAATGTTTTAGGAAATATCTTATTTTGATTAGTGCAAATAGATATTGTCCGAAACATTCAGTTAGCTAAGGACAAGTTCCTTCTAAACGGAAAAAAATATTAAGCAAGAAAAAATTCTTAAAAAAATGGAAGTTGGGTATCTAACTCAGAGTCATCATGAGTCAAAATCTTTATATACATTATATTTATTCAAAATAATACAATCGTTCATTCCAAAATGGTTTGGCGTATGTGAGGGACCAAATATTATGCAACTATAAACCAGAAGAAAATGACTGGGGATATTGTCTCTGTGCTTCAAATGGGGCATACAAGATTAGCAAAATATAGTTTCAAGTCCACTACCCCAACTTATAAGTATAGACTATATAGGGACTGTTTCTTCGTTTTCTTAAATTAATTTCCCTCAGTGGCTTAAATCTAATAGAAAGCTACATCACTTCTCTACATATTAAATGTGTGTGTACTGTATTAATGTATTTCCAGGACAGTCAAACAATTTCTTTTAACTCAAAATTTATCTCATCTTTACTTGAAACTATATTTCCATTTGGTCCATAGTAAAAAACGTCCTTAATTAATTGAAAATTTTCTAATTTAAAATTAAAGGCTGAAATCTATAGTGCTAATATTTTCTCAGTGGTCTACATTCCTTTACACGCATGATAAATACCTCAACGTTGTATAATTATTATCTTAATCCCATTGTGAGTATAAATTTTTCTCTAATGCAAATATGCAATGGGGTTTCCCAATATATTTTCATATTTGAGGACTTCATGATAACAAATGAATGTAGTCAAAATGATTAAGAGATAAAGTAAGGGATAACAAAGATAAATGACCAAAATTTTGAAGTCCGATTGATACGTGACATAACGAAGATCTCTTTTGGGCAGAGTAATTTGACCATATAAGTAATATTTCTTCTCTTTTTTCTAATCTTGACCATATATTTTTCTCCTAGTCGTATATATGCATGGTGCATGTACAAAAGATTTTTACACTGTATAAGTATAAAAAAGTTAAAAGTAAAGATTTTTCTGATGGTGCTGGGGGGTACAAAGAGCAGGGTATGGTTTTGTCTAAATTTGGTATCTGTGATATCGGCCAACCAAACAGCTCATTAATGGACCACCCAATATATATCACAAATATTGAATTGTATTGATATTATTTAACTTTTTACTAATTTCTATAGTCCCCTTTCTTATCTCTCTGCTCATATGGTGTCAATGTTATGTTTGGAGTTTGGTCCATAATGTTTTTTTGAGTACTTCACAAAGACCAAAATTCGACTAGATAGCGACACAAGCCACTTCTAAGTTAACCCAGAATATATAGGAAAAGTATTTATATAATCAGCAAAATCTCAATCCAGTGCAACACTCGTAGTTTGAAAAACAAAATCATAGTTCTAAATTAAAACTTGTAGTTCTGAATTCAAAGTCGTACTTCTGAAATACGAGACTAGATTTTTATATAAAAAAGTTGACTTTTTTGGGTTGACTATTTAAATTATGATTATGTAAAATTATGATTAGTGTTGTTGATATAGTTACGGTATTTTTAATATTTTATTACTCACTTTGCTAGTTGTCGCATTTGCTACAAGAATAAAAAAGAATATATTAAATATTTGGTTGCTGAATGCGGTATTTCTACCGACTATTTGAGAACAAGAAAACAATTTATCAATAAGTCGAAAGTTTCCGCGACCGATCACAAATAATCTTTGCTTATTTTTCAAATCTTATAACCAAATAAAAATAAGTGAATCTTTCGTAGTTTCCAACATTATATGACTTGGACCACTTGATCATTTTTTGACGGTAATTTAAACTATCTACATTTCATTTTAACTGTAATAATTTCAATATCGATAGTTATACTCCATCCAACTTGAAAATATTGTCCTAAGAGCCAGATTTTGAAAAATCCGAGTCATCAGATCAAAATTTCAAAACTTTCAAATGTGCACTCTCAAACAAATTTGTGAAGATAAAGTTTTTTTTTCAAAGTTTATGTTATCGAGTCTGCTAAATATAGAAAACATGCATATGTAACAAACTAGCACATACTAGTATATATACTTTCAGCAACAATTTAGAGCTATGGAGTAATTTCAATGTCTATATAACTGGAGTAATTTCAGCACACAATATCATAATTTAAATAGTTAACCCAGAAAAATCAGCTTTTTAAAAAAAAGTCAAGTCTTGTACTTCAGAAGTACGACTTTGATTTCAGAACTACGAGTTTGACTTCAAAACTACGACTTTATTTTTCAAATTACGAGTCTCAGACTGGATTCAGATTTTGCTAACCGTATAAAGACGCTACCGAATATATATTATAAGTCCTATTAGATTAGAGTTATTTCTCTAAATTAGTATTTCAAGTGTGTAAGTTGGAAGCTAGAAACTAATCATCTTTTGTGGACAAGATTTAGAGAAGTTAGTTTTGATTGGGGTTAGCCCGAAAATGTTGGTGACAGGGGTGTCATCTAATTAGAGACGAGGTTTAGTTGATTACATCTGAAAAATTCAAACTTCAAAAGAAATCTCATATAATGGCAGAAAATAACATATTGAGTATTACTATTACTCCAATATTGTCGATGTTCTTGATAGGAGGTGGAATAAACTAGTCAATACACAGTGGCAGAAGCCGCAGAAACATTATTCTTTCGTAGAGGCGATGAACTTCATGTAAATAGTTTATTTCTTGTCGTACGGGAAACTGAAAAGCTGCAATTAGCATCGGTAAATAGATTGCATAGTAATTGTTAACTTTTTTCACAAAATACCGGGGATTATAACCTCTTTTAGCCTACTTACAGCCACCGAGGTACACACTGCGAATACTTGAATTGGTATAGTTTTAACAAAACAAATTTCAACGTAGATACTACAGAAGAATGCATATAGAATGGGTTTGAAATTAGCTTTGATATTATGTGTGACATTTCTAGCACAAAAGGCAAATTCTTCATGTTTGCTACATATGATACTAACATTTTTCATTAAGTGATACGGACACAAATGTGCGTTTAATTCTTTCATGGCTCCACATATATACCAGAAGGCATAATTATTAAAATCAAAGATTACACAAGTAGAATGTACGATGTATTTCATGAACATTAAAAGCCGATTTAGGAACACATATACTGGCATGATCACATGATCTCTAAGGTCACCTGCGCATAGGTAATGGTCCACCAAATGTCCAAACTATATTCACATATTTTTCAAACAAAATGAGCGGGTGAATTTTGAGAAACTGTCAATATATAATATGAAACGGATAATGCTAAAGAAGTGATCATAATCTTCGATTGTTGTACCGAGCATTGATATTTGCCCAAGTTATCCCGGGAGCGAGTATACCTCAAAACTCATAATGTGAAATCCATAATTGCAGCACCTTTAGTCCTTTTATGAAATGGTTAAGACTTCAATGAAGTTATTACATAACCATTTGATCATACAATTTTACTTCAAAAAATATTACAATTCCTTATGGATCAATTATATTGGTAACATATATGAATTGTACGTTTTACATATGTTACGTACTAAACAAGTGGTTCTGAGTAGCGATGCCAATTTTACGGGTTTTAACCTGACTCGAGTACAAATTTGCACTTTTACCCACTTGACCCGACCCGACCCGTTTTTTAAAAATATTTTTTTTTTCCTTTTAAAAAATAAATCTCATAAATGTCGACAATTTCAAATAAAATATGTTAGGTAGATTAAAAAATTATTTAATTTAGAAATATAATATAAAAGATAGAGTTTAATATATATGAGAGAGAGAAGTGAGGGTCCTAAATTACACTTTTTAATTTGCACTTTTACCGGTTTAAACTATAAAAAAGAGTTTAATTTATGAAAGAGAGAGCTTGTTAAGTTACATATTTACCCATTTACATGTATATTATCTGTTATTATAAGAAAGATAATTTAATATATATGATAGATATAGAAGTGACAGAGTGTTAACTTGCACTTTTACCCATTTAAACCCAACGCGACCTGACCCGAATAGAATTGCACTTTTACCCGACCCGCGGTGGGTCGGGTCTGATCGGGTCGAAACCCGTAAAATTGTCATCTCTAGTTCTGAGTAACTATATATATAAGCTCACATATGGCGTTAACTGTCAACTCTAAGCACGAGCGACCCAGGCCCAAGTCGAGTAACGTTTGTATATTGGGCAATTGATCCGATTTTTTTTTTACGTACAACACCCGACTATATTTTTAATATAATGAGTAGTTAAAATAAAAATATTAAATAACAATTGTTTTACAATGTGTTGTAATAGCTCAAATGCTACAGTAGTTTGATATTCAATATATGAGATCATGAGTTTGAAATTCGTAAGTTACAATTTAATTTTGTTTTCATTTTAATTTGTATTTATCGGGAAAAAAAAACGAACGTTAATCATTCCGATATATCGGGTCGACACTGACTCCAAGGTCGCATGTACATTGCTCCGCTAGCAACCCCAGAGTAACTAATATCACCATGGATGAAGCTCGTTAGATACAAGAGGTTACACACCTACATATGGTTTTTCTCTCTCTTATACAAACACATTCGTTTCTTGCAATATATGAGAAATAAAACTTTTCTTGTTAGCGTTGCCAACTTCATGACGTATTATTGATTAAGGAGTGGGGCCGAGCTCGAGGGCAAACTTCGTGAATTGATTTTATTTTATTATGCGGGGGTTAAATGAGCTATCATATATAATACTGAAATAATGAAATACATAATTCCAGTATATCAGATCGAATTATCGTCATTTATCTAAAACTGGACAAGCTATATAACCCAGATCCTGGATAGCTAGCGTTGCTGGTCTGAAATCTCGCGTAATTTGGTATTTTTTTCTTTCCGCTAGATTGTACATTCGTTTTCGTTTTTCAATCCCACATGTTCATTTGCCACGGAAGTTATGATCTTTCACCCCCTATTTTATACCCTCTCCTTACCTATTTCCTCTCAAATTCCGAATTTTATAACTTTTTATTGTATGTTCATTAACTTTTACAATGTATTCTAGTCAAATTTTATAATATTAGTATATAATATTATAAATTTATATGTTATAGGGTATTGATACATGTATAATTGTAATTAAGTATTTTATTAATTTTATTTTACCAATGTTTTGGTTTAAAAAACAAAAGGTGCATGTAGTAGGGTATAAAATAATGAAAGAAATTCCGGACTCCCTTCATAGCCTAGTTTAAATGCATTTCCTAAATATTGTACTCATTAATAATTTTTTAAAGTTTAAATAATATATTGAAGTAATTTTATTCATGATAGTAAAGTCTAGAAACCCTGAAGCGATTATGTGGTGGTGTATTGACAAGTGTCAGATTATGAGCAAATGCAAAAACGTCAAATTATGCAACTGTTCGAAAGAATGATCATATTATGGCGGGGACGGGACCATGATTTCATCTCATTCGTGACGTAAGTTTAGTGAAATCAAAATTTAAAAAGATCATAACTAATATATATATTTTATCATCGCGTTCTACCATCTAACTCACTCCATTAATTAAGTAAAAGTCGTGCATAATTTTTTTATAAACAAAAAAAAAAAAAAAAAAAAAAAAAATAGAAGGTCGGGCATATTCTTACCATTTTTTTCTATTTTTTGTCTGATGTGCTCCAAAAACCATTCAGTTTGAAACAATTGTGATATTTTTATCTTTTGAAATCTTGGTGAATCAAGCGGACAAAGAGAAAATTGTTAAATATCTAAACTTTCAAACAAAACCATAAATAAAAGAAAAAAACCAATTAACAAAAACCTCAATCTCGCATGTAATTCAACCAAATTGACAAATCAAACATATCATGAATTAAACAAAGTCATAAATCAAAACATAAAAGCAAATTAAGTAGCATCCCGAAATCAGCTCACTATACAAAACAAAAACGTAACTGAAAAAAGAAAATATGTGATCGAAACATATAAGTAATCAAGTAAGACCCTAATTTCATACCATAAACACCGAACAAAACATAATGCTCAAAATAAATAAATTGCAATCAAACCTCTAATGAGAAAATCATATGAAAAATCCATTAATTTCACATGAGCTTAATAATTTTATGATCTTAAATCTCAAAAGATAAAGGATTGAGAAACAATTTGTATTTGTTTTATGATTTATGTATTAGTTTATACATGTTGGTAAGTTAAAAAATTATATAAAATTTTAGGTGTAAAAACTGTGTGTATTTGGGGAGAGTTTGACCCTAGGTAGAGATAGAATTGGATGGTAACAAATGAATAAAATACTCTTAAAATAACTATTTATAATACGTGACATATTTGTAATACATAAAATAGCATAAAAGTATTTTGATAAAAATTATCAAATTCAGGAGGGACTAGTGACCCCACTGGTCTTATTCTGCCTCCGCGCCCCTGTCTATCGCTGCATAATTTAGAATTTGATGTATGATGTACTTATGAGTTATATCATTTATCCATAAATACACATTTTTTTTCAATTCTAAGGGTCAAAATTTGTTTTAATTGTATTTTACAAGCACACAGAAAAATGTGGGAGTATTTTATGTTCACTTGTTCAACTATCCAAGTTAATGGATTATTGGGACGAGTCGAAATAAGATTTAATTTACGGTTTCTATATGTTATGAAAAACATCTATAAATAAAAATGCAATGTCATAAAGAAACAGACTTTTAGCCACATAGAGGAAAGTATTTTACTACATTTTCTTGTCCATGTCTTTATTAATCATACGAGTAGGATATTAATAGCCCTACGAGTTGATTATAGAATATCCTTTGATGTTGCAAACATTTGTGACGGTTTTGAGTTCATGCGGATATAGCCGTTGGCGAGGGTATTTGCGTATTCCCTCTTAGTATATTACAACTGTCTATTTAACGTGTTAAATAGTATTTATTCCGTAACGGACGACACGGTATTTACGAGTGTTACACATTTTCTTTCGGCCCATAATCGATTAAAGCCCAACAGGCCCAAAGAGACAAAAGGGGACCTAACTCACTATAAAGAAAGGACTTTGCCTGAGAATAGAAGGGGGAAAAAAAGCTGAGATAGAGAGAGAGATACGAAGACATATATATATATAGCTATATATATATATATAGGAGATAAATACACCATCATAGAAATATATTGGCGAGACTTTACTGGAGTTGAGGCCCAAGCCGTCGTCCGCATGATGGCGCCAAGCGTCCCAGCCCAATCGACCACTAGCTCCATCACAGTCACGGCCCGGGTCGTATCACTATCATCCGCCATCAACCGAAACTCCTGAATAACAGGCTTATCTCTAATCCTTTTCCAAATATGGATATATTTCCATATACTTGCTCACAGGCTTATTTACCAACCAAATGATTGGTTAAGTCACTGGTTATATATTGTTCATTTGGGCTACGAGTTCACTCCTCGGTATGCATATTAATTGCCTGCAAACTAACACTTGACATGTTAATTTATAGTACCACAGTGAGATAGACATAGTTAGAAACTTACCAGGATGGTAAGTCCATTTTAGCGTCACTGATATCTATAGCTAGAAGTTAATTGAATACCTCACACAATACATATATTATTGTGTTCCGACATGTGCCGGATGTTCCCTGTTAACGAAAAAGGTCCAAACGGACTATAATAACAATCCGATAAATACAACCAGACAAACAGGAACTTCGGGAATCATCGGGACGGGCCGCCGTACCACTACCATACACGGCCGCCTCCAACGTTCCGACGGACCCATCAACCTGGTAAAAACACCAACCCCCTGTACCGACATGCATAATATATACGTTCTTATATTGTCTATGTTATTGCACTTCTCCTTTGTAAGCTTGGTACAGGTTAGGTGTCGGAGCAGTGCAGCCTCGGACGGTAAATGATATTAAACTGTTTTATTGATTACTGCTATATTATCTGGTCAATTGCTTTAGTAGGGCCCGATGGGTGTTTAGCGAATAAAATGTATAAGCCGAGCCTAGGAATAAAATTAGGCTCGCCAAATGGCGCCGTCTGTGGGAAACATAAATTTGCTAAATAGTTCTGAAAGCCATACAAAAAGAAATCATGTAGAAAAACTGCCAGAGAATATGCTGAATAAAATAGGTAACTTAGACACATGCGGTCATAGTACATCCCAGCAAAATGTCGACCCTCTGGAAGCATCGGTTTAATCTCAAACAGCTTTCTCATAAGTGTCCTGATACACTTAGGCCCATGCGGCCACGGTTCTCTCACATGTGTCCTAATACACTTAGGCTCATACGGCCACAGTACGCCCCAGACGGGTAAAACCCTATGGGGGCACCACCTGCTCCAATGTTGATAAGTAAAGTCTTATCACCCCGGTACAGTCTTATGGTGATAAGTAAAGTCTTATCATCCCGGTACAGTCTTACGGTGATAAGTAAAGTCTTATCATCCCGGTACAGTCTTACGGTGATAAGTAAAGTCTTATCACCCCGGTACAGGCTTACGGTGATAAGTAAAGTCTTATCACCCCGGTACAGCCTTACGTTGATAAGTAAAGTCTTATCACCCCGGTACAGTCCTACGTTGATAAGTAAAGTCTTATCACCCCGGTACAGCCTTACGGTGATAAGTAAAGTCTTATCATCCCGGTACAGTCTTACGGTGATAAGTAAAGTCTTATCACCCCGGTACAGCCTTACGTTGATAAGTAAAGTCTTATCACCCCGGTACAGTCTTACGGTGATAAGTAAAGTCTTATCACCCCGGTACAGCCTTACGTTGATAAGTAAAGTCTTATCACCCCGGTACAGTCCTACGTTGATAAGTAAAGTCTTATCACCCCGGTACAGCCTTACGGTGATAAGTAAAGTCTTATCACCCCGGTACAGTCTTACGGTGATAAGTAAAGTCTTATCACCCCGGTACAGTCTTACGGTGATAAGTAAAGTCTTATCACCCCGGTACAGTCTTACAGTGATAAGTAAAGTCTTATCACCCCGGTACAGTCTTACAACCGTACGCCCCAGACGGGTTATGACCCTAAGGGAGCACCGGTTCAGTTTCAAACCGGCATAAGCCTATGTGGCCACCGTACTCCCCAGACGGGTTATGACCCTAAGGGAGCACCGGTTCAGTTTCAAACCGGCATAAGCCTATGTGGCCACCGTACTCCCCAGACGGGTTATTACCCTACGGGAGCACCAGTTCAGTTTCAGACCGGCATAAGCCTATGTGGCCACCGTACGCCCCAGACGGGCTATGACCCACTGGGAGCACCTGCTCCAATAATGATAAGTAAAGTCTTATCACTCCGGTAGAGTCTTTCAATTTTATATCCCGAATGGGAACTACCCACTGGGAGCACCTTCCTCAGTACATGTATCGACCCATATCGCCAGCCTCCGATCCTAGCCCACTGCGACTATTCCAACATAGTCCATCATCGATGGTATTCGAGCTCAGCCGATCACGGGCTTCTCCGACATAGTCCATCACCGACAGTCTCTGAGTCTAGCCCACCACGGCTTTCCTGGCATAGTCCATTATCGACAGCCTTCGAGCCTAGGCCACTATGGCTTTCCTCGCACTGCCCACCATTGACGGCCTAAACCCATCTCAGACTCCCTCGACGATCTCCGTCTCTTGATCTAGTCCCCCATCGACATTCCGACATTCCCTGACCTTTGTCCGTCCTGGAAATCTCCGACCTAGTATAAAGTTACTATTTTAAACCCCTCAAATCCCAAGGAAGACCCATATTTTCTACCACGACAAGTTACTCTTTGAAGCCCCTAGAAAGCTCCGACTTTGAGGGAGACTTAGTCATGCTTCTATGACAACGGTTCACATACAGTTCATTATATTTGTTTCACGTGATAGAATTAGTCACGCTCTGACAGCTCAACCCATTACGGCTCACTGGAACAGTTCACCAGCGACAACTTCCAACCTCAGTCAGCCACATGCCCTCTGACAGCTCTGCCCATCACGGGTTCCCTTGACAGGTTTGCCCATCATAGGTTCCTTTGACACATTTCACCATCACTAGCTCCGGGATTATACGATCGATCTCGGTCTTATGACCTCAGACACTGCTTCGGTCTTATGACCTCAGACATGATCTCGGTCTTATGACCTCAGACGCTGCTTCGGTCTTATGACCTCAGACATGATCTCGGTCTTATGACCTCAGACGCTGCTTCGGTCTTATGACCTCAGACATGATCTCGGTCTTATGACCTCAGACGCTGCCTCGGTCTTATGACCTCAGACACTGCCTCGGTCTTATGACCTCAGATACGATCTCGGTCTTATGACCTCAGACACTGTCTCGGTCTTATGACCTCAGACACGATCTCGGTCTTATGACCTCAGACACTGCTTCGGTCTTATGACCTCAGACATGATCTCGGTCTTATGACCTCAGACATGATCTCGGTCTTATGACCTCAGACACTGCCTCGGTCTTATGACCTCAGACACTGCCTCGGTCTTATGACCTCAGACACTGCTTCGGTCTTATGACCTCAGATACGATCTCGGTCTTATGACCTCAGACACTGCTTCGGTCTTATGACCTCAGACATGATCTCGGTCTTATGACCTCAGACACTGCCTCGGTCTTATGACCTCAGACAGGATCTCGGTCTTATGACCTCAGACACTGCTTCGGTCTTATGACCTTATTTGCCAGTCCCATGACTCGGGATCTATCTCAGTCTTATGACGTTATTTATCAGGATTATACGATCGATCTCGGTCTTATGACCTCCGACACTGCTTCAGTCTTATGACCTTATTTTTCGGTCCCGTGACTCAAGCTCTATCTTTGTCTTATGACATTATTTATCGGACCTATGAATCGAGACGTTGGGTGATGCCCTCGGACTCTACTCTGTTTCAGACTCGGATCGTGTTATTTATTATGCCTCGGTCTTACGACCTCGGACATCGCCTTGCAAAGATAACCATGCCAGATACATGCTTTATATTTGTTTGACGGCTTGTTTATTATCCAGCACTATAGCCAGGACCGAACCCTCTACAGAGCCCTCGGTCATGTCTATGCCACTGGACAGGGAGCTGTTGGCGAGGGTATTTGCGTATTCCCTCTTAGTATATTACAACTGTCTATTTAACGTGTTAAATAGTATTTATTCCGTAACGGACGACACGGTATTTACGAGTGTTACACATTTTCTTTCGGCCCATAATCGATTAAAGCCCAACAGGCCCAAAGAGACAAAAGGGGACCTAACTCACTATAAAGAAAGGACTTTGCCTGAGAATAGAAGGGGGAAAAAAAGCTGAGATAGAGAGAGAGATACGAAGACATATATATATATAGCTATATATATATATATAGGAGATAAATACACCATCATAGAAATATATTGGCGAGACTTTACTGGAGTTGAGGCCCAAGCCGTCGTCCGCATGATGGCGCCAAGCGTCCCAGCCCAATCGACCACTAGCTCCATCACAGTCACGGCCCGGGTCGTATCACTATCATCCGCCATCAACCGAAACTCCTGAATAACAGGCTTATCTCTAATCCTTTTCCAAATATGGATATATTTCCATATACTTGCTCACAGGCTTATTTACCAACCAAATGATTGGTTAAGTCACTGGTTATATATTGTTCATTTGGGCTACGAGTTCACTCCTCGGTATGCATATTAATTGCCTGCAAACTAACACTTGACATGTTAATTTATAGTACCACAGTGAGATAGACATAGTTAGAAACTTACCAGGATGGTAAGTCCATTTTAGCGTCACTGATATCTATAGCTAGAAGTTAATTGAATACCTCACACAATACATATATTATTGTGTTCCGACATGTGCCGGATGTTCCCTGTTAACGAAAAAGGTCCAAACGGACTATAATAACAATCCGATAAATACAACCAGACAAACAGGAACTTCGGGAATCATCGGGACGGGCCGCCGTACCACTACCATACACGGCCGCCTCCAACGTTCCGACGGACCCATCAACCTGGTAAAAACACCAACCCCCTGTACCGACATGCATAATATATACGTTCTTATATTGTCTATGTTATTGCACTTCTCCTTTGTAAGCTTGGTACAGGTTAGGTGTCGGAGCAGTGCAGCCTCGGACGGTAAATGATATTAAACTGTTTTATTGATTACTGCTATATTATCTGGTCAATTGCTTTAGTAGGGCCCGATGGGTGTTTAGCGAATAAAATGTATAAGCCGAGCCTAGGAATAAAATTAGGCTCGCCAGCCGTGATTTGGAAACTTTTTATTTTGTTTGTATCACTTCGTTAACCGCATATTTAACGGATTCTGTGGTTATATTTATTTACGTACGTAACTAGAACCTCCGAATTATTTTGAAGTGTATTTAAGTTCTTATAATTTTTACACATTGTTAGATTTCGCTTTAAAAAATGCTTCGATATCAAATATAATTTCAATTTTCTAATTATTGTTTTATCCATTACTTTGGTAAAGTTCTTAACTAACTACATTTAGAGCCGAGTTCGGTTGCATGAGTAACACAGTTTTAAAACTTCAGATATAAAATATCCCCAAAATTATTATTTATCGAGACTAATTATATTTTTGGTTATGAGCATGTTTAACGGAGGTTGTTTACGGTGGATCTGTATAATACATAGCAGTCTCTATATTTTTAAGTTTAATAAAAAAATAAGTTTTGTAACGTGACAGTTTGTTGACTAACTTTAGCGCCAAATTCAAAGCAAAAATGCATAGAGAGTGGCAGAGAAGTGGAGAAGAGGGTGCACAACCAGTACTAAACACGTGTTTGCACCCTTTTGCATTCATTACATTTCATTCTTTCACCTAATCAAAATTCATGAATACCAACACATGCCACAGTCAATTAATATGACACAAAACAGTAAAAACAAGCTGTATTATATATAAAAAAAGAAGTGTAAACAAGGTGAAATTACACTAAGGTTCCTATAGTTAGTTTGGTCCTAAGAATCATTGGTTTATTTTAAAAAAAGATCAATATTAGCACAGGATCACTTTTCAATATTTATACATTAATAAGACCAATAATATCAACAACTGAATTGTTGAGTCTTTATTGTTGCAATTGAAAGTACGTGAGCTAAATGCTAGTAGCTACAAGAATTAGAATAATTGAAGACATAATGCAATAAGCACGAATAATAAATACGGTTTATATTGCTCGTAGAATCCTCGCGCGTCACATTAAATGTGACGGACTTAATTACAATTAATTGCACACAAACACTACTAAAGTACTGGCTAGTACCACACAATACACAATTAATAATCATAAACTACCCCTCAGAATAATTAATAACCTCAACGAACCCGTAATATCATACTTCAAAATTTGTGCCTTGGTAATAGGCTAGATCCAATGGCTACGCAAGAAGACCGTCCGACCCGAACAAATCATCGATCTCTTGAAATTGATAATAGTCGTCCAAACCAAATTGGTCACTTGATCCGATAAACGACCCTCCAAAGCTCTCCTCAAATATGTTCTCCAACAACCCTGAATCCGGAAAAAAGTCCGGTTCCGGATCCTCAAATTTGAAATCGAAAGCCGGAAACTCCAATACGCTATCAGACACAGCGTCATTTGGATTACGCTTGTGTTCATCAACACAAGCCGAGAAAGAGGAGGAGAACTCGTTCTCATCACTCAGGACCGAAGTAGGAGATAATAAAACCTCTTGGCTAACGCTAAACGTCTTCTCCTCAAAACTACTTTCAACTTGCATACCACTACGTTCCTGCTCCTTAGTAGGAGCGTGGTGATACGTGTTGCCTAGGACCGAAATAGGCGATAAAACCTCTTCATGACTAACTGACTCCTCCTTCGTCTCAACTCGGACAAAGTTAGTCTGCGCATGTGGACCACGCAGCCTGAGAGCTGCGCGGTCATACACCTCGGCAGCTTCCTCCGCGGTATCAAAGGTGCCAAGCCACACCCTGACACGTCTTATAGGGTCCCGAATCTCCGCCGCCCATTTCCCCCACGGCCTTTGCCTCACCCCTCGGAACTTCCTCCCTTCACCGTTAAGTCTTCCGTCACTTCTCATATTTTTCCCACTAACACCGTTAGCTTTTCCGTCGCTCCTTTTCCTTTTCTGACCAACACAGTTAACATTTCTCTTCTTCTTCTCACTAACGCCGTTAACTTTTCCGTCAGTGCTCATTTTTTTCTCACTAACGCCGTTATCTTTTCCGTGTATAGTAATCTCGTTTAAATACTTTTTCACTCTCCTCTGGCGAAGAAAAACACTAGTATTTTCTTCGTCTCCGGAGGAATCCGTAGCATCGGGGTCGGTGTAAGATATCCTGACGACACGTGGCAGGTTCATTTTTTCAGCAAGCGGTGGCGAGCGGCGGAGAAGGGTGGTTTGGGTCCTGTGTTCTGTATATTTCACTGGGCTAAACATATTTGAGTCCATTTTCTTTTTACTATTTCAAATTCGCATTTAAGAAATGAAAAGTTTAGATTATAAATAAAGAGCTGGTAAGGTATAAAATGAGGTAGTAAAAATAAATGGGGGCAAAGTGTTGATGTTTTAGAAGGCAAAGGCTGAAGAAAGGGGACAAAATGGTAAGAAGTGCTCGTGGGAAAAGGGGGCAAAAGTGTTAATTTTCAAGAAAAGTGGCAAGAAAAGAAGAGAAAGGGAAAGTGTTGGGAGAGTATGCTGTTATATATATATATATATATATATATATATATATATATATATGTATGTATATATAGAGAGAGGGGAGAGTTTTTTTGGAGATTTGGAGTGGTGATGGTAAGACTCTTTTATACTAAGTGACAAATTAATTCAATATATGTATACCTTAAAAGTATTGATATTTTAATTTAATTTTAGTAAATGCCACGTCAGTGACATATCGCAACTAGTACAAATGAAACATCAAGTAGTACTATGTTCCAAGTGAATTGCATCAACTAGTTCTATCTATTGTTCCAAATGAAACAATTACAACTAGATTGCAAAATACTAATGTTTTACAGATTTACTATGTCACATCAAATCAAATAGGTTTTACAGTTTAGAGAAACTAGTTGGTTGCATATGATCCGTATTTTATGCCCTACTTTTTTTCCGGTAGGTTATACTGGTTTTTTTTTATGCTCATATGATAAAAATAATACAATCTGACGGTGAATAAAAACTGTGAAAAAAGGTTAATTAAAAAAAAATCAGATACTTTTTCGGTATGATTAATAAATTTGATTTTTATTTTTTTACGTATCGTACTTGAAATGCATCGATCTGATAATTTTTCAGTTAATAAATTTGATTTTTATTTTTTTTCTTCATACGATGCACTATAATTTAGGGTGTGTCAACCAGTATAATATTTTAGTTTTAATTTTAAATTAATTTTAGGGTAGTAAATATTTTGGATTCATTAATATCTGTTGAGTTTTTAGTGGGTGACACATATTTACCGGATTTACGGTTGTGTTACTCTAAAATAATATACTGTAATAAAATTGGGGTTTTTTTTTTTAACTACTCATGTTACCTAGATGAGTAGAAGTGTATGTAGACAATCATACATAGATATGTCCATACTTTTTGTTGAAACTTGGATGAGATTGTTTCTGATAAAATGACTCCAAAAAATTAGGATATACTATCCTAAAAACGTTTACCATGTTACAAATGAAAAAACAATGATATCGATATTTGTTATTTTTATAGGGAGCAAGCGATTGCATCTCAACAGCAAACATTTTAGCTTCCTAATTAATTTTCTTAAATTTAAGATTGAAACTATTGTTCTCTCAATTCTACATGACATTTCTACGTTGCAATAATGAAAAAACAACGGAAATGATATAGTCATTCAAAAAAACTTACCCAAAAATCTTACCCGCTGATATGAAGGGTTAAGTGTACCAATTAATTTTGTTTTCATATTTAAATCATATTTTTATTTAATTTATAATTGGTCGAACTAATCCGTCATAAACAAATAACCATAAAAAAGAAAATTTCTTAAATGTTTTTATACTATAATAATATATAGGTAAATAGTGTAGTTACTGTTTATTACCTCCGTTCTCATTTAATTATGTAATACAAAACTATGTGAAATTTTGATCGACTTATAATTTCTATAAAAAATTTTGAAATGAATTTTTTTTATATGTAATAATAAAATTTAACATTTGAAATATATGATCAATTTTAAAAAAATTTAATTTCGATAATTTTGATACATCAAAATTATACATATATTAGTAATGTACAATTAAATACTAATAGATTATTAAATATTAACGATTCCTCTCTTGTGAGGTAAAGGTGGAATTTCAGCAACAGTTAACGGCTGAAGGCTTAATGCTGTGACACGTGGAAGGAGATGGCAAATGAACGGCTGATATTATGCTGACTCAGTATATATGATTCCTTGGGAAAAGGAATTGAGCTCACGTGAACAAGGGTACAGTTACCGTTAAAATAGTCGGTCAATCACTGATTTTACTGACCACTTTGACTAACAATTAACATAAAAAAATTCGAAACAGTTGTGAGTTTTATTTTCTGTAAAACTAAATTCTCGCCATAAAGAGATCATACAATTGAAACAGTTGCAAGTTACAAAAGTAGTGTGCATGATTAAAAAAATCCAAGTGTTATGAGCAACATTGTTCTAGTAGTGTTTTTGCTTGAGATCTTGCGTCCATCCATACAAACAGAATGATATCATGAGATATAGAATTTTTCTAATACAGTACATGTTTGTAAATTGTAATTGGAGGCATGTAATTATTAATATTTTTTTTTTACCATTAATTAATATAAGCTAAACAAGGACAAATACTCATGCCACACCCACTACATTGTTCAATAAAAAGTGTGTTCTTATAATGATTTTTTGGTGTATCCCCCAGATAGAAAAGAAGAAAACGTACATAAAAAATGAATTTTGTAATTTTAACATTGATTACCGTATCGAAAAATGTGATTTTTACTCCCTAGAATGTTATCGTCTTTTGACCACTTTCAAGAGCTTGTTGCTCGAGGCAACAATTACAAGGCCGTTATTTTATCAAAATGTGGTACAGTTAAGTTGTATTTTTTTAACTTGTTGCGTGTGTTTTTTAACATGTTGGATTAATGTAAATGGCAGCCTAGATATTACCACTATAAATTAAACTATATTCACTACAGTGTCAATGTCTTGCATGTCTCTGACTATAATTTTACTGGTTTTGTTTACACATTGTCTTCTGATATATTGTTCATATTTTATGGTATTACTATTACTTTAAATATTGTACCCGGCTCTGGTTGATCCAGTTTTATACCCTTAATATTTTGTTTTTGGTAATTTCCAGCAAATATAATGCTGCACAATTTACTTACTGTGATACCAATCGTAATATATTTTTTGTTTGAAATTAGATGATCCGGTTCAACTTTATAGGGCCCGCATATACCCAATAGGTCCAACCATTAACCAACAACACATAAAACAAAGCCGAAACTTATTTATAGATTTTCGGCATAATTAAGCTCATTTTTATAATAAATCCAACGGTTAGGGTACATTGATCACTAGGCAGCTTGCTTTGTGATGTCAAGTTGCAGCTACACAAAATGTCTCTCAAAACATAAATGTCATAGACTATTTTAAGAAAGAGTGATGCTATAACGACTTAGTATGTCCGATAATATGAAATAATTATAGTTATTTTTTTTTAACATGTGTTAAAAAAAATGATATTAGCACTAAGAAAATATAGTCATCATATTCTCAACACTAATTAGTATATTAATCCTTCTAGTTATTCACTTATACATATCGTTTATTCTATTAAAAAATTTGTGGTCAAATTTTGACATTAACGTTTGAATAAAAAATTTTTAGAAGATACTAGTATAAGTCATGTCACGTAATAAAAATTCAAGCTACTAAAAATTCAAATAAAAATATAATAAAAACCTAGTTGATCCTACCTTAAATTTAAATATTAATTAAAAATAAAAAAAATTATTAAATCTAAAAATACAACCCACTAAAAACTCAAATAAAAATATAATAGAACTTTAGTTGAATCTACCCTAAATTTAAATATTAATTAAAAATAAAAAAATTGCTTAATCTAATATTAATAAAAATTAAAACTTTTGATGAGGTGGATATAACATGTAATATGGGTTGATTTTTTGGGTAGAAAAAATGTATGAGCAAAAACATTTTCCTAAAAATATACTTAGAACACTATTTGAATTTATCCTAAATTTAAATATTAATTAAAAATAAAAAAATTGTTAAATCTAATATTAATAAAAATCAAAACTTTTGATAAAATTGATATGTCATGTAATGTGGGTTGATTTTTTGGGTAGAAAAAATGTGTGAGTGAAAATATTTTCTTTAATAAAAGTTATATTATATGCCAAATCGTCACAAGAATGACTTGATACCAGAATTTGGTAATTAGCGTGGTATATAATAGTATATGTTTTATCTGGTGAAATAATTGTATAATATTATGAATGTTAGGCGACTTTTATGAGCTATTGAATAGCTTATAATTTGATTAAGTAACTAATGAATAAGTATTATTGTTTTGTTTTTTAACTTATAGAAACTTTCTACAAATGCCGTTTTGTTTTTTAAGCTATTTTGGTTTATATCACATCTTCTACTATGTAACGACATGGTCATGTTCCTTTCTGTATATAGTGTAATGGAAAAATTAGAATGTGGTTTTAAAATAAAAAAGTTAAGCAAATTAAGAGTGTAGATGCATGGGTGTCAATTCTATCCGATCCGACCCAACGGTTTTTGGGTATTCGGGTAACAGTTTTAGCGGTTCTTTCGTCATCTACGGGTCGGGTTGGGTCGGTTCTATATAACTTTTTGTACTTATTTTACCCGACTCATACCCGTATTTGTAATGGGTATAACGGTTCTCGGTGCGGGTATTTACCCAAAATACGTAAAATTTATTATACTTTTCTAAATGGTATTTTTACATATTGATAATGAATTTATTTTTCCAAATTATTTCCTGACTTACTTGTAAAAAATAAACAAAGTAATGAGCGAGTATGAATTTTTTTGCTCCATATTGATCAACAATGTGGTAATCATAATAATAATATGTATATATATTTTTAAAATATTAGTATATATTACGGTTCTACAATTCGGGTATGCAGGTTGGTTTCGCGGGTTGGTTATACGGGTCGGGTCCGCGGTATATAGTTGAGAAACATACCCGCCCCAAGAACCAACGGGGTCGGGTTGGGTAGACCCAAAAACGGTTCCGTGACGGGTCGTTTCTTGCGGTTTTTGGGTATTTATGGTGCGGTTTTCGGGTATTGGGTATTTTTGACAACCTTACGTAGATGTAACCACTAGCATTCTCGGATATACTGACGTTGTCTCGTCTGTAGACTTTGCACTATATTTTGTCGGGTATTCTCTCGACTCGATTACTTTCGAAAATATCACAAAAATCCCGACAATCACAAACATCACCCCGTATAATTTGATGGTTCAACTCTGAAAAAATTCCTCATCCAAGAACTAGTGGCGGAACGCCCTCCGACTGTCTTCACCTATTTCCTTCTCTACCAATAATATCACAAAACTCTGGCACGAGTTTCGTCCTATCCAATTTCTTATCTCAATAAGTGTAACCCATTCATTGCCACAACAAATCGATATATATAGTTACGACGTGGCTTACCGTTGGATGCATAGAAATCCCCGTCGCTTGTCATGAATGATCCTTTCTCGTCTGGAACTCTTTTTCTCTCCATCCCTCTAATATAAAACTTGATCGGAATCCAATCACTCAAGGTCAGCGGTGTTATAGCCCAGTTAGGTGGCTCTGACTCCTTTTCCGACTCAATCTTGTTGCAAACTTATTCCTATACTCGGTTTCTATTTTGTCACTTAATTTGAAGGTTCCAATTATAGGCAAGTTATTTGGTTGTGTTTGTGACACGATTGTCGAGGTGGTGGTTTTTGACGGTTGGGTTGATGGTGACATTTGGTGGTGGGTGCATGTTGTGTATGTGGTTGCGTTCTGCTAGGTGGACTTGCCTTTGGGTTTACAACTATCACTGCAAGAAAATATTCATTTACTTACATAAAATAGCGACACACGTATATATGTTGCTAAATTGCAACATAACAACGACATAATATCAACATAATTAATCATGAGACATTCAACAACAAAATTGAAACGTTTCAGCAACATTTGTTTAGCAACAACAAAAACATGTTGCTTTGTTAGTATTTATGTTGCTAAATTTAGGTACAATCACTTTAACAAGATAAATTCTTATGTTGCTAATTTGTTACAGAATCAATTTTAGCAACATAAACCCTTATTTACCATCATAATTTTTTGTTAGTAATTGAACTTTTTGTTATAGTGTATTTGCAGGTGAAATATAAGGTTACGACTATCGTTGCGATGGGTTAGGTTGTAGTTTTTGATGTAAAACCATGATGGGTGGTGGTAGTGGGCTAGGCTTTGGCGTTGCTCGTCGTAGGATTGGTTGTGGGCTTGTGACGATAGCGGCAGTGGTGAGGCAAACATGTTGGGCATGACCGACCAATAATTGAGCTGTATGATCCCTCGTGTATGACGACGACTTTATATGCCATTGTTTTTCGATTCGTTGGAGTAGTTTTTCTTCCTACGAATCAATCTCAAACCCGTCATAATCACAGAATTGATGTCCAAGCAACAAAAACATAACTAATACTCTCGCGATTTTTGGAATTTCTAGCAGAAATAGCATTTCAGGGTGACCGAAACTATTTTGAAGGTTGAAATCCTAATTTTTGCGATATCTTTATATATTACATAAATCCATAAAAACCAAAATGTTATTCAGTTTATCGTAGGTGATGGAATATATCTCATGTTGAATTGTAACTAAAAGAAATTTAGACTCACCCACAGTACACCATCTTCTGCATTTGAAGACCAAATTGGCTTATCGTTTGATTATCTTCAAACAAAGAAAAAAGAGTAAGAATTAGAACAAATTGATAGATTTTACACTAAATAGAAGAGAAAATGAACTGCAAATATAATTATTTTGTCCCCATTAGAACTAAATAATTTCCCTTTTCTTTCACAGTCCACCCTTGTTTAAAGAATGAATCCACTTTTTCTGAATTTGTCTCCCAAAGGTCTCGTGGTTAGGTTGGGTGAATTAAATTCCTTTCATAATTCCAACAATAACGCCTTCTTTTTGTAATTACACACAATACGAGCTGAGGTACACAACTTTTTTTTTTATTCTTCTTCTTTTACACACAATACATCCAACGTCATTTTTTCTTCAAGCATGTAGCCCTTATATAACAATCTCAAAATGAAGACACAAATTTCTGTTTTATTTTACTATTAATTGTAATGTTTAAAGACATTAGAACATAAATTGGATAATGGAATGTTACATTTTATAATTTACAATATACAATGTATCCTCTATTTGTGTTCATTGATCAGGCAAGAAAAAAATTAACATGTAGTGAATCTAGAATGTGTTTCCTCTCCTTACTTTCTAATTAGGGTCGGGTGAAAACTCGGAAAAACCGAACCAAACCGAGAAAGGTCGAAACCGAAAAACCGAAACTTTTTCAGGTTGTTTTCGGTTTACAATAAAAGCGAACCGAAAAAAACCGAAAAACCAGAAAAACCGAAAAACCAAAAATAAAACCGAAAAAACCCGGTCCGGTTCGGTTCAAAAATTAAAAAGACCGAAATGGAACCGAACCGGACCCAACTCAACCCTACTTCTAATATTGAAGTTTCGTAAAATTAGTAAATGGAAATCTCTTTTTCTTTTTCCGAATTGCACAACTAATTTGTATTTACTCAAAACACAACCTGAGAAATTGTCAATTGTTAAATTATTGATTTTTTTATTTTTCTTTTTCGTCAATGATTTTCTTATACTCCATTATTGATTTTTTACATCCGGCAATATAGAACTATTTCGGTTTTCATGAAAAATAGTTTCTCTTTATAATTATTATGAGGAAAACATTTGGTTCCTCAAGATTGTAGAAACAATTTTTTTTTTCTTATTATTTTTTTGGCTTTTCTAATCGATACTCCATAAGGTGAAATAGTTTTAGATTGATCTATATTGTAATGTAGTTTCAACTATGATGTGCATGTATTTTAGTAAACTTAATTTTGATCGGTCTTAGTTCAAATAAACCGATCATGCGTAACGCTGGATTTAAACGGGGCGGTGTAATCAATCATGCACCCCAGCGAAAACGATTAATTATCTGCCCTATTCAAGATTATTAAAGAAAGTTGATGACATGCATTACAAGTTAAATAATTTTTGAATTGTAAAAAAAGATGGTATATTTTTGCATTTTTTTGAAACAAATTTTCAGTTATTAGAATGCACTGTATATGAAGGATTCCGTTAAAAAGCAAGGCGAAGACGAGGCAGACTCAAAAGATGATTTGGATTATTTCTTGTAATTTTTCCTTTTATGTACCGGAAAGGATACCCTTCGGTACTTGTTCGAACTTTTATTTTATTTTATTCGTATACTTCTTGTCATCCCCCCTCTTTCTATCTTAATTAATTGGTCGTTTAATCTTTAAAAAAGAAAAAAAGGGAATTGCACTTGAGAGAAGATAAATGAACTTATCAATGGCATTAGTTATCTGTACCAAAAATGAATTATCACAAAGTTTATGGGTTGTTGTTATAAGAGGCGCACCTAGGAGACTTACATTGGCTACAACCATCCATATTTTTAAAAAATAATTTTTTACAGTTAAAAATATATAAATCAACAAAAAATAACTATTTACCCCCTCATAATAAAAATTTAAAATTCAGCCCTCCACACATGGACGGAACACCATGTGATAGGAGGTTGTCACGGCAACACCACAATTTCGAAAAATATTTTTTAAAGCTTGAAATAGTAATTTAAATGAAGTAAAAACCGGCTGAGTTGGTGGGCCAATGCTGACAACTGACCTGTTACCGTTTCTTGAAAAACACATTTACCGGCATATTTGGTGCTTATTCTTTTTATTAACTGATACGTGGTGGTCCTTCCCATGTGGACCTTTACGTATTGTTTTCTTACTGTTAATAGAATTTACTACTAATATACTGTACCTTAATTTTAGTTACCGAGTTTTTTTTTTTTTTTTTTGAAAGGAGTTACCGAGCTTGTGTGTATTAACACTTTACAGTTTAGTGACACATATATCATTAGTGCCTATGGTTTTAGTCGGGAGACTATTTGGCCCTCGTTTGAGAACTCGGTCCCCAGAGTTCACCGGGAACACAAATATACCTATCGGCTATCGCAACTTCAACCTAATGAATAGTTTCGTGACTTGATAGTTTTTGTTCTTGACAAGTAGAAAACAATAGTTACAAGGTTGCATTCGATGGAAAAAAAAATTCTTTTTCGATATGAGCACATTTACTCTGAAAATTCTAGCTAGTTAGAATCTATAAGTACAACAGATATATTTTGAAGTGGTACGAAGTACTTCACATATCGGCGGAATGATATCACAAAAACAGTCGAAACATCGCTGAAGAGCAAATTATGTTTACTCTGAATTAAAAAATTTAAGAACCTTAACACTAAAAAGTAAAAAAAAAAAACCGTGAATAGTAAAACGTGATACATGAAAAGCAGAATAAATTGATAATTTTGAAAATTCTTAATATTTTATTTTAGAATAACTTGCCAACAATGATATGGACGTTGTTTAAGAACCAATACTATTATTGATGCACTGTAAAGTTAGGACTAGGAAGCTCCCTAAATTGAGCATATTGTTTTCCCTAATTGATGTTACAAAATAGGTTAGGTTGGGTTTGTAAAACTATAGTCTATACATTGTACATACCAACAAAGCCACAACATAATGTCTTCATTAAATGAATTTTTGAACGAATGAGTATAATGTACATTACAATAAGCATAAAGCAAAAATTTTACAAACTGAAAGTAAACAAAATACGTAATGACTCGACAATGATGAATTAGTTCGAATACGAAATGAGTAGCTAATCATTTATACACTTGAAAGTATAAAAACCTTAGAAGGAAAAAGTAGATTATTAATAATTTTATAGAAATAAAACAGCAAGAAGTGGTGACTAGGTGTAGATTCGGTGACATGTTATTAATCACTGAGATACTTGCTAGTGGGGGATCAATATATATATATATATAAGTGACTTGTAAGCTTGTCTTTTAGCAGAGACAATATTTTCAAGTAGAATTATATTAATTCAATTAGGTGTTCCAAGTACCTTAATTCAGGGCATGAAGTTCCCCCATTCGTGTGCACGAGTTTTTGCCGGAATTTAGTCACATTTATTTATCATTTCTTGATCAATAATGTTTACTCGTGCAATAAAGCATAAAGATCAAATTAGAAGATACAACTCACACTGTTGAATTCCATTCAAAACATGATTTATTTGTTAAAGTTTAAGTTGATGTGCATCCGTCTCAAATTGTTTGTCTAGCACGAAAGTACATACAACTTAAACCGGCAAAAAACTTCTACTTAATATGCCGAAATGGAAATTTTTAAAAGCTAATCATAAATTTTAAATGTTAAACTATGTGATTCTGTTTGAAATTTTTCATTTCGACAATTTAAGAATTAGATTTCAGTCTTTTAAAATTACACGTAATTTCATGATTAATAAATAATTTATAATGGAAGCAATAGTTTTTTTGTAATTTTTATCACCCATTCTCAATAAGTTTATCACTTCTGCAATAATGCTACTCGTGCAATAAAGCATAAAGATCAAATTAAAAAAAATACAACTCACACTGTTGAATTCAATTGAAAACATGACTTCTTCTAATATATATGTAATTTTTATCACTGGTTCTCAGTAAGTTCTCAAAATACCCCTAAAACTGAAGCAAAATATGACCACTGCTAAAAGCGTGGTTACCAATTTTAAATTTAAAGGTTTTTACTAACATCAAACACAAATTTAGACTAATTGAATACTTATTTTTTGAACTAGATTATCAAGAGGAATGGCTTGGTTAAGCAGTTTTAATATAAAGCACAAAATTTTCAGAGATAATTAATATGATCTTATCCCAAACAAGTTCAATTGTCGAGCTTCTACCACGTTTATTTCTTATAATGTTTAAAGCAGACTTAATAGAGAAATTACCTTGAATATTGTCCTTTCAAATGACAATACTAGGGCTATACTGATTTATTTAACAGAATTGTTAAATAAATTCGTATGTGGTATAACCACACATGTTTGAGAGATAAACTTGACCGATTTATTTTTTCATGGGAATACAAGAATTAGCCTTTTGTACTTCGTTTGGTTGGTTTCTTCATGTTTAACTTAAGTTACAGAATTCGTTTGGTTGATGAATCTCCGAGACCGACATCAATCATTTTTCATGCCCTTCATTCTCACAATGATTTTATCAAAGATTGCTATAGTCGAAAAGAAAGTGAGCAAAATATGGGTGAAGGGCGTATTAAAGGAAAAAAATGGAATAAAGCTCAAAATGCTTCACTAAAAAATAATGTCGATACTTCGTATAAACAAACTAGTGAATGAGCTTGGAAAGGAGTTATTGTTCGCGATGAGTTTGGTGATCTTGCCGACTTATGGAGTGGTTGTTTTAAGTGATTTTCTCCATCCAATTATATCCGAATATTGGACACTTAGAATGTCTTGCTATATGGCAAAATAAAATGAGTGGATACATGTTGAATTCGAGACGGATAATCTAAATCTTGTAAGATGTTGCACAAGGAAAATACGTGACCCCCCATGAAAAATAGATGCTATAGTCACCGACATACTTTCTTAACAAAGGACATGAATTGTAGTTTTGATTGGGTCCCGAGATTGCTTAATAAACCGGATCTAGTTCTAACGAGTTTAGATTGCAATGTATTCCCGGCCGTTTATTGTCTTATTTGTATTATTTGTATGACGATCTATCTTCCTGAAATTTGTTTCTCCTAAAAAAAAAAAACAAAAAAAAACTGAAGTTACAGTTTCCAAATACACTAGTGAAACTTTAGAAGATAAAAAGATGGGTCATTGAAAGGAAATCCACTTTTTAACGACCCAAATAAAATATTTGCTCTGAACCCATTTATAAAATATTTAGCAACTACAACTCTTGTTTCAAATTACTTTCAATGCGTAATTGTCATTTTTTTTTGTTGAAATGAGCGTAATTGTCATTTTGTGCATAGAGTTTTGCATGTTGTACATTACTTGGTGGAAGTCTAGTTGACCAAATAGCTCAGCTAGTTTTGTTTGTTGCTTAAAATTATTCTTAGAATTAATTTTCAACATGAGACGGGTTTGTTTCGGTCAACATTTATATTTAACATGAGACAAGTTCTCTTACAACTTTACAAGTCGCAACGTGCATATGTTTTGTTGGTCATATTATTTTGCTTTATCAAGCTAACATAGAAATTTAAAAGTTTTCATTGTATGAATTGAAATTACTTAAATCCCTATCCTTCATTTTTTTTTTACAAACTTGCTAGTTTGTTTGCTAAAGAGCTGTGATAATCCGGTCATATATTCCGTTCGATGCATTTAATTATAAGAGGGCCAATGTTGTTTTGGCAATCCGAGCCTTTGTTACTGTCTACTGGCCCTGCAAATTATATCAAAGCCATATGTAAAACCTCTCCTAGTGAGGTGTTATGTACTTGAAATTTGTAGCAAAATGTTTTACATGACTCGATTGGTTGTATCATTAGTACATCGGGATTGGACTACTAATCTCGTGGACTCCACAAATGCTATGTTTGACAAAATATTAGACTTCAAACTAGTTATCCGGCCCGGACTAAAAATGATGGTAAAGAGGTGCATTTTCAACACCATAGGGGGGTGGTATTAGGAATAGTCAAATCCCGGATTTATTACTTATCCGGCCTTCTTTTCAAATCTATCGGATTCTTAATATCGAGATTAATAATCCCGCAAGCAAACGAGGTAATAATGGTTAGGGTTTTTTCATGTTAGTGTCAAGTAACTCAAGTCACATGCTCTTAATTAACAAGTAACGACCTCTCAGTGCCATCAAAACTAAGTAACTGTATCAACTTCCTGTAGTGCTTTTTATATTTTTATGTAAAGATCCCAAATTTTTGTTTTGACCATCTCTTTAGTTGATATAAAACTTCAAATTTGCTATCACTTTCTTCATATTTGAAATCGTTACTTCTAACTTATACATATAGGCTATAGCAAGACTTTTGTAAGGGAGTAACTAGATGCATGCTAAAAGAGAGATAACATCCTTGTATTGAGAGAAATCCGATTTTTTTTCATGTATTGTGCTGAAAAACTTACAATTATATTCTTTCAGCACCTCATAATTAAAAATAAAATAAAAATATGCAATTCAGCCCTACCCAACTTCAAATACTAGTTCCGCCCATGAAGACTTCGTAACGAGGAAAAACAAGTAAAAAATGTTTAAAGAAACAACTTGTTTCCTTACACTATGAAGGGAGATATTTCTCAAGTTTGAAGTACTTCATGTCCAAGCCGGTGGAGCAATTTTTTTGTACAACTTATCTCCTTATATCTGATATTATTATACATACATGTATGCTTTTCTAATTCAACTGATGTCTTTGCTATTTAAGAAGAAAATCCAGTTTTTATAGCATTTGAAAGAAAACCCATTACTAAGAGAAATAGAAAAGGGGGGAAAATTGGATGTTCAAATTATTTACGTAAGGATATGATTGGCAAAGAGTTCTCATTAATTTTGAGGCATTGGATAAGGGTCCAAAAGATAAGGAACAAATGAGAGCTTGATGAATAGATACATAAGAAGACGTCCCGTGCGAACAAATTTACAGGTTGTTTCCGGAGCAAATCTCCCAGAGCGGGCCTTACGAAAGAGCACATTCATGATTTTTATAAAAGATAGATTCTCATCTTGAAATTCCTATCCGCTGTTCTAGTTGCAGTTTTGCAGTCAGGTTCCAAGTGAGGTTGCAACCACAGTTGGAACCACGTGTATAAATGGACAGAACTGTAAAAAGTTAAATGTACTTGAAATAAATCACACGCACATTTAACAACGGAGTTCACCAAACTAGGCTACGTCTCCGGGGCACTTACCCAGATTATGATATTATAAAAACTTACAATATAGGACTCAAGTCTTAATGAAAAACTCTTAGACTCCCTCTAGGTTTTTCTGCCTATCTCTATATTGCTCCTACTCTATAACTATCAAATATAAATCAATGGCATCCCACCATTGTTTTCTTATTTAAAGCTCACGTGTATTCTCTCAAGAATGGGTTCTTTATAATTTAGAACACACACATTTTACAAGCTAGGTTATCAACTATTTATACAAGTAAAATAATCTTCTTGCTTCAAGATCTTTTATGATTGCTTTGACTTGTTTTTGATTGGCTTCAATCTTTCCATGTATGAGCAAACTCTTCAGCGTAGGATTGACTCCAATCTTCATAAGTTAATACCTGTTAAATAACTAGCTTGGAAATAGGAGTTAGTCTTTTCCTATAACTAGGAAACATATAAAGATAATATCTTTTAGAGATAATATCTTTCCATATATATATGAAACACATAACTCCATATTACATTCAATCTTTAAACGAATTATACTGAATATAGATAAGGAACAAAAGATTGAAACAAGTGATAAAGATTTGCATAAGAATAGAGATATAGATTTAAAAGGAAACATATCTTTATAAACTAATCTCCTTATATCTTTTAGGAAACATCTTTCCTTACCACTTTGATATTCTCAATTTACGCATATTAAACCTTTAAGATCATATGAGAATATATCCTGCATACTGTAGAACAAATAATAATCAATAAAGAACAGTTATGCAGATTTACAGAACAAGACAGAATTCTGCAGAACAGCAGGTTGGAACTGTGGTTGCAACTGAGGTTGCAACTGGTACTTGAAACCACCAACGCTGTCTCAGCAGGTTGTAGAAACCTATCAACATAGGTTGTAACTGAGGTTGTAACATTGCTTGTAACCTAACAACAGTTGTCTCAGTAGGTTGTAACTGAGGTTGCAACATTGCTTGAAACCTAACAACTCTGTCTTAGTTCATAATAAACAGATAGGATTATTTAGTGAAAATCATTAGACAACAAATAGAATTTAGACCAGAAATCTGGTCCTAACAATCTCCCCCTTTGTCATTGGTTTTGACAAATCATCTAAGTTTATATAAACACTAATCCACCTGCAATTAGTTAGCAGTACAGTCTTTTACTGTATTTCATTTATCAGTGCTTTTGTAACACCTATTTAGCTCCCCCTGCAAGTTAGAATAGCAGGTATCATATAAGCACAGAATGTATCCATTCACATAGTTTCAGAACAGATTCAATTTTAAAAAAATAGTCATACTTCAAAAAACAAATTGCAGAAATTGTAAGGCCAAACAATGCTGGCACAGAATAGTCTTAATACATCAATTGTAACTGAACTTTAAAACAGCAACATAAAGTTTGACATTGAAATTAAAGCTTGAAACTGTAAACATTAAAGTGAACCATAAACTCATCTCCCCCTATTTGTCATAAGCCAGACAAACTAGTAACCAAACTAAGCTTCCTTTCACAGTGAATTTCCCTACCAGCAAAGGCCCTAAACCTCCTATACGTTTTCCTACTCCAGAACCTAGGATCAACCTCATTAAACTAGGATTTTTGGTTAATAGAAAGAGAGAGAGAGTAATACTGATAATTGTGATTGTTTTGGGATATTAAAAAGAGTTTAGTATAAATAGCAATAAAGTCCATATCCTTTTGTAATTGGAAAGAGATACATGCAAATCAATTATGAAACAGATTTTGGCTAAAAATTAGGAAATATCTTATCAATCAGTTTAAAGAAATCACAGCAAGATCACGAAGGACAGATAAATCCAGCCAAATATACAGATAAACATTCCTTTTGCAAAACAGATTGATCCAAAATTTGAAAATTCAAAAGTTGAAGCTTATGAAAGAATTTTGATCATATTAAAACAAAAAAAACATTTAAAAGATATCTAATTTTTCAGAAAAACAAAAATCTAGCAATTTACCCAAGAAAATATGTTTATCATTGAATAACTCTAATAAAGATTAGATTTCAGGAGCTTATATTGAGCAAATCCGTTTTTATCTCTACACAAAAACTAGTCTGATGACCTCATCAAGGAAAGAGTATAAGTGATGTCAAAATTTTACAAGACTTTGTCTTGACATTTATAATATAGACTGAGGTTTCAACTGATGTTGCAACTGAGCTTACAACCAGTATTTTTAACACGAGGTTTCAACCGGAGTTGTAACTGTACTTCCAACTAGCTATTGAAAGCATGAGGTTTCAACTGATGTTGCAACTTAACTTGCAACCAACCAAAAAAATGCACTTCGTGCTAGCAACTCTATTACCAGAGAGGTTTTCAAGGACAAGTTACCTCACATCTGTTTTTGAGACATCAAAAAGCGGCTTTTTCAAAACAAAAACATCATAGCTCAAGTAAGACTTAGCCTTAGAAGTAAAAATTATTGAAGGTACTCAATACAGACATATTTAGCAAGAATATTCAATTAGATTGATAATGACATACCCCTATGTCACTTCTTAATGATTCAAACTTGTTTGTATCAAGGGGTTTAGTGAAAATATCTGCTAATTGTCTTTCAGTTGAAACATGTTCTAAAATTAAGCTCTTTTCTTCAACTAGTTCTCTAATAAAATGATGCCTTAGATCAATATGTTTGGTTCTGGAATGTTGAACTGGATTTTTAGCTAAATCTATAGCACTTTTGTTATCACAAAACAGAGTTAATATCTCTTGTTTAACATTATAATCAGTTAACATCTGTTTCATCCAAATTAGTTGAGTGCATCCACTTCCAGCTGCAACATATTCTGCCTCAGCAGTAGATAAAGATATGCAATTTTGCTTTTTACTGAACCAAGAAACAAGATTGTTTCCAAAATAAAAACAACCACCAGAAGTACTCTTTCTATCATCTATGCTTCCTGCCCAATCTGCATCACAGTAGCCACTAAGAAAATGGTTTGTATCTTTAGAATACCATAGGCCTAGATGAGGTGTTCCTTTTACATACCTTAGAATTCTTTTGACAGCTAGAAGATGAGGTTCTAAAGGATTTGCTTGATATCTGGCACATACTCCTACACTTAAACAAAGGTCTGGTCTACTAGCAGTTAAATACAGCAAGCTTCCAATCATGGATCTATAAAGACTAGGACAAACATTTTTTCCTTTATCATTTTTAGACAGTTTAAGGGTAGTACTCATAGGAGTTCTCTTTTCTTTACTCTCACTTAGACCAAACTTCTTAACAAGATTGTCTGCATACTTACTCTGACATAGAAAAATCCCTTTCTCATTCTGTTTAACTTGTAATCCTAGAAAGTAATTCAATTCACCTCCACCACTCATTTCAAATTCTTTCTTCATATCAGAAATGAATTCTTCTATCTTCTTATTAGAAGATGAGCCAAAAACAATGTCATCAACATATATTTGAGCAACTATTATATCCTTTGTAGTTTTCTTTGTAAACAGAGTTTTATCAACTCCCCCTCTTTTAAAACCTTTTTCAAGCAAAAACTTGGTTAATCTATCATACCAAGCTCTAGGGGCTTGCTTAAGACCATACAAGGCCTTCTTCAGCAAATAAACATGTTCAGGAAAGTTAGGATCTTCAAATCCCTTAGGTTGACAGACATAAACCTCTTCATTGATCACACCATTAAGAAAAGCACTCTTTATGTCAAGTTGAAACAGTTTAAAATCATACAGACATGCAAGAGATAGTAGCATTCTAATGGATTCAATTCTAGCTACAGGAGCAAAGGTTTCATCAAAGTCAATTCCCTCAATTTGTGTATAACCCTGAGCTACCAACCTAGCTTTATTCCTGATAATCACTCCATCCTCATCACTTTTATTTCTAAAAATCCATTTAGTCCCTATAACATTTTTATTAGAAGGTCTGGGTACTAAAGTCCATACATCATTTCTCTCAAATTGAGCCAATTCATCCTGCATAGCTAAAATCCATTCACTATCTTCTAGAGCTTCTTTTATATTCTTAAGTTCTAACTGAGAGATATAACAAGCAAAGTGAACAATATTATTTCTTTTACCTCTGGTTTTCATACCTGAAGTAACTTCTCCTATGACATTGTCAAGAGAATGATTTTTCTGAGTCCTTACATAGCGAGGCCTGCTAGTTGACTGAGCATGAGAACTTTCTTCTTCTTCTTCAGATTCAGCAGCATTCTGGGTTTCAACTGCGGTTCCAACCTCAGTTCCAACCTCTGTAACAATCTCGGTTGTAACTTCAGTTTCAACTGGACTTCCAACCTCTATGGGACTGCTTGTTTGCTGAACTTCTGCTTTCTCTTTTTCTGCAATCTCAGATTGTTCATCATCACCTATATTCTCATCAACAGTTTTTAGGTCATCAAATAACACATTATAAGATTCCATAACACAGTTTGTTCTTTGATTAAAGACTCTAAAAGCTCTACTATTCTGAGGCAATTCTTTTTCAGCTTTTTCAAACACATAGCAGCTGTTTGTTGATCTGACTCCAGTCATGACCAAATCATTGTTAAGATCAGTAATTAGACACCTATTTTTGTTGAATTTAACAATCATCTTGTTGTCACATAGTTGACTAATACTAATAAGATTAGCTTTTAGTCCATCTACAAGAAAAACATCATCAATATTAGGCATTCCAGGTTTGCTTAATGTACCTTTACCAACAATTTTACCTGTATCTCCACCTCCAAACACAACAGTGTTACCTGTAAGAATGGTGACATTTTTTAGGAGACTTGCAGTACCTGTCATATGCTTAGAGCATCCACTGTCAAAATACCAATCATTAGAAGTAACAGCATTCAAAGAGTTAATAACAGCTTTGTTGTTAGCAATTAAAGTTGCTTTTTCTTTAACTTTCCAGACCCATTTCAAATTTTTATTGACAGAAGCCAACCAGGTTTTCTGGGAAATATACTTTCTGTTTCTTTTTAAATAACACTGGATTTCAGAATGACCAGGTTTTTTACAGAAATTACACAACTTCAACCTAAAGTTATTTTTATCCCTAAAGCTATTCAGTTTATTCATGGTTGCAACTTTGGTTGTAACTGAGCTTCCAACCTTCTTTACATAAATCTGAGTTTTATTCTTGGTTGCAACTCTGGTTGCAACTGAGCTTCTAACCTTGTGGTCAAAATCATGAGTTTTAGCTTTAGCAACAGCTTCAATAAAAGTAGTTTTTCTTGTACTCTTACCACCATAGTAACCTAGACCACTGATATCTTTGGAGCCTCTAGAATATGACAGCATGTCATCTAATTTATCTGAAGCAGAAACATTCAGCAATTTTATTATCTTTTTAGTTTCAGTAAGTTCAGCCAGTTGTAATTTAAGCTTCTCAGTAAGACTTTTAACCTCATCCTTTAGATCAACATTCAGTTTGCTCATGATCAAGGATTGTTTACTCCGACATTTATACTTTTCATACAGAACAAGGTATTGCTTAGTAATGTTTTCATCAGAAGGCTCTTCCTCATCACTGCTATATGTTTCAAAGGCAGTTGTAACTGGGGTTGAAACCTGCTCACAGTCACTTTCATAAGTAGGTTCTTTTTCAGTGATTATTCCCATGAAATTAACAAAATTGGAACCATCCTCTTCATCACTGTTACTCTCAGAATCACTATCACTATGAGTGGTTATATAAGCATTTTTGTTTTTTTTAAAGTGTTTGCACACTCAGCCTGAATATGACCAAAACCTCTACATTCTCTACACTGAATCTCTTTAGGTTTGTATTCTTTGTTATCCTTTTCTTTGGAATTCCACTTTCCTGTAGAGTTATTATTGAACCTAGACTCTGTCTTAAACTGGTTATCCTTTTTCTGAAAGTTTTTAGATGAACCAGTATCATCCTCCTTTTTCTTATAAAACTTCTTGTACACCTTTTTTGCAAATAAAGCTAGTTGTTCTTCATCACTCATTTTATCACAGGCATTAGATTCAGATTTCTTAGCTTGAAATGCTATTCCCTTTTCTGGTCTTTTATGTTTGAAGAATTTCAGTTCATGAGTACTTAGATTTCCTATGAGTTCTTCAAGTTTAAGATTATCTAAGTCAGTTGATTCTTCAATAGCTGTGACCTTAATTTCAAACCTTTCTGGGAGTGACCTAAGAGTTTTCTTAACAAGTTTAGCATCACTGTATTTTTCACCTAAGGTTCCAGCTTGATGAGCAATGTGGCAGATTCTACCATTAAATTGTTCAATGTTTTCATCTTTCTCCATTCTTAAGTTCTCAAATTGGGTAGTTAACTGTTGAAGTTTGAAAGCTTTTACTTTAGTGGTTCCTTCAAAAGTAACTTGCAAAATATCCCATGCTTCTTTAGCTGTTTCACAATGAGAGATATACCTGAATACGCTGAGAGTTACACCAGCAAAAATCAAGTTTATGGCTGTTGAGTTGGCACTTGATTTTCTGTCTTCTTCAGCAGACCATCTGTTTTCAGGTAAGAGAATCAGTTCTCCTTCATTATCCATGGTAGTTGGAGCCTCCCATCCATACATAACAGTCTTCCATGCATGTTCATTCTGCTGTTTGATGAAAGACCTCATTCTAATTTTCCATACTCCATAGTTTACTCCTCCTTCAAGCAATGGAGGTTTGTTGAAGGCGTTTCCTTCCCTCATTAAGTTCATTGTTACTAGAACACAGGATCCACACTAAGTAAGATCTAGTGTGAAGCTCTGATACCAATTGAAATTCCTATCCGCTGTTCTAGTTGCAGTTTTGCAGTCAGGTTCCAAGTGAGGTTGCAACCACAGTTGGAACCACGTGTATAAATGGACAGAACTGTAAAAAGTTAAATGTACTTGAAATAAATCACACGCACATTTAACAACGGAGTTCACCAAACTAGGCTACGTCTCCGGGGCACTTACCCAGATTATGATATTATAAAAGCTTACAATATAGGACTCAAGTCTTAATGAAAAACTCTTAGACTCCCTCTAGGTTTTTCTGCCTATCTCTATATTTCTCCTACTCTATAACTATCAAATATAAATCAATGGCATCCCACCATTGTTTTCTTATTTAAAGCTCACGTGTATTCTCTCAAGAATGGGTTCTTTATAATTTAGAACACACACATTTTACAAGCTAGGTTATCAACTATTTATACAAGTAAAACAATCTTCTTGCTTCAAGATCTTTTATGATTGCTTTGACTTGTTTTTGATTGGCTTCAATCTTTCCATGTATGAGCAAACTCTTCAGCGTAGGATTGACTCCAATCTTCATAAGTTAATACCTGTTAAATAACTAGCTTGGAAATAGGAGTTAGTCTTTTCCTATAACTAGGAAACATATAAAGATAATATCTTTTAGAGATAATATCTTTCCATATATATATGAAACACATAACTCCATATTACATTCAATCTTTAAACGAATTATACTGAATATAGATAAGGAACAAAAGATTGAAACAAGTGATAAAGATTTGCATAAGAATAGAGATATAGATTTAAAAGGAAACATATCTTTATAAACTAATCTCCTTATATCTTTTAGGAAACATCTTTCCTTACCACTTTGATATTCTCAATTTACGCATATTAAACCTTTAAGATCATATGAGAATATATCCTGCATACTGTAGAACAAATAATAATCAATAAAGAACAGTTATGCAGATTTACAGAACAAGACAGAATTCTGCAGAACAGCAGGTTGGAACTGTGGTTGCAACTGAGGTTGCAACTGGTACTTGAAACCACCAACGCTGTCTCAGCAGGTTGTAGAAACCTATCAACATAGGTTGTAACTGAGGTTGTAACATTGCTTGTAACCTAACAACAGTTGTCTCAGTAGGTTGTAACTGAGGTTGCAACATTGCTTGAAACCTAACAACTCTGTCTTAGTTCATAATAAACAGATAGGATTATTTAGTGAAAACCATTAGACAACAAATAGAATTTAGACAAGAAATCTGGTCCTAACACATCTCATCTTGGCGATAAAACTGTGAAGCGTAAACCTACAACATGGGCCATTCTCGAACATTAATCTCTTGATACTCATTAATATTCCTTAGAATGTTGCGAGTATAGTACACAAATGGGAGCACAAGTTAAAGGGATACATTGTGTATGTTGACCACATCATTCTAAAAACAGGTCTATCTTGCACATAAGAATGAAGCGAAGAGACTGTTCTTTCTGATCTTGTTTGCAAAATGCAATTCTTCATAGACTAGTTTGGGTTTTAGTTTTAAACAAATAAACTGGTCTAACCGCGGCTAAGAAGAAAATGTTAGATTATGTACTCTACAGCATCTTACTTCCAACCAAATACAGGATCAACCAAATACGGGAAGGAACACAAAGAAAGGCTCAATTAAGTTGCAACGAACAATCTGTAAATATTGCCATCAAAAGAAACAATAGTGGTCTACAGTGCTTAGAAAGGACAGCGAGAGACACTGAGACAGTAAGGAATCGGTTGAAAAGCACAAACATTTAATCCCGTGACATACATTTATACATACATGGTACAAAACCAAATGCTGCAGCAGTATCTTTTTCCTGGCTCAACATGGTCTTTACATATATACTAAATTGACATAGTTCAAAGCTATTCTACAAATCGCCTACTTGAATTGGACAAGAAAACTACAATGTACCCATGTTCCTCTAGCTGTGCTTCTCGCAACTTAGTTGTATAAATATGGCTGGAATTCCCAATATATCTGAGAATAACTTGCCAAAAATTTCCCCAAAATAATTAAAATAGTTGTCAACGTGGTTTTCTTCGTCCCTGAATGTATCATACAAGTCAGATTACTGCTTATTCGGGTTAACCGGTAAGCATCTTCTCTTAATTTAATGTTTCTAGATTTCTTTTCATTTAGTTCAGAAGCACCTCAGTTTTCACTTTCGTCACCAGAGAAGGAGACCGAGTTGTCTGCCAGTAATTCATCCCTGGTATGATTAGGATGAGGCGCTTCGTATTTACCATGTCCCGTTTCTTCAGGACTTGCCACCTCATCACCACCCAACTTTTCCTGCAAAATAAACTCGCGTCATATTGAGGAAAGAATGGACAAAAATTACATGCGTAAACACGGTCTTGTTCGGTTCAGCTTCTAAGCTCAGCCTTTTTTGCTTAAAACCTGGGGTATATTTCACTGATCCTCTTAAAAGCTGAGCATTTATGAATATTTTTCCAGAAAAACATGAACCTAGTTTTTTTTGAAATCAAGTTTTAGTTTATCAGCCTAACAACCCATAGAAACTGTGTGATTGTGCGTGTGTGATTGTGTGCATGACAGAGAGAGAGGAGAGGAAAAGAAGGGGGTTGTGGAGTTTTTACCCTCAGAGCAGCATTTTCGGCCCTCAACTTCTCAGATTCTTGGACTAAATGATGTATTTCATAACTGAGACTACTATTTTCCTTCTTCAGATTTTCGAATCTTTCCATCAGTTCCTCCACTTCAGCCTAAAATGAGTGAAAATTTTAGTGTGACTGGCAAAGCAAAGAAATTAAGGCAACTGTCGAGGTCTAAATTTGGTTGCAGCTTTGAAGCTCAGATTCTTCATTATTCAGCTTATTCTAGACTGCTATTGGTTAATCAGCTTAAAAACCCAAACTTTTCTTGTTATTTGCCTAACGATGCTAAAAAACTTTAAACTGAAGGAACCCAGCTTTTTTCTTATTTCAACCATTAAAAATCAGCAAACCAACATGCCTGGAACCTAATATACCTGCTTTCTCATTCTCGACTTCCTAGCAGATTCTCTATTAGCCTGTTTCCGTTTCTCCCTCTTCATATACCGATCGTCCTGTGAATACTGAACAAGAATAAGCTTGCAAATGCCATTTTTTCAGCAATCTTTGATATAAACATTATTATGCCAGTAGGCTTGTTATGCTTACTCTACCGTGGACCTTGTGCCTTAGTCTTAATAACAAAATAACTATTCGCGCTTACGTCAATACAAAACATCCACATTGATATATATATAACTATGCCAGTAATCTTGTTATGCTTACTCTACCATGGACCTTGTGCCTTAGTTTTAATAAGAAAATAACTATGCGCTCTCATGATAAGTTTTACAGTTTAGGCTAAAAACATGCCAATATAAAAATTCCACATTGCGTGGCTAGATAATTGTCCTTAAAGTATTAACACAAAGGAAAATAATTTGCTTACTTTTGGTTTTGCATCACTAAAGTCACAAGCAGCATCAACACCTTGATCTTGACTGCAAATAAACAGTAAATGTCAATTACTAAACTTTGATTTATAAATATTAACAGTTGTTGATGGCCAGTAGAGAGCACAAGTGAAACACCAGATTTCCTTTTCCTAGTTTCTACTAGCAACTCATATAGAGATAGATAGAAAAAGTGTGCTAACACACCTCCACGATGAATTTTCTTCATCTACCTCAGCACCATCATTAGGCACTGGTGTTGAGATTGTTTCCAACCTTTTCACCTTCTTCGATAATTTTTTATCCCTTGTGTCTGATCGTTTAGATGGTTGTTGGGGACTTGATGGAGATGCTACCTGTTTGAAAGCAACAGTGTAAGGTTTACATTCTTTGAATTTTGGAATACAAGAACCCTAGTAGGAAGAATTAAATACAAAATTACAAGGGGTACACCACAGGAGTTCATCATAAGCTCAATATCTATATAAACTGCCATAACTATCCTTTCTGTGCAAGTAGCCCTAAAGGATGAAGTAGTGTTCTCCAAATGTATTATGCCATAGTGGCTAAAACTATTTTTTGTACCAGCGTTCTCAAAGTGTTACCTTTGAGATGCACCTTCCCTAGAGAAATAATCCCTCCCAATATCCAATAGCACTTGCCAAGAGTTTAATGCTTGCGGGTCTCATTTTGCTTTAGTTAAGTTTTGAGTTTTATTTTTTCCAGATTGTAAACTCATTTAGTATGTGGTGTTGGGTTTGATTAAGTTGAGCTTGATAAATGAGAGTCCCAACATCTGATTTTAGAGAACAAGGCTACCCACTGTAGTTTCCTTTTCATTCTCAACCCACATAAAAAAATGAACCCCTTAACAAACGCCAAAAATTGCTTTACAAAACTGCATCGCAAACAAGTTCTTTCTACAAGAATGTCCATCTTAAACCAAGAAGTCCACCAAATTGGCCTTCAATGGATGCTGGGAAAACTGCTATTAATAAACACTATCCAGTACACCTCATCATAAATATCCTAATCACAAGTTTATGGTAAGACAACCTTTTTGGGGGATTAAGTTGGTAAGATTACTACTTAAGATCTAAACCTACCACATTTGTGGAACTTTTTCCAAAATAATGTGAATAGTTGGTCTAATAATAAGCCAAAATGAGAACAAATCTTCCAAATGCAGTGCCACGCATAAATACTTTCACGAACTATAGAATACGATAATTATAGAATCCAACACCCACAGAAATCCTATCAGGGTAAAAAGTATAGGCTGATGGAGAAAACAACTCCAATTCTTCCGCGTGTAACGACAAAGAGGATCTGAAACGTTTTCTTATCACAATTCTTATCAATATTCAGTGGCGTGCAACACTTTAGTCAAAGAAAAGTGTACAAAATGACAGCAGCCAAATGGAACTATAAAACATACAAGCAACTCGTCAGTTGTTAATAAATTATTTAATAAATCAGCTAACTGGAACCATAAATCATTCATTTTATAGATCCAGTACTATTGATAACCCCAAATATCAGCTCACATTCGAATAACATGAATCGTGAATGTAGCTTAAAAAAAAGAACATAGAACATATAGAACAGCACCACTTACAAGAGGCACAGCAGGATGAGCATAGACAACACCAGGAGGATAAACTGGCTGGTAAGGGACTCCATAAGGTGGCATCCCCTACAGTACAATTTTATCAAAGCAAAATATCCGCTTAATACAAGGTTATAATCAGGCCAATAAAGCTAATACTGTGATGATTTTCATGCAACTCAAAATCAAGTTAACCTGAGCTGGACCCCACATTTGGTGAGGATGACCGGTCATCATAGGCGAGCCCATGTATGGAGGCGGCATAGGTACTCCAGGCCCATAATATGACTGAAAATGAATTATAAAATTTAAGATAGCTGGTAACTCAGCCAAACAAGACGAAAAGAAAAAAAAGTCTATTATTTAAATTTCAGAATGCCATATTAGGTTTCAGATCATAGAAAATACCTGCATAGCTGCCCAATCTGGATACGGATGGGTATTTGTTGGTTCCTGCAAATGAAAATAAATATTGACCAACTAAAACTTGGTTTCATTATCGAATTGGATTTCCTTTACCAAAATACTGTCAAGATATAGGTATTTTTTTCCAGAGCAACACAACTTTAGAATTTTAAAATGTAAAAGGCAAGCACACCAACAAGGACAATAACATCCTAGCCATTGTCGAGATTCTAAAGGATCAAAGAAGTCATTATAAGTATATTACAAAAGTTCGCACACAAGAACGCATTTGCATCTCAAAAAGGTGCAGATAATGTGCACATATTCAGGTAGCACGTCAGTAGATACTCTAGCACGGAGCTAGTTGTCATAGACTCCTTCGTATTTTCTATCAAAAGTAGAGAAGAGGTTCACGTTTAATAATATTTGTTAATCTACTACTGCCAAAAAGAGACATTCCAAGAGAAGCTAACCTGTCTGGACGGAGACTCTTTCCTAGACTTTTGAGATGTCATGCTTTCGCTGAAACAGAAAGGACAAGTTCCAGATCAGGATATTTTTACTGCTCTGCATAAGATACAGAGTTATTTAACAAAGTTTACAATGTAAAATAAAGAACAAAGTACTAACTAGAAATCATAAAAACAAAGAGGTAAAAAGGAAAGCCATCATATTAAATGAATGGATTAGTGTTCTTCCAAATGTACTCCATGCTTAGTGAGAAACATGCTTAATGAGAAACATTGTTCCAAATTGTAAAGAATCGGTGGAGCATTATCTTTTCATCTTGACATTATCAGTTATGTCACACAATATATTCATTTCTCCAAGCTTGTGCTCAGAGTTTTCTAACAGATTATTGAAAACAATACTTCTGCAATCCTGTATTACTGCTACACCTAATTCTTTTCGCAAGTAAAAGACGCAAGAAAACAATACAAGATTACGAAAAGTATGAAATCATGACACTGTTGTTGTTGCCAAAATTCTTAAATCTTAAAAATCAATACGTAGTACCATGCTGTATTCCCCAACAGACAACTTCAATGTTAGAATCTCAACTGTAACTCGACTTATATTCTTAGAGAGAGATTACTTTTTTCTAATGTCCGTAACACGTCAAGTCAGAAACTGGTTTCGATTATTTTTGGTCTTGCCATTGTTATCGAATACCAACTAGTAGCACTACGTTACATATACTAGGACTAGTGTTGTGGAATATCAACCATCATAAACTCAATGTCCGTGACAAACTAACAAAATTTTCAAATAACAACACTATCCAAGTCCTGAAACCCTTTCGAAAGAAACATAATTCCACCTAAAGGTCCTAAACATTCCAAATTTTTAAAAGCCCCTTCGCTCACGACTCTTAGAGTCTCACACAAGTGACACAACTCTACTTCCTTCACTCCACATATCATTATCAGTAAAAAAAGCAACAGTTTTTTTTTACCACTAATCCCTTTTGGAAACAGAAGTAACCTTGCCAGCTCCACTAATCCCTCTCCCTTCAGTTAAAACTACTTGAAGTGTTAAACTTTTATGCGGGCTTGACACTACTCAAGCAAGTGACCATCAGTAAGGAAATAAGTGGCTATTTCTTGAAAATAAAAGCAAGTTCATTCAACTTAAAAACAATTCAGGTTTTCAACCCACGTTGGAACTAATGAGAGAAAGAACAAAAACTTGAGCTTTAAATCAGCAAACCAACAACCGCTAATTTTAATTGCTTTTCGGAGTTTTCTCAATAACAATAAATTATTCAATACTGTTCCCCCTGCCAGCTTAAGATTTTACGGGTTGACAACATAAAATAAAATAAAATCCAACAGGTCATTAGTTTAAATCTCAACACGTCGCTATAAACTACACAGTTTCAATCTTTCCTGTATCTACCTAAAAGCTTAAGAGAGCAAACATAGTTGAATAGCCCCACAACAGAACAGTACATATGCAACAAATACTATCTGTAAACACCAAGTTTAAAATTAACTTTTTTTATCCACAATCAAACTTAAAGTTCAACAGTATTTAATTTCAAAACAAATATAAACCACAAGCTTGATCAATATATAGTCGATGTGGGATAATAATAAACTCTAACACAAACCAAATAAATAAATTAACCACAAAGAAACAGGTAGTTTTAGATACAGAACAAGGTATACAGCACAAGAGATCAATCAAACAATAGTTGAATTACCCCCACAATATAACAGTACATAATCGAGAAGAAATAAAACAAGCATAAACAAATTAAAATACCCTTTAATTTAGTCACGTGATGACATATGTGACAGTTTCTGAGATCGATTTGGCCAGAAAAGTCTGGTTTTTGAAAAAAGAATGAAGTTTGGTACTTAAACTGTTAATGGTGATAGTTTGGTACCTCATTTGTTAACTTGTGGTAGTTGGGTGTACTAAACGTATTTTTTCCCGTTAAATATTCCCACAATAGAACGGTACATAAGCAAAAAACACTATCTGTAACCACAAAGTTTAAAGTCAACTTCTTTTATCCGTAACCAAACCTAAAGTTCGACAGTAATTAGTCCAAAACACAAACTAACTAGACGAATTAACCTCATAGAAACTGTTAATTAAGATCATTGTTTTAAAAAAAAGCGCGCTCCGTAGTAAAAAAGTTCGATTCAAAGCTTAGAAAAAGCTTTAAAAGCTCATTTTCCTGCTCTTTACGCCGTCAAAAACTTACGCTTTTAGCGTAAATCTTGCAAAAACGCTAAAGCTAAAATTCTGCTTTTTTAAAACACTGATTTAGATACAGAACAAGGTATATACATCTCAAGAGATCAATCAAACAATAATTGAATTTCAATTACCCTTGCAATATAACAGTACATAACACAATAAACAAAACAAGCATAATAAACACACTAAACTCGGTAAAACACAAAGTGGAAAAATAAACCTCATTAATCCATAATCAAATCTGAAATTCAAAAGTATAATCAGTTCAAATAGCTCAAACCAGCTAAAATATTTAAATATGTACATATACACACAAGAAAATATCACCTCAATACTTAAAAAAAACACATTTAAAAGAACACCTAGCCTAAAATACTCATTATTCAGATACCAAACCAGATTACTACTAAAAATATGATCTATATGGTTTTTTTACTTTTTTATTAATTGTTTCTAGGTTTATTCTTTGTATAATTAGTTCTCATTGAATTTTTAGCAAATTTAATTGGCTAATCTAAATAAATATATATATGTACCTATAAGAATGCCACGTCAGCAAAATCGAAAAATTTAACCCTCGCTTTTACTCTCCGGGAGCATAATCAGCGAGATCACAGGAGAGAGAGAGAGAGATATGCCACGTCAGCAGGGGAGAGAGATAGATAGATAGAGAGAGAGAGATATTAAACAGGTGTTGACCTATTACGTGTTAAATGAATCGATGATTAGGTGTGTAGTTGTTATCCTGGCCGTACACGTGGCGTGTGTTAGTTTGCCAGCTAGTAACCCTCGTCACCTGGCCTAACTAATGTTTGTCGATTCCCACCTTTGAGCCCCGCCACATGCTTATGACACGTGGTGGCCCTTTTCACTAAGTGTGCGAAAAAAAAACCGGCCCGATCCGACTCCCAAACCAATCTTCTGCGGGTTAGGTCGAGATTAACGTTTTCAAAGTATGGATCCAACTCGAAACGCATCTAGATGTGCAAGAAGGGATATTACCGACTGGGTCGTATTGGAATCTGAAACTTCGGATCCGGAGGGTCCGGTCGATAATTACAAAATGATATGATCCAGAATGACTTGTTCAATTCCAAAACATAAAACACATGAAAACTTTGCATCTGAATTGGATTGTATCTTTCAGATCTAGATCGGATTGAATTCTTAAAATTTTAAATCCGGACCGGATCTTTTTGGATTCGACCCGTGTACTGTGTGCGAGTTGGTTTGAGTTAGAATTCTCAAATCGCATGCTAACCCAAATCATAACAACGGATGAAAAAAGAGCGACTGAACCCTATCTGTCATGACCCATCACTATGGAGCCTCTTATTCGTCAAAACGGGACAAAATGATGACAAACTCTCAAATAATCTTACCAGACCCAACCCTCACTAAATCAGTTGCTTCAATTGTAGCCTCTAGTAATACAACAAAAAGATTGAACTTGGAAAAATCGGATCCTTTTATAGGGTAATAATTGATACAATCATCAACGGAGGATATTGTCGTTTAAGTATACTGTTATAGGTAATTTTTCACATGAAAAACCTAATATTGAGATTATTAAAAAAGTTTTCAGTAAAATGGATCTCGAAGCTAGTTATCAAATAAGAGTGTTGGATAATTAGCATATTTTAATTATGTGCTATCTCGAGAATAATTTTCAATGCATTTGGATTAAAAAAAATCGTTTATTGATGATAGTCATATGAGAACATTTAATTGATTATATGATTTGAATTCTGATGTTGAATCGTCTCTTATAGCCGTTTGTATCTCGCTTCCTAAGTTGCCAATTCTCTTATATAGAACCTCTAGCATTTTTTCAACTGCTACTACTTTTGAAAAATCCCCTAAAATGGATGAACCTACTTATAGTTTTGCAAGACCCGACATAGCCTTTGAAGTCGATTTAACATTAAATTTTATGCACAAAGTTCGAATTGGCTACGGTGAAAAATATTATACTTACGGAAATTTATTACTATTTTTGTTTCTTTTGAAACAAAATGAAGACAAATGCAGGTTTTAGGAGCAAAATGAAAAATAAGATAAAAAGTAGGATATAAAACAAGGGCTAATTAAATTCAAAGGTCAAATTATTCAATAAGAAAATCTCTCAACAAGCTCACCAATGACAAAGGGGAAGAACAACATAACAACAGAATAGTGAGTTATGAGTAAGTTCAGCAAAAAATGTGAAGAATGAAAGAGTACAGAAATGAGTGGATTTGATAATTGATGAAGGGGAATAGATTGTTACAAAATGAAAAATGACACACCTTTAATTCTGATGATAAATGAAAAGTAATAATGTTTAGACCGGACCGCCCGGATCCCAACAGTGAATCGAAAGTGGTGTAAAAATCTCAAAATACGTGATTGATGATAAAAAGAAAGCGGTAAAAGATAGAGTTGAATTTAGTCGCACTTTAGAAAATTAAGCCAATGAAGTACTCTTTGAAGGTGAACCTAGTGAAAAGAGTAATTTTAACACTTTCCCTGCTAATAAGACACTAAACTTAGAGGATTTTCACTGAGACATGGTGATTTTAGCTTATATAAGGGCATCTTTATCGCAGATGGGTTGCGGTGGGTGTAACCGCACATCAGCCTCTAATCACGTTTATCGGACGGAGTAGAGAGTGTGGGTTGCGGAGGGGTGTAGCCTCCCTCTCTCTCTCTTCTCTCTTTTTGGGCTTCGCTGCCAACACCTGTCTGTGTTGGCTCCGTGTTGATAATTACAGAGATTGTTCCTTGTACAATTACAAATCAGTCCCTGTATTTTGTATTGTATTAAAAAAAATCATACCGTTATAATTACTCCGTTGGTCCTGTAGTTTCAAATTATTGCGATTTAGTCCTTATAACGGTAATAAACAGTAATATTAGTAATTTTTAAGTTTTCTAAACTTTTAAATTATACAAATAGGTCCTAAATAATGGCTAGTTATATTTTTTTTCAGTCTAAAATGTTAAAAAAAATTAATTTTGACTCATTTCTCTCCCTATATAAACACACACATTTTCATTCAAACCACACAATTTTCTCACTCATATTATTTTTCATATATCACTAAACATATTTATTCTTTACAATTGGCCAATTATGGTGGTGATAATTTCAATTACCCAATAAATCCCGATGATGAAACGTATTACGTGTCTTCCTCCCAATATCATTCCTCTCAATATACATACGACAACTCACCTCAATATTCAACCCAATCTTTCGAACCCCAATTTTCTCAACCTTCAAAACGCATCCCAAGAAAAAAAAACCAAACTCAAACCGATACAAATACGATTGATCGAAAACTGTGGACCGAATATGAAGATGAGCGACTTTGTAAAAGTTGGTGTAATATATCAACCGATAGGATTGTTGGCAATGAACAAGCAAAATGGCAATACTGGTTGAAAATTCATGCCGATTACCACCACGAGTTACCCGATGGATGGCATTCTCAGCGTTCGTCGGAAATGTTGCGCCACCACTTTGGCGATGTGAGTAAAAGGGTGAAAAAATTCCAAGCATATTTTAACCACGAGGAAAGGAGGCAAAAAAGCAGGAGAGTGGACCACGATGTGGTATGATTTTATAAACTTTTGCATAATTTTTTAATTAGTAATATACATTAGTTTTTTAATTATCAACTTGTTTATTTAGACTAATTACAATAATTTTTTAATAAATTTTTAGTATAAAGCCGCGGAACTCGATTTTTTCGAAGATATGGGTGAACCCTTTAAAGATCATTGTTGTTTTATCATTTTGAAAGATCAACCAAAATGGCACACCCATATTTAAGAAGATAAAATAAAAAAATAAAAAACTAATGTAGAGAGTGGATCAAAATCAACCGGTTTTGATATCGATGATGACGTAATTGAAGAAGTATCGATTTCGAATAAGTTAGAGAGGCCAAAAGATAGAAAAGCCGCAAAGGCAGAGGCCTCTAGAAATTCTAGTTCGTCATCTAGTGTAGTGGATTTTATGACTTCTTATAGAGAGGAACAAAGTGCGAGATATCAATATCAGTGAGTAACATGTCGGCAATGACGGCTGCAGCTAAAGAGAAAACGGCTGCATCTAGAGAGGAATCGCGTGCACAATTTTGAGAGATGCAAGAAAGGATTATGGAATTAGATCCCGATGATCCGAATATCACGACAGGTAGATGAAACTGGATCATACCAAAACAAGTTGAAATCATACGAAATCTTTCGGTTTAATTGATGTAGTTTTAATTTCTTATTTGATGTTATTTTTATTTTCAATTGATGTAGTTTTTATTTTTAATTGATGTGATTTTTATTTTTAATTGATCTGATTTTTTTTATTGATGTACTTTTTTATTAATTAATGAAATGAATGTTTCTTTTTATGTTATTTAAATTTTACTAAAGTTTTTAGTTTTTGTTTACAATTATAACTGTTAGGTCCTATTTGCAATAACATTCAAAACTGTTAGAACTTATTTAGTAATTATAATAACATTTGAAACTTAATATTATATTTTTTAAAAAACTTAAGTTAAACCAACACACTAAACCAACACACCGATAAACTTGATCCGTCGCTCCCTACGAACCAACATCTTCAACTTAAGTTGAACCAACATATTAAACCAACACATCGATAAACATGCTCTAATGTATTTCAACGACTATTCCATTATCACGGATCTAGTTGATGCTCATATCTTCCCCCGAGCCAAACTTCAGGTTATTTTAATGATAAATAATAGGGTTTCACAATGTAAAGAAAATATATCAATTAAAGGGTTTGAGAAAATTCAGACAAGAATAAATAATTAGAAGTTGGGTTATTTATAAGTTTCTTTTTAGGTTGTTTTTAATTTTATTTTTCACACTTTTTTTCCCAATAATTTTATTAATAAAATCATAGAATTTCCTTCATTTTTATTTATATATAATAAAATTAAACTATACATATAAACAACATTACAAAAGAAACCAATTAAACTTTAACTTCCACTTTCTCATCCGTTACCACGGTGCTCGATCAAGCATATTGTGTTTCGTGATTTCATTCTACATTATGTTTTAATTTACAAACTTTAATTTGTTTGGATATGTTATGGTTTTATGTTGTACGTTCCACATCTATTGAACGTTTTGGTTTTTTTTTCACGTCGTGCTTAGATAACCCTTAGACCCAATCAAATCCAAAACCGATTCAAATGGATTGGGTTGGATTGGAATTTTAAATTTCGTCAAGCCTAAGTAAACGAACCATGCCATGTGCTACCTTTTAAGATGTTAAATTTAAGAGGTTATGACCAATACAATTCACCAAACTGTATTAACGAAAATTATAACATTTCTTTGCAAAAACTACATTTACCATACAGTAACTCATCACTCACTCCAACACATACCATTTTCACCTCTAAGCACCACCATCATGAAGCACCGCTTATCCAGTATCGTCGGAGCTTCGACAAACTTATCGAATCTCCAGTAAAGCTACGACGAAGTAGAATGAAAATCTGAAAAGCTGTCTGAATCATGGTGGAATGTTCTATACTGATTAGTACGCCAATACTTATAAAAAAAAAATGAGAAAATGAATTTATGATGTTCAACCTCTATCTTTGGTAGCCTACAAAAGTAACAAAACACGTCATATTTGGGGTCCACATTTTGTGCAGTTATTGAGTTAGACTGTAAAATCTCCAGTCACTTTTACAACTATTAGATTAAAAAAATTAGAGTTATATGATACATTTTCAATAACTAATTTAATTTTTTAATTTTTATTATATATTAGACAAATTATGATTTAATAAATTAAAAACAAATTTTACAACACAATAAAAACTCAAATAAAAATATAGAACGCTAGTGGATAGTAAACTAAATTTAATTATTAATTAAAATTTGAAAAAAATAACAACTAAATGTTTATTTTTGAAAACGGGACTTTCAATTGATTGATGTTTTACATTGTAAATTTGTAATGATTTCATTATTTTCTTACATCCCCTAAAATAATTCTTTATTTATACTAATACATGTTTCTAACATTTTCATGCATTAAGCTAGGGGAGGAGACAAAAGAAAATCGTACTTTGAACCATGATTGAAAACACGAAAACGAGTGGTGACAAGAGACAGAATATCACCAAGCAGCAGGATCTTGTAGAAGAAGCAAGAAAGTTATTAGTGGCATTAAAAGGAAAGAGAGAAAATTCGTTTTAGAATATATTCTTTGGAGCCCAAAACAAGGGCAAAAAGATAGGTCAATTATGATCTTTCTACCCATGTCCAAATAATAATTTTAAAAGATTTACTCACTGCGTCTCAAATTGTTGGGTTTATACAAACCTGCGTGTAATTTTAACAGACAAATAATTCATATATAAGTTGTCGACGAAATTGATTTTTTTAAAAGTTAATCACATAGTTTAAACGTTAAACTAAATGAACACAATTTAAAATTTTATATTTCAACAATTTAAATACGAGATATTTGTCAATCAAAATTGCAGAGTCACAATATTTTGAGAAGGAGGAAGTAGTTCGGTAATTATTTTCCATGTACAACAATGAAATCACACTTTTCTCATATCCAGAAATGAAGAAAAACTAAAAAAGAGGTCATCATTTCTTGAAGGAATATATACGTCCAAAGTTGTTACTCTCACTTCTTTCTTTCCCAGTATAGAGTATTGTGTTGGTATTTCTAATTAGTAGCTACTAGCCTAGCTACTACTGAATAATTCAGAATTGACAGTCTTCATATCTTCTTATTTTGCCCGTATGAGATGGGACGGAGTATAGTTAAATTGGAAAATTTATATTTTGACCAGATGTTATACAAAAAAGAAACGGAAACCATCACCACATAACCCTGATATTAATTACCAAGGTATAAATGTGTATTCCATAACCTTTTTTCTGATGGCAATATCTTATATGGAGAACATATTAAAAAAAAATTAGCCCCCGCCGGCATGGTAGATCAATGAGCCCTCACAGTGGGGGTTGTAAACTCAAATTTACATACAAAAAATCCTAATTGATGCCTAAGCATCCTATCACAAAATCCTTTGTAATGGTAGTGGCCAATTTAAGGAAAAACGATTATTTAGTACTTAAGAGGGAGGAGGTTGCGAGTCTATCAGAACCACTACAAATATACAATTAATGTAGGGAAGTTTTCACATGACCGACCTACGTACATAAGAGGGGATAAGCAAGTTAATCAACTCTTTAGATTTAAAGGCTACCATCTCAGTTGCAGTTATAGACTATAACATATAAATAAGAAGTTATTGCGATCGCAAAGGTGTATATATCTATTCTGGTATTCAAGTGGATCCCAGCATTCACAACGAAAACGTAGTTGTAGAACTAAAATTGTGACCAAGAGGGCTACCGGGTTACATTCTGATGACGATGATGGTTCGACAAAATCAGGTAAAAAACAAAAATGGAAAGGAAATGGTGTTCAAAATAGTGGGAAAATAACAATAAGAGTTCTTATATCCTCCTTTAAAATAACCATTGAAAATCCTACGGTTATTATTGAACTCCATAATTCTGGAAAATTTCAGTGTTCTTTTAGCAATTATTAGATTCTAAAGACGGGCTAAGTAGTTATTAGATTCTACAATTTCTTTTTGTTTTTATAGATTCAACACTTCTACTGTGCACTGTGGTTGAAATTAAGTTGGAAGGTATCTAGTATGTGATAAGTTCAATTTTGACATGGAAATTCCGAGTTTGGACAAGAAGTTTATGTTTAATAAGATGAATCTTTGATGTGGTGTATAAGAAGTTTTTGTGTTCTGTCAGTTGCAACTTGGTTTCAGTTGCTTGTGGCTGTAGGAGTAGAATATAAGGTTGAAGGAATACGTAGAATATACTCTAATTGATTTAATTTCTCTCAACCGCTCGAGATGGAGAAGTGTGTTTGTGGGTAGCTGGTCGTGTAAATCAATAGCCCAAATGATGGGAACATACACGTGCGGATTCTTATACGTGGATCTATTTTGCGCAAGAAATAGGGTTCTTGGAGAATGGAAATGTAGAGCCTGAATTCCTTTGTGCCGCGAAATTTTCGGAACTGTCTTTGTGGCTGTTTACTACTTGTTGGCTTACTTGGAAGGAACAAAATGTTTTCATGTTTGAAACAAACCTCCAATCTAGTAATTCAAATTGGTTATAAATTTTTACAGGATCAGGAAAATGCAAAAGGACGTGCTAGCAACTCAGGTCCTTCTCATTCGGGGAAAAGTTGTTCGGTGATGTCCTTCCTATAGAGGGAATGGGGAGACCAATTGTGACTGTGATTCCGAGAAAAAAATCAGTTATTGTTGGAAAAAATGTATATTATGAATTAAAATTGGTCTTGTAACGAGACAAATATAGTTGGGTAAATATGTGTGTAACATATCTGGGAATGTTAAAATGTTACTCCATATTGGAAGGATTGAGAAAAGAAGAAATGAGAGAAACTAATGGTTAAAACATGTACTATTGTTTATAACAAATAGGTCCTTCTTATTAATTTGATATAGAAAAAGATTATTAAAGATGTAGTTTCTATCTCCTGGACATTGCCATGTGGCAATTTGCTACTTTTTTTTTTTTTTTTGAAATGTGGCAATTTGCTACTTTGTGCCAATGTTACGAGTGAATTAAAATGGTTAACCGTGGCCTTGTTTGGTACACTCTATTTTTTACTTATATTTATTTATAAGTATAGAAATTGAAAGGATGTTTTGGTAGCTCATAAAAAGTAAAGTTAAATAAAAGTAAAATAGGTAAAATTATACTTATTGAAAAGTATCAAATAAGTTACTGTTTATATCTCTTGTAGTATCACTTTAAATTAATCTGTGTTTATTATTGCTCTTTTTTCCAAGTTACAACAATAAATAATTGAATATGAAGGATTTGTAATGAACACCTACCATTGGTGGGTATTTGTGTTTGCACTTTCCAGTTGAATTCTTTATAGACTTCAAACACTAAATAATACTAATAAAATTCATATAAATATTGAAGAGACGTAATTTATTGTATAAAAATTTGTCACTGACGTTAAACAACACTTTTCTTCCCGATTGTACTTTGATATTCTTTAGGGAAAAAAACTTCAATTCAAATTAGAAATAAACCATTCTTGTTTCTATTCATATAATTGGTTGAAAATGGTAAAAATAAGATAAAAGAAAATAATATATATTAGTATTTTATTTAAAAAAAGTAAAAATACAGAGTTTTCTATCAAACAATATTTTACTTGAAAATTATACTTTTATAAAGTTCACCAAACAACATTTACATACTTAAAAGTAAACATAAAAAATATATTTTTCTACCTCTATAAAAAAATATACTTTTATACTTATAAAATAATACAAAACGATACCAATGTTTCAAACATTGCAGTTACACACCCAAATGAAACAATTCCAACAGTGAATGGTTGTATTGTTTTGAAAAGATACAAATGACACTATATATACTATTAGTTTATGTCAATTTCTTTTGTAAATACTTGAAACAAATATTTACAAACTAACCTTATTAATTAATCAAATTACAGCAAAAAACAATTGCCTAAAAAATAAACTGCCATACGTTAATAACTTCCGGTATCACTTTCAAAAAAACTTTCATTCTCCATACAATACCATCACTCTCTCTTCTTCTATCACGTTTTTTAAGCAATCAAAAAACGAAATTAATTGCACGCATCGCGTACCTTGGTTTCCTAGTATATATATAGCCCATATATTGTGAAAAATATTATTCATACATACAAAATCTCTACAAAATACTGCATTTATTTTTATAGCATTTGTGAGTGTTAGAAAGTGCAAATACCATCCTGGTTTTCCGTGCGATTGATTTGTGCATTCCTATTAATCGCGACACCCGTTGTAACTTGGGAAACTCGTCCGTAAAAACCCGAAAGTCATTGGGGGCAAAGTTTTAACGAGAGAGTTTTGTACTCGATTCAGAGTAATTTGTTGCCATAAATTTGGTAACCCGTGTAAGTTTGTTTATTGCATTATTTATTATTCCCTTTTTTTTATATATGATTTGTTGTTTATTAATTTCAGTAATTTATACCAATAACTCAATAGTTAAAATCGACAACAGTTATGTCATAGTTAATATTCCAGATGATATGGGTTAAGTGTTACTCAACCATTGCTCCGAACAGCCTTTAGAAGGTATAACCATTGAAGTGACAAAGCGGTTTCTCTAGCAAAAACTACTGCTTTCGATAAGGTAATGGTAGATTCGGACGCGAAACTTGCAGTCGACCTGATCATTCAAAAGAAAACCCAAATTAGAGTAACTCTATGTGTACAGAAATCAACAGTTTGAGAGGATCTTTCGCTTCATTTAACGTCGATTACTGCCCAAGCCATGCCAATATCCACTTAATGGATCGCTACAACTGCAAAGCAAAGAATTCTTACGAGAAATTGGTCATATATAATTTGAAGGTAGTTGTAGAATATTATCTTGAATGATTTCCAAAAAGGGTGTTGGTCAATTAATCAGAAGCGTTGTTGTGATTTGTTAGTAAAATAAGAAAAAAAGAAAAGAAAAAACATCCTGTGTCTTGAGGATCTACTTTCTTGACAGGCTATAAAGTTTATATGGTATTTCAAATTAAGTCCTGCTTTTAACTCGTCTTTCGATCATCTACTTTGCTCTAATAAGGTCCTTTGCCCCAATTTCCTTTTTCTTAATAAGATTAGCGGGTTTCCTCTACTTTAAAAAAATTAATAAATATTGATACTGTGCAAAACTAGCGCTGCAGACGAGCCAAATAGAGCCCAGTTTTGTTCAAACTCAGCTAGTTTATTAAACGAGCCTTAAAAACCTGCTCGAAAAACGAGTAAACTGGGAACATGATACACAAATAACAATCACGTTTACAATCTTGTTTACAAACGAGTAAACTGGGAACATGATTTTCATTTGTTCGGTAAAATATATTTACTTAACTAATTTTTATTTGAAACGACTTAACTAAATTGTATACACAAATAATAATTAAGTAATCACTACAGGAAATAAAAGTTTTGGGGACCAAAAGTTAGAGACAACATATAAATCGGTCTCTAAATGACAGATGAAGATAAATTTTTATTAGCTAAATCGAGACCAAATATATTAAAATTGGTCCCTAAAAACAATCCGGTACCAACATATAAAGACAAAATTAATTTGTCTTAAAATATGTTTAGAAACATAATAACTTAGCCTCTTAATGTTGGTACTAAATTTTCTTTAGTAACCATTTTTTTTTGTCCCTAAATGCATAGATTTAAGGGCATAAAAATATATTTTATTGTCTAAATATGTATCTTTAAAAACCAAAAGAGAAATTGGTCCCTAATTATATTATTTAGAGACCGAATTTGATTTGGTCTCTAAATTTTGATCTCTAGTATTCTTTTTTTTTTGTTGGGAAAACTTTCATTTAATACGTTTCTAGTATCTTATTTAGTAAAAAAACAATCTAAAAATATTTATACATATTTAGTACGAATATAGCCTTGAACAAACCTGCTCCCTCTCCTAATTAACTAATTATTATTTAAACAATCTAAAAATCTTTATACATATTCAGCCATATTTTAAACTATTACTTATCTTTCTCCCCTGCATTCCTCTCTCAAACTCTAAACTTTCTAACGTAAACTTCATCCCCCCTCTCCTTCCTTTTGTTCTCTCAATACTATATAATATATTTTATTTATATTTATTTTTCTAATTTGATTCTTAATTAATATTTATTTTCTTTAATGTTGTTATTTTTACTCGTCTTATACTATATGCTGTTCTAAAATGTTCTAATAATTTTTCCATTGATACTATACGATGTTTTTATAGTTGATCATCCTCCATTATCTATATTATTTCCCGTTTCTAACGTTTGATGCTCCATGATGCTTTTTTTTATCTCCCTAATTTGTTTTGTGTTGCTTTGTGTTTTTTTGTATAACGTTTCTATTTTTATTTTAGTTTTTAGTGTATTGTGTGTTTGTTTTTTTAATTTAGTTTCCCAGTAAAAATTATCAAGTTTTACTCGTATTATACGTATATGTTGTTCTAAAATATTCTAATATTTTTTTTATTGATCCTATATGATGCTCACTTTTCATTGTTCTTTGATTTTTTATTTGTTTGTTTAATTATTTATGATGCTATATGTTGTTCTAAAATGCTCTAATATTTTTTTCATTGATGTTATACAATGCCCACTTATTATTGTTCTTGGTTTTTAATTTGTTTGTTTAATTCTCGATTATGCTATATGTTGCTCCAAAATGCTCTAATATTTTTTCTATATGCTATACGATTCTCTTATCATTGCCCTTGATTTTTTATTTGTTTTTTTTATTCTCTATGATATTATGTTGCTCTAAAATGCTATAATTATTTTTTCATTGATGCTATATGATACTCATTTATCATTATTCTTGATTTTTTATTTGTTAGTTTGATTCTATATGATGTTATATGTTTTCTCTATATGTTTTATTTATAAATCTAAAAAAAAATTCTAGATTTTTCTTTATAAGTCTTTATCTTTTTATAAGTTTTCTATTTTCTAAACTTTTTGGAATATTATTGTCTTTTGATCTTTAAAAAAAATAGCAATAGTTATTTCGAAGAATATGGAGAGAATTAAGAGAAGTGTTATTTTTTTATTTTATAAATTAAAATGTATCTAATCTTAAACATGAAACACCAACCACCCACCCACCCCCCCAACAAATACATATAAATGGTCTATGTTTATGGTACAAAAACTACACAGACCAATGAGTGTGTATTAATCTTGTGCCTCATAAAAATTATTGTTCGTGTGCATTATATTTTATAATTATTTACATATTAGCCATGATAAAGATATGATAAAAACAAATTATTCTCTCCAAAACATAAATATATTTATTCAGGCTTAGTTCATAATCCATAAGTAAATAAACTATCAACAATCGAGTTTTTGATGAGCCTTACACGAGCTTGTTCATCTACACTCGGTTATTTGTATCCTAGGCAAACATGCATCTGATGAATTATAGATGCATAGTTACGATTACAAATTAATTTCTATTCCATACAGTAAAATCATGAATTCTACCCGTTCTCTTTTATTTGGGATCAACTGTTTACAAACTAGGTGTATTTTTGACTGGCAGAAAACTAACTAGTTCCTATATTTCAGTTTTTTTTTCTTCAAAAACTAAATATATATAGTGCAAAAAAATTCATATCACAAACCAATAAAGTTTTTTATTGTAACATAAAATGATATTTTTTGAACCATTGGATCTGGTCTATTATTTCTCCTTTTTCTTGTCATTTCCCCCCCCCCCTCTTTCTCCTCACAAATCAATTCTACTGCTCTTAAGTAGGGCTCTGTTCGATCCGGTTCGGTTTTTGACAAAACCGAAACCGAGCATATTTTTCGGTTTGTTTTTTTCCGGTTTCGGTCTTTTTATTTTTTGGACCGAACCGGTTTTTTCGGTCCAGTTTCGGTTATTTTTCGGTCTTTTTCGGTTCGATTTTATTGAAAACCGAAACCGACCCGAATTTTTTTCGGTAGTTTCGGTTTTTTTCGGTTCGGTTTTTCGCCGAGACCTACAAACAAATTAACTTTCAACAGTTTTTGCAAAATTGCCAAAATTTTTATTTTCGTTTTGTTTTGATTGAATTATGTATGTTCGGGTGAATTTATTTTATAGAATTTTTGTTTTCTCCTATTCTCTGAATGGGTTACAAGTTTTTTATTCCTTTGTAGAGGTTTAATAACTAATGAAACAAGAACATTTATTTTTCATTATTAATTTTGTCAGTCATGGAATGGGGGCTTTGATTGTGGTGTGTGGGTAATAGATAGAGGTGGGTACGGGGGCGGATTATGGCGGATTTGTTTCAATTCTAACCCAACTCGTAAAATAAGTGACGGGGCGGATTGAGACGGATTGATGAAATTTAAATATCAACCCAACCCAATCCAACCCGTTACAATTAAAACCCCAACACAACCAAATCCAACCCGCAAAATAAATTACGGGTTAGGACGGGTTGGATTTACATTGATTCTTATATTTTTATTTTTGTGTTTTATTTTTCATAGTTTGCATAATCAATAAATTTTTTAAAATAAATTGAATATTTCAAACAGAAATATAAATTAAAGCCAATCAAAATACATTTAGAATATTCACGAACAAGTAATAAAATTAAAATATAACAATAATTAAAGGTTGATATATTAAAATACATAATATATATATATATATATATATATATATTGCGGGTTGAAACGGATTGGAACGGATTAACCCGCGGTTTGTGAACCTCAACCCTAACCCAACCCGTAAAATATATAGCGGATTGGGGCGGGGCGGATTGATTTTTTTTTGACATTCAACTCATTCCAACCCGTCCCAATCCATACAGGTTGGGTTACATGACGGATTTACGGATTTTTTACCCAGAAGTAGTAATAGATAATTGGGTATGATTTAGGAATAATAATGAGGGTAGGGATTTATATGGTATACTTTGGGTTTAGTTTGTATATTTTAACAAACTTTGACATTAGATCTTTAATCTAAAGGCCAACATTGAATCATTTTAAAGTATCGGAGCACCTCCACATCCGCAATTTTGATAAGTATCGTTCTTAAAACTTAAAAAATTTGTACTTAAGTTGTACTTATTAAATAGGTGTAACACATCAAGTACACTATAAATTTATTAAGTATTCTTTCCTTTATTCCGTTTTAAAAAGCATACTAACACTAGTTGTCTGTGTTACGAAAAAAGCGCATGGGAAAAGGGAAGAGAGGCATTGATTGGACAAGAAATAGGATTTTGTAATTAAAAGAAGAACAAAAAACATATAACATAATGGTAGTGTATGATGATTGATGAGTGAGGGATGAGGCTAGGGTCGTACTTCTTTGAGTTGACAAGACTTTTCTTTTATCACCAGTGAACGGGAATCTTAGGTGTATCCACCTTCCCAATTTATTTATTTTTTTATTATTTTATTTATTTATTTATTTATTTATTTAAAGAGGGACGTAAACATAACCAAATGTGTTGGGTGACAAAATTAATAAAATCACATAATATATTTTAAAATATAAACACGAAAAAATTGGATTTTTTATTTTATTTTTTTACCACATTTTCTTCATTTTTTTTACCTTATTTTCTTGATTAAAATGTATTTGATTTCTATTTTTTTTTCTTTTCGTTCAATTTCGACTTTATTTTCAAACTTCAAAAAAAATTCACAATAGTAATGTCACGTGCACTCAGCATTTCAAAATTGACTAAAAAATAAATAAAATAGAAAATCAAATGATATAAAAGTTAAATTTAAAAAATTAAGATATAACAAGTAAAAATATTAAGACACGAATGTAAGAAAATATTTAAAAAAATTTGAAAAAACCAAACGTATATTAAATAATAGATATATACAAACAATTAAATATCGATTACACAATTTCAGTATATTCACTTCAATTAAAATCAAACCACCAAAAATTCTTTTATTAATTTTATTTGTACTCACCACTACTCTAATTATTATTTTTTTAAATTTTTTTTAAATATGTGTGTTACGTGTCAACATGATAATTTGGTGTAAAATGTATTTTATAAACACAATTGTATATGTTAATTTTTTAAGTATTACTTATATATTATCAGCACATATAAAATTATGGTATGTTATTGCACTAACAATATATAATTTTGGGAGGGGTTGCCAAAAAAAATATTTAAGAGTTTGTAAGAATCCCGTATATATAAATTACTATGAAAAACATTAATAAAAAAAATTATTTTTTAAAATTATTGGGTTGCCGTGACAACCCCTAGTCATACAGGGGTCACGCCCTTGCTTTTTTGCCATTTCAAATTAGCAAAGTTAAAATGAATAATGGTTATATTATTCAGTAAGTAATTTTTTTTACTGTATTTTTTTTTCTTTATCTAGTGTAGGAAACCAAAGAGAAAAATGACAGCCTTCATGGGCCATTGTCGCCGGAGAACAGTTGTCCGAGACCTGGAATCCACATTTCTCAGTACACAAGGCTCATAGCATATATGAGTAAATAGAATACTAACTCTTGAGTTTTGACGAAAGAACTAGGTATAGTTTAAATTTTTTCCACAAAACTATGTAATACATTGCATCCGTCAAAAAATGGTCGAAGAAACTTTCACCACACCGAGGGCTCTCCTTCGGCTCTGGAGTTTTTGCCGACTTAACCGTACAAAGTATTGATACTGCTTTTGAATTTCAAATATGATATGTCCCACATTCTTACTAAATCAACTTTTAAAAATCATTATTTAGAAATCCATATGAAGAAAAAACTATGGTCTCGCTTTGGCTGAAGCTTTTAATCTCATAAGTAGAATTTTGAGTATGAGAAGAAAGCTAAGTTTTCTAACTTTTCTCTCGTCCAAACAGTAATAAAAATCGAATCAACCTTAATTTAGCTGATCATCCAAATGTACTAATTCCACCTTTAACGCAAAAACTAAGATAAAAGTTGAACTTGAAGGTCGTAACAATAAGGTGATATAAATCCGTGCGATATGTAATTAGTTAAAATTGAATTCAACTGATCTCCACTATTATCTAGCTATATAGCAAACTATACAAGAAAATATCAAGACACTTATATATTTTGAGATGCTAAATTTAGTGTCGCTAAATTTAACAACAATTAAACATATTTTGTTGCTGCATTGCTAAAACCATCAAAATATCTCTTGTTAGAGCATCCGCATCTAGCATTTGGTAACTCAAAACATATTTTTTTCTAAAATTTGAGAATTATGGTATAAAAAATGGCATACATCAGTAAATTTATATGATTTACTGATGCATGCCATTTTTCAGGGAACACAAAATTCAACTTATATACGAGAAATGTATATGATTTTCTAGATAAATATAATAGTAATAAACTATCATGGGGTCCATATTTTTATGATTGTAATATTGCTATGATTATTAAATGATAATAAACAAATAAAAAGAAATAATGTAAGGTTATTATAAGAAAATTAATAGAAAAGCTGGAATTTTGTATAAATATAAATGGTTACTTAAACTATATAAAATTTTGTTAGATTTGATGAAATAGTTAAAGATACTGACACGGTTGCTCTTATCATCTTAAAGCAGAACTGAGTAATTAATGGTAAATAGTAAGCTTATCCCAAATTATCTAGGTAAGACGAGTAATAGTAAGTGCTAGTTACTCATTAGTCACACTTTTAATACTTTATCACAAAAGGTCACAGTTCAATGTTTTCATGCCAAAATTAGTCACACTTTTTTAAAATTTAACCAAATTACAAATTTGCCATTATTCTAACATAAAAACTATAATTATCTCTCTAAAAATCTAAAAAAAAAATACATATGAAAAAACTAACAATATTTTCAAAATAACAAAAATTAGGGAAAATGCATAAAAATAAAAATAAACTTACTTTTTTCACACAAAAATAGCTTATCTCATACCAAAAAAAATAGTTTTTTCACAAAAAAGAAGAAGTTTTTAGACAAAAAAAAGAGAATTTTCACAAAAAATCAAAAAAATGTATTAAAGTGCATAAAAAATGCATAAAAGTATATAAAAAGTGCATAAAATATACATAAAATGTGCATAGAATATACATAAAATGTGCATATAAAATGCATAAAATGTGCATTAAAAGTGAATAAAAGTTGCATAAAAAATGCATAAAAGTAGATACGGATCAATAGAAAGTGAATAAAAAGTGCATATAATTAAGTGCATAAAAAGTTTATATGTGTGCATAAAAGTGCATGCGAGTCGAATAATTGCATAAAATGTGCATAAAAAATGCTTAAAAAGTGCATAAACGTATTTAAAAAATGCATAAATAGCGCATACAAATGCATAAAAGTGCATACGGATCGATTAAAATTGCATACAAATTGTATAAAAAATATATAAAAAGTGCATAAAAGGTGTATATAAACTATATAAAAAGGGCATAGAGTTGCATAAAAGTGTATACGTGTCAATAAAAAGTGTATACGAGTGCATACATATGAAAAAAATAATTTTTTTTACAAAACACGTTTAAAAATTAAAAAAAAAAAATCAACATTTTTTTACAAAAAAAAATTAGTTTTTTCACACAAAAAAAATAGTTTTTTCACAAAAAAATTGTTTATCCAAAAAAAATATCAAAAAATCGAAAAAATCCGAAATAAATAAAATCAAGAAGAAGAAAATCATGCGGGTCAATAGAAAGTTTATAAAAAATGCATACGGATCAATAAAAGGGCATAAAACGTGTATACGTGTGCATTAAAAGTGCACAGTGCATAAAAATGCATTAAAAGTGCATACGAGTGTATAAAAGATCAATAAAATTGCATACGCGTGCATAATGCATAAAGTTCAATCAATTGCATAATAAATTTCACTAAAGTGCATAATATATTGCATAAATTTCACTAAAATGAATAATAAAGTGCATAACGTAGAGTTTAAAGTGTATAAATTTCACTACATTAAAAAATAATCAAAATTTTAAAAATAAAAATAAAAAAAGAGGAAAAACGTATAAATAAATAATAAAAAAATGTAAAAAAATCGACCAAAAAAAAACATAAAAAAAACAACAACAATTAAAGTGCATAAAATTCATTAAAGTGCATAATAAAGTGTATAACGTTGAGTTTATAGTGTATAAAATATGCATAAAAGTCAATAAAAAGAGCATACGAGTAAATAAAATTGCATAAAAATGCTTACGAGACAATAAAATATGAATAAATAGTACATACGAGTCAATAAAAGTGAATAAAAAATGCATACGAGTTAATAATAAGAAGTGCATAAAAAATGCATAAGGGTCAAATAAAAAACTGAAAAAAAAGTGAACATGAGTTAACAAAAAAATTGCATAGGGACATAAATTGGTGCAAGTATAACTTAAACCCATAATTGGGCATAAATTGATGCAACCATGTTTGAGTGAATTCTAAGAAGTACATCTATCATTCATTTTAGCGAACACCTTACGGGCATAAATTGGTATAATCATAATTTAACCCACAATTGTTCAATTGTAGCCAAATAAGTAAAAAAAAAAAATCACACAAAAAGGCTCATTAAAAAACTCTTCATTTAAACCATAGTAACATATTTTCCCCAAATTTGCAAATTTAACTTCAAAACCCAATCATACGTCCAGATTTGTGTATATGCGTATTTATGTATATATATATACATGTGTGTACAACAGTTTCATTCCAATTTTGACTCAATTTTCTATAAAAAGCCCAACATCCACTAGCACGGGTGAGAGATAGGGAAGTAGTGACATGGGTGCGGGTCTCCGATGGAGGGGCATATCTCCGGTGGACGGAGGAGATTCGATGGATGGGGTGGAGCTCCGATGGACAGGCAGAGAAATGAGATAGAGAGAAAAGAGAAGAGAGAGAAGAGAGAAGAGAGAAGAGAGAAGAGAGACCTGTTTATTTCACGTAAAAAATGATGCATGAATAGATTTATAAAAAATAGAATTTTGGGGGTATTTATATTTTTAAGAAAATGTGACTAATTTGGCATAATGAAACTTTGTGTGAGTTTTTAGAGATTAAGTTTGAAAAGCAGGACTAATTAAGTATTTTTACTAATAGTAATCCATTCCTTAAATGATGATATTTGGACCAATTAACCTGCACTCCCCATTAACAAATTTCATATGTCAAGCTTGCATTATGACTCTGACTTAAAGTAAAGTGTTTTGGATGCTAGTTTAAAATTGTAACACAGCAAAGCAGTACTCCTCTTATGAAAACAATCAAAACTAAAGTGCTTGGTAGATTAGACAAGTCCAAAATAAATTCAAATATACAGGAAAGGCTATGATTATTTATCTAATTTTAGGTTTTTGGTCGTATAAGAGGATGCTTGGTAAAAAGCCCTTAATGTAGAATTTCCTCCTAGGGTTTCATTTGGAATCTCTGGGTTTCAACAGTTCTCTCTTTTCTGTCCTAATAAATAATGCAAGAGGCATCTTGTGGACTCGTGGATAACAGCATGTCATGCTATTTACCAATACAAATAAAAAAGGACAATTCTACAGTATTGGAAATTTAAATACCATAGTCAAGTTTATACTTAATTATAATAAAATAAAATGAATGGTTATTCTTATCTTTGCCTTTTCATTAGTAATATAATATGTAATCGTTGGCAAATGCAAAGTGATGGGCTTTCATAATGCTATCAAATCAGTGAAGAATCGAGAAAGGTTGCAACGAAACTCACGCCCAAAAAACAAAGAAAAACATAAGAGAAAAAGATAAGGGGAAAAAAAAGGGGAACAAGTGGAATCTGAAGAATACCTTTCAAATTTGTTATTACCTTATTTTATAATACATGTCTAATCACTGTCTTTTCTCTTGCATATGCATCTCTATTTAGGAGAGTGTATTTTTCTACTTAAGATAGCCATGGTGGAAAGCTCATCTTTCCACTCAAGATCAGTATATACCTGTCTCTCTTAGACCACTCTAAACATGGGCAAGTCCTCTACCAGTCTTCTCAATGTTACCATACAAGGTTAAAGTGTACTATTTTTTAGCTGAGGCTCTACAACCCTAAGACTAAAGATCAAATTTAAACAACCTTTTTGTTTGTAGATCCAAGTTATTAAGTTTTTTTTTTGTAATTTAATGGATATGATCAAAGAGAGTTCTCTTCAGTCCACTCATGGACAGTTTTAGGGTTCATTTAGCTGCCGACTCATTCATCCAAATACCGAGCTTATTTGGGCCATCACTCGCTCGGTAAATGAGTGAATGATGCGGGAGATAAATTAGACCTTGAGCTCTCTGTACTTGGACTGAAGGGAGCTCCCTTTATTGATCCCTTCATTTACAGAAGAATTGACAAAAAAAAACCAGAAATCTGGTTATTTTAACCAGTTTCTTATATATTGATTTTTCTTGTTTCTGTTTTCCATTTGTTTATGATTTTTATTATACTTTTTCAAAGCCTTTGTATTAGGGGTTTGATTTCCTATCAGGACTGCATAAATAGGAATATGGAAACAGTTTTCAGGTGATCAAAGAAGGGATTCTTTGTCAAGCCCAGCCGGTATGTATAATATTAATTTATCCACTCTTCATTTCTAGTGCTGAGAAAATTTTATTTATATTTTTTCTCCTCCAATTCAGTTGTAACATATTTTAATTGATCACCTTCACTAGTGATGGAGGAGGGTTATTCTGTTTAAAATACTATTCTAGTATCAGCCATATTTCTGTTAGGGTTTGTAGGAATTTTTCCAGACAAGTCTATTAATAAATATACTCAATTTTAAAGTGATGCCTCACTTTTTACAATAAACGGAATCTTAGCCTTCAAGTTGAGAATTACGAGCTTAATCTTGCTATTTTGTTGAAAGTACTTCTCTGATTTTAATTCTATTTTATTATATAAATGAACCTCAGATTTTCTCTTAACCTAGATTGTTTAAATGATAATTTTTTTTTAATTGAAATATATTTTTTGTAAATGAAAAATAGGTTGTATTCCAGGAAAAAAAATGATTGGTTTTGGTAGGACGTTTAGCAACCCAACCCTTAACTGTAGATAGTTTTATCCTCTAGTATATCTTTTCAATTTTTACTGATTTCATTTTGGGATTCAATAAAAGTTCAAAAAAGAAACATGCGGAAGAAGATATAAACTTAAATAAATTTTCTCTTAATTCCAACTTTGTCTCTGAAGTCTGATCTAGAGTGTGTACAGATTCTAGGTTTTGCTATTACTTAAATCCCTTTTTTTTTTTTTCTTTTCTAATTCTTGACTTTAAGCCTCTAATAATTTAGAGTGTACAGATTCTAGGTTTTGCTATAGCTTAAATCCCTTCTTTTTTTTCTTCTAATTCTTGACTTTAAGCCTCTAATAATTTAGAGAGTGTACAGATTCTAGGTTTTGCTACAACTTAAATCCCTTGTTTTTTCTTAATTCTTGAGTTTAAGCCTCTAATAATTTAAAATTATTTTAGAATCACAAAATATGCAGAGAAAGAAAGAGAATGGCGAACAAAGAGCACGCTATAGCAGAGTCTCAATCTTGGGGTTTTCCCACATTGGTATAATATAACAAGTTCCTAGACAATATATGTCCAGTTGGTTCAATTACCTAAGTACTGAAAGATATCTCTAAGATGGTGACACTTATCATACCCTAATAAATCCATACTCTTTATCTTTTGAGTTTTCTTTGTTCCAATGGCATAGATTTTTCGGTAGTGTTATCTAGTGCCCCTGACACTCTTTAACATGAGTTTACGTGTATTAATTGTTATGAAAAATAGTAATAATTGTATTTATTGCACAATACTTATGTCACCATTAAGGCATTAACTATCACCCATAACTATTTCAATTAAGGCTTCTTTTATAAATACAGATCACTTAAATAAATAATGTTTTTTTATATTTTTTTCTTTTTTAATTATATAAAATACAGTATAATTTATAATTTGATAAAACAAAATATAAATATCCAACATAATAAAAACCCAACATACAAAAAATCTAAATAAAAATATAGAACCCTAGTTGAGTTTGTCCTAAACTTATATAACACTATCCTAAACTTAAATATAAAATAAAAGCAAAAAAATATCACATATATTATTACTAATATATATATATATATATATATATATATATTTATTATGATTAGCTATTATAAAACTTTATCATAATTAGCATTGAATTACCTTTTAATTGATTTAAACAAGTGTCACATAAATATTGGTAAACATTTTGAATAGAACATTTAATGAATGATAATCATAATTAGGCTTATCTAGTAACCCGTGGCACCCATTATCATTTTCCTAGATTTGTTGAGTTCTACATTTTAATACTCCAATATTTGATTCAGTGTATAATTGATTTTGTGATGTATTTGTAAACAATTTTTTTTTGTTTTGAAAGTAAGCCGAGTAAAGAAAATAAGAGTCTGGATTCTTTAGAATTTAATCGAATCCTATGTCTTGGTGATTCTAATCTTATATAGATCTTGCCGTTCTCCACGAGAATTCCGATTTATTGACAAAGAGGCGAAGAAATCGATTCACCATTCCACTTCAATGGATTCATCAAGAACGAGAGAAGGAACGCACCCATCCTTCAGGTATTTTGATTGAAACACCTATAAATGGCATTTTCCGTAGAAATAGTATTCTTGCTTCTTTCGATGATTCTCGATACAACATAATGAGTTCGGGAATTACTTAAATATGGGACTCGAGAAGGGTATTCAATGGTCAAAAAAAGGATTTGATAGCAAGAATGATGGGACTAACCTCCAATCATTTTTTAGTAAATATATTCTTGACATTATATTTTACACACTTGAATCTGTTCAAACTAGAAATGACTAAAATCTGACTTACTTAAAAGATATATTGTTCCAATAAATTCTGGCATTCCGTTCTCGTTAAATGCAATAAACGGCAGATGATATAAATTGTATTTGAATAAATCTAGAAAAAGGGGAAACGGCCGTCATTATCAACTCAAACTCTATTGAAATTAACTTGACAATTCCTCGTGGATTCTGCCTCGTATTATGCTACATGATCCACCCAAACTCTTGCGAGACTCATTTCCGTAAGAATTCACGGTTTTAAGACGGAGTTCTAAATTATATGTTTGTCCTCTCCTAGCATAAACTCAATTCTATGAACTTATATATGAATTTAAATATGAAATAAATGGCTAGTACTTCGTCATATAGCTTAAATTACTTGATCATCCATAAACAAAAGAGGATTAACTTGGAAAGAGGATTAACTTGGACTCGTTTGTACTTTTTTTTAATGCTAGTGACACATCATTGTAGTATAATCAGTGTTAAACCATAAATACTAAGTGGAAATAAAAAACATCATTGAGCAACCTTAAACATTTGTTCCTACTTTTAAGAAGATTTTGATCTTGATTTTTTTTAACAAGTTTCAAACTTTGTATTACTGTCCGTTGATCCTTCGAAAGTTAAATATTCCAAGACATGCATTAGTGCTTTGTATATACTTTACAATGCCAAAACAATACCCATTATGTATTAGTATATTTATAACATTTGAATCATTTTTCGTTGACTTTTGTAAAAGCGAAAAAAGATATCGAACCTTCTAAAATAAGTACGAACAATTTAAACAGCCTAAGTAAACTATAATTTTCCAATTTTTTTTTTTATCAATCGTTTTGAGTCGGCCACTTCTAGATTCTTGGAATGGTATCATTAAAAGTTAGATTAAGTTTTAACTATTCAAGCTCACCATTTTTGGTGTGAATATAAGACATCATTGGCCAATTAATTGTATATATTTTGGTGTTAGGACTCTCATTTTTACAGAGGTTTGAACCAAGTCCATCAGACTAAAGAAATAAGTACTGTTTATAAATATCTATTGCTTTCATCCCTATTAGGTTAAAAAAGAGGTCATAGTACTGTTTAGCCACATAAAACACAATTGAGAGAGAAATAAAAGGGGGAGAGCAGATTTTCGCCCCTATTCTGAATAGCTTCACGGAAACTGATTTCCAGGAGTTTTAACCGTTTGATCAACCTGATTCCACCAACATTGTTTCCGTATTTCAGAGATTTTCGAGTTGTAAGATTTTGAGTCCGATCAAAGTGGTGTATATCCCTTGGTATCCAAAACATGGCTGCTGTTTTCGTTAACAATTTTTTAGAGATTTTTGTTTCTCTCTTATTTTTCTTGTTTTTGTTTCCAAGATTGTTACTCTTGAGTTGTTTCGGCTAGTTTGTTTCTAACTTGCAATAGGAGATCAGTTACCGAGATTGTTATCTCGAGTTATTTGACGTGTTTATCCCTAATTTGTATTAGAAATAAGTAATCGAGATCGTTTCTCGAGTATTTGGCTAGTGTACCTGTAGTTTGTATAAGCGAGAACGTTTACACATGGTATCCTTTTTTTTTTGGCGAAAGCCTCATGAGTTTTTATTCTCATATTTTGGAGTGGTTTTATAGGGAAAGGGGGGAAGGACGGCAAAGGTAAAAAAACAAAAACTATATGGCATACGTACATCAAATGGTAGGGCCTATTACGAACAGTCATTAAGGCGATCCCCCAATCTCGCTCGCTGGTCTTTTCGACCGTATTATCGACCACGATCGAATCCCACCCGCATTCGCGGGATCGGGGAGAGGCCAACAATCAGTAGGGCAATAGCATAGCTATTATTTTTCTTAATGATGAGAAACAATTTGAAAAAGGCGAGTCAACCGCTACAACTGCCTGCGGAGATTGCTAGATCTTCCATATACTTAAATGGTAGGAACATGATAATAAGATACTCGATCAATTATTCAGAGTACGCAGAGAATGAAGAATGCATATTTGCCAAATCATTAATTCCACTCTTCTTTTTCGGTGCGGTGACATCAACAATTCTATCAGTTCTTGGTTCTTTGGCGTATAAGGATTGTCCTCATATCTTATAATCTGATTATCTGAGTAATAGATGCAAGGCACATACCGAATAAAAAAAAAGTTTTAACTTTAAATATTAGAAATTAGAATAACAATGGGGCATTGTCTTTTTGAGTGAGTCTGGATCTTCCCACCCCTCATTTGTATGCCTTTTATGCCTTCTTGACTCATTTATCAATAATGATCTAACATTTATCAATATAATCTAATAATTGTTAAGAGAAACTCATATACGGAGTATTATAAAAATTTGAGCAAATACAAGAACAAATGTATGTAGTATAAACATTAGATCTAAAACACGAATTATTTTGATCAATATTATGTCAAGAAAATATGAATTTGGTCAAGATTACATTTTAAAAGTTTATAAATCTTAGGAATCTAGTTATAAAAGTCAAGTTGTGAGGGAGGATTGTCATACAAAGTGAGTAACAAAGATAAAAGAAGTCATACAAAGTGAGTATGCTAAGATGGTCCGAGAAATTATTAATGTGGAATACCCCCGACTAACAGCTAACTTCATACTCCATCCGTCGTTAAACTAACGTCGCTTATAAAAATTCGTGCAATTTTGACCCGCAAAATTTTCATATCTAGATTGCCGAAAAAAGTTCTTTCAAAAGTTAATCACATAGTTCATGGTTAGAATTATACGACGGAATTTTTAGATTCTCCATATATCTAAAAATTCATGTTTATATTTTTTAGATTTTCCATTTCGAAAATTTAGATATTAGAATTCCTTTTTTGATAATTTTTTCCCAATGCTTTGATTTGCTAATGCTATCCTAGTGCCTTGTAGACTTGATAGTGCTAATGTTCCTAGCCAGTGAAAATGGGTTACTAAAAGAACGCTACTAGCTTCTGGTACAAAATAACTCTACTAACAATTATTGCAGAGTTGCTTCTAGTAGTAGAGTTTTTTGACAGTGGTAAGTGGAATGTTGATATTTCTTATAGCTTGGGACTTGGGAGAGAGCTCTTTTGCTTCACATATCTCAACTTTTTGCATTCTAATGGATATTAATTATAGATTACTAGGCTCCTTTGTCATAATGGGAAGTTAGATTATGAAAGAAAAGGGTATATCTCTTGATCAATAGCGTATAGATAAATACATTGAGCTATTTACAAGAATTATAACAGGAAGTTCATTGAGAGATCTTCGAACATATTCGTAGGTTCTCTGTGACTTGAAGTCTGTCCCCATTACGAGTCAAGACAACTTCCTCGTTTGGTTGTAGCTGTTAAATTTTGATTTTTAATCGCTTAAAAGCTGGACTGCATTTAATTGATAAACGGTTGCATTTTGTTGATCAACATTAAAGCTGGACCTTTTTGGTTCTTTGGATGCATAAAGCTGCTTGACCCAGATTTTTTCGCAACTTGAAAAAATCCAGCTATTTTCCTATAAACTGCAACCGAAAACTCTTTATTATATTTGAAACCAAATATGGACTAATTTCGGGAGATTGAACCAACAACGGCCTCTTTTTAAGCTATACTATTGAACTTTCTACACAGCATTCACAAATAAGAGTAATAAAACTATAATCACAACAAAACCCACCATTTTAAACATAAAATCTAAACCCCTCGACAAAATTCGCAAACATAAAAAGTCCCATGATTACTGAAACTCGGTCAAAACAAAATTTTCGAACCTTTCAAACGCGAGCGAGAGCGTTGCCCTCTAGTCCTTGCCTCAGTTAGCTTTGCCTTCAAAGTGTTCTCTCTTAAATTCGAAGGCAACTTCGTATTTGACGATTCCGATATCCCTCTCTCTCTGACTTGAGAGGGTAGCTTAGGTGTCCATTGTCGAACCGGACTTGCATTTCGACCCCATTGAGATTCAACAAGATTGCTCTCATGACGATATTGGCTTCTAATTAACTCATCCATTATATAGTTCGTTTCCGATGCTTCTTTTCTATCAACTACGCCATTTACCCCCTCTTCACCGTCTTGTTCCTCAATAATCTCACAAATCTCGGATTTTCCTTTCTCAGTGTTTAGCTCAATATTGTTATTTTTATAATTTTTTGCCATTTCCATTTTTATCCCATTGTTATTTTGATCTTCTGGGTGTGGTTTTAAGCTACTGGAGCTCGGCTTATTTAGCTCGAAACAATATGAATCGCTTACATCCGAGTCCTCGTCATCATCAACATGTTGGGGAGCACTAATAGCCATATTCAATGGAATTGACTCTAAAGAACTTCGACGGAAATTAGGACTCTTTTGGACCATATTACCCTTGGCCACGAAACCATCATCTCGTTTAGCTCGAAGAAAGCTCTCTATCTCCGAGCTCATTTTCTCCACCACTGAGGTCGTTTTCATCTCTTGACCTAATTTCATCTGCATTCGCTCATCAAGCCAAGACTCAGAAACATGAAGAATCATCCGATCACGACTAGAGTTTCCAACCAAGTCCTTCTCGTACTTCTGTTTTAATTTATGTATCTCTTGTTCATAACTCCTAATTCCCATAGCAAACTTGTCGCAAAGATCTTCCAGTAGCCTCCGTGAACTCCTCTCTCTCTCCGCCTCTTTCGAAGTGTTAGAGAGGGAAATCTTCACCTCGTAAAGCTCACTAGCAAGCTTTCTATGCAGGGCCTCCGAGCGTTTTCTCAATTTTCTCTCGTCCTCGAGCTCGTCCCTTAAAGACTGAATAGCCGAAGCGATTTTTTCCTGGTCCTTGATTTTACGATTTTCAAAAACTTGGATTTTCAAATCTTCAATCTCGTGCCTGTCAGTTTTTCTATCTCTGACCAACTCTTTGATTCTCATACGGGAATGATCTAGCTCCTTTTTTAATGCTTTCACTAAAGACATATTAGACGAATGTTGTTCTTCCAGAGCCCATATTCTGTTTAGTACTTTGATAAGCTCGGTAGATGTTTTGAGACCGTGGTTCGTTCCTTTGAAATCTATTGAACTTGAAGGCGTGACAGCACCATCATAACGCACCACCTGTAAGATCGAATCATTTAGATATACATTGGGAATGTAATAGCTAAGAATAAGGGCATAAAAGTCCCAAAAAAGCTCTTTGAGACGACATACTGCACTTGATTGGAGTTCCAAGACACCCGTGTATTAAAGAAAAACGGCAACAGATACGGATTTGTACAAATTGTAAATAATATTTCTTAGGTGGCAGTAGGCCACACAACATTTTTAAAATCTTCTTCAAATTTGGAGGTTTGGTAATAAGAAGTCTTTGTAGAGCTCACTCTGAAGTGTGGCCTAACCAATCAACTAATCTGCGTAGAAATCTAAATAGCATTACTGAAAAATGCCTTTGTGATACTTCTTATGTGTTTGAACTAACTTTATGCCTTTGCGAAAAATGTGACTTTAATTGGACTTCCGACAGATGGCTTTGTTTGGTCACAGCTTTTAATTTACTTTTCCATAAAATCTGGTCTGCACTAGGTTGGGTAGCTTTCTGGGTCTTTTTTCCTGAAACAACTAGAAACTTCAACCCAGATGAAACCAGTTTCTTCTACGTCAATAAACCAACTTATTTACTGAAAAGCAGCAACGAGATGAACCTAAAATTCAAATAAAAACTTTTAAGTGAAAATTTCACAGTACATTATTTTCTTTGAATAGCTTTCTGCCTCTGAGCTGCACGACTTGTCACAAAGATTATAATTGAAATCTTTGCACTAACTTTATTATGCCATAGAAATCGCACAAACGGATTTCTAATCTCTCGATATGGAGAAAGGGTGACTTATTAAATTACCTCCATAGAACTAGAACCGTAACTTGTTGGAGAGGCGGGTTGTAAGACATGATGATTGTTCCTTTCAGTTGATTGATGATATTGTTGCATTAGCGACGTGATGACATGTCTCCTTAAACCACCAGCACTATCAGGCTGCATAAAAGAAGGATTTTAAAAAGTGGCAGACTTAAACATCCGAAAGAAACATACGTATGAAATTGAGGAAAGCTATTACCTAAAAGAAACAAGATCTAAACCCTTACGTATCAACACTCAAGTCAAGTGTTTCCCCATCTATAACTCCAAAACTATTAGTCCCAACTCCCAAGCATAGGGCATACAGAAACGGTGATTTGATAATGTTTGGAAAAAAAATGCATTGCTTGAAAAACAATAAAATATGGTATAAAGGTTATTGTTTCAAAGCGCGAGTTCTGTCTTTCAAACAGGTTCCGAAAGAGATGGATTTTACAGAAAAGATTCGCGGTAGATATGGTCACAGGTCAAAATAATCCAATCAATTAGCTACTTACTGACAAGGGAAACACAAGCGATTTTTTCAAGTGTTTTAACTACTTTTGGGTGTATCATTGCACTCCACCCGGTATATTAGCTTACAAAATTCAAACACAAATAGCAGCGAAAATAAGAGAAATGCTGAAAACTTCATGTACATACCAATCCATAAGAAGGGGTTTGGAACCAAATTGATACTAAATCGACAGTTAATATGTTGTATCAGAATCTAATTTGCAGTTTTTAATACTTTTGTGCTACATCTTACGATTACACAAAAGTGAAGTTTTACTTTAGTTTATATTCACTCTCGTCAATTCATCGAGAGCCTATGAAGCTGTGATGTCGAATTTTATATGTGAAATTCCTATCCGCTGTTCTAGTTGCAGTTTTGCAGTTAGGTTCCAAGTGAGTTTGTAACCACAGGTTGGAACCAAGTGTATTTAATGGACAGAACTGTAAAACGTTAAATGTACTTAAAGTGAACACAATCACATTTAACAACGGAGTTCACCTAACTAGGCTACGTCTCCGGGGCACTTACCCAGATTATGATATTATAAAAGCTTACAATATAGGACTCAAGTCTTAATGAAAAACTCTTAGACTCCCTCTAGGTTTTTCTGCCTATCTCTATATTGCTCCTACTCTATAACTATCAAATATAAATCAATGGCATCCCACCATTGTTTTCTTATTTAAAGCTCACGTGTATTCTCTCAAGAATGGGTTCTTTATAATTTAGAACACACACTTTTACAAGCTAAGTTATCAAGTATATAAGCAAGTAAAAACAATCTTCTATTCTTCAATATCTTTTGATTGTTTTTGACTTTATTGATTGGCTTCAATCTTCCCATGCATTGCGTGATACTTCAGCATTGATTGACTCCAATCTTTATAAGTTAATACCTATTTAATAACTAGCTTGGAAATAGAAGTTAGTCTTTTCCTATAACTAGGAAACATATAAAGATACTATCTTTTAGAGATAATATCTTTCCATATATATATGAAACATCTAACTCCATATTACATTCAATATTTAAGCGAATTATACTGAATATAGATAAGGAACAAAAGATTGAAACAAGTGATAAGGACAAGCATAAGAATAGAGATACATATTAAAAGGAAACATAACCTTATAAACTAATCTCTTTATATCTTTTAGGAAATCTTTCCTTACCACTTTGATATTCTCAATAAACGCATATTAAACCTTTAGAATCATATGAGAATATATCCTGCATGCTGTAGAACAATTAATAATCAATAAATAATAGCTATGCAGATTTACAGAACTAGACAGTTTACTGCAGAGCAGTAGGTTGGAACTTAGGTTGCAACTGGTACTTGAAACCTGTTAACAAAGGTTGCAACTGGTACTTGAAACCTAACACTACTAACTTAGTAGGTTGCAACTGAGGTTGCAACTGGTACTTGGAACCTGTCAATCCTGTCTTACTTCTTTACAGTTATGATTTATTAAGTGAAAACCAATAGACAATAAAACAATATTTAGACCAGAAATCTGGTCCTAACAATATGTATGCCACTTACAATTTACACAAAGCAAAAAAAGTCTCAAACTAAAAAATAAAAAAGTGAATTTATTGCATTTTCACTTATAAAGTACTAGTATTCTACTTGGAAAATGCACATGGATAACAACAAAGCATTTTCAGAATCAAGAATACTTAAAAGTAACATAGAATTCTCTTTACCGACAAACTTAAGACCACATAAGAAAACAAAACTGAAATTAAAAGGTGGAGCCAACATTATACCAGTATTCAGAACATTAAATTCAAACTCAGAGCAATTGGATTTAATAACTTACACGAATCAGGAATATTTTCTTTTTCACATAGCAATCACAAATAGAAACACAAACCATCAATGAAAGTCAAATTTACAGTTACACATTAGTCCAAGTTACTGCAACAAAATACTCCATAGAGACCAAGTTTCGTATGGAATATATGATATATCCATACATATCTCAAATTGGTGGTTAACCGTAACAATGTAAGCGAACTAAGACGGAATTAAGGAAAACAAAAATTTGATCAGAAGGCCAGTAAAAAAAATCACTATCCAACTGATCTTTTCCCTAATCATAAGCAAAAAAATCATCATTTAGTAACATAGCCATCAAACAAAATCACATTCACAGTTTCACATAGACCTAACTTACTCAAACCAACCAAAATAAAGTCAAGTTTCGTATGTAAAGAAGCAGTTATGCAGTTAAAAATCACATTTCTACAATAAACTATATGTAAAAAAAAAAATCAAAAATCATCAGAATCCATTAGTATATAAATCACATTTCTACATTACCCAACTGATCAAAACCTTAACCACAGTATTAAGCGATAACAAAATCCAAGCAGAACCCACTAAAATAATACACAATTCTAAAATACCCAACTGATCAAACTCCAAGAAATTCCAAAATCTCAATTTGTTTACTACCCTATATATATATATAAAGGGAAGGAATTCCATAAAACAAAATCAACATATAAGGAATTCCATTTTTTTTACTACCCTAGGTGGAGACCGTCAATTCCCATTTAGATAAAATATGATGAAAAAGTAAATCTTTACTACGTGTTTTGATTAAAATTTTCAAAAATTCTCGTTCCAACACCCTCCAATGTTATGAAAAAAACTCGTATAGAATAATTAAAAAATCATGTAAAATATCATCCCCTCCCATTTAAAGTTCCTCGTACGGTCCCTAAATCTATATACAAAAAACAATCTTTTTTCTATTAATATATTTTGATAAAAATCTCAAAAATTAGCGTTCATCCCCCCATATTAAGGGAAAAAAGTCGTATAGAGTACGATAAAAAAAATCATATAGAATATCATCCCCTCGCATTTAATGTTCTTTGTTCCGTCCCTATATCAACATACAAAAGATAATTTTTTTTAATATATTTTGATCAAAATCTTCAAAATTAGCCTTCGGCCACGGTATTAAGAAAAAAAAACTCGTATAGATTACGAAAAAAAAAATTCATATAGAATATCAGCCTCCTCCCATTTAAATTTCCTTCAATTATTTCAAAACCAGAGTTGGATAAATGATCACTATGACTCATACTCAATAGAATTTGATCAATCATATTTTTCAACACAACATATATGTGAAAAATGGTTTAAAAAAAAAAGAAGAGAGAATTTACCAAGTGAGGCGAGGCGGGGGAAGGATCACGGGCACCACTGAGGCGAAGACGACTCGGTTGCATGGTGGTGACGTGGCAGTGGTGTAGGTCCCAGAGAGCTGAAGCTAGTTTTCTAGCAGAAAATAAAACAGGGGAATAATATTCCTTATTACTATTATTATCATTATTCCAAGAGTGTCTTATAACTGGAGTTTGTTGTCCCCCTCTTACTATTAAAACTCTTTTTCTTAATTTTACCCCTAAATTCTCCTCTTTTTCTCCACTTTTCATCTTTTTATTTACCTAAATATCTTTCTTTGTTGTTTTACACTCTGTTTTTCTTCTCTTTTTCTCTTTCTCTCTCTAACTTTCTGCACGCAAAAGAATAGTTTTGTTCACTGTAATGATTTCATTGATTATAATTATATAAATCATCCTGTTAGGTGAAATAAATTGAATGTTTGGTCCTTAGAAATTTAATTTGAGTTATGGTGTTCATTTCATTGATATGTCTAGTGTTGGAAGAGGAAATCATAATCATCCTAATTTTACTATATAATTTTTAATTTAAAATTTAATTCTAAAATTTAATGTTGGAATGAATAACATGTAAAATTATCTAATAAACTGTGTTTACTTATGAAACTTATTATTTAAAAAGAAAATATGGACATGATATCTAAATCTGATTATGCGTGGTATTAAGTGAAACATGATTATTGTAAATATAAATGGTGAAATGTCATATGTTTATATATAAAAAAGTTCAGTGGCGGGTAATGAGAAGCTAAGTAGACAATATCAGGTCTACGGTACTCCCCGTCCTTATCCCCATTTTTTTTTTATAACTTGTCTTAACTGACTTCGTCCCTGAACTGTCGTATGTGTTTGACAAGAATCTAAGCCGTGATTAAATAATGTTGCTGGTATTAAGGTTTGATAACAATGGTTTTTGGTAGTTATTAGAGTTTGCTATCGAATGTTGTTTTGGTCTCAAATCTCAATTAACTCTTCTTGACTTTAATTTAAGATTGTTGCAAACTTGAAATTAATTTTGCCCAACCATCTATTATTCTCATGATACGTATTGTATTAAGCTCGAAAATTATAGGACAATGAGGAGTCAATTAGACAATTACTTTATTTTTAAGTTTTGGGACCGAATTCCGTCAACTAGTCCAAAAGTAGATGATAATTAGTGATTTAGTTAAACTTCCATGACTAAATAGTTTTTTTATCCAACTTAGGGACTATTAATTATAGGCCATCCTCATTCAACTAATGTCTCGATTAGAAAAGGTGAGGTAGGCCATTCTCTTTGCTATTCTTCCATAAAAGGATTACATTAATTTAATCTGCTTTCCCATGTATTAATTTATTTTCTTTTATGTTATTTTTATAGTACTGTGTTTGAGCTAAAATGGGAAAAAGTTAAATGAGTAAATTTTTCACTGCTGTATATATCCTCATCGGGGTCCTTCACAGGTGTTGTAACATCTCGTATTTTTATAAATGGTTTTATTTATGATTTAATTTATCCAAAAACGTTTTCTTCAAAATTTTACCAAAAACCGGTCACTCGACTAATTTTTAGCCAAAAACCGAAACTCTTCCGAAAAACTTTATTTTAAAAACCGGTTACTAATTTTGCTAATAAAAAGGACCCAATAGATTTGTTTCTAAAGATTTGTTATTTTTGAGTAGTAAAACAATATTTTTGGATTAAGCGTTAACTTTTAGAACTTTGGGGACCAAATAGTTCGTTACCTCAAACTATATCAAAACAGCTTTTTATAAACCTTCCAGCCACTTTTCAAAAGCAAAAACCAGCAAAATACAGAAGAGAGAAGAAGAGAGAGAGAGAAGAAGAGAGAAAAAGAAGAAGAAGAAGAAGAGGAAAAGGAAACCACCGTTAGCGGGCTTATACCGGAAGCATCTCCTCTACGCACTAAGGTAACGGGGGTTATCCATTGCGACTAGACGAGGGTGTATGTTAGGATTAAGTTTTACGTTTATTAGAAATTGGGGGTTTTACCTTTTATAGTAATTATGTTCTTATATTGTTAATTGGGGTTAGTTGTTACACTTTTAATTTCATTTATTTGAATAGTAGAGGTTGAGACCTTAGATGTATTGATTTCGGATTGATGAGAATATTGATGGGTTTGCGTGTTTTATGCGTTAAATATATGTTATTATGGTTGTTGATAGAATTGGATGAAATATTGTTGAATAGAGATGAGTTTTAGATGGTGCATACTAGGTGTTTGTTAAAATGCCCGAATGGGATTTTACGCTATTGAAGTCGTTTGGCTAGTTGCGAATCTAGTACATGTGGTTATATGTTATGTTGTATTACGTTACGTGACGTATGAGATGGTGTTATTTGATTGGTATAATATTATTGGCCGAGGCCGTATGAGAATGTGTTATTTGCGTGGATTTATATTATTGGCCGAGGCCTTGTGTGTTAGCTGTAGTGGCAATGGTCTCTGTCTCTCCCTAATTCCGGGGACAGAAGACGGCCGAGGGGATAGGGAATGACTCGTCTTACGGACCGGGGCGAGTGGCGTGAGAGGTCCCAGTGTGCACTATTTACTTTTATGTTAGCAATGGTCTATGTCTCTCCCTAATTCCGGGGACATATGACGGCCGAAGGGATAGGGAATGACTCGTCTTACGGACTGGGGCGAGTGGCGTGAGAGGTCCAAGTGCGCACTATAAATCTACTTTTATGTTGCAATGGTCTATGTCTCTCCCTAATTCCGGGGACATATGACGGCCGAAGGGATAGGGAATGACCTACCTTACGGACCGGGGTAGGTGGCGTGAGAGGTCCATGTATGCTTTAGATGTGTGTTGATGTTAGTTAATTTATTTAAATTATCATAGTTGTGGAATGTCGTTATATTCTTTTTATTCGTAGATTATCGTAGTTGTAGAATGTCATTATATTTCTTTTTATACGTCATTTATCGTAGTTGTAGAATGTCATTATATTTCTTTTTATACGTCATTTATCGTAGTTGTAGAATTTGTGAGTTCTAGCATTTATGGGATGGAGTGACGGTATCTGTGGTGCCGTCCCGTCTAGTTATGTGCGTGGGACTCACCGTTACAATTTTTGTCTTTCAGGTACAAATTAGCTTGAGGCGTTGGCTAGGTGCATTAGCGCGGTATTGCATGGGTTCGGGCTTTTGCTTTCTTTTCATGTATATTTTATTTTGAGGATTGTAGCCGCGTTTGGCAAATACATTTATTTTTTTGGTTAATTGTTCCTTTAGCTCGCAAGTCTTTTATTTTAAAAATTTTAATTTTGTACCAACAGGTTTCGTTTTCCTTTTATTTAAAAAGGTCATGCCTCGATATCCTCGTCTTTTGGATTTTGGGGCGTGACAAGTTGGTATCAGAGCTAACTAGGTTCTTGTATACTTTGGGACGACGGGAAGATGGGTAACCATTGGACCAAGATCCATTGTATCAATTTTTACAAAACTTTTTCCAAAAACTCTATCTTTTCTAAAAGCGGGGGGTTGCATTTAGCTTAAGACATGTAGCTAGAATTTAGTAGTAGTTGATGAAAGGAAAGTTCACATGTGAGGCAAGTTGGGGACAGTGAGGACGCTTGTTGATCCCGGCTCGCCGAACTAGTGAATAGACCTTTCGTCGGTATGGGTGAAGGAATACCTTAGCGATGTGGAATTCTAGAGTATGCGAGGACGCTCGGGTGCTTTAGGATAACGTATCGTGATGGGTTATCCCTCGCTCTTTTGTGTTGTTTGTATGCGTGTGTGGATTGAAATAGTGTGTATGAGGTGTGAGTTCACATGTCTAGTAGTAGCGGTGTATTAAAGTGCGAAAATTGTGAAGTTGATGATTTTACGTAGTGCGTTTCCATATTATTAACATGTGTGTTAATGTACATTTTATGCGAATGGATGTTGATCGTAATAAGTTTGTGGACTTAAATGGCTTATTTGTGTAATATATGCCATGTAGGATTTTACGAGTGTTGAGAAATTTTGCGTTTTTGAATCTTTATTTTCTGCAGAAAAACGATCGGTCGTTTGCCCAAAACGATCGGTCGAAATTTTTCTGTCCCTCTGGAAGAATTCTTACCAAAAACGATCGATCGCTTTCCCAAAACGATCGGTCGAAATTTTGGTGATCTCACTGGAAGAATCTTGATCCAAAACGATCGGTCGTTTTGTCCAAGACGATCGGTCGTGTTCTGGCTATTTTGCTATTTTTCTCGTTATACTTCAAACGCTCATAACTTCTTCGTTTTAACTCCGATTCTGATTCCGCTTGAAGCGTTGGCTTCGTTTTTCAGTACTCTATCTTTCTGGCGTTTCAGAATTTTTGTTTTCTATTTTTGGAAAAGTCAAGGCGTTTTATCGTCGAAATTGAGAATTCGTAAAATCAGTTTTTGAACCTTAGAAAGCTTGATAAAGTGATTGATTTGTAAACCGAGCTTTTATCATGTATGAATATACATGTACGAGTAGTAGTGTCGAGTAAAACAACTAAATTGTCGGTTTTAAATGTATGTAGTAATGGCTATTACTACAAGGACTGGTGGAAGGAGACCAGCTACACGCGGGGGCGCATCACCATCAAGCGGTGCGGCTACCCGAGGTGGAGCAAATGTAAGAGGAGGAAGAGCTTCAAGGGGACGGGGAACAACTCGAGGAAGAAGGGCTACTAGAGGTCGTGGGGGAAGAGGTAACACTAATGCCCTACTACCTGAGCAACCCGAGGCGGAGGTAGAGGTTGAGAATGTTGATGAGGAAGTGAATGTGGAAGAAGAAGAGACCTCTGCACCAGAACCGGAAACGGTCAATGCTAATCAAGTGATGACCGACCTTCAGAAGGTGGTGCAAATGATGGTGCAGAATGCACAAGCTGGGAGTTCAAGCAACAATGGATTGCTTAACTTCACCCGATTGGGGGCTCCGACTTTCGATGGGTTAGGTGAACCATCCATAGCTGAGGGATGGGTGGATGAAATGGAGAAATATTTATCGGCTGCAGGAATAGTAAATGGGGAGCAAAGGATGAATATGGCTCAGTTTCACCTAAAGGGTGAAGCACGGAAGTGGTGGTTGGGAATTGTGGATACATACGACATAAGCAACTTCGAATGGAACGAGTTCATCGAATTGTTTAATCGACAGTTCCTTCCAGATTCCTATAAGGATGAAATGAGGAGGCGTTTTGAGGAATTGTATCAAGGGGGTATGACCGTTCAAGCATACCAGCTAAAGTTTACCTCACTCTCGAGGTATGCCCCAGAATCTGTTATAGGGGGTGCAGAAAGATGTAGGAGATTCATGAAGGGGTTGAATCCGACCATCTCGTTACAATTGGCATCGGCTCGACATGTCAACTATAACGAATTGGTAAAATCAGCCCAAGCTGTGGAAGGAGCTCTACTCCATAACAAGCGAATCTCGGAGAAGTCGAAAGCCGGAAATGCTCCGAGGGAAGATAAAAAGCGGACTTGGGATGTGGCGAATAATTCGCGATTTCAACAACCGGGAAGAGGAGAGAGGAGTTTTAACCCACCGCCGACAAACGTCATGATAAGGGGAGCATGTTTCCACTGTGGAGACGCGAGCCATCGACAATTCGAGTGCCCTAGGGTCCAATGTAGGACTTGCAACCGATTTGGACATACGGCAAGGGTTTGTCCCGGGGGACAAGGAAGAATCGACACCAACCGACCCTTTAACCAACCTAGGTTGCCACCACCACCACCAAGAGGACCAGGATTCGTACCACCACACCAATTACCTGGGAACCAAGGGGGAGGGTCTCGAGGTAACTACCAAGGAGGGGGAAACCGTGGGAACTATCGAGGAGGCTATCAGGGCCCGGGAAATCGAGGAAATCATGGAGGAAATCGAGGACCGCAAGGAAACCCACCAATTCAAGCTCGTCTATTTGCCTTGCCACAGTTGCCAAACCAAGGAGATCCGGCAAATGTACAAGGTATGGTTCTTGTGTGCTCATCTTGGGCACATGTTCTTTTCGATACGGGGGCGTCGTGTTCTTTTATATCTAGAAGTTTAGTTGCGTCTTTGTCGTTAGAAATTGGGGTTCTAGAGAACCCGATTGTTGTAGAGACTCCTGTTGGGGGTCGAGTTGTGTTGGACCGAGTGTGTCGGTCTTGTGAGATGGTGGTTGCGGACCACGTGTTTATATTTGATTTAATTGTTATAGAGATGTCGGGGTTCGACGTGATTCTTGGAATGGACTGGTTGGTTCATTTCAACTCTTTCATCGATTGTGTTCGACGAAAGGTTTTCCTTACAACTTCATCTGGAGATGAGGTGTTCTTTCAAGGGGAAAGGGACTCTACCCTTTCTTCTATTCCATATTATTCCAAGCGGGTTGTGGGCAACCTGTCTTGTCTTTTGGCTAATCTCTCGATAGTGGATAACGACGAAGAAGTGGAAATGTGGCCACGCGTAGTGGACGATTTTAGAGATGTGTTTCCGAAGGATCTACCGGGGTTGCCACCGAAGAGAGGGTTAGACTTTTCTATCAACTTGGTACCGGGAACGGCACCCGTAGCCATCTCCCCGTACCGTTTGGCACCAGCAGAGTTGAAAGAGTTAAGTAAGCAGTTAGAAGAACTGCTAGAGAAGGGGTTTATTAGGCGGAGTACGTCACCATGGGCGGCACCGGCCTTATTTGTGCAAAAGAAAGATGGATCGATGAGGATGTGCATCGACTATCGAAAGCTAAATAGGGTGACTGTTAAGAATAAGTACCCACTGCCTCGAATTGACGATTTGTTTGACCAACTGAAAGGAGCGACGTTCTTTTCAAAAATTGACTTGCGATCAGGCTATCACCAATTGAGGGTGAAGGATGAGGATATTTCGAAAACGGCCTTTAGGACCCGGTATGGTCACTATGAGTTTGTGGTCATGCCGTTCGGGTTAACTAATGCGCCGGCAGCATTTATGGAGTTAATGAACCGAATCTTTAAGGAGTATCTCGACATGTTCGTGGTGGTCTTCGTCGACGATATTTTGATTTACTCGAGTTCAAGAGAGGAACACGAGGAGCATCTCCGTTTAGCGTTGCTCACGTTGAGGGAGCACCAACTTTACGGAAAATTTAGCAAATGTGAGTTTTGGCTAAATGAGGTGAAATTTCTTGGACATGTGATCTCGGAAGAAGGGGTAAAGGTGGACGCGACGAAAATTGAGGCGGTTTCGAATTGGACACAACCGAAGAATGTGTTTGAGATTCGAAGTTTCTTGGGGTTAGCGGGGTACTATCGACGGTTCGTCAAGGATTTCTCTAAGTTAGCAACTCCAATGACTTACCTTACCAAGAAAGGGGTGAAGTTCGTGTGGAGTGAGGCTTGCGAGAAAGCTTTCCTAGAGCTCAAAAAGCGGTTGACTAGTTCTCCCATACTAGTTATTCCCGAGCAAGGAAAGGGTTATCAAGTGTATTGCGATGCATCGAAAGAAGGCTTGGGTTGCGTCTTGATGCAAGACGGAAAGGTTATCGCATATGCTTCGCGACAACTAAAGATTCACGAAAAGAACTATCCGACTCATGACATAGAGCTAGCGGCAATAGTTCATGCGTTGAAGATATGGAGGCATTATCTGTTCGGAGAAAGGTTCGAAGTGTTCTCGGATCATAAGAGCTTAGGGCATATCTTTACTCAACGTGATCTAAATATGCGACAACGACGATGGATGGAATATTTGGAACAGTACGACTACGACTTGCACTATCATCCGGGAAAGGCCAATGTAGTGGCAGATGCTTTGAGTCGAAAGTCCCATGCGACCTTAGCGCATGTGGCGATCGAGGAATGGAGGATGATGGGAAAAGTGAACGAGTTCGACTTGGAGTTGGGACATGTTAATGGGGGGACTTTGTACACAATAGTGGTACAACCGGAACTTCTAAGTAGGGTTCTAGAAGCACAAGATGGGAACGAGAAAGTGGAGAGCTATGAGAACCAGATGGGTTCTAGCGAAGGATTAGAGGGTTGGACGAAAGGAACCGATGGAGGACTACGCTTTAAGGGAAGGACTTATGTGACATAGAACATGAGGAACGAGGTATTAAAGGAGTTTCATCACTCCCGATTAGCCGTTCATCCCGGCGGGACGAAAATGTATCACGATGTGAAGAGACAATTTTGGTGGCCCGGAATGAAACGAGATGTAGCTTCATATGTTAGCAAGTGCCTAACTTGCCAGCAAGTGAAGGCAGAACACCAAAGGCCGGCGGGTATGCTCCAACCTTTACCGGTGGCGGAATGGAAGTGGGAAAGGATAGCAATGGATTTTGTGACCAACTTACCTAAATCGGTAAGTGGGAATGACGCTGTGTGGGTTGTGGTCGACCGTCTGACCAAATCCGCACACTTCATTGCGATTAAGATGACGAATTCGGTGGAAATCTTGGGACGGAAGTATATTAAGGAAATTGTTAGACTTCACGGGGTACCGATTTCAATAGTATCGGATCGAGACGCGAGGTTTGTGTCGAGGTTCTGGGGTGCATTGCAAAATGCCTTAGGGACCAAGTTGACAATGAGTACGGCGTTTCATCCCCAAACGGATGGACAATCGGAGCGGACTATCCAAGTGCTAGAGGATATGTTGCGCGCATGTGTGAACGACTTTAAGGGAGGTTGGGAGAACCATCTACCCTTGGTTGAGTTTGCATATAATAATAGCTTTCAAGCTAGTATTGGCATGGCACCTTTCGAGGCTTTATACGGGCGGCCGTGTAGGTCTCCGGTGTGTTGGACCGAGGTGGGAGAAGCGGAAATGTTAGGACCGCAATTGGTTCAAGAAACGACAGAAAAGATTAAGTTAATTCGGCAAAGGCTTGAGACGGCCCGAAGTAGGCAAAAGAGTTATGCGGATAAGAGGAGGAGACCTTTGGAGTTCGAAAAGGGGGATCAAGTATTTTTGCAAGTTTCGCCCAGAAAGGGGATTATGAGGTTTGGCTCTAAAGGGAAGTTGAGCCCGAGATTTATCGGACCATTTGAGATCGTGGACCGAGTTGGAGAAGTTGCTTACCGGTTGGACTTGCCACCAAAGTTGGCGGGGGTTCACCCGGTGTTCCATGTGTCGATGTTGAAAAAGTATCATCACGACCCTTCACATGTGGTGGACTTTGAGGACATTGAGGTTAGTGCGGATGTGACCTACGAAGTGGGACCTATGAGGATTATCGATGTGCAAGAGAAGGAACTTCGAGGAAATACAATTAGATTGGTAAAGGTGGTTTGGAAACACCACGGGGCCGAGGAGGCAACTTGGGAACGCGAGGATGAGATGAAGAGGAAATATCCTAATCTCGACTTTTCTTTAGGTACTTTTCTTTAGATACCTTCTAATTTCGGGACAAAATTTCTTTATCGGGGAAGGGTTGTAACGCCTAGGGTTTGGAGTTTATTTTTGGTTGTAACGCCCAGAGTTACGAAGTTGTTGAGTTGTCTTTTATTATGTTTGATATTGCATATAGGTGTTTACCTTATTTGAGATTCTTACATGTTGTTCATGTATTGAATTATGGAGTTGTTACGGGTTGTGAACCCTTATGTTTGATATTGCATATTTACCTTATTTGAGATGCTTATGTGTTGTTCATGTGATGAGTTATGGAGCTGTTACGGGTTGTGAACCCTACGTATTTTATTTTTGAATTATCACACGAATTGAGCGTTTACATTCTTATGGTCTTATTGTAATTTTATCATTTCTGGGTATAGTTGTTTAGATAGGAAATTTCGGGACGAAATTCTTTTAAGGAGGGTTAGCTGTAACATCCCGTATTTTTATAAATGGTTTTATTTATGATTTAATTTATCCAAAAACGTTTTCTTCAAAATTTTACCAAAAACCGGTCACTCGACTAATTTTTAGCCAAAAACCGAAACTCTTCCGAAAAACTTTATTTTAAAAACCGGTTACTAATTTTGCTAATAAAAAGGACCCAATAGATTTGTTTCTAAAGATTTGTTATTTTTGAGTAGTAAAACAATATTTTTGGATTAAGCGTTAACTTTTAGAACTTTGGGGACCAAATAGTTCGTTACCTCAAACTATATCAAAACAGCTTTTTATAAACCTTCCAGCCACTTTTCAAAAGCAAAAACCAGCAAAATACAGAAGAGAGAAGAAGAGAGAGAGAGAAGAAGAGAGAAAAAGAAGAAGAAGAAGAAGAGGAAAAGGAAACCACCGTTAGCGGGCTTATACCGGAAGCATCTCCTCTACGCACTAAGGTAACGGGGGTTATCCATTGCGACTAGACGAGGGTGTATGTTAGGATTAAGTTTTACGTTTATTAGAAATTGGGGGTTTTACCTTTTATAGTAATTATGTTCTTATATTGTTAATTGGGGTTAGTTGTTACACTTTTAATTTCATTTATTTGAATAGTAGAGGTTGAGACCTTAGATGTATTGATTTCGGATTGATGAGAATATTGATGGGTTTGCGTGTTTTATGCGTTAAATATATGTTATTATGGTTGTTGATAGAATTGGATGAAATATTGTTGAATAGAGATGAGTTTTAGATGGTGCATACTAGGTGTTTGTTAAAATGCCCGAATGGGATTTTACGCTATTGAAGTCGTTTGGCTAGTTGCGAATCTAGTACATGTGGTTATATGTTATGTTGTATTACGTTACGTGATGTATGAGATGGTGTTATTTGATTGGTATAATATTATTGGCCGAGGCCGTATGAGAATGTGTTATTTGCGTGGATTTATATTATTGGCCGAGGCCTTGTGTGTTAGCTGTAGTGGCAATGGTCTCTGTCTCTCCCTAATTCCGGGGACAGAAGACGGCCGAGGGGATAGGGAATGACTCGTCTTACGGACCGGGGCGAGTGGCGTGAGAGGTCCCAGTGTGCACTATTTACTTTTATGTTAGCAATGGTCTATGTCTCTCCCTAATTCCGGGGACATATGACGGCCGAAGGGATAGGGAATGACTCGTCTTACGGACTGGGGCGAGTGGCGTGAGAGGTCCAAGTGCGCACTATAAATCTACTTTTATGTTGCAATGGTCTATGTCTCTCCCTAATTCCGGGGACATATGACGGCCGAAGGGATAGGGAATGACCTACCTTACGGACCGGGGTAGGTGGCGTGAGAGGTCCATGTATGCTTTAGATGTGTGTTGATGTTAGTTAATTTATTTAAATTATCATAGTTGTGGAATGTCGTTATATTCTTTTTATTCGTAGATTATCGTAGTTGTAGAATGTCATTATATTTCTTTTTATACGTCATTTATCGTAGTTGTAGAATGTCATTATATTTCTTTTTATACGTCATTTATCGTAGTTGTAGAATTTGTGAGTTCTAGCATTTATGGGATGGAGTGACGGTATCTGTGGTGCCGTCCCGTCTAGTTATGTGCGTGGGACTCACCGTTACAATTTTTGTCTTTCAGGTACAAATTAGCTTGAGGCGTTGGCTAGGTGCATTAGCGCGGTATTGCATGGGTTCGGGCTTTTGCTTTCTTTTCATGTATATTTTATTTTGAGGATTGTAGCCGCGTTTGGCAAATACATTTATTTTTTTGGTTAATTGTTCCTTTAGCTCGCAAGTCTTTTATTTTAAAAATTTTAATTTTGTACCAACAGGTTTCGTTTTCCTTTTATTTAAAAAGGTCATGCCTCGATATCCTCGTCTTTTGGATTTTGGGGCGTGACAGGTGTACTTGTACAATCCATGTTCAATAAAAAATCAATATCCATGTCGGCTATTTCGGCAAATTTTTGTGCCAAAAGAAATGGACTCATTTTTTCTACTACTACGTTTTAAAACAAACTTGCTTGTTTTACGCAAAATTATGTTTTATTCAAGAAAATAGAGAAGAAGGATTTTGGTTTATGGGTAAAAAAAGATTGGTATACCTATTGTACCGCTTACCCACAATCGTCGTTCGTACCATATCAAATATCGATATGTTGGTTTACGTGTACGAAATAACAATTAATAATAAATAAAGGACTAAACAAGAATTAAATAAAACCAGTGTAATCTTTATTAATTTCCAAATGGAATACAATAAACTGATTACAAAATGTAGGTACTAAAAATAATTAAAGCAAACGTTATCAGATTATTATTAATTAATAATCTGATGTACTGATTTGCAATTAAAAGAAACTGCCGGACTGGAAAATATAAACTTAACAGCCGGACTGTTCTGTTTTAAATTGAAAGTACAGGACTGAATTGAAACTAATCTAATTACAGAATAGAAATAGTATTTTAAGTAAATTATAGAAAGGTAAATACAGAATATAAAAGCTACAACTAAGTACAGGAAATTAAAATACTGAATTAAAATACTGAATTGAAAGGACAGAATGTAAAAAACTGAATTTAAATGCGAAATAGAATTGGACAGAATGTAAATAAACAATTAGATGAGGCTACTGTTAACAGTATGCCCTTAACCGATATTCGCCCAACCACCTTAAGGTTTCTGGTTGCGTTGGCGCTTCGATCCCAATGTACAACGTCTCGGATGACTCGCCGGAAACTGGCGACGAGTCAAGGTCGAGCTGTTGGTGGGTGGTTCTCTCTGGTTCTAAAATGTAATGCTAATTTTTGGAGAGATGATATATGCTACTGGTGTTTGATTTCAGAATGTTTGTGTTTTTGACATGTGGGGGGTCTGCCTATTTATAGGCTTGCTGAGTATCTCAGCCATTAAAGTCACTTTACTACTGTCAGTTTTCGAAATTCGAAACTGCAGTATTAACTTTGCAATGAATTCATATTTATTGCAACAGTTACAACTTTGCTGAAAGCTTTTTCCCGAACAGGCGTATTTTTCCCGAACAGGAACACTTTTCCCGAACAGGAACAGGCACAGGAAAACCTGACGAGCAAGCAAGCCCCGACGAGCAAGCAAGCCCGACGAGCAAGCAAGCCCATGTGTGGTACACAATACACACATGTGTATGTGGACACACTAATTAATATCAACATGGGATAGCTTAGTATATATATATTGTAAAAATCACTCATGATTTTCCAATGTGGGATAACCCTCATGGGTTAAATCCCATTTCTTTTCTCATTTTTCAGCATTGACTTTATTTCCTCTTTCGAGTATCAACCTTCGAGTCCAATTATCATTCACACCCTTCCTCCGAATAGGTCATGCGATATAGTGTTGCGAAACTCGTTGTACGAGCTACTCAAACGCTTTGAGTATGGCCTCAGAAAAAACTGAGTAGTCGCATCGAAAATTGACTCAAAGATGGTCCCTGACCACTTGAAATAAACATGGTTAAAACATGTTTTGCTACAATTTTTCCAACACGATATTGGTACCATAATGGTATTCAACTTTAAAAAACACGGTTTGTATCACTCTAACAATGGGCAAATTATAATTTGCTATACCAACGTTTGCGTTTTTTTCGATTTTTTTGATTTTATACACTAACGTCTCAAAATTTCCATGATGTACACCAACGTAATGTTTTGGTATGATTCAGTACACCTCCTTTATTTTCTAGGATTGAAAAATGCTAATTTACCAAAATATCCTCGTTCTATTTGAGTAATTACTATGCCAGGTCATCATCTATCTAACTACATAAGATGTTACATAATTTACCCAGATAGTTTCCAAGAAAACACATCGATACATGTTTTCAATTGTACCGAAATAATTAAAAGCCATTGAAAAAATATTTTTTATATTTTCAATTTCGTAATTATAAATTCAACTAAAGTATAATTATACATAAATACATACATATACACATAAAATATATAATTTCCGTGTTATACAAAGATAGATAAATTAAGAGAAGAGATATAAATTATCAGAACAGAACCTTGTGCTAAACATAGTCGTCGTCAAACTTCTACGGTTTTTTATTTCAAGTACTTTGTAATAGATCTGGAATGGAACCCTTCTTATCGTTTTTCATCTTCTTCGGTATGCTCTTAAGATATTCAGATACTACAACAATTTTCTTGCTCTTATTCTTATTCTGATCATCTTCGTTTATCATCGGTTGCATGACTAGTTCTTGTAACATCAAATTCTCCAACTATACAGTACATACAAGAACAGACACACAATCCAACTAGTTAATAATACACCAACACCACATAATAACAAGTGCTGCTTTGAGAGAGTAGAAGCAAAAGAAAACCATAAAACATTATTAATAAAGTTTAAAATACATTATAATGCAACGACTAATACGCCTCGTTTGATTGCAGCAACTTTTTAGCTCTCAACTCCTTACATTCTTAGCATAAAAACTAGGATGCTGTATGTGGTTGGTTCATCACCAGTATAAAGGTGCAGCAGTTTTCTGATTTTTTTTTGGCTTTACAAGAAAATTTAAACAAGATGGAGAAGGATGTAAATCAAATCTCAACTAACCGATGATATCACAAATGGTGTCGCCGGGTCTTCGTGAATATCATTTGTAAACCATTTTAACGTGCCAGTTATTTTTTTAGAATCAAAGGGTTCCACCTGAAACAACCCAGCAAATAGATAGTATATATTGTAAATTTCTCACACTTACATGGCATGGGTACAACGCCTAAAAAAAAGAAGAGACAATTATTATAACCTACAGTTCAGTTTAACTTTCGTACATTGTGGTGATAACAATGAAAGCCTGTAATCTTCCTAATCAAAAACAGTTATAGTCTAGCGGTTCTCATAACTTTTAAGAACAGTTTCAAATTCAAAACTGAAACTCATGTAGCGGTAAAACTCGGTAATATCATATAGAAAGAGTTTGCACCTACGGGATATCTCACACATGTATGTATAGGTGTGTGTATGTGTGTATGTGTGCATAATTGAATGGCAATTTCATCACCCGAACAATCCACACCTCAAATTATCAACACAAACACTGATAAAGCCCAGGCAAGGAATTCTATTGGGGGAAAAAGGATATCTTTAAGGCAAACCCAAACCCCCAAATTGATTAAAACCCCTCCCTATATATGATGATCGTGTGCTCGTGAAAATTAGATTTTTAAGGCAACTCCCCACAAGAAGACTAAAAAATTAGACATGTACTAAGCACAGGAAGAGCGGACCTGGCCCATAATTATGAATATAGTATAGAGCAACTACATTGCATCCATTTACGCTATCAACTCGTATACCATTTATGCATAAAAACCTAGGCTGCTTCATTTAATTGGTTTTATATGAGCAGCTTTAAATAAACTCTAAGCAATATGGACCTAGCTTTTTTTTTCCTGGAACATAGAAAAAGATCCAGTTAAATATCCAAACAATACAAACTAGTGATAAAAAAAACGAGTCATAGGCAACTAACCGATGTTTTAAGGGGGTGATCAAATTTTTTAGGCGGGCCTAAGTAAATATCAGTACCGTCAATGTAGTCTCCTGTACGAAAGAGTATAGCATAGATGGCTTCCTCCTGAAAACAAATTACAGCAGTAGAGGGGAGTCTAAGTTATAAGCAAACTAAATTACCAAGATAGATACTAAATGGCACAACTAGTAATCAGAATAATCTAGGAATTTAATATTTTTAACCACAATCCTTAATATCCAAGCGCATAAACTTCTAATCAACAAGGAGCACTAGCTTCTTTTTTCATATCCTCATACTTGTTAGCAAATGTGCTCCACCCTGTAGTAAACATAGGAAAGATTAATCTTTTGCGGGGAGCACGACTAATTGGCTACAACTTTTAAGTAAACAAGATTTGAGAAAAAAAAAGTTAACTTAGTCCAGTTTGAAGTTTTTCAAGCCTACAAAATTTCTGGAAACAGTTACAAAATGATCTTAGTTTTTAAGTTGGTCAACTATATACTATACAGTCAAACTTAAGCCAAAAAGAAGTTTAAAATCTACAAGTCCGCAAGCGTTTAGGTGATTTAGGATAGTAACAAAAAAAATACACCTATTTCTGCAGAAAGTAATGCTTAGTCGCTAAACAACCCACATAGAGTTTGTCACTGAACAACAATTCAACAAACCATACAATAAATGCTTACAGAGACGAAGCATTTTAACCTAAATGGTAACTAAAGCTAGTGAGAATTATTTGCTGCATTAAGCAAGTCAAATAATGGTAGTACATTAACAAATGTTTTTACTTTTCTGTATAGAGCCGAATTATTTCAAGTTGTCAAAGTGAAACTACATGTAGAGGGGAAACTTGGATCTTTTGCTAATATTCTCAATAATATTTTATGATCCTAACTTTTGATACTCCTATAAGATAAAAAATTCAACTTTGCTAACAACACCATGCGTTATCAGGTATCACAAGCTATATATATTAATTCTATTGATTAATGCTAATGCAAATTCCCGAAATAAAGATCAAACACCGAGAATGAATCATTTTATACAATATAAACAATCCGGATAGACGGATCGATAGTTAATAATGATTGCTATAGAAATGAACCCACTGTTGTTGGGGAACTAAGACAGACCAGTAACCCACTTTTAGTGTGGAGTATTTGTTGGAAAAAACCATGTTTAACATGTTAGTTTTCGAATGGTCACGAGACCATCTTTGAGTCAAGATTCCAAGTGACAGCCGTTGTCTTTTGGCACCATACTCAAGACGGTTGAGTAGATGGTATGACAAGGTTCGTAACGGTATGTCGCATGACCTATTCGGAGAATGGAAGTGAATGGAAATTGGCGTCAAAGAATGGGGTTGAGAAAGAGGAAAACTCTTAATGCTGGAAAATGGGTTTAACGAGGATAACTCATTGGGAATTATCCCACATTGAAAAGGAAAGAGCTCCTCCTTGGGAAAAGAGCTCCTCCTCGGGGAAAAGAGCTCCTCCTCGGGAAAAGAGCTCCTCCTCAGGAAAAGAGCTCCTCCTCGGGGGGAAAGTGCTCCAGCTCGGCAAAGTGTCCTGCTCGGCCAAAGTGTCCTGCTCGGCCAAGTGTTCTGCTCTTGCAAAATTTCCAGCTCGGAAAAATTTCCTGCTCGGGAAAATTTCCAGCAAAGCGGTAACTGTTGCAATAAATATGAATTCATTGCAAAGTTAATACTGCAGTTTCGAATTTCGAAAAACTGACAGTAGTAAAGTGACTTTAATGAATGAGATACTCAGCCAGCCTATAAATAGGCAGACCCCCCCACAGGTCAAAGATATAACATTCTGAAATAAAACACAAGAGCATATATCATCTCTCAAAACAGAAGCATTACATTTTAGCCAGAGAGAGCCACTCATCAACAGCTCGACCTTGACTCGTCGCCAGTTTCCGGCGAGTCATTCGAGACGTTGTACCTTGGGATCGAAGCGCCAAACATAACCAGAAACCTCAAAGGTGGTTAGGCGAATATCGGTTAAGGGCAGACTGTTAAACAGTCGCCTCGTCTATTTATTTTTCCTGCATTTTTTATTCCGTCTTTACATTTCCGCAATTTCATATTCTGTACATTTCAATTATGTAATTTATTTTCCTGTTCTGTAATTTCATTTCAGTCCTTTTCTTTTCTGTAATTTCTATTCTGTTCTGTAATTTACTTTCCAGTCCTGTAATTTTATTTAATTCCAGAAACAGTCCAGCAGTTTAGTAATTATACTATTCTGTTTGGCAGTTTATTTTAATTAACAAATAGTCCAGCAGTTTAGTAATTATACTATTCTGTTTGACAGTTTCGTTAATTACAAACCAGTCCAACAGTTTAATAACTTATATTATTCTGTCTGGAATTTTAATTAATTGCATTTACTTTCTGCAAGTGTCGGAATTTGTAATAGAGTCACATTCCATTATAGAAATAAAATTGTTTATTTCCTTTTAGTCCTTGCACTTTAAATTATTGCTTTTACGTACACCAAAACCAACATTCTTAACCGATAATCTTATTTTTTGGTTTGTGTACTGTTTTATTTTAATTTTTAAATTAAAAGGAATAGTGATTCTTCCGCTACAGTTCTGGTCTTAGAATATTTGTAGCAAAGAAAAATTCCAAGAATTGTTTTATTCTAATTTTGGTATTTATACCGTTCTCGAGAAAATACCAACCAGTTTGGTATTAGCTTGAATTAATTTATTTTGTATCTTATTTCTTTTACAGAAACCAAGTTTTCTATACTTGGTGTTTTGTTCAAGAATATTCAAATACGCGTATCTTATAGTCTTTTGGTTGTCTTTTCAGAAACCGAAAGATGACGAACGAAAACATCTCTGATCCTATTGTCCCTTCGGTGAGTTCGCATGACGTAGTGGTTGGTGGGAATGTCCATAACACTACGGGCGATGCAAATGTGGGGGCTGACGCTCAGGCGCATGCTACGGCGGCTGCGGCCCAAGCTGATGCTACGGCCAAAGCTGCGGCTGCGGCCAAGGCTATGGCTGCGGCCAGGGGCAAGGCACCGATGCGTTCGGCTATGCCTGTTTTGCCGACCTCTCATCTGGAGAAGCCGGAAAAGTTTAGGGGTGACAACTTCAAACGTTGGCAGCAAAAGATGCTGTTTTATTTAACCACCCTAAACTTAACCCGGTTTCTTAAGAAGTACAAGGTGAATAACGCTGGCGCAAAGAAATTTGTCGTCACGGACTTTCACGAGTACATGATGACTGATAATAGGAGTGTCATTGAGCAGGTTGAGGAGCTACAGCTCATATACCATCGGCTTGATGCTGAAGGGCTAGTTATCAATGAACCCTTCCAGGTGGCTCTCATGATTGAGAAACTGCCACCGTCATGGAAGGAGTTTCAAAACTACCTGAAGCATAAGCGGAAGGCAATGAGTCTGGAGGGGCTCATAGAGAGGTTGAATATCGAGTAGAACAACCGCCGTTCTGGAAAGAAAGGCGGTATTGCTAGTAGCTCGGTGGCAAAGGCCCATGTGATTGAGGCCACGCGTGTCAAGCGGAAATGCCCTGACAACGCAGGCAGTGCTGTTGCTGTAAAGAAATTTGCGGGAACCTGCTTTGTGTGTAACAAGACCGGTCATCGTGCCGCGGACTGTTATGACAATAAACGCATTGCTAAGCCCAAAAACCCACCGAGGAACTTTAAGGGCAAGGGGAAGATGAGGGCTCCAGCTCTGGCCAATGTGGCCGAGGGAGTAGAGGATGACATGCATCTCTTTGCAGTGGTCTCCGAAGTGAATATTGTGGAAAGCAACCCCAAGGAATGGTGGCTAGATACCGGCGCCACGAGCCACATCTGCTCCAACAGGTGGATGTTCAAGACCTACGAGGCGGTGGTTGGTGAGACCTGCTTCATGGGCAACTCTGCTACTTCCAAGGTGGAAGGAAAGGGGACTGTGGTGATGAACCTGACCTCAGGAAAAGAGCTCACGCTGATTGGGGTGCTCCATGTACCAGATATTCGCAAGAATCAGGTTTCAGGCTCGGTTATGGTGAAGAAGGGTTTTAAACTAGTTTTTCAATCCGATAAAGTTGTAATCACCAAGAATGGTATTTATGTAGGCCGTGGCTATATGACAAACGGCATGTTTAAGTTAAATGTAGGAACTCCAGCTCCTAAGGCTGAGTTCGCTAATAAAGGTGCTAAGGCTGAGGCCAGTACCAGTAATGTAATGACTGTTGCCAAGTTGGCCAATAATAATATTTCAGATTCTGCTTATATTTTTGAGTCATTTCATTTGTGGCATGGTAGATTAGGGCATGTGAATTTTAATTCTATGAAGAAATTAATATCACTGCAACTAATACCAAACTTTGTCTTTAATAAACAACATAAATGTGAAATATGTGTAGAAGCAAATTTAACCAAATCATTGTTTCAACATGTTGAACGAGATAGTGAACCTCTTGGTTTGATTCACACAGATGTGTGTGATTTGAAATTTATTCAAACAAGAGGAGGTAAAAGATACTTCATAACTTTTATAGATGACTGTACTGGATACTGTTACGTTTACTTAATGAAAAGTAAAAGCGATGCAGTAGATATGTTCACTCTATATAAAACTGAAGTAGAAAATCAACTCAATAAAAAGATTAAAATATTGAGGAGTGATAGAGGCGGCGAATATGAAGCGCCGTTTGCACAAATATGTGCGGAAAATGGCATCATTCATCAAACCACAGCTCCATACTCCCCGGAGCAAAATGGAGTTGCGGAGCGTAAAAATAGAACGCTCAAAGAAATGATGAATGCGATGTTGATAAGTTCTGGATTACCCCAGAACATGTGGGGGGAAGCATTGCTTTCCGCTAACTATGTTTTAAACAAGTTACCACACAAGAAGCGAGACAAACCACCATACGAACTATGGAGAGGTTATAAACCTAGCTATAAGAACCTGAGGGTTTGGGGATGTCTCGCTAAGGTCCTAATCTCCGCTCCTAAAAGGATGAGAATTGGTCCGAAGACAGTGGACTGCGTGTTCATTGGATATGCACAAAATAGCAGTGCGTATCGGTTTCTCGTACACAAATCGGAAAATCCTGATGTGCACGTAGATACGATAATTGAAAGCCGAGAGGCTTCTTTCTTTGAGGACATCTTTCCCCACAGAATGCCAACACCTGTACAGACTCAAGAGTTGAACAGTGATGGAAATGTGGGGGCAAGTGAACCGTCAAAAAAAGAAGAAGAGGAAGAGCCTCGACGAAGTAAAAGGGCAAGGAAGGAAACTTCCTTTGGGCCTGATTTCGTAACGTTCATGATAGAAGGTGAACCGGTGACATATCAACAGGCTATGTCAACACCGGATTCCCAATATTGGGAAGAAGCAATCAATAATGAGATTGAATCGATTATGCAAAACCACACTTGGGAACTGGTGGATCTTCCGCAAGGATGCAAGCCCCTAGGTCACAAGTGGATCTTCAAGAGGAAGTTAAAGGTTGATGGCACGATCGAGAAATACAAGGCAAGACTTGTAGTCAAAGGCTTCAGGCAAACTGAAGGTGTCGATTATTTCGACACATACGCTCATGTCTCCAGGAAAACGTCGATTCGTATCGTCATTGCTCTCGCGGCATTGTTTGATCTGGAAATACATCAGATGGATGTAAAAACGGCTTTTCTAAATGGAGAATTAGAAGAGGAAATTTATATGGAACAACCTGAAGGGTTTGTGGTTCCAAGGAAAGAGCACATGGTGTGCAAACTTGTAAAGTCTCTATATGGACTCAAACAAGCACCCAAGCAATGGCACAAGAAAGAGCTCCTCCTCGGGAAAAGAGCTCCTCCTCGGGGAAAAGAGCTCCTCCTCGGGGGAAAGAGCTCCTCCTCGGGGGAAAGAACTCCTCCTCGGGAAAAGAGCTCCTACTCGGGAAAAGAGCTCCTCCTCGGGGGGAAAGTGCTCCAGCTCGGCCAAGTGTCCTGCTCGGCCAAAGTGTCCTGCTCGGCCAAGTGTTCTGCTCTTGCAAAATTTCCAGCTCGGAAAAATTTCCTGCTCGGGAAAATTTCCAGCAAAGCGGTAACTGTTGCAATAAATATGAATTCATTGCAAAGTTAATACTGCAGTTTCGAATTTCGAAAAACTGACAGTAGTAAAGTGACTTTAATGGATGAGATACTCAGCCAGCCTATAAATAGGCAGACCCCCCCACAGGTCAAAGATATAACATTCTGAAATAAAACACAAGAGCATATATCATCTCTCAAAACAGAAGCATTACATTTTAGCCAGAGAGAGCCACTCATCAACAGCTCGACCTTGACTCGTCGCCAGTTTTCGGCGAGTCATTCGAGACGTTGTACCTTGGGATCGAAGCGTCAAACATAACCAGAAACCTCAAAGGTGGTTAGGCGAATATCGGTTAAGGGCAGACTGTTAAACAGTCGCCTCGTTTATTTATTTTTCCTGCATTTTTTATTCCGTCTTTACATTTCCGCAATTTCATATTCTGTACATTTCAATTATGTAATTTATTTTCCTGTTCTGTAATTTCATTTCAGTCCTTTTCTTTTCTGTAATTTCTATTCTGTTCTGTAATTTACTTTCCAGTCCTGTAATTTTATTTAATTCCAGAAATAGTCCAGCAGTTTAGTAATTATACTATTCTGTTTGGCAGTTTATTTTAATTAACAAATAGTCCAGCAGTTTAGTAATTATACTATTCTGTCTGACAGTTTCGTTTAATTACAAACCAGTCCAGCAGTTTAATAACTTATATTATTATGTCTGGAATTTTAATTAATTGCATTTACTTTCTGCAAGTGTCGGAATTTGTAATAGAGTCACATTCCATTATAGAAATAAAATTGTTTATTTCCTTTTAGTCATTGCATTTTAAATTATTGCTTTTACGTACAACAAAACCAACAGTATTTGTGTATCTTAAACTTGTTCGAGGCAATTGCTTCTTCAACTATTTACATTTTTCAGTCCGTTTACCCTTTTAAAAAATAATGATTCCCTTGCTTTTGGTGATAATTAAGTTTTATTCGGTTAAATTGTTGCCCATGTGAACTACTCCTAGCTAAGACACCAATCAACATTCTAGTATTCATTTTAATTTTTTCTTTCTTTTTCTCGATCGTCATGCCCTTGCTTGATTTCGATTATTCAGAAAATTATTATATGCACTTACCATATATCAGTTTCTTACAAACTATTACTATAATATTTTCTAGAAAATCACGAGTGATTCTTATTAATAACGGAGGCAGATCCAAGTTTCCAACATAAAATTCTTACCAGTCTATCTTGAAATGAAATGAACAACGATTAGATCTCTTTGGTTCTTTGAAAAATATTGACCCCTTCTCGTTCTGGTCCTGTATAAGAGAAACATAAATCAGATATATACTAGACTCAACACTTGCATAACACTTGCTATTTTTTCTTAACAACATTATCACCTTATCTTTTGTGAAATATGATAAGCACTACACTTCTAATGCAAACTACGCCTTAAACATGATATTAGATCCATCTGATATCGACTTTTCTGAATATCAACAATCTCCCGATTTCCACCCCTTTAACATTGTATAAAGGCTTACATAATCGGTATTCACTCTTAAAAAAGTATATTGAAATAAGTTTGAAATATTCTTTAGCCTGAACAACCAATAATATACTGTAACATAGAGTATAAGTAATTTTGACCAAGTTGACATCTGCCAAACTTCAATTTTTTTAGCATAAGGAATAAAAGCATCAATCTATGCACTTTAAGAACTTCACTCAAAACACACCATCAAGATTGTAACAAGGACCCATGTATGTTATGTATTACTAGAATAGCTCATTTGCAAAAGTTATAAGTATAATTAAATTAAAATACAATCCTTACTAGTAAAAAAATCATAGAAAAAGAAATATTAGAAAAATTTGTAAATGAAAACTAAAATTAAATTACATATTCTTTGAACAATACCCTCAAGACTTCGTTACAAATATCTGAAATACGTACCACATGTAAGAATGAGTGTTGCTCTTTTGAGAGGTAAAATGTATATACTCATAGATTATATATAATTTGGTAAGATTATTGGAGACAATTAGGTCTTATATATAAAACCTACAATTCTAATCTCCCACATATATATATCGAAAATGGAGATCAGGCATGCATAAAAGATCGAGTGGAGAGGAATGACTATAAACAGTACTAAATGCTAACTTTAACTTTGTACATATTAGAAAATATATTTAAGACCGATTTAATGATTTATGGTTTTGAAACGATTATTTCTTTGAAAAACCCGAATTAATTGTTGGGGGAAATGAATTTCATAAAGTCTCGACATATGATATTGCTATAAAAAGTTATGCATGTTGATGATTATTTAGCCTTCTTTTTTTTGGTAATTTATTTAAGCATCGTATTTGACTAAATAAGATGCTTAAAAGAAAAAAAACAAAACGGAATTCTAATAAAATTTCCATACCAAGAATCCATAAAAAAAAACTTGTGCAGTCCCATGTGTTTGGCAATTTGCGTTATGTTATATGATCCTAATTATACGCTTAAAAGATGTATTTGATATTTCATGGGTATTCTACCATTCAAACATGCATGGTTCTTGCGGTAGAACCGCAATTCAATTGATTTTCTTATGTAAAACAAATAGGGGTGGATCCTTGTATGTGAAAGGAGCCGATCGCCCCTCTCAGCCCGGAACAAAAATTAAAAAATATTTTTTTTTGGTTTTTTGAAGTGTTTATACATATATTGTAGAACTAAAATTCCCACTCTTGTGAGTTGGAAATGTCCTCTTTCAGGTAGGCTCAAATTAAATGTGGATGGTTCAGCTAGCTCAGGTGGCTCAGGTAATGGTGGTGTGATCAGAGATTGTAAATGTAAGATGGTCAAGGCCTTTTTTTTTCATAAAAAATATGACTCTAGCATGATGGCAGAGCTCTTGGCTCTATATAATGGCTTGATCATGTGTTATGGTATGAATTTATTTGACATTATAGTAGAATCAGATTCTAAAACCATTGTAAACTGGTGGAACAAATGTATTAAACCAGGCTTAAAATTCTAAGGAATTTGGGAAGATATTAGCATGCTTCTAGGCTTAATTTGTAATGACTTTTATCATGTGTACAGAGAGCAAAATCAAACAGCAGATGACCTTGCAAATATGGGAGCAAATGGAGCTGAGATAATCATGGACAACCCTGACCATTTGCCTAAAAAACTCATTACTGTTTACAGATTAGATCAAAATGGCACCCCTTCTTTTAGGAATTAAACTCTTATAGACCGTAATTAGAATGGGTGACTTTCACTCTTTTAATGTGCTTTTCTAGCTAAACTGCTTTTAAGGATATTGCTAAAATGAGTTGTTTCTAAATCTTAGTAGTTTGGGACTTTGTGTTTAAAAAAAATTACTCACCTTAGTTCATATCTGATCTGTTTTTGTGGGAGCAATAAGGTTAGACGGTATAAGGAAGAGTTTTTTGAATTCATTTCTTGGCTATTAGGCTTTATGATAATAGGTTATGTTAGTTTTTTCCTAAGAAAGCAGCGTTAGTACCTTATTATTCCAAGTTTTTTTTTTCTATGATTAATATCACAGTTTGCTGTTTTGCCATGATTCTTAATGACCATTATGGGGATCTATCCAATAGAAGAGTTTGTTGTTTGAAAATAATAATAGAGCCGTTATTAAAAAAAAATACATATATATATAAGTCTTTTAAATATATAATACTTAATGTAAATATAATTTTATTTATAGTCATAGCTAGCCTAGTGGATAAGTAATAGTTTTAAGTGCTAGAGTTCATGAGTTCGAATATTTTTACGATTATACCGTTTATACAAAAGTATATTAATTACTTTTACTATAATCTATATTTTTACTACTTACATTGCGATAGACTTTAGGATAAAAATTACATGTTAAAAAAATCGTAGTTTAGTTAATTCCTCCTCCTCGTTTGGATTCAGGATCCGCATCTGAAAACAAATGAAAATTATATAATGATGAACTTATTTAAATATTACCCATATTAAGGCAATTTGTAAAAATAGTTATAGGATATTACGTATCATAATATATCACAGGAAAATACATTACAAAATTAGTTCTTTCAATGAAAATATTTTTTACATGCAACTGAAAGGGTAAATTCTCGCATGGGGCCAGATAGCAACAGTCTGTTCCAACAATTATAACCGCTCAGTAGCGAATCAAGAAGTGACACATATCCGGCTCACGCGAGTGCTTGTACACCGCACTGAACTGTGAGGCACGAGACGCAGTCAGCTTGTGTGTGAAATGAAAAAAGACGATGCCATGAAGACGTTTATCCCAAGAGGCCCAATTACTAGTGCTTGAAAATGGTTTTGAACTCTGAAAATTTTCCATTTCTTGTAGACGTGGGATGGTTATTGTCCCATTCCGGAAATCAAATATTGACCCAATTTTACAAACTAATATCTTTGACACCAATTGTCGGTCTTATATATACAAACTTTGTCCCATTTCGAAACTCTCTTATTATACTTTGACCTGTACTACCCATGAACGATTTTGTAAATTGTAAACCGTCCAAATTGGTTCACAGATTTGGACAAAAAACAAAATTCCCAAAGATAAATTGGCTACGTCAATTAGATACTAGCTAATAGCGGTGGGTAAAAACCAAGACCAAACCGTCCCAAACCGCAATCCAAACCAACTCGCCACGGGTTAGGCTGGGTTGAAGTTTTTAAAATATCAACCCGAATCAAACCGCACCTCATTTATTATAAGCGGATTGGTTCGGGTTAAAATTTTCAAACCGCGGGCCAAATCGTCGAACCGTAAAAAATATAAATTAGTTAAATATACATATGAATGATAAAATATACATATGGATAATCAAATATACATAATAAACCATTTAACCCCAATAGATTGTGATCGATCAAGCACCTAAGATTTCGGCTTACACTATCTTTCAATTTACAACTTTAAGTTGTTTGACTATTTTATGGTTTTATGTCGAATGTTTAATTTTTATTGCTTGTTTTGATATTATTTTAGCGGCGTAATGAACATGAATAAAAAATGTTATGTCAATTTATTAGTCTTGTGCATGTATTATGCTACTATATTTTAGTTTGTGAATGTTTAATTTTGAGGTTTTTGACATTTATTTTTTTGAGTTTCATTTTTCTATTTTTGGGTTGAATTTGCATTTAATTTAAGTTTAAGAACTAAAATGAACAAACCGCAAACCCAACCCGCTCCTAAACCGCTTAAAATGGATTGGGTTGGGTTGATTTGTAATTTAAAATTTTACCAATCCGTATCAAACCGAACCGTTCATTTTTTACGTTGTTTAGTTTGTGTTGGCCTCAACATGTATCAAACCGAACCGCGTCCACCCCTCTTAGCTACAGTTATTGGATCTTTCAAGTATGGCAAAGGTTGTTTGGACTTTCGAGTATACAATCACACCTTAACTTGTTAATTAATCATTGTGGATTGAAACTGCAAAATAATACTTCAATCAAGTGCTTGTTAATATTCTAGAATAATTAAGGTCAGCTTGGCAATTCATTACAAATTCCCCATCCAACTATCACTTACAATTAGGTTATTATTTATTTATATAATATTGGTGGTTAATCCCACTCTTTCATTGATAATAAATGTTTGTAACAACCTTATTACATTAAACAAAAGCTTATAGTGCTAAGTAATAAACAGTAATCCTTCATTTCTGTCTATTCTTGAGCACACATCGAAAACTTACAATTTTTTTCACATTTTTGTAGCAGCAATTGATGATATTTTTGTTGTTAATGAGTTGAACTCAATAGTCTTGGAAAAATCCAAGAAGACTATTTTATAACTTTCTTACCGTTGATCACATCGACATTACTTTCTTTAGAAACAAAACCTTGATAAAAATCTGACTTAGGTCTTAACGAAACATTCAGTCATCGATGCATGCGATGAATTTATATATATATTTAGTTGGAATAATCCCGCGGGACTCTGTGGAGAGTCGCAACGCACCAAAATCCAACCTACCGGATCTAACCTTAAAAACCCCAAAACCCCAAAACCCCAAAACCCCAATCCGGAATAAATCTTAGGGCCATAAGTTAGCACGAGATCGGAGAGGTTAGAAGTATTAGATATACTCCCCTCTGAAAAGAAGAGATCACTGGTGGAGAAAAGGACAAAGGGTAGAAGAAAAATAATCCGGATCCAAAGGAAAAGAGCTAGAAGATTGGATATCGCGGTATGACCCCAAGGATAGAGGGGCGTTGAAAACACCACCCTTACCCCAATACGGATGTGGGTTAGGGGTGATGATAAGAAGCGATAGTTTTTGAGGGAGAGAGTCATTCTTACTTATTAGTTGCTACTTTATCACTTACAATAAGGTTAATTTTAGTAGTTACAAGTACTTATTTATGGCTATCTCCGACTGAAAATAGTTTTACTTTAGTTTTCATCCAAGTCTAAGAAAACTTCAACAAAGTTTAAATACCCTTTACTGCTTGCATAAACTTTCTTCAATGCTAATATTTTTCTCATTTGGAAGTTTACTCACAAATATAAAACCCTAAGAAAACCCTAAGAAAGACCGTATTTCATGCTTAATTTTCTTTTCCGGTGTCTCGGAGAATTTGGATGTGAAATTGGATGAATCGTCCATGATTATCAATACCACTAGCTTCACCAATTTAACGATTAAGACACTTATTGAACTGTACCAATGAGGGATGGAAGAAGAATTTGGATATAGTTGCATTATATTATAAAATAGTCAATTATCATGGGGAGGACGTAAGGATAAAATTTAAATAATTTTTAAATTTAAACTAATATATATATATATATATATATATATATATATATATATATATACATACGGTGCTAAAACGAGGAACTTTTCTAACTTTGAAAGAGAAGAGATATTATCACCTTCTTGTATGAACGTGGGAGAGAAGACTTATAAGTGGATAAGGTGTCGATCAGATTATCATTTATGATCACCTTTTATATATGAATGTGTCTTTGTCGAACTTTGTTTCGAATGAACAAAAAGTCAGACTATATTATTGTGACCTTTTATTTGGCAAGCTGAAATAGATAGGTGTTGCATTTTCATACTTTAATATTGTTGAAGCGTTTTCATGAGAGATTTATCAAGCATAATTTCCGATGCTAAAAACATAAATTTTATTAAAAAAAACAAAACAACGTAAATACATATATATTAGTCCAAAACACTATGAATAATTAATATTAACAGATTTTACTCATGAGTATTTCTAATATAACAATGCACTATCGAGTTACGCTTATTTTTTTTTATTAATTTATGAGACTATATATTTTTGTGATAACATATGTTTTTTTTTAAATAAATTAGTTTTTTTTTTTTTTCGTTTTAGGTGTGTTTTCAAAGCAATGACGCGAAAACACTGTTTTTAGTTTTCAAGCTTTAGGCTTAGGCCAGAACTGAACAATTTATTTGTTATATTTTAATCTTTTCAAATATGCGTTTTAAGACTAGTTTTCTTTTTAATACAGTAACCTTCCTCCATTATTGGACCCCAAATCTAAAGTCAAACTTGGTGGAGAAATACATAAATAATGTGAAATTATTTGTGTGAACAACCTCAAAAGGTTATCCAAATCTTAGAAGTTCTCCAAGGTCAATGCATGGTATCTTTCTGGACTTCAATGTCGAAATATATTTTTAACATTTCTTTGTATTTTCTTTGAATCAAACACAATTAAAATGCGAATCTATATCCGTTCATAGCATTTTAGAGTCTAAAAATTTGCTCACTCCGTTCATATTTAATTGTTCATTACGAAATTACGTACAATTTTAACTGACCAATAACTAATATCAAAATTGTGGGAATGAATTTTTTTAAAAATTAATCATATAGTTCAAATGTTAAATTTTATGATAAGATTTAAAAAAAATTCATTTCGACAATTTTAATACAAGCTATAAGCCGGTTAAAATTGCACCTAGTTTCGTAATACACAATTAAATGAGAACGAATAGAGTATATTTCATAGGGAGTCTTTTTTTTATTTTGCACATAACAAAATAATATAAGGGAACCGGTTGTACATGCAATTCGACAAGTCGGTAAGATATTTTTTTTCTTCCAATTGAGAATTTCAATTTATAGTGATTGACCGCTCCTAATTACAATTTCTGATTTCGTCACTGCTTCGGAAAATACTTGCTTCTCTTACTATAAAGATGGGTTTGAAAAATAACTTACTCGATCGGTTATTGATTATATAGATATATCTCATTTTGACATTATCGCTTTTATATATATATTTTCAAATACTCCAAATAATAAATGATAATAAAATTTAGAAAATATTCCCTTGAATAATGGATTCTGCCCTTAACCACCAATTAATGCATTTACTTCTCACCCCATAATTTTTTTTTTTTTTTTGAAAATAGAGATTTTTAAAACGAGTCTTTCAAAATTACGGACCTAACGTAAGTTACATTATCTGTTGCTAATTTAGCTAAATAGTGGGCAACATCATTTGCCGATAACATGATTTTGAGATACTTCAATTAAAAACATAGTCATTCCGTTCTAAAATAACAGTCCATTACCAAAACATGTGATAAGTTTGATCGGGGAATAAATTGTATTAAAATTGATGAAATAAAAAGTTTAAAATCTAATAATATAATTGAACTTTTGATCCATATGATTAAGTTTTAAATTTTTTTATTTCGACAATCTTGGTACACGTCATTATCCGGTCAAGCTTGACACGTAGTTTCGTAATAGACTATTGTTATGCGACGGTGTGAGTATTTAATTACACGGTTTTTAATTTACTACTCCTATTGTTTAATTATAAAATAGATGCGTAGATAAGATTTACACAGAAAGAAAAAAAAAAACGATTTACATAGAAACTTTATATGTGATTTTCGGAAGATCACTATAAAAAAGATGCCATTCTGCTACAGGAATTGTACGGATTTTTTCATTTAATTTAATTTTCTACCATATGCACCATTGACGTTTATGTTTCCTCATTTTATTGTGGGTGCAATGTGCATCCTACCTACGACGATTGAGTTGACATTTTCACGAGAATATGCTATATATATATATATATGGGTCCATTTCAGGAGATGTGACTGTGTGAGACGTGTCCTTGGGTGGATTTACATGTTACTTAATTTATAAGTTAATTACTCACTCTTTTTAAAAATAACATGCCAATGAATACTTCACGCAAAACAATATACATTAACGCCATAATTTTTTGAACTCTTTTAAGCAATTTTCAACCACGAAACGCTGAAATGTGATAATTTTATATAAAAGTGGGTAAATAATTTGTCTTTTGGAAAAGAGATAAACGGGCTTAAAAAAATTACCATTAGTATAAAGGCGCTCTCTATATATGCACCACTTGCTTAACTTATCAAAAACCCACTAGTAAAAAGGTCGTTTACTAATCTCACACAAAAGAAAGTTACATATAATAAATAAAATGAGAATAAATTGATCACCCCCACTATAACAAACTTAAATATTATTACACAATTTATTTAGAGATAATCAAAATTTATCTCTAAATATTAACTTTTAGAGATAAAAATAGTCTTTTAGACAAAAAAAACAATTCGTTTGTTACAAAATCTAACTTTTATGCACATAATTTGAAAAACATTTCGTCTCCAAAGACAATTTCACACGCATATAAGAAGACAATTTAATTTCGTCTTAAAAAATATTTGGAGGCAAATTTAATTGTCTGCTTATATTCGTATGTGATTGTTTTTGCAGACAATTTTTTTTCCAAATCATGTGTCTAAAAATTAGATTTAGGGATAAAAATTAATTTTTGTGTCTAAAATATTATTTTTATCCCGAAAATTTATATATTTAGAGACAAAATTTGGATGTATCCAAAAGTATTTTCCTTTAAGTATTAATTTCTTTTTGTAGCGCAATACATTTGATTTTATTTAAAAACGTTCATGATTTTGATCAAATTTATCATCCAGTTACTTCAGTTGTCTTTAACGACATTCTACCAGAGACGGTTTAGCGCATTGACAATTCAGAAAATGCTTTAGGGCGCCACCCAATATTTTTAGTACGGTTTAGCGCATCGAGGCCTCAAAAAGTATATAACTTTTTTGAAAAACGACATCATTGTGGTCTGGAAACTATATACAAAAAATATTAAACTTGAACAATAACACAATGATCTCGTTATACGGTTTTTTTTAGAGGATCTCGTTCTACAGTTAGAAGGGATTTGTTATTTTAACTAATTGAGCTGATTTTTTTTACTAGATTTTTTTCTTCGTGTGATTTTTGTTGCTCTGACGAGATAAAAAAATTTAGCCGCAACAAAAAATCCGCAACTGAGGTGGTAATGACTCAGGAATCAATCTCCACTGGATTCTATAATAAAAGGCATAAGTAAATTTTTAAAATCAATTATTACCAATCACTAGTTGATTAACAAAAAGTCCACTCATGTTCACGTAGCACATGATGGTTACAATAAAGGGCATTTTGGTCAATTAGTTAATTCTCGCGTTTCTATAAATTATGGAACCTATTTTTTTCAAACTCAAGCAAAACAAATAAATCCACATTCTCTCTCTATGTATGCATATATCTTTATATTTCCTGATGGCACACTTCCGAAATATTTTAAAAAATAAAATAATGTTGTGAACAGAATCAGAGAAATAAATCCCAGCTTTGTTGGTTTTCAGGTGATTTTATTTTTTCCATCTAGCTTTCTCAATATGTATTGGTTTTGTATGTATGTATAATCCGGAACATAATATGGATCTGTTTTGAGGGGTAAAATAGTAATTTTTAATGGGTATATTTTTGGAGTTAGTTTAGGTGAGGCCACGTGCGCTGTTATATAGACAAGATTACCCTTTTGTTTACTTGAAATTACAATTTAACATTTTTCTAGAGTTTTAGTAGGACTATATAACATGTATATTTATTTGTTTCTGAATTATTTTGTGGCAACACTTTCTTGAATGTTTTATAGAACCGTCTTTAATTCTATAAACTTGCCAAAATCATTGAATTCTTGATTTAAATTAAAAACTGGACAAGGGTTTTTAATCTTTTTTTTATTAATTGTGTTATTTCTAAAATATGATGCTAGATAGTTTGGCACGTAATGTTGTGATTTTCTTGTTAGGATTTTGGTTTTTATATTTGACTATTTATGTTAAGAGTAGTATTAATTAGTAGCATTATTTCTTCTGAACTTGTTTTTCTCAATATTGTTGTTGACTTTACCCTTAGTCCCACTTAATATTGGTTTGCTTTTAGATAAATTTAATAGCAATTCGATGAATCTGAGAATTGTTTGGCATCAGCTTTTGGGAAAATAATTTGGTATATTGATTTTTAGAAAAAAGTTGGCTGGTCAACTTTTGACTAAAAATTTGTACCACTAAAAAATAGTAGTCGTAACTAGTATGGCTTTTCTCACCTCACTGTATGGGAAATTTAATGGAGAGTTGACAAAATGGAGAGTTGAAAAAAAGTGTTGTTATTTTGTTTTCCCATGTGTTGGTACTTGGATTTCGTAGTAGTTTTAATAAATGATCCTGCCAAACTAAAGATATTTGGTTAAAGTCTTCTTGTTGATATTTTTAAGTACTTATTTCAGGCTGAGAAAATGAATCTAGTGTAATGCTTTTACAGGCCAGAAAACAAGAAAACCGTGATTTTTTACTTGAACATCATAACTCATTGCACTTTATCAGAGAAAATAAATAAATGAATTTGTATTAAGCTGCAATTATACCAACCCAAAGTTTTAAAGCAATTGCATGCCTTTTCTTCTGTCTGAAAGTTTATTTTCAAAGCAAGGATTTCTGTTTTAGGTTGTAGCTGGGCTGTATGTGAATAATGAATATTACTGAATTACTACTGAAACCGGTATTAAACACGCCAAGTTAGAAGATTTGTCATGGTTGAGTTTCATTTTTCATCATATGTATACCTTAGTCGTCTGCATGTCCAGATTCTCTTTTCAAACTTCATTGATCTTGTATATAAGTTTGTTTTACTATAAAACCTGACGAATAAATTGTTGATATAGGGTAGAAATCGGTGATTTAAATCTTGTTTTAAAGAATGGCTATAGCTTCCACATGTCCAAAGCCTATGAAGGCAACGTCGAACGGTGTTTTTCAAGGCGATGACCCTCTCGATTATGCCTTGCCTTTGGCTATTCTGCAAATATGCCTGGTGGTGATATTAACCCGATTTCTTGCTTTTCTTCTCAGACCTCTGAGACAACCTCGCGTTATTGCTGAAATTATTGTAAGTATCTAAAACTTTTTCTTTATTCTGTAGTATTGATTTGTTAATATAAAGGCATCTGCTTCGTCTTTGTTAACTATGATTATGGACATAAATAATTCCCAAAAGTTTTGTTTTGTTTTTGATTGTATACTATTATACTATAGGCAATAGGACTAGTCAATTAATTTACTCTTTGTAGTCTCCAGTCTCCACCACCGTTCTTTTGAACTGCTTTATAAACTTTATATTCTTTTAGTTTTTTAAGGAATCATAAAGAGTGGTTTACATGAAGGTTTGAAGTAAACTTTCCACTTCAGCATATTAAATTCAACCTTTTCATAAATTCTAATAAGTCTAGCTAAAAGTTTTGTTCTGATCTGTTTTTTACACTTGGGAATGACAGATGTTCTGAGTTCCTGTTTTCACATATATATTCTGTCTTGGTTTGAACTTAAAATTTCATCATGTTATCTAGTCATTGGTAAAATGCAAACATGTGGTGAAAACCGTAATTTCCGAAGAATCGGTTGTCTGATCCTAATTTAAAGAAGTGTGTTTACACTATGCTTGGCTAGCTTACATAAACCTGCATTTAAATAGTTGGTGCTTAGTTCTTACTACTTCTTAGGAATTCTTCTATCACATGTTTTGGCGAGCACTGAATTCTGTTCCATCTTCTAACACGGAATAGTTTTATAATCTGTTTCCTATCATTTTTCATTGTAATCATAATGAAGTGTTTACGTGAAACGTTTGAATGGACTTCTACCTATCATATATTTTATTCCAATGCTTCATATTATCCTAACGATGAAAAGTATTATTATGATATGTTCTTTTCCTTCTGAATTCGCTAATTTTTTGAGTTATAGTTTTCTCTTATCATTCCTTTGTTTGAACTTTAAGCAACGCTATCATGTTTTCTATCTAATTCAAGAGAAGATAACATGAGGAGAGATTGTGATACACCGTAGTGTCTAATATTATGTGATCTCAATCACTGAATGTAAAAAAGTTTGTTCATATTACACTTGGCTAGTTAACGTAAGACTACCAACAGAATTGATCAAGTTTCAAGTGTTCTTAAGAACCCAAACCCCCATATAAAATGTATACCGCCCTAACTATAGTCTTAGATTTTTCGAATTATATATGTTGTTTCTTGGGAAATTCTTCGAGTATAAATTCCCTTACCCTGTTTTTGCAGGGAGGAGTTTTACTGGGTCCATCAGCTTTCGGCCGAAGCACAGCGTATCTCCACAAAGTCTTTCCTGCAAGAAGCATAACTGTACTCGACACCTTAGCCAATCTCGGTCTCCTCTTTTTCCTCTTTTTAATTGGCCTCGAGCTCGACCTAAATTCCCTTCGTAAAACCGGCAAAAAGGCCTTAAGCATTGCCCTGGCGGGAATTTCCTTCCCTTTCGCTTTAGGTATTGGCTCCTCATTTATCCTTAAAGGATCCATCAACAAGGGCGTAAGTGGGGCCCCTTTCCTTGTTTTCATGGGTGTGGCCCTCTCTATTACTGCTTTCCCCGTTCTTGCCCGTATCTTAGCCGAGCTTAAACTACTAACTACCGAGGTTTGACCTATTTTTTTATAGCTATATATCACTGTTTTAAAAAACGCGCTATATTGCGCAATATTTCGCGATATAGCGCTTTTCAAAAAAAATTGTCTACGTTAAAACGCTATTTGGATGGAAAAACGTTAAATTCGCGCTATTGGGACCAAAAGCTCAAAAAGCGTGAAATTTTGGACCAAAAGCGTAAATAGCGAATTAGGAAAAAAAACAACGGATCTAAATAATTAATATATGTTGTGTAATTTTCACAGAAGAGTATGTAGTCCAGATGGTTGTGACAGTGTATTCTGTCCCATGATACCCAAGTTTGAGACTCACCAACAATATCATTTTTTTTTCGATTTTTTTTTAATTATTTGCATTCTTTATTCAATTATAAAAATAATGTATGATTAATCACCAATATAACTAAACATTTTATCCTTTGTTGTTATGTATTCGAAAGTTTAGTGCATATTTAGGCAAAAAAAAAAGTACACCGCAAGGCGCTATCTAGCAACGCTATTTACGTTTTTAGCGTTTCTCTCGAAAAAACGCTACGCTAGCGATAACGCTATTTAAAACATCGATATATATCAAGGGAAAATGTCACTTTTGTACACCGAAGTCTCACGTTTTCATTGGTAAACTGTAATATAATATCACAGTTTAAAGTAGTCACCAGTATACACACAAATAAACAATTAAGCAGTTAATTGTGTGTATATTAATTGTTCGTTCAAAATGGTGTAATAAGCACTTATCTATGTCAAATACAACTCTTTAAGTATCAGGTTAAAAATTTAAGCTTTTACTAGTGGCATTTGGTAGTTTGGTGCACTAATTCTGAGATTTTGTGTACATTAATGTAAATTTTGTTAGTACAGTGTACTAATCGAATCAGGGTAAGCTGATAGCTTGATTCACCCAAAAGATTTTTCTCCTGTTAGAAACCAATAAGTGATAGGTATTTGGGATATATCCTGACTTGTGTCCTTCTTCAGGTGGGCCGACTTGCCATGTCAGCAGCTGCAGTGAACGACATTGCAGCTTGGATATTACTTGCGCTTGCTATTGCTCTATCTGGAGATGGCCACTCGCCTCTTGTTTCACTATGGGTGTTTCTATCCGGGTTCGGCTTTATCACTTTATGCGCTTTCATTGTTCCGCCTGTATTTAGATGGATGGCTAAGCGCTGCCCCGAAGGCGAGCCAGGTAAAATGATAATCTATTTTACAACATCTAGCACATCAAATGTATTGCATATATATTTATAATATACATATACATATATATCCAACAAATCTTTTCTCCAATTTTTTCCCTTCATATATGTCGACGGCGAAATAATTTAATATACCCTTTTTTGCAGTGAATGAGGTGTACGTATGTGGAATTTTAACGGCTGTATTAGCAGCAGGGTTTGTAACTGATGCTATAGGAATACATGCTCTTTTCGGGGCTTTCGTTGTAGGAGTTTTGGTCCCGAAAGAGGGACCATTTGCGGGTGCTCTAGTTGAGAAGGTCGAGGATTTGGTGTCGGGTCTATTTCTCCCTCTCTACTTTGTATCTAGCGGGTTGAAGACAAATGTGGCGACCATTCAAGGGGCCCAGTCGTGGGGCCTGCTTGTGCTGGTGATATGTACGGCTTGTTTTGGGAAAATAGCGGGGACAGTATGTGTTGCGCGTTTATGCAAAGTGCCTTTTTCCGAGTCTCTTGCTCTCGGGTTTTTGATGAACACAAAAGGGCTGGTCGAGCTCATTGTCCTCAATATCGGCAGAGACAGAGGGGTAAGTTTTTCACTAAAAAATTGTTTTTAGTTTACCACAATGTTAGTGTTCGTTTTGTTTAAAAGGGTCAGACTCGTTCAGGACTCAGGAATAGTCGGTGACACAAGAAAGTTGTAGTCTCCCTTCTCTTAGTACTATAATTTAAGATTATATTAATTGAAAATCGACAATATAATTGGATAATATACACGAGAAGTTGTAGTCTCCCTTTGTTAAAAACCATCTTGTTAATATAACTAATAAATAGAAAGATGAATCAAGATATTTTAGATTATTTGTTTCTTGTTTTTCCAAGTTTTTCAGTGTTACGGAATCTTTTCAGAAACGAGGTTCATTTGCGAATTATCGGCTGGACCTAACTAACAATTGATGACAATTGCAATGCAGGTATTGAATGACCAAACATTCGCAATAATGGTTTTGATGGCTCTGTTCACTACATTTATGACCACGCCGCTAGTCATGTTGGTGTATAAACCCGCAAAAATGGTCGGTCGAGCCGAGTACAAATACAGGACGGTTCAAAGGCATAACCCTAATACAAAACTACGTATACTGTCATGCTTCCACAGCTCGAGAAACGTACCCACTTTGATCAACCTCATCGAAGCCGCTCGCGGGACCGATAAGAGAGACGGATTATGCGTATACGCTATGCACCTTATGGAGCTTTCTGAGAGGTCATCAGCTATGCTGATGGTCAACAAGGTATTATAATAGAATAATTTGTATGCATCTTTTGCGGTTAGACCAATCAGGTATTTCAGGTTCTTAGCTAAAAGTTCCCACTAATAAAATAGTAGAAAATCGATAAATCATGATTATACCCAACAGGGAAGTCTATGTTTCCTTTTTTAAATCTTATTAAAGAGGATAAAGGGATTTCACACCTACCCCTTTAACAAGACTCGAACCCTATACCTAGGCTATTCCTAGCGGGTTCTAGCCCACTAGGCTACTCCTAGTGGGGTGAAGTCTATGTTTATTTAATATGCAATAGGAGAGTTTAGCATCGTTAATGATCTCAGTTAGAAGTATGCAAAAGGGGATTTTAGGAGTATACTCATGGCGGAACCAGGATGGTTTTCTTCGGGGGGCCGTGGTGTAAAAAAATATGTCGAATAGAAAAAAATAGGGTTTAATACAATTTTTTTTACTATGTTCAACATAGCATAAAATAAATATGAAATCAAAACAAACTACATTGGGCAGTAAAATAATTTTTTATATAATCTTGTTTGGGAAAATACAATGGTTATTTAGAAAATTTGATAATTTTAAAGTAAAAAACAGAAATTTTTTAAAAAAAGAAGCTAACATGATTTGAACTTCTAATTTTTCACTAACTTATGGTCCAATTTTACCATTACACCAGCAACTCTCTTGTTTAACTAGTAGGGCTATATCTCAGAATTTTTGTAATTACATGTATAAAAAAAATAAAAAAAAAATTGAAAATCGTCACCGGGGTGGCGACGGTCAACCCCAGCCCCCCTTGGGTCCTATAACAAACCTATCAAATTATCCTACTCACACTTGTTTGGCTGCACCTTATTAGTCAGCTTTTTCGTTACTTTCATGAAAAGTTGAACAGTTTTTTTTTGTCTGAATTTGAATAAACTAGTAGTTTGAAGTTGGAAGAATCTAGTGTTTGTATGAAACTCAAAATTCCAGCTTATTTGCCTAAAAACTGTAACAAACACAGTCCTCGTCTGTTGGCAAAATACCTAATTTCTTTTCTAATATATATATTTTTTTAATACTAGGCAAGAAGGAACGGGTTACCCTTCTGGAATAAGGGTGCAAGGTCAGATAGCAACCAGATTGTCGTAGCTTTTGAGGCCTTTCGCCAGCTCAGCAAGGTCTACATCCGTCCGATGACTGCCATCTCCCCGATGAACAGCATGCACGAAGATATATGTACTTGCGCCGAGAGGAAAAGAGCTGCGATTATAATCCTCCCCTTTCACAAGCACCAGAGGCTCGACGGGCAGCTAGAAACGACCCGTAGCGACTTTAGATATGTAAATAAGCGCGTTCTTGAATATGCCCCTTGCTCTGTCGGGATCTTGGTCGACCGTGGGCTTGGTGGGTCCACACATATATCCGCTAGCAGTGTAAATTCTATATTTACTGTGCTGTTCTTTGGTGGGCCGGATGATCGCGAAGCTCTAGCTTGTGGGGCCCGTATGGCTGAACACCCAGGCATAACGCTAAAAGTTGTTAGGTTCTTGGTTGATCCTAAAGTTTTAGGCGAAATAGTGAAACTTGACATTGAGCATAATTTTCTCTCGAGCCCTGAGGAGAGATCCGCGGATGATGAATATTTATCCGAGTTTAAAACAAAAACTTCGAATAACAACGAGAGTGTTAAGTATGAGGAGAGGATCGTGAGCGATGCTAAAGAGACAATTGAGGCTATACGTGAGCTTAGTCGGTGTAATTTGCTTTTAGTTGGACGAATGCCAGAAGGTGAATTAGTTGCCGCGTTAAATATAACAGGCGAAAGTCCCGAGCTTGGGCCTGTGGGCAGTTTATTGACTTTACCCGATTTTCAAACTAGTGCTTCAGTATTCGTAGTTCAACAATATCATAGCCAATTGTCGTTGCACTCATTGGCTTCGTTAAAGGAAGATGACGTCGATGATGAAGAGTTTACAGGGAGAGATTCTGATACAAATTAAAAAAATATTTGGTTGTGATCGCTGAGACGTGTTGCTACCAAGTGTACATAAGAAAGTGTGTTATAGAATAACATTGTAAGCAGGGAAAAAATACGTTTATTGTAAGCATCTGTAATGTTTCGTCTTTATTTTTTTCTGCTTATTCCGATGTAGTCTGTAAAAATGGAAAGCTTTTGCATAAGGGTTCTTTTCGCATCTCTTTGATTGATCTACGGTGTGATTTTCGCAAAAGAGACTATTCCATTAACACAATTCAGGGCCTCGATCGGCCTCACTTCACAAATGTAGGAAAGAAACATAAAAGATAAAGAACAATCAGCTATGTGACACAACAGTTTAGGTTGTAAAAGGAAGTGTATTATTTGCAGGGGCGGATTTAGGGGTGGCCGCGCCACCCTGAAAATTTTAAAAATAATTTTTTTATAAGGAAAATTTCTGAAAATTAGGTTATATATATTAATAGCCCCCATAAAATATATGTTCATGCTTAGTTTATTTGGTAACACTTACTAGAATTGAATAAGAGATCATCGGTTCAATTCTTCACTATTGCAATTTTTTTTTTTCATGTTATTTTAGTTAGTAACACTTTATTTCTTATTATTTTCAATAATAACCATATATTGCTATCTTTATTAATAAAATCTAAAAATACTCTTCCGGTACTTCTCTTGATGTTAGCAAACAAAAACAATTTTTATAATTTTAAATTTACCGTATTGTTTACAATGATCAACTCATTTTTTTAACCTTCAGAATAGACGTTTAAATTCCGCTTTCGATTATTTTAAGCGTTTTTTTTCTTAGAATTCTAGTAGTATTTTTTTTCTACGGGCCCCCAACGATTTAATCCTAATTCCGCTCCTAATTATTTGTAAGGTTCATACATTTCACTCGGTCATTGTTTATGATGTTAGTTTTCTTCTTCATTGCTAAACTTGAATAGTTTTTGAAGTGCATTTTTAGTTCCTTTACTAACAGCTCTTCTACAAATTGCATTTTTTCAGAAGTATTTTCTTCTCAAACGCCTCGTTAATATTTACTGTGTTGTACTAAACCATTTCAGTCAAACAAGATCACGTGTGATACTTGAGCATACTCAATTTTACGGTAATTTTCAACAGTAAAATATGAGACTCCTTCAGATTTTGAAGCCATCGGCCAAGATCTTCGTGACCCATACATGAAATCGACTGGTGGCCGCTTATTCACTGATAAAAAGTAGTAACAAAACTAATTGGAAACATTATGTTTCTTTTTCAAAAGCCACCTTCTCAGATCTTGCTTCAGAATAGCTAACGGTCTACAGATATTTTTATTGTTTCTCTATCTCATCATAATGTAAAATAATTTTAACTTTATGAGAGTCAAAAACTATCATAAACTGTCATTAATTAAAAAAAGGGTCACAAGTTGATAAAACTATCACAATCAAAGGTTCTGCTATATATAACGTGTTGGAAAAGAGTTCTTTTAATTAAGTTTATAGTGCTTAAAGAGGCTTATTCGTCGAATTTATTTAGGAACCATACGTACTAATCCCATAATAATCCCAAAGGAGGTCCCCCTCGCTTAACATTTTGTTATAACATGTACATGATTGTCTTTAATATATGAGTTATATAACAAAACTAAACAAGCATAAAGCTTTTATTTCCCATCTAATAATCCCAAAGGAGGTCCCCGTTTAACATTTTGTTATAATATGCTCGTCTTTAAAATGTATGTTTCTATAAAAAAAGGAAGAAAAGAATGAAAGCTTTTATTTCTCATTTATCTAGTTATCGCGAGTCCCATTTTTTTGCGGTTTGGTGTTAGAAGGAATGCGCTACCGACATAGCTACCGTTTATTCACCACCACCGGATTAGATTATTTAGTTATATGAAAGGTTAAATGAGTCTTTTACTTTAGGTATTTTTGGCTTAAGGCAAATTACTACTCACCAAAAACAAACTTTTCAACTCAATAAATATTAATGGAGGATTAATCCTAGTCGAGGTCACTCTTTTCTTAAGTCCTAATTAAAATAAAATAAAAACGTTATTAACTATAATATTGTCTCATGAAATCGGGATTGGCAAAAAATACGTTTAGTACACCAAATTATAGCGCTGTTAACGATTTAAGTACACATCTTTTAAATTTTCCAATTTGGTACCATACTATAATAATTTTTCAATTTAGGTACCACCGTCTAAATTAATCACGGAATCATGTTACGTGACATTTGACAAACGTTAATTTTAGAGGCTAATTTGATAATTTTGCACAAAAATATGTCATTATAGCAAAACTTTTTCCTAAATTTCACACATAGCAAAAATTAACACATAATCTAAATTTTTGTTATGTGTGAAATTGGGGGAAACGTTTTTCTACTATGACATATTTTTGTGCAAAATTATCAAATTAGTCTATCAAATTAACGTTTGTGAAATGTCACGTGACATGATTCCGTGATTAATTTAGACGGTGGTACCTAAATTGAAAAATTATTATAGTGTGGTAGGCAAATTGAAAATTTTGAAATGTGAGTATCCAAATCGTTAAAAACAGTTAGTTTGGTGTACTAAACGTATAAAACCCCGATTGAAATCTATACGGTCCATCTAACAATAAGCGTGACGAAACAGAAACTCAATGACCCTTTATTAAGAAAAACTGAAAAGGTTTCAAATATCTTATCCATGCTTGTCACTAAGATACGTTTCACCTATTTTTTCACTATTTCCGGTTAGAACTGAATTCTACTCCAAATATATACGTTATCATCTTTTTGGCTTTCTACCAATAACAGTATAACACCTTCAAGAATAATTACCATTTAAGCCTTTTTCCATCTTTTACACTTCATAATAGGGGTAGGCATTTTGTCACCAAGCTAGTTGGTACCGAAATTTTGTTATACCGAAAATTTGCTTTTGGTTGTACCACACCATTTTGAAGAAACTGGTCCGGTTTCAATATTAAGTTAATTTAATCGGTATAATACTGTTCCGTACCGAACTTGTATGTATATTATATCTTTCTGACCACCTTTCTCCAAATTATCTTTGCTTGAGAAAGATCTTTGTTGAAAACATTTGGGTATATTATACTCCAATAATATTATAGTAGTATATACTATATAGCAAAAATTCTCACCCAATATTAATGAAGTATTTGTTTGGGAAATAAAATATTATTTGTAATTTTACGGATATTTTACCAAATTTATTTTATGTGGTCAATTTGGACCAATCGATCATATTTAATATTGATCCTCAGTATACATATATGTAAGCATCCGGTTTTGTCTACGTAACCTTTTATTCAAATTGTGACATTTCTAGTACTCTGTCGTAACTCACAAACGTGAGGTTTCAATATTATTTGTGCTTTTGTTTCATTATTTTTTCTATTACGTTGTTCTGCTTATTCTATTGCACTACATTTGTTTTTCACGTGTTTTTAAATTATAAACTGAAATTTAGTTTGATGTTTGTTTGAGTTGAGTCGTGGGATTAGTTACTGATATGGGTAATGGGTATACACCGTTACCGACCGAAGTTGACTGTATATATACCGTAAGTCGGGATACTAATTCTTTTGGTTTGGCAACCGTATTAATTTTTCAAAACCAAACTAGTTCAGTTTAATATTGGTATGAGGTCCAAAAGTGTGGTATTAGGTGGAACCCAACAAATATTTTCGTAATTATTACTCCAACTTTATAATTAGGAGTAATATTGTTTCCAAAACTTAGAATTGCTAAAAGATGGTGATTTTCCTTAAGAAACGCATAATATAAATATTTACGTTCTCAAAAAAAAAAAAAAAAAAAAAAAAATATATATATATATATATATATATATATATATATATATATATAAGTTCTCATCTCCAGGCCTGCAACGGGTTCCCATTTTGTCTGTTTGGTGTTGAAGGAAATGGATTGACGTTTATTCACCATCATGAGATTAGATTATTTAGCTATATGGAATGGTATATTAATTAATACGAGTCTTTTTATTTTCTTTTTCTTTTTGGGCTATGTAATTGGTAAAAATTACGATTTACTATATGGTCTCGTCTAACACCAAACGGTATGAAACAAAACCCGGCCTCCTGCAGTTCTACTCAATCTTCTTTTGTCCTATTTACCTACCAAATAATTTGTTTTGATTTGGGGGCTCTACGAACTTTATGAACACGATTGTACATAGAACTACTGCTATATAAATTGGAAGAATTGAGAGTTCATTTTGCACAACCAGCTCACTTTAAGAAACTTTTTAGTTATGCCTACGCTTTTTGAGAATTCTCACATTTTCTGTTTTCTTATCATTTCTTCATCACTTTACGCGCAATCGAAGACTATCGCTCTAAACAAGCCTTGTAAGAGGATTGTGTTATACTTCCATGACACAATGTATACGGCTAACAATTTGGCTAATGCAACAGCAGCAATAACTGCAAACCCTAATGGGACAGGTGATCATATCATATGGTGCTAACTTTTATAAAGCAATGTCGGTTTACATTTATAGAAAAATTGAATAAAATCCGTAATATAGTAAATGCTATGATTTGTTCGAGCAAATATCACACAGAAAAATATAACAGACAGCTAGAGACTGCAAAACTATAATCGTTACATATTCATTCTGTACTAATAATGCAATGTTTACGATTTAGCCATTACTATCAGGATCAAAGAAAATGAAATGTCAACAAAAGTACACTTGTTTTTGGAGAACAACTTTGGATGCAAATCAGACAGATTTCTTTTTCTCCGTGTAAAATGTTTGGCATATTACCTGAATCTTATACTTCTCTTTAATTCGTGAAACTCTCGTAGAGTATATGTTTCACTTTCATTTCATTTTAATTCTGATAAAACAATATTACTTTTATTTTCTATAAGGGGTGACTAGATAAAAAATTGGCAAACACGATGCTAAAGCCTCTGCTATGCGCGGGGATCGAGAGGGCAAAAACTGACTCGATGAGAATATATTTATTTCTTATGTTGATTAGTTTTTCTTTTGTCTCACTCACACAGGGCTAGGTAATTTCAAGTTTGGTAAAACAGTGATTTTCGACGATCCACTGACCGTTGACGACAAGTTCCTGTCTCCTCCGGTTGCTAGAGCTCAAGGATTTTACTTTTACGACATGAAGACTACTTATAATGCTTGGTTTGCTTATACTTTGGTTTTCAATTCAACACGATATAATGGAACGATCAGCGTTGTGGGTGCAGATATGATGGACGAGCCGACTAGGGACCTTCCTGTTGTTGGCGGTACCGGAGATTTTTTCTTGGCTAGAGGGGTTGTAACTTTTATGACCGATGACGTTGAAGGTGCTGATTATTTTCGGGTTCAAATGGATGTAAAGTTGTATGAGTGTTACAAATTTAAGTAAAAAAATCATACAGAATATGATGCATCATGCTACATGGGGTTCTGACCAATATGCATGTTTTTATTAATGCCTTTTGTTATATTAATAAAATACTTTTCAGGAATTACAATATATATTTATCTTGAATGTCCTGCATCCATATGGGGTAGTTTATGACTTTATTCACTTATTTTGGAAACTTGGGCCTTGTCTGGTTGCAGCTATTAAGCTCGTCTTTTTAAACTTAAAAGTCGGTCGTCTTCATTGGTTTTGAATCTGCATCTATAGAAGAGTTCGATTTAGATTAGTACTGCTTCAGCTATCAACTAACGGTTTCAGGCTTTCAGGTCCAATTCAAATGTATCAAATCCGTGCTAAACATTTTGAGTTCGATCGGATAAATTGGTCAGAGTCCTCGACCTAATCTGCTGAAATCAATTTCATTGGAACCCTCGAACCAGTGAATACTATCTGACCCGTTATGCTTGAACCATTGCGATCATTGTCTCATATATGAAACTAAAGATTGTAAGCATTTTACTACCATATATACAGTTAAACCACACCTAAAGTTTACAGCAAATTGGCGAAGAGGGTTTTCTTTTCTTTTATTATAAATTCTCTTCAGCAGCTTCAACCACGGAGCGCGAATATATATCTAACTAAGCTCCAACCATGGAGCAAATATTTGGGCAAGAATGTTTCAAGCTAAAGAAAAGCAGATGAAAATCAGTACTTCGGTTGATGGGAGATGGCAAAATTTCATTTAACATGGACAGTTAGCAAAGGTGCATGATGGACCTATTAAAGATTAAAAATATTGATATCAAGTGTCATATTTTAAGTATAATCAAACAAGGAGAGTGGGACCTTGAAGATATATCAAAAGTTATCTAGCTAAAAATAGACCATCTTTATTAGGATTTTAAATTATCATATGGTGAAAAAAATTGATCAAACTCCTAAACGTATAGCTTTTCTCTACCACATACATAGACAATTAATAACTGAGAAAATTAAAGATTAGATCATGAAAACAAAATTATTTAAGGATTTGTTTGACTATAAAATTTATTTAAGAATTGGTTAATTATTTCTGAAACTAATTAGAATTGGTCAACTATATATAATATATATATATATATATATTTTTTAAACTATCAGTTGTATCTCTCTCTAAACCATATCTCTCAGCATCTCATATATCTCTCTCTAAATTATCTCTCTGAACGAATTTTTTTAAATTGTTCTATCTCCGACGGACAGGTTCTCTCTCTCTAGAACCTTCAGACTGTTTTTTATTGCTAGCTCCGTTTTTTTTGCTGAGTTTAGTTCAAATTGCTAGCTCAGTTTAGGTTTTAGAGATTTATTAAAATAAATAAGACTATTTTGTAACACAATGTATGATTTTGTATTATTAAAATTCAAGAGTTTATACTGTTTTTTTTTTGTATTCAGACTGTTTTAAAAAACAGTTTGAGCTATTTTATTCAAGAGTTACAGAAAACAGTCTGAGCTATTGTATTCTTGTTATATAATAATTCAGACCGTTTTCTGTAACACAATGCATGTTTTTGTTAGGTTTTTAGAGATCAATTGCGTTTATTATTAAAATTCAATAGTTAATACTATTTTTTCTTGTATTCAGACTGTTTTAAAAAACAATATGAGCTTATATTGTATTTAAGAGTTACAGAAAACAGTCTGAGTTATTATAAACAGTCTAAGTTATTGTATTCTTGTTATATAATAACTCAGAATATTTTCTGTAACACAATGCATGTTTTTGTTAGTTTTTAGAGATCAATTGCGTTTATTATTAAATTTTAAGAGTTCATACCGTTTTTTCTTGTATTCAGACTGTTTTAATTTATTTTTTACACTGTTTATTTTTCAGACTGTTTTTTAATTAATTTATTTTTCAGATTGTTTTAATAAAAACAACGATAATAAGGGTAAATTTTGGATTGGTGGGATAATAATGAGTATAATAAACTTACCTTCACCATGTTGTTTTCTGAAATCAACGAAGAGAGAGAATACAGATGACGGAATTTGTTGGTGGTTTAAAGAGAGAGAATACAGTCGAAAGATGTTTTTTCGGAGAGAGAGAAAGAGAAAGAGAAAGAGAAAGTTTCAGTTTTTATTTTTTAATTATTTTTGATGACGTCAGCAATTTTTTTTTAATGATATCACCAAATGGACTAATTTTTAATTAGTTTCATTTTTATGATTCAATTCTTAATTAAGTTATAGATAGGTATCCAATCCAAAATTAAACATCATGCCCTAAGAACATCATGAATCATGTTTTTGAAAATACCCCACAAATATCTAAATTGCCCTATTCAAATTGCAAACGTCCTAATAAATCCCAAACATATCCAACTTTTGGTATCAATAAAGAATACAATTTGGTAGTTGGATCGTATTTTTCTCAAGAACATTAAATCTACTGGAAAAAACTACAATCTAATTCGCACAGGAACCGAATATGTTGATTCAAGTTGGAGAATTTTCTGAATGCATGTTAGCCTAACTCTTTACTAAGAATGACAAAAAAACCAAAACCTTTTACTATCCGAACATCCAATTTTTCACAGCAGACACGATTTTGAACAAAAAACCTTGACGTTTAAAAAGCCACAACTCTATATATACTTTGTCAAACACCCAAATTCAAGTTGAAGGACCCCTGTGGGTATTGAATGCTATTGTATCTCCTTCCATCCATAGTAGATGGTTTGCCAAACTAAATGAGTACCTTTTTCGTTCTTGACATTTCCTTTTTGACATTTAATTTTCCAAATGTCAAAAAGGAAATAATTAATTCTAATCAAAAAAGATTTTTTTTTACAGAGTTTGCCCCCCACACGCTCTAACAATCTACCGACGTTAACGTTGTCCTCCAAGTATATGACGGTCTTACAAAGCCGGGCAAATGAGCACAAAATCGCATATCCTGAGTGGGTCATTGTCGGCACAGGCTTTCTCTCTCTACTTAAATATATGTATAAAATATGCAAATATTTTCTGAATATGATTTATGTGAATATGCCCTCTATTTTTTTGAAGTAATAGGACATACAAAGTTGTAAAACTATGCGACTGTTGACATACAAAGTTACTCAACTGACGGATAAATTTATTTAGATTTTAGACATGGACTAATAAGGACGGGCAAAAATCGTCCCCATGTTTACTCCGAGGGACTCAAACTCTTATACACTATGATGGGCAGCTTTGTAATTAGCTAAACATAATGGCTCTAATTGCGATTAACAATAACGTAAACTAAATAAGTCTATAAATAAATAAAGTAATAAATAGGACCAAGCTCTAGTCTCCGCCTACCCCGTTGGGGGCGGCCAAACCCGGTTGATCAACTCTCGGTATCCATCGTCATTTGCAACAAAACAATAATTTACACCAAAATAAAGAAACTGTTAGAAGAAAAATATTAGATGTAAAAAATTGTTAACACCAGATAATTTGGTCTCAAGGTGAAAAAATTGGAAAAGCGGTGCAGAAAGAGAGGTCGTAAACGCACATAAAGAAAGAAGACAAAATATTTAATAATCGAGGAGACTATGGGGAAAAAATAATGCTTGGAGTGCATAATGTATGTAGAAAGACGCATTACTTCTTTTTCTTTTTAGTTTAAACTGAAACATCTGATTCAAGCATGCAAATCCTGGAAACTTGCTACAAACGTCACCTTCTGACATACATAAAACAGAAGAAAAAGCGATATGAAAAGGGAAAAAAAAGTTTTGTTTTGCAAATATATAAATAGACCCTTAACTTCTGAAGTAAAGTTTCCATGGGAAAGCTAAGTACAGACCTCGGGACGATGACACTCTCCATAATTATGAAAATTATGATTTTTCAAGTTTCGACTTTGCATTTTCACTAAAATACGTTAAAAACGATGATTTATCACCGCTCATTTTTTTTTTAATTTAACTTAATTTAGTTATTAATTTGAATTTTGACACCCCGCATAAACCAATCATGACTTCGGCCATGATTGTTCCTTCGCCCTCTAAGCACGGTCAAACTTCCTTCCCTTTGAGCGAACATAGGGCTTTGTGTGGCTGTGTGGCATACCAGATAGATGCCTTCCCAAAGTGCTTAAGAACGGTATTATGGCCAAGTGGGGACCGGAGAGCCCGTTGATCAAAAGTAAGGCACTCTCCACCAGCTTTCTTAATCCTAGCCCTGGCGGTCTCAGTAGACCTTAGTGCAGTGACCTTCATAGCAGGCGTCTCGTACAATCGCATGGAAAGAGAAAGAGGAGCCTTGTTGATCTTGCTCATAAACAGCCTCTTCAATATTATCGGCATGTCCTCCTACCAAAAATCGGTACAACTTGACAAGGAGCTTAAGCTGGTAGATATCTTGTGACTTAGGAGCAGTCCTCTTAGACCTTTTGGCCTTGTTTGTTTGCAACTTTGGTAGTCCCGGAACTAACAAACCCGGTCGGACTATGCTTGTATTAGAAATGATGTTTAGACTCACAATTCTACTGACTAGTTTCATGGTTTTACGGTCGGATAGGACTAGTGTAATTGGTACTGCTAACAAATTCCTATTTTATTCCAGATACTATGCTTCAATTTTCACGTAAATAAAAAAGACAAACAAACAACTTGAGTTCATCAATGAAATTTAAGTATAATTTAAACAAATGCGTATGTGACTTATAACTTTTTTTAAATAAAGTGTAACATATAATCAAAACTGAAATTTATACAAATCAAATTAATTATATTAGTTAAAATAAAACCAAAGGGGAATGTGAACATGTGATATTATAGACTGTAAATGCAAAGTTTTATTTTAGTGTAGAGTTAACTTTTACAAAACCCAACTCCCCCTAGTATTAGAAAAGATCCAATTTGGCATCATTTCTATCCCGGTCTTCACTAATAGTCCAACCCCAATTAAAACAATTGCAAACATCTTTTGTGGACCCAATATATTTTACAATCTTATCCCACTAAAGAAAAGATGCAAACAAACATGACCTTTGGTCTTACCTAGTGATGACAATTTTTCGGTTTTTGACCTGACCCGACCCGTTACGGGTCGGGTAAAAGTATAATTTTATTCGAGTCGGGTCGTGTTTAAATGGGTAAAAGTACAAGTTAACACTCCACTCTCCCATTTTATCTCTCATATACATTAAATTATCTCTTTTATAATAATAAAGAACATATACTTAAATGGGTAAAATTACAATTTAAAAAGTGCAACTTAACACGGTATATTTTCTCCCTCTCAAGTAAATTAAACTTTTTTTTATAGTTTAAATGGATAAAAGAGCAAATTAAAAAGTGTAATTTAAGACTTTATCTCCCGTACACATTAAACTCTCTCTCTTATACACTACAACAAACTTAAGAATTAGGTACAATTTTTTTTAGAGATTATCAAATTTTGTCCTCAAATGTTAACTTTTCAGAACAAAAACAATATTTTAGACACAATTTTTTTTTAATCCAAATTTAACTTTTAGACACATAATTTGAAATTTTTTTTATCTACAAACACAATCTCATACGGACATAAGAAAACAATTTAATTTCGTCTTAAAAATTATTTGGAGATAATTTTTAATTGTCTCCCTATGTTCGTATGAGATTGTATTTAGAGACAATTTTTTTTAAAAACTATTTGCCTAAAATTAGATTTGGGGACAAAAAAATTATTTTTGTGTCTAATATATTATTTTTTGTCCCGAAAAGTTACCATTTGAAGATAAAATTTGATTGACTTTAAAAATATTGTCCATAATTCTTAAATTTGTTGTAATGTATAGTAATACATAATATACTTTTGGTGGATTTATTAAAAAAAATCTTATATACAATTAATTTATTAATTAATGAAACGATATTTATGTTAAATGTGAATGAAATTTATTTATGTTAATGAATGACTAATATCTTATCGTCTTTATTTATAGAAGGATTTACGGAAAACCAAATCATCATATCAATCATATACATTTATATTATATTTTTACATATATCAATATTTTAATTGACGAAACTAATAAGTCCAAATTAATTCAATAAATATGGAAATCTTTTAAAAAAATATATTGTAAAATTTAAATCACTAAATTAATATGAAATAGTATTTAATGTCACATTATTATTTATATATTATCCTTCTAAATCAAATAATTTTTTAATTTAACATATTGGTTTTTAACAAATTCTCTTCCAAATCTTACCATTTATAAGGCTTATTTTTCAAAGTAAAAAAATATGTTATAAAGAACGGTTCAAATGGGTCGGGGTAGGGTCAGATCAAATGGGTAAAAATGTAATTTTATATACGGGTCAGATCAGGTTTTGAATGATCCGGCCCAATTGTCATCCCTAGTATTACCTCCGGTTTTCAAATCGATACCCATAGCTCCTGGAGTGAAAATGTCGGGAGGAGCCGCACTTCTTTTGATTGTTCTCGGAAATTTGGGTACTGAAGAAAAAAAATCCTGTCAAATCTATATAAATGAGTAAATTCATTTAAGTCAATATTTAACTTTTTCACCGGGCAAATACCTAGAAGGCATGTAATCGAATTTCTGGTACCATCTCGAGTAATCATTTTTGTCCTAAGAAATAATATAGTATATACTGGTTAACATCATATATTGTATTATCTTCGTGCGCTTGGAAGTTGGGACTCATCTACGTCCTATTATATGTAGGGGCGGATTCGGAGTCCAAATAAAAGGGGCGGAATTAATAAAATTTCAAATTTTTTTAATATGTAATTTTTGTCCTAAAGTCTATCGGAATGTAAGTAATAAAAATATAAATTATAGTAAAAGTAATGGATATACTTTCGTATAAACGGTATAATTTTAAAAAAACACGAAGGTAAAAAGATTCAAACTCATGACCTCTAACACTTAAAACAGATACTTATCCACTAGACTGTGACTATAAGTTCAATTTTTTTTTAAATTAGATATTATATATTTAGAAGAATTATGTATAAACACTTAAAAAAATAGAAAAAAATTAATTTTTAATTCTTGTTCCGGACCAGGGGATCCCCCTCCCTCACATACAAGGATCCGCCCCTGATTATATATGTGTATATAAAGTTTATAAACATCAACATTAAAATTTGGATCAGTATTGGTAATTAGGATTGTATAGCTAAAATCGATGAATACGTTAAAGGAACTCCTCTGTCACATCGATAATACAAAAATTGTATCATAACGTATTTGAATATTTATTCCCTGGCATCAACTAGGGTTACATTTTCTGATGCGATTACTTGAAATAACAATAATGACACTGTTATTCAATCTAGTTGTGAATTTTCATTTAAAAAACCTGTCCTTTTTTTTTTTTGCTTGACGTCATAGCTGATGAAAGAAAATTCCCACTCAGATAAATTTATGCTCTTCCACATGGATATCCAATTGCCTTTTTTTACCAATCAATCTAATATTGATTAATACGTGATCGATGAACACTTCTTGAAAATGGCACATTTGCTTAATTAACGAGGCTTTTACTTTTGGTAGGGTCACACAATACGTTCATGAGATAATAGAATAGCATCTCAAACCTTAACTGGATTTTGAAAAGATTTCACAAGAAAAAAAATACATATATTTTTTGCTAAATGACAAAGTGGTTTTTTGTAATTACTACTAGATTGGAAGTGGGAGAGACTGAAAGAGCCTTATGCTTTAGTGACAGGCTTTGGTCCGGCAAACTTTAGCCAATCTCAAATTGCATTTATTTATTTTTGAACTTTTATTCTATAGTTTTTGGTTTCTTCATAGTTTGGGATTTGGGAATAAGTTTTTTTTTTTTTTTTGGTTTGCTCAAGACTAGTCTTGTTATTTGTAGTTTTTTCAACTGCTCTTTGAGATTGTTACTTTTTAATAATTAATAACGTTTTTTTCATAAATAACCTACTTTTTTGAAGTTAGTGATCAAATCCTAGTAGTGCGTATGATATAGTATGATCTCGAACATTTCTGAGCTTGTTAGCGTTAATCTCTTGTGCTATCTTAGCTCTTGTTTCTACTTTTCTTTTAATGGATTTGCTTTCTTGTTAAAAAAAGAGAGAATAATATCCTAATACCTTTGAGTTAAGCTATTCACAATATTTTTTGATGAGGATGAGTGAACATTTAGGCTCTAGTTGTTCTAAATAGAAGAAAGTGAGGAAATTTTTGCAGTTCTACATATGATTGTTTGTTATAAATTATTTAGATATTTCATGAGAATATTCTTCACAATACTTCTATTATTATTGTATATATGAGTGTGTAAATATGTTTATATAACTTAGTTACCACACAATTTGTATGGGAAAACAATGAAAATGTATATTTCTTTTTGCACAGTATACATCATTTGAGTTTCAAACTTTAAAAGAGAATTACAAGGAGAACTCGTAAAAAGTAACCTAAAATTTACACCAGGTAGAGAACTTTTATTCTTAGCATTATGCCCAAGATTGAGCAGTCCAAGAAGAAATTATAGATGGGATGTCAAATGACAACTATAGATATGTAACATACTAAATACGCAAAGAAACTAGAAAACTTATTCCAGATATATCCCTTAGCCGAAATCTTTGAATGTCCTTTTTTCTAAGGCACATTTTTAGCCCCTAAGACGTACAATGATGCACGATATATCATCGACTTTACTATATCTTTTTAATGCTTCGTCTGTTAACGGCCTTGCTGTTTTGCATAACCTTCCAAAGATCATGACTTGCAAGGACAAGAACATCATTATTTGAATCGAGAGTGACATTTTGGATGTCATGGTCACATCGTAGATGCAATTTTAAGCTTTTATCTCCAAAAATACGATAAACACCAACTATCCATCTACTATAGGCACATCACTTGACATATTTTTTTTATTTTATTTTTTGACACAAAGCCAGTCACATTCATTCATATTCATTAATTTCATCTTACGAAGTTTCTATCAAAATGGGATCAACCACCCATAACTTTTATATCCAGCGATGTTCCATGTAAATACATCACAAGTTCACAACTTAAAACAAGAAATTAGAGGTTTACATTTCGTGAAGCAAGCAGTTAAATATTACAATAGTAGCATCTACATTTATAGCCTCTCCAAAACAATCTCTTTATTCTTGAACATAACCTAACTCTTGAAGCGAAGCTTGTAGATTATTGCAGAATCTTTAATGACATTTTTCGTCGACTTCGACAGCCCATGCTCTAGCCTTGCCATCCCCTTCCAGTCATGCCTATCCTTGATATTTGCTCAAAAACTCTACTTTTTCCGCACTAATCACATTTAAAACATCATATTCTATCAAAACTTGAAGCTGGTCGTCCCGGTGCTTAATATTTTCATCCCGATATCCCACCTTGTCACACGCTTTCCTATCACTATTCACATTTATTTCTAGATGAGGTAGCATTTTGTCAATTGCAATTTGGTCTTTTTTAATTGACTTCACCAGAGCGCGATATTCCGATACTTTAGTCTTACTCGACATTTTTGTTTTCTCACTCTCTCTGTAATACTATATAAGAACCCTAATTTAATTAGTCAGCCAACTCACTTACATATTTGAGACGAAATCTCCCTTATAATCAATGAAATTTCATTCAGTATTATGCTTGTGATCTGTAGTCATAGGTACAACCTCTCTTTATAGAAAGAACGGCATGTGAGTCCCCAAAATTAGCCAACCAGAATCTCGTCCCATTTATTGATATAGCCGTAATAATGGTAGACCCATCTCTTCCCAAATTTGAACTATTAAAAAGAATCTTTCGGTCAGTCTTTTCATAGCATAATCAATGAAATTTCATTCAGTATTATGCTTGTGATCTGTAGTCATAGGTACAACCTCTCTTTCTAGAAAGAACGGCATGTGAGTCCCCAAAATTAGCCAACCAGAATCTCGTCCCATTTATTGATATAGCCGTAATAATGGTAGACCCATCTCTTCCCAAATTTGAACTATTAAAAAGAATCTTTCGGTCAGTCTTTTCATAGCATTTGCAATCGTTCTACTTGAATTGTTCCAAAACTCATCATAAGATGTTTCCAAACAAGTTCTTTTGTAAATAAGCCATCACTTTATCACTCAAATGGTCATCAAATATGCCGAAGAGACCAACCTCGTGTTCATGTATTTTTATGAACTTAGCGACATGATAATAATCTTCAATAGGATGATCACCTTTGCCTTTCACCAGGCTAAATCCGTACTTGATTAGTCCATCGAGTACTTTTCTAGAGGATTTTGATGATTGATCTACCACACAATTTTCGAGTGCTTTTAAAGAGCAAAATAATTTGTTTCTTTTGTTGTCTTTGTTTCTTCTCCTTTTCTCGGATGTCCATGTTTCGATAATATAACAACTATAATGAAATGCGTACTAGATTGGCCATTTTTGTATTGTAACAGAAAATATTAAATTTTGACTTGTAAGATAAAAGGAAGGTAATTGAAGATATGAAAAATTACATGATATTGGTAATTAATTGGAAAAAAAAACTCACACTTTTAAACACTTTTAAGGATTAGTCCACGGCCAAAAAAATACAACTTTACAAAACTAATTACCAAACACTACGATCCAAAATATTTCTTCCTAAAACATACTACTCAAAAATAGAATAGAGATATCCACCACCACCGTCACTCTCTCTCCGTTTCTTTCTCTAGATAGGGCTGTCAAGCTTACCCCTCCCGACCCGACCCGACCCAACGGTTTTTGGGTAAATTGGTTTTTGTTATTGCGTTTGCTTGAGAGGGTTATTTACTAACTATACATGAACCATAACTGCATGTAAGGCGGGTCTTGCGGGTTTTGGTTTTGGGTATGCCCACATATTGAAATAATAAAGTTATTAGTTGCTCATTTTTGTTAATACGGTTATTTAACAAAGTTAAAAATAGACTTGAATTTTTCATAAACATAAGTAATTAATTGAGAACCATTTTTTAGTGTAATTGTGGGAAAAAACCCATATTTTATATAAAACCCCACCACATGAACAAAATAAAGGTGACTATTGGATCATCAGGGTATTCCAATTTATGTTTTTATAGGACTTAGATATAGCCACGTGAAAGTAATGTTAACTGTTAGTATAAAATAATTTTTTTTACACGAAAACATCTTATTACATGAAACATTATAAAAGTAAGATTTATTAAATATAATATCAATAAAACTATTGGGTATGGTGCGGTTCCGCATGTCGGTTATGTGGTTATGAAGTTGAAACTCATAACCGACCCTAGACCCTATTGGGTGGGGTTGGGTATACCCATTAGCGGCTCCAAGACGGTGTGGGTTTTGCTGTTTTATGATTCTAGGGGTCTGGTTTTCGGGTTGCGGTTATTTTTGACACCCCTATCTCTAGATCTTTCTCGCTATTTGTTTCTCTCTCATCTATCTCCATTCTTTTCTCTATGTCCACCTTTCTCTGCGTATCTCTTTTTATTCCCATTTATCTCTCTTCGTTTCCCCCCCCCCAAATTTTGTAAATTTGGGGAAAAAGTTTGTTTTGTAAAAAAATATCAATAAAGTCGAATTAAATATCAAAATGGGGGGTTTGGGGTTTATGAGTCGGATTACTAATGGGAGTTTCGAAATCCATCGAATCGAAATTTCAACCGAGCTAGGGTTCGTAAAATCAATTTTGGTTTGTAGATAGTTGATTATTAGTGTTAATTGAAAAAATTATTTGTAATTTATTATTAACTTTTCTTTAAACAAAACAATAACTTTGAGCTTGTTGTTTTATGATTTGATTTATGCTGGAAATCTTTCTAAAAATTTGAATGCTCATAAATTGTTTGATAAAATGTGTCAAATAATATAACACAAACATATCAACTGATTACAACTTCCATTTTTTTCTTTTTCTATAACGGTTTTTTTTTTATAACGAGCTTGAAAGTGGAGTTTTATGATTTAATTACCCGAAAATAGGCTTCATTCTTAACGATTTAGTTTTATGTACATTTTTAAGTGTGCATAATAACATTACACATTTTTGAGCTATATCATTGTTGTGTGTTTTTCATCTTTGGAAGATATCTACTAGAAGGTTCCAGTAAGTGTCCTTTTGATTTTTTTTTTTTTTTTTTGTTCTTTAATTTTTAGAATTAATGGAAGAATTAGCGAAGCTTCGATTAGCCCATCGAAGAATCGCGGACCCCGTTATACCCCCGTACATCTCACCACAACCTTATCGGAACTCTTAGCTGCTTGCCGGAACTCCAAACAATTGTAATGAGCTCCATATACCTCTTCAGAGATGTGGGCAGCGGTTTGTATCTTTTTCGGAGCCTCGCCGAAGCTTTGGTAAGCTCGCTTGAGCCTCGCTGGAGCTTCATCGGTAGTGGGTCGCTGATGGTGGTGGCCAGAGGTGAAGGTGGTGTGTGTTGGGTTGAAGTTTAGAGTTATTAATTATTAGATAATTGTATATTTTGGCGAGAAGGTTTTGCGTGTTGTATATGAACACAATTTTTTTTTTTTTTGAAAGTTAAGCGTATTGTATCATTTCACAGTATAAAAGTACAAGTCGGGGCTCTGGTAACACACTCTACTACCTAGAGCCCAAGCAAAGCAAGCAAAAACATCAAGATAACTCCTCTCCGGCTTACATAAAACTAAAACATGAAAAAAGTCTTGGGAAAATAAAATACAAAGCAAACCCAATAGTACTTTTACATAGTTTTACATACATGCGGTTAAACCCTAAGAGTTACGATTTCGGCTCTTATACAAACTACGATGGGTCACTTTCACTACAAAATAATGTTTGATTTAGTGAGAGTCAAAAGCTGTCACAAGTCTGTCGCAAATTGATTAAACTGTCGCAAAACCGTCACAAATTGATTAAACTGTCACAAATTCGTCACAAAAACCGTCGCTAATAAGCTCGTAACAAAAAATACCGTCACTAATACCGTCGTTATTTGAGTATTTTTTTGTAGTGTTTATAATTAGCTAAACATCTGATGGCCCTAATTGCGATTAACAAATAACGTAATTTAAATAAGTCTATAATATAAAGTAGTAGTAATAAATAGGACCAAGCTCTAGTCTACACCTACCCCGACGGAGGCAGGCCAAACCCGCTCGATCAACTCTCGGTATCCATCATAAGCCTTGTCATTTGTAACAAAACAAAAATTTACACCAAAATAAAAACAGTTTTAAAAGAAAAATAAAATATGTAAAAATTGTTGACACCAAATAATTTGGTCTCAAGGTAACAAGATTGGAAAAAGGGGTGAAAAAAAAGAAGTCGTAAACGCGCATAAAGAAAAAAGACAAAATATTTAATAATCGACGAGACTATGAAAAAAAATTACTGCAAGTTTTAATTAAATAGTGAGACTTATGTACGTATGTTTGGGGATGGAGGGAGTATGATAATATTGTATATGCTAGAAAGACGCATTACTTTTGATTGTTCTCGGAAATCTGGTTACTAAAGAAAAACCCTGTCAATCTATATAATATAATAAATGAGTAATTCGATTAAGTCAATTTTTTATTTTTCACCGGCCGAATACATAGCAGGCATGTAATAGAATTTCTGATACCATCTTGAGTAATCATTTTTGTCCTAAGAAATAATATAGCTAGTATATATACCAGTTAAAATTGATGAATACGTTAAAGGAACTCCTGTGTCATCGATAATACAAATATTGTATCATAACACGTATTTGAATATTTATTCCCTGGCATCAACTAGGGTTAAATTTTCTGATGCCACTTGAAATACCAATATGACCTATTTAACGTGAACAAATGTGAACCTGTTTTTTTTTTGGATTGACGTCATAGCTGATGAAAGAAAATTCTCACTTAAACAAATTTATACTCTTCCACATGGATGTCCAATCGCCTTTCACTTTTGGCATAATAGAATAGCATAGTATAACAAACTTAAAAATTATGGATAGTATTTTTAAAACCAATCAAATTTTGTATTTAAATGGTAATTTTTTGAAATAAAAATTAAATTTTAGACACAAAAATAAATTTTTTATCTCCAAATCTAAATTTAAGTCACATAATTTGAATTTTTTTTCTCTAAAGACAATTACATACAAACATAAAAAAAAAAAATTGTCTCAAAATAATTTTTGAAACGAAATTAAATTGTGTCTTTATGTCCGTATGAGATTCTTTTTGGAGTCATTTTTTTTTTTCAAATTATGTGTCTAAAAGTTAGATTTTGGGACAAGAAAATTATTTTTGACTAAGATTATTTTTGTCCTGAAAAATTATCATTTGGAGACAAATTTTGATTGTCTTTAAAAAAAATTGTCTTAAAAGACAATCACATACGGATATAAGAAGACAATTGAATTTCGTCTCAAAAAATATTTGGAGATAAATTTTAATTGTCTCCTTATGTTCGTATGAGATTGTCTGTGAAGACAAAAAAATATTCAAATTATTTGTCTAAAAGTTAGATTTAATGTGTCTAAAATATTATTTTTATCTCAAAAAATTAGTATTTAAAAACAAAATTTAATTGTTCTAATTTAAAAGTTTGTTGTAACGTTTGCTTGCTTGCCAAAAAAAAAAAAAAACAGTATCCCAATATCTTTGACTTTAGCTCTTCATAATATTGTTTTGACGAGGATGAGTGAACATTTAGCTAGGCTCTAGTTGTTCTAAATAGAAAAAAAGGAAGAGATTTTTTTTAGTATTAGTAAATACTTATGATTGTTTGTTATGAACTTATTTAGATATTTCATAAAAATATTCTTCACAATACTTCTATTAATACTTGTAAAAGACATCATGATGCTCACGATACCAAGTGTAATTTTTTTTTAATATGATGGAAACCAAAGAAAGGTATAACGATTTCGTCTGGGGGGCAAAGAAATCCATCCCATAAGACGGTCAATCGGTGGTATGGAAGAGAAAATTGGGAGAAGAAGGATTTTGAGGAAGGTCCAGGGGTAGAGGAGTCGAGAACCCTCCCCACCCCTTGGCTGTGGGATCTAGAGCTAGGGTTTTTTTGAGGGGTCGGCGGCTGTAAATTTGGGGTGCAGAGAGAAGAGGACAAATAACATAAAAAATATTTTCTTTTAGTTCTATAGATAATTGTTTGCTAGTAAAATTAGATATTTCATTAATAAGATAATTTATTATTAAGAAAAATAAGGGAAATTGATTCATCTTAAAATGAAATGGGTCAAAAATAATTTACTCTGTGGGGAAATTAAATGTATCGTTTTCACGTATACATATATTCAGGGGAAGGTAAGTGCAGAATATGTAACGACACTACCATAATTCTGAAAATTGCAATTTTTTTTAATTTTTGGTCATGTATATTTACTAAAATACCATTTCTGTCTTCTTATTGTATATTTCATTCTTATTAAGTGCAATTATTTTCTTGTCTTTATCACCTTCTGATCCTTATCCAAAAGATAAAAAAAAACCTTGCTAGGAAATATCATTATCAATTACTTCTATATGTGTGTGTGTAAATAAGGATTTTATGAATTCGTTTTTACACTTTATTTTTATCTTTATTCAACTGTTTTTCTTAATACGTATATGTGAATCAAAAACACTGTAAATATAAAAAATTGAACAGGAAATACATAGAGAAGAGTTGTTTTGATATGTTTCTTTATCTTGGAAATTTAGATGGAGCTCGAATGAATAAAATACTAGTATTGTGCTATTGTGTTGTTTTCTGAATAATGTTATGACGGGATGTTGGTGTTCTTTGATTTGATATTATGTTGATTTTTAATACTTTCAGTTTCTTTTTTTAAAAGAACCTTAAATTAACAGGAAATAGAATTAATCAAGAAGTTTCACTGGAAACTCTAATTAAGTATCATCAAACAATTAGAAAACGAACACATCGAAAACAAGTACTAGCAGAAAAATATTTTTCAGGCTAATTTCCCTAAAATATATTTTTTCAAGAAAACAACTTCTGGTGTTCAGAAAGGAGTAAATCGGAAATAAAAGCTTTAGACAGTGAACCGTATTTAAAAAAGTGATGAATGTCGCATCATTATTGAAATTCCTATCCGTTGTTCTAGATGCAGTTTTGCAGTAAGGTTCCAAGTGGGGTTGGAACTGCAGTTGGAACCAAGTGTATAAGGTTCCAAGTAATGTTGGAACTGCAGTTGGAACCAAGTGTATTAATGGACAGAACTGTTTTAAAATTAAATGTACTTGAAAATAATTCACACGCACATTTAACAACGGAGTTCACCTAACTAGGCTACGTCTCCGGGGCACTTACCCAGATTATGATATTATAAAAAGCTTACAATATATGACTCAAGTCTTAATGAAAAACTTAGACTCCCTCTATGTTTTTCTGCCTATCACTATATTGCTCCTACTCTATAACTATCACTTATAAATCAATGGCATCCCACCATTGTTTTTCTTTTTAAAGCTCACGTGTATTCTCTCTAGAAAATAAGTTCTTTATAATTTAGAACACACACCTTTACAAGCTTAAGTTACTAAGTATATAAATAAGTAAAAACAATCTTGTATCTTCAATATCTTTTGATTGCTTTTGACTTGGTTGATTAGCTTCAATCTCTCCAAGTATCACGAGATTCTTCAGCATGGATTGACTCTAATCATCTTTGATTAATACCTGTTTAGTAACACACTTGAAAGTAGGAGTTAATCTTTTCCTTTGAAAGGAAACATATAAAGATATGATCTCTTAAAGATAATATCTTTTCATAAACATATGAAACATTTAACTCCACATATCAATCAATCTTTAAACATATCTTTACTGAATATTATAAGAATCAAAAGATTGAATCAAGTGATAAGGACAAGCATAAGAATAGAGATATATAAATTAAAAGGAAACATAACCTTATAAACTAATCTCTTTATATCTTTTATAAACATCTTTCCTTAACACATTAATATTCTCAATAAACACATATACACGTTTAAGACCTTATGAGAATATATCCTACATTCTTTAAAACAAATGATTAGCATTAAACAAGTAGTAATGTAGAATAATGAAACAAGACAGAATTCTGTTTTAACAGCAGGTTGAACTGTGGTTGCAACTGAGGTTGCAACTGGTACTTGAAACCTGTTACTTGCAACCACAGTTCAACCTGCTGTTAAAACAGAATTCTGTCTTGTTTCATTATTCTACATTACTACTTGTTTAATGCTAATCATTTGTTTTAAAGAATGTAGGATATATTCTCATAAGGTCTTAAACGTGTATATGTGTTTATTGAGAATATTAATGTGTTAAGGAAAGATGTTTATAAAAGATATAAAGAGATTAGTTTATAAGGTTATGTTTCCTTTTAATTTATATATCTCTATTCTTATGCTTGTCCTTATCACTTGATTCAATCTTTTGATTCTTATAATATTCAGTAAAGATATGTTTAAAGATTGATTGATATGTGGAGTTAAATGTTTCATATGTTTATGAAAAGATATTATCTTTAAGAGATCATATCTTTATATGTTTCCTTTCAAAGGAAAAGATTAACTCCTACTTTCAAGTGTGTTACTAAACAGGTATTAATCAAAGATGATTAGAGTCAATCCATGCTGAAGAATCTCGTGATACTTGGAGAGATTGAAGCTAATCAACCAAGTCAAAAGCAATCAAAAGATATTGAAGATACAAGATTGTTTTTACTTATTTATATACTTAGTAACTTAAGCTTGTAAAGGTGTGTGTTCTAAATTATAAAGAACTTATTTTCTAGAGAGAATACACGTGAGCTTTAAAAAGAAAAACAATGGTGGGATGCCATTGATTTATAAGTGATAGTTATAGAGTAGGAGCAATATAGTGATAGGCAGAAAAACATAGAGGGAGTCTAAGTTTTTCATTAAGACTTGAGTCATATATTGTAAGCTTTTTATAATATCATAATCTGGGTAAGTGCCCCGGAGACGTAGCCTAGTTAGGTGAACTCCGTTGTTAAATGTGCGTGTGAATTATTTTCAAGTACATTTAATTTTAAAACAGTTCTGTCCATTAATACACTTGGTTCCAACTGCAGTTCCAACATTACTTGGAACCTTATACACTTGGTTCCAACTGCAGTTCCAACCCCACTTGGAACCTTACTGCAAAACTGCATCTAGAACAACGGATAGGAATTTCATTATCACAGAGTTGACTGATACTGATAAGATTAGCTTTTAGACCATCTACAAGAAAAACATCCTCAATATCAGGCATTCCAGGTTTGTTTAAGGTACCTTTACCAATAATTTTACCTGTATCTCCTCCTCCAAACACAACAGTGTTACCTGTAAGAATGGTGACATTTTTTAGGAGGCTTGCAGTACCTGTCATATGCTTAGAGCATCCACTGTCAAAATACCAATCATTAGAAGTAACAGCATTCAAAGAGTTGATAACAGCTTTGTTGTTAGCAACTAAGATTGCTTTTTCTTTAACTTTCCAAACCCATTTCAAATTTTTATTGACAGAAGCTAACCAGGTTTTCTGGGAAATATACTTTCTGTTTCTTTTTAAATAACACTGGATTTCAGAATGACCAGGTTTTTTACAGAAATTGCACAATTTCAACCTAAAGTTATTCAGTTTGTTCATGGTAGCAACTTTGGTTGTAACTGAGCTTCCAACCTTCTTTACATAAACCTGAGTTTTATTCCTGGTTGCAACTCTGGTTGCAACTGAGCTTCTAACCTTGTGATCAAAATCATGAGTTTTAGCTTTAGCAACAGCTTCAATAAAGGTAGTTTTTCCTGTACTCTTACCACCATAGTACCCTAGACCACTGATATCTTTGGATCCTCTAGAATATGACAGCATGTCATCTAATTTATCTGAAGCAGAGACATTCAGCAATTTTATTATCTTTTTAGTTTCAGTAAGTTCAGCCAGTTGTAATTTAAGCTTTTCAGTAAGATTTTTGACCTCATCCTTTAGATCAACATTCAGCTTGCTTATGATCAAACATTGTTTACTCAGACTTTTATACTTTTCATACAGAACAAGGTATTGCTTAGTAATGTTTTCATCAGAAGGCTCTTCCTCATCACTGCTATATGTTTCACAGGCAGTTGTAACTGGGGTTGAAACATGCTCACAGTCACTTTCATAAGTAGGTTCTTTTTCAGTGATTATTCCCATGAAATTAACAAAATTTGAACCATCCTCTTCATCACTGTTACTCTCAGAATCACTATCACTATGAGTGGTTATATAAGCATTTTTGTTTCTTTTTAAAGTGTTTGCACACTCAGCCTGAATATGACCAAAACCTCTACATTCTCTACACTGAATTTCTTTAGATTTGTATTCTTTGTTATCCTTTTCTTTGGAATTCCACTTTCCTGTAGAGTTATTATTGAATCTAGACTCTGTCTTAAACTGGTTATCCTTTTTCTGAAAGTTTTTAGATGAACCAGTATCATCCTCCTTTTTCTTATAAAACTTCTTGTACACCTTTTTTGCAAAGAAAGCTAGTTGTTCTTCATCACTCATTTTATCACAGGTATTAGATTCAGATTTCTTAGCTTGAAATGCTATTCCCTTTTCTGGTCTTTTATGTTTGAAGAATTTTAGTTCATGTGTACTAAGATTTCCTATGAGTTCTTCAAGTTTAAGATTATCTAAGTCAGTTGATTCTTCAATAGCTGTGACCTTAATTTCAAACCTTTCAGGGAGTGACCTAAGAGTTTTCTTAACAAGCTTAGCATCACTGTATTTTTCACCTAATGTTCCAGCTTGATGAGCAATGTGGCAGATTCTACCATTAAATTGTTCAATGTTTTCATCTTCCTCCATTCTTAAGTTCTCAAATTGGGTAGTTAACTGTTGAAGTTTGAAAGCTTTTACTTTAGTTGTTCCTTCAAAAGTAACTTGCAAAATATCCCATGCTTCTTTAGCTGTTTCACAATGAGAGATATACCTGAATACGCTGAGAGTTACACCAGCAAAAATCAAGTTTATGGCTGTTGAGTTGGCACTTGATTTTCTGTCTTCTTCAGCAGACCATCTGTCTTCAGGTAAGAGAATCAGTTCTCCTTCATTATCCATGGTAGTTGGAGCCTCCCATCCATACATAACAGTCTTCCATGCATGTTCATTCTGCTGTTTGATGAAGGACCTCATTCTAATTTTCCATACTCCATAGTTTACTCCTCCTTCAAGCAATGGAGGTTTGTTGAAGGCGTTTCCTTCCCTCATTAAGTCCATTGTTACTAGAACACAGGATCCACACTAAGTAAGATCTAGTGTGAAGCTCTGATACCAAATGAAATTCCTATCCGTTGTTCTAGATGCAGTTTTGCAGTAAGGTTCCAAGTGGGGTTGGAACTGCAGTTGGAACCAAGTGTATAAGGTTCCAAGTAATGTTGGAACTGCAGTTGGAACCAAGTGTATTAATGGACAGAACTGTTTTAAAATTAAATGTACTTGAAAATAATTCACACGCACATTTAACAACGGAGTTCACCTAACTAGGCTACGTCTCCGGGGCACTTACCCAGATTATGATATTATAAAAAGCTTACAATATATGACTCAAGTCTTAATGAAAAACTTAGACTCCCTCTATGTTTTTCTGCCTATCACTATATTGCTCCTACTCTATAACTATCACTTATAAATCAATGGCATCCCACCATTGTTTTTCTTTTTAAAGCTCACGTGTATTCTCTCTAGAAAATAAGTTCTTTATAATTTAGAACACACACCTTTACAAGCTTAAGTTACTAAGTATATAAATAAGTAAAAACAATCTTGTATCTTCAATATCTTTTGATTGCTTTTGACTTGGTTGATTAGCTTCAATCTCTCCAAGTATCACGAGATTCTTCAGCATGGATTGACTCTAATCATCTTTGATTAATACCTGTTTAGTAACACACTTGAAAGTAGGAGTTAATCTTTTCCTTTGAAAGGAAACATATAAAGATATGATCTCTTAAAGATAATATCTTTTCATAAACATATGAAACATTTAACTCCACATATCAATCAATCTTTAAACATATCTTTACTGAATATTATAAGAATCAAAAGATTGAATCAAGTGATAAGGACAAGCATAAGAATAGAGATATATAAATTAAAAGGAAACATAACCTTATAAACTAATCTCTTTATATCTTTTATAAACATCTTTCCTTAACACATTAATATTCTCAATAAACACATATACACGTTTAAGACCTTATGAGAATATATCCTACATTCTTTAAAACAAATGATTAGCATTAAACAAGTAGTAATGTAGAATAATGAAACAAGACAGAATTCTGTTTTAACAGCAGGTTGAACTGTGGTTGCAACTGAGGTTGCAACTGGTACTTGAAACCTGTCACAACAGGTTGTAACTTAGGTTGCAACCAGTACTTGAAACCTAATACTACTAACTTAGTAGGTTGTAACTGAGGTTGCAACTGGTACTTGGAACCTGTCAATCCTGTCTTAGTTATTAATAACAGTTAGGATTTATTTAGTAAAAACCAATAGACAATTAACAATATTTAAACCAGAAATCTGGTCCTAACAATTATATTGAGAAAGATATACATACTTACTACATATCATATAAATTTTGCCTGATTATATTCCAACATGGAAAATATGACAAAGCAAAAAGTTAAAATTTCTTCCTATAAATATACGCCAATTTGAATTCAATCTAGCATAACACACTGAACAGAGGAAAGATCAAACCACCAGTATGATAAAATATACTTTAATTATTGTCGTCTTTTTCATTTCATTATTTCTTGTTACTCATTCCAAAAATATCAAGCCAAACAAACCTTGTAAACATATCAAACTCTACTACCATGACAAGCTATTCAATGGATCAGACGTATCAAATGCGACTTCCATCGCTATTTCGAAGCCAAAAGATTTTGGTTTCCATTTTGGGATGCTAGTGATTTTCGACGACCCGATGACAGTTGACAATCACTTTCTTTCTCCGGCAGTGGCAAGCGCCCGGGGCTTTTATTTTTACGATATGAGAAATGCATATAGTGCTTGGTTTGCCTATACTTTAATATTTGACTCAGCCAAGTATAACGGTACTATAAACGTTATGGGTGCTGATAAGCTAGGGGAGAAGACTAGGGAGCTTTCTGTTGTTGGTGGGACGGGAGATTTCTTCTTAGCTAGAGGGATCGTCACGTTTCAAACTGATACTTTCCAAGGCGATTATTATTTCCGCCTTATAATGGACATTAAGTTGTATGAGTGTTACTGATAACAATCTTGGTGACAAATTATCATGTATCCTTTGCCACCAACAGTATGCACGAGAAAATAAAATTTTAGCACAGTCAATAAGTTGGCAATTTTAAACATTGAGTTTTTCTGATTCTTTTTCACCAAAGCAAGTTAATATTATCAGATTGAATGATGAACTCTTATAGGGTAACTTTATTTTATATATAAGTTGAATGATGAATCAGCTGGCAGATGATTTAGCAAAATAAGGAGTGCACGGTTCCAACAAAACATTTTTCTCACTCATGAAGTTCACAAAGCTCACTCATGCTGCATATGTTTTGGACCATAGCGAAACCACTTGTATTAGAGAAAGTACATACAAAATTCAAGATGTAGCAGTATGAATTTTTTTTTCAATAAGTTTGTGTAAGTGAGATGAGAGTTTTTTTTTTAACTTTATCCTTAATTCGTACTAAACTGCTGATTCAGTTGATATTACATATTTTAGACTGTTTTTTTGCACTAAATTAACATGGCTAATCTCCTTTTTAAGCAAAAATTTTGCTCTTAAATTTGTTTAGATCACTTTGATCACGGTGATGTATATATATGAGATATAAGGATATAAGAAATAAGGAGTAAATAGCAAGTTATCGTAGATTGTTTTTGCTTTGAAAAGTAGAGATTAAAAGTGTTAATTTTATTGTTTTTTGCCATGTACTTAATAAAATAAATTCATTAGCACTAGTTGCTTTTTAATTGTAGATCGTAATGCTATCATTTCCCGTTAATGTTTTTTAACCGGAAATGCTATCATGGGGGCGTGACTCATGAAAAAATATTTTTGCTATTTTATTAATAAAATGGACCGGATATTGAATAAAAAAAAATACTTTCAATTTACCAATCTACACAATATGTATCAATAATTGATAACCAGCTACATTGTTGTTCATTATAAATTTATAATTGAAGCTCCTATTAATATCTTCTTCTATTGGATGAAACTGCATCTTTTATTGGTATTAGGTGAGTAAAACAAAAACCTCTACCTACCTAACATGGGGGAAAATCATAACAATAATCCTAATTATTATTATTTAGGAAAATTATTTTTAATACATACTTTTATACTTAATTATCAAAACCCCAATTTATGGTTTTGTTTAAGATTTGATACATAATTAAAAAGAAATTTGAGTAGACCATCTAAGTTCAGTTACCATTAGAATTTGTTGAAGTTAATTTAGGTATTGGAAGATGGAACTATAATTTGTTAATTTTCCCTTCAATGCTTCAGCTGGTTATTGTTTGTTGCTAATGGTTTTTCGTGATTGGAAAGAATTTCTATTTTTTTTTGTTTTTTTCGTATTCGATTCTTGTTTGTTATAGTTACATCCTTTTTATCATGTCACTTTGTTTACTCTTTTTTCGTATTCGATTCAGTTACCATTAAAAAGAACTTCTGTTTGCATTTGTTTACTCTTTTCGCCTTTTGAGTGGTACGGATTCCTTTATCATGTTTCTGTATGTACATAAAAGCTTATCTTTTAGCTTAAGAGTAACTTAGTACAACGTTGTCTGTATTTATATTTTTGCTCTTAATAATTTAAGGTTACCCTGGAAATTCTATTTTCGTGTTACTTCGATCTTTCATCCAGTAAAACCGTTATATAAATATCTATAACCATGCTTTGTTCTCATGATGATATGTGGATATTTAACCAAATTTATTTTATGTGGTTTATTTGGACCAATCGGTCATATTTAATATTTATCCTCAGTATACATATATGTAAGCATCCGGTTTTGTTTGATGTTTGTTTGAGTTGAGTAGTGGGATTAGTTACTGATATGGGTATACACTGTTACCGACTGAAGTTGACGGTATACCGTTAGTCGGGATACCAATTCTTTTGGTTTGGCAACGGTATTGATTTCTCAAAACCAAACTAGTTCAGTTTGATATTGGTATGGGGTCCAAAAGTGTGGTATTAGGTGGAACCCAACAAGTATTTTCGTAATTATTACTCCAACTTTATAATTAGGAGTAATATTGTTTCCAAAATTTAGAACTGCTAAAAGACGGTGGTTTTCCTAAAGGAACGTATAATATAAATATTTACGTTCTCATCTCCAGGCCAGCAACGGGTCCCCATTTTGTCTCTTTTGGTGTTGAACGAAATGGATTGATGTTTATTCACCATCATGAGGTTAGATTATTTAGCTATATGGAATGTTATATTAATTAATACGAGTCTTTTTTTTTCTTTTTCTTTTTCTTTTTCTTTTTGAGCTATGTAATTGGCAAAAATTATGTTTTACTATATGGTCTCGTCTAACACCAAACGGTACGAAACAAAACCCGGCCTTCTGCAGTTCTACTCAATCTTCTTTTGTCCTATTTACCTACCAAATAATTTGCTTTGATTTGGGGGCTCTAAGAACTTTATGAACCCGATTGTACATAGAACTACTGCTCTATAAATTGGAAGAATTGAGAGTTCATTTTGCACAACCAGCTCACTTTAAGAAACTTTTTAGTTATGCCTACGCTTTTTGAGAATTTTCACATTTTCTGTTTTCTTATCATTTCTTCATCACTTTACGCGCAATCGAAGACTATCGCTCTAAACAAGCCTTGTAAGAGGATTGTGTTATACTTACATGTATACGGCTAACAATTTGGCTAATGCAACAGCAGCAATAACTGCAAACCCTAATGGGACAGGTGATCATATCATATGGTGCTAACTTTTATAAAGCAATGTCGGTTTACATTTATAGAAAAATTGAATAAAATCCGTAATATAGTAAATGCTATGATTTGTTCGAGCAAATATCACACAGAAAAATATAACAGACAGCTAGAGACTGCAAAACTATAATCGTTTCATATTCATTCTGTACTAATAATGCAATGTTTACGATTTAGCCATTACTTTCAGGATCAAAGAAAATGAAATGTCAACAAAAGTACCCTTGTTTTTGGAGAACAACTTTGGATGCAAATCAGACAGATTTCTTTTTCTCCGTGTAAAATGTTTGGCATATTACCTGAATCTGATACTTCTCTTTAATTCGTGAAACTCTCGTAGAGTATATGTTTCACTTTCATTTCATTTTAATTCTGATAAAACAATATTACTTTTATTTTCTATAAGGGGTGACTAGATAAAAAATTGGCAAACACGATGCTAAAGCCTCTGCTATGCGCGGGGATCGAGAGGGGAAGGACTGACTCGATGAGAATATATTTATTTCTTATGTTGATTAGTTTTTCTTTTGGCTCACTCACACAGGGCTAGGTAATTTCAAGTTTGGTAAAACAGTGATTTTCGACGATCCACTGACCGTTGACGACAAGTTCCTGTCTCCTCCGGTTGCTAGAGCTCAAGGATTTTACTTTTACGACATGAAGACTACTTATAATGCTTGGTTTGCTTATACTTTGGTTTTCAATTCAACACGATATAAAGGAACGATTAGCATTGTGGGTGCAGATATGATGGACGAGCCGACTAGGGACCTTCCTGTTGTTGACGGTACCGGAGATTTTTTCTTGGCTAGAGGGGTTGTAACTTTTATGACCGATGACGTTGAAGGTGCTGATTATTTTCGGGTTCAAATGGATGTAAAGTTGTATGAGTGTTACAAATTTAAGTAAAAAAATCATACAGAAAATGATGCATCACGCTACATGGGGTTCTGACCAATATGCATGTTTTTATTAATGCCTTTTGTTATATTATTAAAATACTTTTCAGGAATTACAATATATATTTATCTTGAATGTCCTGCATCTGTTAGCATCTTTGTGCTAGCATTCGTCTGGTTAGCGGATTGACACTTCGAAGGAACGTTTATGGGAACCGTTGGCTAATGTTTGGTGTGTAGGAACACCAAGGAATTAAAGTTTGATACGGTTCAAGCTTTGGGCAGGTTTGAAGCAAGAAAACACGTTCGATATGGTTCGAACGGACCGCTGGTTTTGAGTCACGACAACGGACTGTTTTGGTTTCAAATGGTGGACTGTTTTGGTTACATTGCGGGTTGATTACGAGAATCAAAATGGGCTGAACTTCGGGCAGGTTGTAGCTGCTGTAAAGTCACCTTAGAAGGGCTGGACACTTTCGAAAAAGGGCGGGAGCGGTCACTAGAGTTGCTGCTGCAGTTTTTCCACTACTTTGTAACCACTAGGGCAGTTTTTGACCCATGTTTTAGGCTTGTAACTGCCATGTACGAAAATATAAGTACATGGGCAGATTTCAACATGTTTTTAGATAGAGTTTTGGCTGAGAAAACACTTGTAAACATATGTAATCTGGTTCCTAATATTAACGGAATTATATTGGGTTGGCTGCGGCCGTAAATTGCGCGTGTGTTTCATTTACGTTTGCTTGCGTTTACATATTTTACTTGTCTTAAAATCTGTCCAGATTAGAGCAGTTACGTTGCCTCGAAACGGCCTGCGTTTGAGAGCGATACACGAGAGTTTATGAGGCAAACACGAGTGTTGTGAGTTTGTTGGTTGGCTGATCGTTTGTGGCAGCGGCTAAGTCCATAAGCGAGCCATCACGTGGTTGTTTTCTGGAACGAAAAAAACAGTCCCGTGACAACTGGTATCAGAGCGGAAGTTACATTGGTGAACGAGGCGAGAGAAAGGGATCTTTCGACGAAGGACAGACTCAGTCGGTTAGAGACTCTCGTGGGCACCGAACTCGCTGGAGATGGCGTGAACTTGACTGTCAAAACAGAAACGTTGGAGGATGACATGACTGTTTTGAAAGCGAAGGTCGAGGCGTTGGTGCAAGAACTCGCTGATTCTACGACGGGAATGGGAATTATGCGAGACGAGATTCTGATCTTGCGGAAAGCGGTTGCTGGAAATTCAGTTTCGACAAGTCACGAAGGTGGCGTGACAAAATGGAGGGTGCCGGAACCGAAACCGTTTGTTGGAGATCGGGATTGTAAAAAGTTGGAGAACTTTTTATGGGATATGGAGCAGTACTTTACCGCTGCCCATATACCGGAAGGCGAACGTGTGGCGATAACGAGTATGTATTTGAGCGACAACGCAAAGTTATGGTGGCGTTCAAGGGCTGCGGATAATGCTCGGGGATCAATCGTTTCATGGAATTTGTTGAAGGCAGAATTGCATGAGCAGTTTTTGCCTAGTAACGGTGTGTGGGTTGCAAGAGAAGCGTTGCGAAATTTGAAACAAAGGGGGACTGTTCGGGACTACCTCAAGGATTTCAGCACGATTATGTTGGAAATCAGCGGCATGTCCGAGGAAGACAAGTTGTTTAATTTTGTTTCCGGGTTGCAATCGTGGGCACAATTAGAGTTACGAAGGTTGGCGGTGAAAGATCTGTCAAGTGCTATGGCAGCGGCGGATGGTTTGTTAGACTATAAACTGAATTCGGAAACCGAGTCGAAAAATGGAAGGCACGGAAAAAAGGTTGTGACAAAATTCAGCGAGGTAGAAACATCAAAACCAGCCATGGATGATGACTGTCGAAGCACGAAATCGGTTAGCCATAATGGCAAGGAAAAGGGGAAAAGCAAGGCGTTTGCTTGCTTTATTTGTGGAGGTCCTCACTTCGCCAAGGAGTGTTCGAAAAAGGAGCGGTTATCGGCACTTCAGGTTGACGAAGAAACGGATAAGGAGGACGAAAAGGTTTACATAGGCAACATGCAAGTGATGCCTTAGACGTAAGTTACGGGCGGGTGGTCGACTCGATGGGCAAAGCCGTGAGGTACTATCGAGGGAGTTACGTCGACCAAAGTGGACAGCGTGGTGCTGTTCAAACGAGGAAAAATCTGGGCTGTTTAAGATGGACTTTGGGTAGCAGGTTTTGAAAAGAAAACTGACCTAAGGAGCGAGGTTTAGTTGCAGGTTTGGGACAGCGGAAACAAGTTGCGGGAAATCTGATTTATGGGAAAAGTATGGGCTATCTTATGGGTCAGACGAGGACTGAACTTTGGTTTTGAAATCTGTAATAAACACTTGATTCATCGAGGGCGATGAATGGCTTAGGTGGGGGAGGTTTGTTAGCATCTTTGTGCTAGCATTCGTCTGGTTAGCGGATTGACACTTCGAAGGAACGTTTGTGGGAACCGTTGGATAATGTTTGGTGTGTAGGAACACCAAGGAATTAAAGTTTGATACGGTTCAAGCTTTGGGTAGGTTTGAAGCAAGGAAACACGTTCGATATGGTTCGAACGGACCGCTGGTTTTGAGTCACGACAACGGACTGTTTTGGTTTCAAATGGTGGACTGTTTTGGTTACATTGCGGGTTGATTACGAGAATCAAAATGGGCTGAACTTCGGGCAGGTTGTAGCTGCTGTAAAGTCACCTTAGAAGGGCTGGACACTTTCGAAAAAGGGCGGGAGCGGTTACTAGAGTTGCTGCTGTAGTTTTTCCACTACTTTGTAACCACTAGGGCAGTTTTTGACCCATGCTTTAGGCTTATAACTGCCATGTACGAAAATATAAGTACATGGGCAGATTTCAACATGTTTTTAGATAGAGTTTTGGCTGAGAAAACACTTGTAAACATATGTAATCTGGTTCCTAATATTAACGGAATTATATTGGGTTGGCTGCGGCCGTAAATTGCGCGTGTGTTTCATTTACGTTTGCTTGCGTTTACATATTTTACTTGTCTTAAAATCTGTCCAGATTAGAGCAGTTACGTTGCCTCGAAACGGGCTGCGTTTGAGAGCGATACACGAGAGTTTGTGAGGCAAACACGAGTGTTGCGAGTTTGTTGGTTGGCTGATCGTTTGTGGCAGCGGCTAAGTCCATAAGCGAGCCATCACGTGGCTGTTTTCTGGAACGAAAAAAACAGTCCCGTGACAATCTATATGGGGTAGTTTATGACTTTATTCACTTATTTTGGAAACTTGGGCCTTGTCTGGTTGCAGCTATTAAGCTCGTCTTTTTAAACTTAAAAGTCGGTCGTCTTCATTGGTTTTGAATCTGCATCTATAGAAAAGTTCGATTTAGATTAGTACTGCTTCAGCTATCAACTAACGGTTTCAGGCTTTCAGGTCCAATTCAAATGTATCAAATCCGTGCTAAACATTTTGAGTTCGATAGGATAAATTGGTCAGAGTCCTCGACCTAATCTGCTGAAATCAATTTCATTGGAACCCTCGAACCAGTGAATACTATCTGACCCGTTATGCTTGAACCATTGCGATCATTGTCTCATATATGAAACTAAAGGTTGTAAGCATTTTACTACCATATATACAGTTAAACCACACTTAAAGTTTACAGCAAATTGGCGAAGAGGGTTTTCTTTTCTTTTCTTTTATTATAAATTCTCTTCAGCAGCTTCAACCACGGAGCGAATATATATCTAAACATAAAGAACGGCTCGTCAACGGATTCTTCTAGTGTAGACCATGTTTTGATTTTGCTAATATCAGTCAACACTAGATTTTTTATTGGCGGGGTCCAGGGATAGAATAAATCAGATAGAAATTTAGAGTTGAAAAAGAACTTTTAGAGAAATATAGAAGTATTTGAAAAGAAATTGAGAGAAAATAGGTTGAATAAGCTAGAAAGAGAGAAAAAACAAATTTACTATTTCAGACAATAGGGCGAACCCTAATATAATGTTTCACAACTACTCAACGGAAACAAATGTCAAAAAGGAAATAATTAATTCTAATAAAAAAAGATTTTTTTTTACAGAGTTTGCCCCCCACATGCTCTTAAGAATCTACCGACGTTAACGTTGTCCTCCAAGTATATGACGGTTTTACAAAGCCGGCCAAATGAGCACAAAATCGCATATCCTGAGTGGGTCATTGTCGGCACAGGCTTTCTCTCTCTACTTAAATATATGTATAAAATATGCAAATATTTTCTGAATATGATTTATGTGAATATGCCCTCTATTTTTTTGAAGTAATAGGACATACAAAGTTGTAAAACTATGCGACTGTTGACATACAAAGTTACTCAACTGACGGATAAATTTATTTAGATTTTAGACATGGACTAATAAGGACGGGCAAAAATCGTCCCCCATGAGTACTCCGAGGGACTCAAACTCTTATACACTATGATGGGCGGCTTCGTAATTAGTTAAACATAATGGCTCTAATTGCGATTAACAAATAACGTAAACTAAATAAGTCTATAAATAAATAAATTAATAAATAGGACCAAGCTCTAGTCTCCGCCTACCCCGTCGGGGGCGGTCAAACCCGGTTGATCAACTCTCGGTATCCATCGTCATTTGCAGCAAAACAATAATTTACACCAAAATAAAGAAACTGTTAGAAGAAAAATAATAGATGTAAAAAATTGTTAACACCAGATAATTTGGTCTCAAGGTGAAAAGATTGGAAAAGCGGTGCAGAAAGAGAGGTCGTAAACACACATAAAGAAAAGAAGACAAAATATTTAATAATCGAGGAGACTATATATGGGGAAAAAATAATGCTTGGAGTGCATAATGTATATAGAAAGACGCATTACTTCTTTTTCTTTTTAGTTTAAACTGAAACATCTGATTCAAGCATGCAAATCCTGAAAACTTGCTACAAACGTCACCTTCTGAAATACATAAAACAGAAGAAAAAGCGATACGAAAAGGGAAAAAAAGTTTTGTTTTGCAGATATATAAATAGACCCTTAACATCTGAAGTAAAGTTTGTTGGAAAAAGGAAGGGAAAAAACATGTTTTAGACATGATTTTTCAAAGTGGTCAGGGACCATCTTTGAGTCAATTTTCGATGCGACTACTCAGTTTTTCTGAGGCCATACTCAATATGTTTGAGTAGCTCGTATGACGAGCTTCGCAACGGTATATCGCATGACCTATTAGGAGGAATGGTGTGAATGATAATTGGACTCGAATGTTGGTACTCGAAAGAGGGAAAAACCGAAATCTGGAAAATGGAGTAGAGAGTGGGAATAAACCATGAGGGTTATCCCACATTGGAAAATCAATGTAGATTTTTACTCCATATATACAAGTCCATCCCATGTAGTTGGTAAACTAATAAAGTCCACATACCCATGAGTGGGTCAGTGTGTACCACACACGCGCGCGCTCGCTCAGGCCTTGAGTCTCGGGCCGCGGGTCTTGGGTCTCGGGCCTCGGGTCTCGTACTAAACCTGAAAAGGGACTTGCATATTTGCAAGAGCAGTCCCTAGAGTTCCAGAAAGTTTGAAACTCCAGCAGTAATGGAGGCGGATTCTGGGGATGTAACTCCCAGAATTAAATGACCAATAAATTCTGCGGTTTCAGAATTTCCTCTATAAAGAGGCAGTCATCCCCTCACATTCTAACACACATGAAATCAGTATCTTCTCTCTAACATTCAAAAGAAGCATATATTTTTTATTCATAGCACTTAGAAACCAGAGAGAACCACCCACTAAAATCTCGACTTAGACTCGTCGCCAGTTTCCGGCGAGTCTTCCGAGAGACGTTGTATCTTGGGATCGAAGCGCCAACAAAGTTACCATGGGAAAGCTAAGTGCAGACCTCGGGGCGACGACACCCCCCATAATTACGAAAATTATGATTTTTTCAAGTTTCGACTATGCATTTTCACTAAAATACGTTAAAAACGATGATTTATCACCGCTCATTTTTTTTTTAATTTCATTTAATTTAGTCATTAATTTGAATTTTGACACCCCGCATAAACCAATCCTGACTTCGGCCATGATTGTTCCTTCGCCCTCTAAGCACGGTCAAACTTCCTTCCCTTGGAGCGAACATAGGGCTTTGTGTGGCTGTGTGGCATACCAGATAGATGCCTTCCCAAAGTGCTTAAGAACCATATTATGGCCAAGTGGGGACCGGAGAGCCCGTTGATCAAAAGTAAGGCACTCTCCACCAGCTTTCTTAATCCTAGCCCTGGCGGTCTCAGTAGACCTTAGTGCAGTGACCTTCATAGCAGGCGTCTCGTACAATCGCATGGAAAGAGAAAGAGGAGCCTTGTTGATATTGCTCGTAAACAGCCTCTTCAATATTATCGGCATGTCTTCCTACCAAAAATTGGTACAACTTGACAAGGAGCTTAAGCTGGTAGATATCTTGTGACTTAGGAGCAGTCCTCTTAGATCTTTTGGTTTTACCTAGTGATGACAATTTTTCGGTTTTTGACCTGACCCGACCCGTTACCGGTCGGGTAAAAGTATAATTCTATTCGAGTCGGGTCGTGTTTAAATGGGTAAAAGTGCAACTTAAATAAGTGCAAGTTAACACTCTACTCTCCCATTTTATCTCTCATATACATTAAATTATCTCTCTTATAGTAATAAAGAACATATATTTAAACGAGTAAAATTACAATTTAAAAAGTGCAACTTAACACTATATTTTCTCTCTCTCAAGTAAATAATTTTTTTTTTTATAGTTTAAATGGATAAAAGTGCAAATTAAAAAGTGTAATTTAAGACCCTCTCTCTCGTATACATTAAACTCCCTCTCTTATACACTACAACAAACTTAAGAATTATGTACAATTTTTTTTTAGAGACAATCAAATTTTGTCTTCAAATGTTAACTTTTCAGAACAAAAACAATATTTTAGACACAAAAATAAAAAAAATTATCCAAATTTAACTTTTAGACACATAATTTGAAAAAAATTATCTATAAACACAATCTCATACCGACATAAGAAAAAAATTTAATTTCGTCTTAAAAATTATTTGGAGACAAATTTTAATTGTCTCCTTATGTTCGTATGAGATTGCATTTAGAGACAATTTTTATTTTTTTAAATTATCTGCCTAAAATTAGATTTGGGGACAAAAAAATTATTTTTGTGTCTAATATATTATTTTTTGTCCCGAAAAGTTATCATTTGAAGACAAAATTTGATTGACTCTAAAAATATTGTCCATAATTCTTAAATTTGTTGTAATGTATAGTAATACATAATATACTTTTGGTGGATTTATTAAAAAAAATCTTATATACAATTAATTTATTAAATAATGAAATGATATTTATGTTAAATGTGAATGAAATTTATTCATGTTAATGAATGACTAATATCTTATCGTCTTTATTTATAGAAGGATTTACGGGAAAGCAAATCATCATATCAATAATATACATTTATATTATATTTTTATATATATCAATGTTTTAATTGACGAAATTAATAAGCCACAAATTAATTCAATAAACATGGAAATGTTTAAAAAAAATATATTGTAAAATTTAAATCACTAAATTAATATGAAATAGTATTTAATGTCACATTATTATTTATATATTATCCTTCTAAATCAAATAATTTTTTACTTTAACATATTGATTTTTAACAAATTCTCTTCCAAATCTTACCATTTATAAGGCTTATTTTTCAAAGGAAAAAAATATGTTATAAAAAACGGATCAAATGGGTCGGGGTAGGGTCAGATCAAATGGGTAAAAGTGTAATTTTATACACGGGTCATGTCGGGTTTTGAATGATCCGGCCCAATTGCCATCCATAGTATTACCTCCGGCTTTCAAATCGATACCCATAGCTCCTGGAGTGAAAATGTCGGGAGGAGCCGCACTTCTTTTGATTGTTCTCGGAAATTTGGGTACTGAAGAAAAAAAATCCTGTCAAATCTATATAAATGAGTAAGTCATTTAAGTCAATATTTAACTTTTTCACCGGGCAAATACCTAGAAGGCATGTAATCGAATTTCTGGTACCATCTCCAGTAATCATTTTTGTCCTAAGAAATAATATAGTATATACTGGTTAACATTATATATTGTATTATCTTCGTGCGCTTGGGAGTTGGAACTCATCTACATCCTATTATATGTAGGGGCGGATTCGGAGTCCAAATAAAAGGGACGGAATTAATAAAATTTCAAATTTTTTTAATATGTAATTTTTGTCCTAAAGTCTATCGGAATGTAAGTAGTAAAAATATAGATTATAGTAAAAGTAATGGATATACTTTCGTATAAACGCTATAATTTTAAAAAAACACAAAGGTAAAAAGATTCGAACTCATGACCTGTAGCACTTAAAAAATAAACTTATCCACTAGACTGTGACTATAAGTTCAATTATTTTTACATTAGATATTATATATTTAGACGAATTATGTATAAACACTTAAAAAAATAGAAAAAAAATAATTTTTAAATTTTGTTCCGGAGCAGGGGATCCCCCTCCCTCACATACAAGGATCCGCCCCTGATTATATATTTGTATATAAAGTTTATAAACATCAACATTAAAATTTGGATCAGTATGGTAATTAGGATTGTATAGCTAAAATCGATGAATACGTTAAAGGAACTCCTCTGTCACATCGACAATACAAAAATTGTATCATAACGTATTTGAATATTTATTCTCTGGCATCAACCAGGGTTACATTTTCTGATACGATTACTTGAAATAACAATGATGACACTATTATTCAATCTAGTTGTGAATTTTCAATTAAAAAAACCTGTCCTTTTGTTTGCTTGACGTCATAGCTGATGGAAGATGTTAATCAACTATCGGAACCATTTAAGTACACGTTGGTAGGTAAATTCACGCATGGGAAACCAGAGGTAGAAGCTATACGGAAACTTTTTAGTAAATTTGATCTTTTGGAAAAGTATACTATAGGTGTGATTGATCACAAGCATGTTCTAATTCGATATTTCCATGAAGAAGATTATACAAGAATATGGCTTAAAAAAATTTGGTATATTGAGCATTGCCCTATGAGTGTTTTTAAGTGGACGTACGACTTTGATCCAGACTTTGAAACACCTGTAGCACATGTCTGGATAAATCTACCCAAATTGCCCATTCATTTATATAATATTTTTAGTATTTTCTCTATAGCTAGGGCTTTTGGAACTCCGCTAAGGGTTGATGAACCTACCTCTAAGTTAACACGACCTAGCCTAGCAATAATCTGTGTAGAAGTGGACTTAAGTGATGAGCTAGTTGAAAGAGTGTGTATTGGTTATGGTGAGGATAATGATGTTGGGTTCTGTCAATACTGTAAATATGAGGATCTTCCAGAATACTGCAATTTTTGTTACAAAGGAAGGTCATGAAATACCCTCTTGTAAATTTAAAAACACCACAAAAGTAAACACATATAAAGCTAGCAAAGAAAAAGAGATAAATAGTAAAAAACAAGAGGCCAAATTATACAAAACCAATGCAAGAAAAAAAAAGAGCACTAAAGATTGGGTTGTTAGAACTTTTCAAAAGGCTGAAGGAACAATAAAAATTATCGATGATGGTCCAAGGAAGGACATACTCAGCAAGCCTGCATTAAGAGAAGTAGTAGTTATTAGTGACAAAGAAGTAGAAGTAGAAGAAGTAACAGTAGAAGAAGAAATTATAGAAGAATAAATTGTATGTGAAGGTCCTACTTATCCTGCTCACAAGGGTAATAGAGATATTATAGAAGACCCAATTAAAGATCAATCTCTAATCATTTTTAATAAAGGTAAAAGCTTTATAGTGGAGAGTAATATTATGGGTATTACTGAAATTGAAGCAACAGAGGAAAGGGATAAATCTATTGCTACCAGAGGATAGGTTGAAGAATTAAAAGAGGGTGGTAATCTTATTTGTTCTAGCACAGACATTGAAGAAACTGAAAACTGGGAGGAAAATCTATCAAAAAGCCAGAAAAAGAGAGAAATATCGAAGCAGAATGAGCAATGTAGTAAGCAACAAATGAGTCTAAGATCTTCCTATAATGTGGGGGAAAGAAAAATGTATAATAAATGATAAAAGCACTTATTTGGAATGTGAGGGGAGTAGGTAACAAAGCTACCATTAGAAGAATAAAGTACTTATGCAAGTCAAATAATATTATGTTTCTTATTTGCATAGAGCCTAAGGTTGACAATACTAAATTGGATCTGTATAGAAGAAAAGTGAGGTTTGATTATGCTTTTACTCAAGATGAAAACAAAATTTGGGTGTTTTATAATAATGGGTTGGAGATAAAAGTGGGTAATCAATGCAGTCAATGTATCAATTTGGAGGTTCTAGTTCTATCGTCAAATACTATATTTCAAGTTTCTGTAGTGTATGCTAAATGTACCGTGTAAGAAAGGCATCAAATTTGGCATTTCTTGGTGAATTTTAAAACTACTAATCCTTCGATTCTAGCTGGTGATTTTAATACAGTTTCAAAAGAACAAGATAAAGTTGGGGGGCTTCCTATCAACTTAAATGGTGCTAATGATTGTTTAGATTACATTGATGAAATTGGTGCTTTTGAGCTTAAGTTTACAGGCTCAAGGTATACTTGGAGAAATAATAGGAATGATCTCATCTTAGAAAGAATTGACAAAGTTTGTGTGTGTGCATATTAACTGTTAAAATTTGTTTAAGTCCATAACTCTAGAGCATTTATCCAAAGCTAATTCTGATCATAGCCCCATTTTGGTTACTATGAAGAATGAACATGATCAGAATGTTAACAGATTCATCTTTCAAAATTTTTGGTTAGGCCATAAGGAGTTCTTAGAAGTGGTAAAGAATAACTGGAAAAATTATCTTAGTGGCAATGCACTATTTTCTTTTGTTCACAATTTAAAATGCTTGAAGAAATTTTTATCTACCTGGAGTAAAGTTACATTTGGCAATATCTTTCAGAAGGTTATAGATGCTGAAGATCTAGTCCTAAAAGATGAATATATATTTGAAGGTAATCCTTCCGCTGCAAATAGAAGTGAACTCAGTAGAGTGCAAGCTGATCTCAATTATAGACTAAAAATAGAGGAAAACTTCTGGAATCAAAAAGCTAATATTAGGTGGGCTAAAAAAGGTGATGCTAACACTAAATTCTATCATGGAGTGGTTAAAGTGAGAAGAAGTAAGTGTACATTATTTATGGTTAAAAATGATCAAGACCAAGAGTTAACTGATAAAAAACACATTCAAGAAGAAGCTGTTAATTTCTTCAAGAGTCTACTAGCTGCAAATAACAGTACCAGTACCAGATATGAAAGCTTAGATATTATCTCTAAAATGATTTTAGATGATGACAATGAGTATTTGATCAGAGACATAAGTCTGGATGAAGTAAAAGATGCAGTGTGGAGTCTTAATAAAAGTAGTGCATCAGGGGTGGATGGGTTTAATGGTCATTTTTTCACCTACTATTGGGGAATAATTGAATAGGACATTTTAGCTGCAGTTAAGCAGTTCTTTGCTGGATCAGAATTATCAAAGGCAATGACATTTACTCTTATTGCTCTTATTCCTAAGAAGACAAATGCAAATAAGTATTCTGATTTCAGACTTATTAGCATGTGTATTTTCTACAATAAAGTTATTTCTAAGATTATGGCCTCTAGATTAGCAAATATTCTCCCTCAGCTTATATCTGAAAATCAGTGTGGTTTTGTGGCTAAAAGAGACATTGTAGAGAATATTTTGCTTTCTCAAGAGTTTATTTCTACTCCTAATAAAAAAAAGCAGTGGTAAGAATATTGTTTTGAAGTTAGATATGAAAAAAGCCTATGATAAAATCTCTTGGCATTTTCTTATTTATGTGCTCAGAAAATTGGGTTTCTTAGAGATTTGGATCGATAGAATTTGGAGACTAATATCAAATAATGGATTCTAGTGAATGGTGCTTCAACAGGGTACTTTAATGCTACTAATGGCCTGAGGCAAGGAGATCCTATTTCTTTTAGTCTATTTATCCTTTGTTCAGAAATATTATCAAGGAATCTGAATTATCTTATTGAGAAAAAGAACTCGACATCTTTCAAAGCACCCATTGGAACTCCTATTGTTACTCATCTGGCTTTTGCTGATGATATTATCATCTTTAGTGGTGCTGATATGAATTCTATAAAGAATATAAAAAGAGTGTTTTTACAATACTGCACGGATTCTGGGTAAGAAATTAATCTGGATAAAAGTTTTATGTATATTTCTAAAGAGGTGACAGCTAAAAATACAGAGCAAGTGAGCAAATTGCTAAACATCAAAGTGAAGAAACCATCTTTTGTGTATTTGGGTTGTAAGCTCTTTCATGGGAGTAAAATGTGTTTTTTGTATCATGAGTTGATACTTAAAATAAGGAGCAAGCTCTTATTAATTCCGTGTTACAGTCAATTCCTATATAAACCTTGGCAGCAATGAATCCTCCAAAGCTAGTAATTAAAAAAATTGAGCAAATTCTGGCTAATTTTATATGGAGTACTAATATTGGTAAACATAAGTTTATGGATTAATTGGGAAACTATTTGCAGACCCACTGCAGAAAGTGGTTTGGGTATAAGGAGACTTAATGATATTATTGATGCCTTTTCAGTGAAATTATGGTGGAAGTTGAGAACTAAAGATACACTGTGGACTAAATTCATGAAAACTAAATACTGCAAAAATAAGCATCCCAATGAAGTTCAATCTAGTAAGGGAAATAATACCTAGACAAGGATGCTGAAAGTGAGAGAAATTGCTGAGAAGCAAATCCTCTGGTTGGTGGGTAAATGGAACATTCACATTAATTTGGACAATTGGACAGTGGAGGGTTCTATACAAGAGCAAAATATTAACAATAAAAGCCTTCTATCTGAGATTATAAGTCAAGGCCAGTGGGATAAAGAAGAAATATGTAAAATTATTCCCATCAACAAAAGAGGACTGTTTCTTAAAGAGTTGGATTGCATTGGAAATATTAATGATCTAGCAGTTTGGAAGGATACCAATAGTGGTGAATTTTCTATGAAATCGGCTTGGAATTATGTCAGAGAAAAGTATCCAACTAGTTGGATTTTTAATATGATTTGGGGGAACTAATTCCAGTAAAAGTCTCATGCTTTGTATGGAGATGCTTCAATAATGCAGTGTCTATTGATAGTGCTATTAAGAGTATTGGTATACAATTAGCTTCTATCTGTGAGTGTTGTGGAAAATATGAAGAAAACTTGGAGCATCTGTTAAGTAGCAGCACACTAGCAGATAAAGTTTGGTCTCACTTTGGTAATCTTATGGGATTATCTTATAACAACCTTACAATTAGAGGAATATTTATTGCTTGGTGGATATGGGATAAAAAAGATGCAAAGATGCTGGTGAAAAAGGTCATTAACATTCTACCCTGCTATGTTATTTGGTGCATCTGAAAAGCTAGATGTGCAATTAAATTTAATAATTATGATATGTGCTATATAAAAGTTATAAATGATGTTACATAACAAATTATTTTGTACACCAAGAAAGACAATACGTTTCCTACCCAGTGGAATTGGTCTGATCTGGACAGATTGAAGCCTGTTGTTAGAAAAGTCAAAGCTAAACTAGTTAAATGGGTCAATCCTCCAACAAGGTATATGAAGCTAAACACAGATGGTTGTTTTAAAAGCTCCATTAATAAAAGTGGTATTGGGGAAATCGTAAGAGACAGTGAAGGTAATTTTATCAAACCCTTTTACTCTCGCATTGTAAGCTTTTCTAGTATTGAGGCTGAAGCTCAAGCTATTTTAATGGGCTTAAATACTCATATCAGAGATTTAATAATTGAGATTGACTCTCTTTTATTGGTAAATATTATTTAGTCAAAGCAAAAAATCATTTGGAGAATCATCCATATCATCAACGAAATAAAAAATATTCTGAAAGAAAGCACTTATCTGGTCTCCTTCATGATGAGAGAGGCTAACACTAGAGCAGATATGCTAGCCAATCTTGGTTGCTTGTTAGACCTAAAAATTTCAGAAAATATACATGACTTTCTAGCGAAATTAAAGAGCATAGTGGATCTAGAAAGAGGAGGTATTCCTTACCTAAGGATGCGATATGAAGAGGATGGCTAAACGAAGAAGAAGATGGCGATGGAGAGCAATTTTCTCTCTCTGTCTCTATAGGTGCGGTCTGAAGATGAAGTGTCTGGAACAGGTGAAACAGTGGATTGGGTTAGTGCAATTATTAGCACTTCAGACCCTTTGAGTTTCAAGATGATTTCAATATTTCAAAAGTCTTATTCACGTTACATTTTAAGCTTTTGTTATTTACTTTCAAGACCTTGTAATTTATTAAGTTGTATCTGCTACCCTTTCATTTCTGTTTGTGGGGTTTTTCCCCCACTTTATAATAAATAAATAAAGTGGGTTACCACCATTAATTTAAAAAAAATATGTAAACTCATATTTTCCAATATTTTTATCAATTTAATTAAAACAATACTTAAAAGAACTTTTTATCGTTCTCTCAATGCTGACCCACACGGCCACACCCACCATGCATTCGGTTGTTGCCAAATTAAGTCAACATGCTACAATTGTCTTCCACCACCGCCCATCTGTAACACTTATTACTCCTCAGATGATAATGCTCTAAGAAGCGTCCCACTTTCTTATAATCAACACCGAAAACTTATGCCATTGTAAATAATTAAATCAATTGCACTTTTAATTTCATGATTTAGTTCATTTATGAGTTATATATAAACTCGAATAGCTGTTTCGGTCTGATTGTGGTTGATTGTAGGGGCAATGTGCTGTTTTGATGTAATGGTGATTGGTTATCTGTGAAACAGTAGTGTTATTGCTTGATTGGGGTTGCGGAGGTCAGAGATGGATTGAGGTGGAGGCCAGCGTTGTCTGGTTTAGTTAAATCTAGAATTCATGCTTGCGGGAGGATCACAAAACAATACACTTATTAATATTTATAGATTATAGATTTAGCTCAAACTTTATCAAAGAAAATCGTTTCTAACCGTAATTTCTGAAAAATTAATTGACTTTTAAACGCCATTTTTTTTTCTTGATGATTTGAAAAATCAAGTATAACAATTGTGATTTTTAAGAAAAAAAATGCTTAGTTTCGTGCTAGCTTCTTTTTAAAAGTATAAAATACCATATATTTTGCTTCCAACTTTACACATATTCGAACACGATATATGTTTCCGATTCATTTGTAGCCCTAACTACATTGGTGTTAGGCTCTCTCTTAACTTTGGTTTGCACTGAATCTCAGCGGATCATAATGATTTATCGGTTTGATTGTCTTAAATTTGGAGATTTAGATTGGTTCGATCAAATAAATCATATACAAACCATTATGAATGGACTGATAATTTTTGAATCCTATAAATTGAATCATTAGAGTAAAAATCCAATCAAGCCCCCACTAAACCACAACGCTCTTTCAGATTTATCGATTCACGGATTTTAGTAACGGTTCTGATATATACGTTCTATCTATAAGTAAACTAGTACTGATACCATAAGGCCATTAATCCAAAACCATACATTGGCCCTTTAAATTACACCCCTTGAAATGTAGATCATGTAATTCCTCCAACCGAAGCTCAACACTTTTCTTAATTACCAAACATCTTCAGCCCAGCATATATATGCTATAGAATATAATAAACATATTGTGTGTAGTCTTTTGAAGAACTTATCCAAGAGGACTAAATAACTTCTCTTCGAATTACAAGATTGCATGAATTTTTGATTTAAATGGCCGAAGTAATTGTAATAAAGTAAATGCGATCGTGTGCCCTCAGGGCACGGGTTGATATTTCCATTTCCAATTATATTTGACGATATGGTCATGACATTTAATCATTCCACTACGCAATTTAATTATTGACTCGCTGAAGATGTGATTATCAATAATTTACAATTTAATTACTCACATTAATGTTATTCGTTGTATGCAATTATGTATATATTTATAATTTATCATGTAAGTAGCTCCTGTCATTTTTTTTTTTGTTAACGAAGGGAAACCATAATTATATATAGGTATTCTGCCTTTTTTTTAATTATTTCATATATTTTCTCGAATCTTTTTTAGTTGTACTACAACCATTATTATTTATATCCTCTTTAATCTGAAATTGAAAATTGTTAAACATGGCCTGTTTTTAATTATTTTATTTGCGAATCATTGTTGATTCTTTTCGATTCCAATTTTTTTATCGGGTCCGACTAACTCCCTCCATTCTGGAGTGTTTGGAGAAAAAAACTGTATACTTTATTTTTAGAAAAAAAATCAAATTATCAAGTATACTTTGAAATATATTTGAAGAAAATCACTGTAATCCGTACCAATTAGCAGTATCATGATCGATATAAATTGACCAAAATTCAAAATGGAGATGAACGTGGACCGAAATTTAATGCGGCATTTATATATTAAGATTTGTATAATCCCAAAACAAAGGATTATTTGTATAATCCCAAAACAAAGGATTAAGACACTATTGGGTCAAATGGTAGCAAAATTCTTGTAATAATTCACGTGCTTTAGTAGTAGTTTCATTAGTGACAATTAATGTTACATACATACATACATGGTACATGCATACATATACATATATATACACACTTTGCATGATCACCAACAGGTACACTCAACTAAAGCCATAACCTTGCTTTTTTTTCTCTCTCTCTGGTTTTCATTTTAAAATATTATTAAAGAGGATAAAAGAATTTCACGTCTACGCCATTTAAAAAGACTTGTACCATGTAACTAAACTATTTTTATCGGGTTCTAGCACACGGCTACTCCTAGTGGGTCTCTCTCTGGTTAACTAACTAAAACAATAAAAGGTATTCTCTCTAGTCTATGGCCTTGTAACGTACCTTTAAGTCCCGTTCGAATTAATTAATCTTTCATATTACTTGTATTAGAATTATGCAATTTTTATTGTTATTATTGGTTTTCAAATTAATCCATTTTCAGCTGATTTTGCTTGATAGATTTGATTTGCTCTAAAATGCATGCTTCATAATGTGACCCGAGTTCATTTCCAATGCAGCTTTTTCTGAATTTCAATTTAGTTCTCCTAATTATATTATTATTTGAAAAAGTTATTGTTTAATACATACTTTTACACTTAATTCTCAGAAACCCTAATTTGTGGTTAAGATTCGGTACTTATCATCATCAAAATTAAAAACAAAGAGTAAAAAGAAGTTGCATCATTGAGCATTTGTAGATAATTTTCAAATAGATTTTATTCATGAGTTTTTGACAATTAAGTTTCAAGATATATATGTACCAGGTGATATTTTTTCCTAATTTTTTTAATTGATGTAGGCGATGGAAATATTTTTAGAAAACAGAATCAAATTTTTTCTTCTCAATTTGATGAGGTTTTTGGATTATAATTCAAATTCAGTTTCGACTTTGATTTTTCTAAATGTCACTATTTGATCAGGAACAACTCAATGTCTTCATGTTTATTGATGTGTTTGATGAGGCTGTTGGTATTAGATTTGTTATTATTTGAATTTTGTTGGATATGATTTAGGGTTCGGATAAAGTTTCAGACTTTATTGGTATTTAGCAGAATTTATTGGATTTCGAAAACATTTTGCTTTCTTCAAGAAATTTGCTCACCTTGATGTCAGTATTCTGAAATAAGATGGTACTTTATTTTTACTGAATTTGAGTAGACCATCTAAGTTCAGTTACCATTAGAATTTGCTGAAGTTAATTTAGGTATCTGTAATATATATACTGTAATTTGTTATTTTTCTCTTCAATGGTCAGCTGGTTATTGTTTGTTACTATTGGTTTTTTATGATTGAAAAGAATTTCTATCAGTATTCCTGAATCCAGTAAATTTCGCTTTGTAGAAGCGACGACTTAAACTATAGCTCAATTTGATCATCGTTATAGAATTTCATGACTGGAAGGATACCTGCAGTTAGGAAAAAGAAAATTTATTTTTTACATTTATAATGTTATGTTCAAATAGCTTTGCCCATCTGTTCTTAAGTTTTTTTTTGTAATCGATTCTTAAGTTTTGTTATAGTTACATCGTTTTTATCTTTCCTGACTCATTTACTTAATGAACTTCTGTGTTTGCATTTTTTTACTCTTTTGGCCTCTTGATTGGTACGGATTCTTTCATCATGTTGCTGTATGTGAAAAAAAAAAAACTTATCTTTTAGTGTAGAGTAACTTAACTTTTTGCAACTTAGTCTGTATTTATATTCTCGCGCTTAATAATTTAAGGTTTCCCTGGAATTCTATTTTCGTGTTACTTCGGCCTTTCATCCAGTAAGACCGTTATATAAATATCTATAACCATGCTTTGTTCACCCTACACTGTTGGTTTATATATAATGATAATAAGTCGATCAACTGCAGTAACTGAATTCCTTGTCCACCCTACACTGTTGGTTTTTATAGAAACCTTAAAATTATTCCTTCTGTGATCAGTTTTGTTGTTTTTGGCCATTTTTGACCTAAATTTGTCTCCCTCCAGCGTATTTATAGTTTTGTTTTGTTGCATCGCATTAATTTTCATGCAATGAATTACGTAAATTTGTTATTGACAGTATGTTAAGTCTATTGTGCTTGTAAGGAGTCTACTGCTATAAATGTTCTCTTTCCGTACAACTATACTTCGTCAATTAAGAATCTTATTTCTTCTTTGTCGTTTCTGAGCGGGATCTTATTTCCTCAAGTATAATCATAAATTCTTTTATCAATTTTAGCTAATAAGGACTAAAAATTTGTGTTTGTTTTATCAAATTTGAATGGTATTTGCTACTTATTATCTTTGTTTAACATCACAAGAGCCAAACAAGAATATTGGATATAAGATCCTTTACTTGTTTGGATTTCTTTCTTGTATTAACGTGGGTGCGGAACTGTATTCAGAAAAAATTAACTTGTTTCACCTGAATTTTGTGAGCGTTTGAACTTAAATCCAAATTGCTGCGAATTGTATTTTCTGATTTTGGTTTTGGTGTCAATTCAATGTCTTCGAAGTAATTACTATGCTTGATGTGGGTGTCGATATTCGTGTTTTTAAGTATTTGAATTTTGCTCGATTTGACTTGTGGTTTGGATAAAAAATCAGAATCAATTTATCTTTAACTGAATTAATTGGATTTCGAAAACATTTCCGCTTTCTTCATAAAATTTGCTCGCTTTGATACGAGTATTTTAAAATAAGAGTATGCTCAATTTTTTTTTCTTGGATTTGATTGCACGGTTGGAACTAAGTTTAGTTGCTATTAGAATGTTGCTGAATTTAGCTTTGATACTGGAACTAATATGTTATTTTTCTCTCCAATGTTTTAGCTGATTACTCTTTGTTTGTGATTGCAAATAGGTCGACTTCAGTTTTCTACTTTTCTTGAATACAGTAAAGTTTGCTTTATTAGAGATGAGTAAACTTTTACCTCAATTTGATTATATCTGTAATATTGCAGCCATTTACTCAGTTCTTGTGATTGCGGATTTTAATTTAAGATTTCGAAAACTCGAAAAGAATATTTCTTTTTACTCACTAAGCCCGAGAATATTTAGTTCTGTTAATTTTCTTTTCATTTTTCGGAAGGACTTTCCGTATTGCTAGATACTCGATCCAGATTTGAGATTCGAATCAGGTCACATGATGGTGCCGCTATCAAGTTCTTTTAAAACCTTGAATTGTTTTTGTTTATAATTTTGTCATTGTGTTTTCTTGCTTTTATTTCAGTTATTAAGTTCTCTAAATTCATTCGTTCTATAATATCTGTTTTATTGATCATTTGATTGCTTCTTACTTTTGAAGCAGAATGACGACCAGTCATATTGACATTACAAAGGTTGGGAGATGGTGTAAGCATGGCGAATGTTTAAACTGCGCCAAGGGGTCCTCCGGTCTTTGCGTTTCACACGGAGGTGGGAAACGATGCCAGTTCCCTGATTGCATGAAGGGAGCGCAAGGCAAACTGTTTTGTAAGGCTCACGGAGGGGGAAAGAGGTGTACATTCGAAGGGTGTAATAAGTCCGCAGAGAGTGGTGGCCTCCAGTTTTGCAAGCGTCATGGAGGAGGGAAAAAATGTCTGTTCGAAGGGGGTGGGGTTTGCACTACGAGCGTAAGGGGGGGTAGTTCGTTTTGTATAGCTCATGACGGAGGTAAAAGGTGTAAGTTCCCGGATTGTACCAATGGCGCCCGCAGTCGTACAGAGTACTGTAGACGTCATGGTGGCGGTAAAAGATGTTCACAAGAAGGGTGCGGGAAAAGCGTGGGGGCCCACACAAATTTTTGTAAGATGCACATGGGAGCTAAGAGCTAAGATACTTTCAAAAAAAAAAGTGTTTGATGTTAGTTTCAAGTTTGTCAAAATAAAAGTTACAATATAAATTGGTTTGGTGTTTGTTTAATTTTAAGTGATTGCTCATGCTTGGTTAGAATTTGTTTCTTTCATACTAGTTTGGGCTGTTCTATTCTAAACGTGATATCTGTAAAACAGTTATTGATATAGTTTAAGGATCCCAAAATCAAACACTATCACTTCGTTAGCATGATTTTTTATTTTTCTTGAAAGATCATATGTAAACATATATAAAACTAATTCTTCTTGATAGCGAAAACTATGTGAAACTCTACCATTAGAGGGTTTGCACTTGGCACCACTTCTAGTCTGAAATTTGGCCTTGGCGTATTGAAGAATGAAAGCTTTAACCTTCTATAGTTCTATGCACATTTGCCTGTTACTTCAACCCTTTATTTAAGTTCTATTGACATTGAATGTAACTTACTTGAGATATAGTCGCGAGAGGGTGAAACGTTAAAAGGTAACATTCGTAGATCAGTTGTTTGTACATCAAGTTCAGTTAAAACTTAAAACAAGACTGGTCAGATATATATTGAAGCTCATGCTTGAAATTTTACCAGCTTAAATGGGTTCTTACCTCCTGTACTTGAACTAGAGTACCTGTGCCGAGAGCAAATTCAATAAGCAAGGGAGTAAGCAAAAATCATGTGTGCCATTCTCGTGTGTGTGTGCTCAATTGATCATTGCATTAGACTCTCGGGCGTTTTGACATGAACCCTTTTTACTCAAGTGACTTTTATGGTTCCTATCTTTGTGCACCATTTACCAAACACATTGATCATAAATGCGCAGACTTGAAAGAAAATAGTTTCTGATTTTATTTTGTGGAACGGTCCTATAAACGTATAGCATATGGTTCGCCTATAATTTAATATTTAACTCAGCCAAGTATAACGTTATCGGTGTTGATAAGCAATGGGATAAGACTAGGGAACTTTCTGTTGTTGGTGGGACGAGAGATTTGTTCTTAGCTAGAGGGATCGTCACGTTTCAAACTGATACTTTTTGCCGAATTGGGTAACTTTAACTTGTAACCTGAGCAGGGGCATTTGAAAAACAAAACGATACTTTTTAAGCCGAACTTTATTTCCGCCTAATAATGGACATTAAGTTGTACGAGTGTTACTAATAATACAATATTGGTACGTGACAAATGTAGCATATTGACATAGCCTTTGCCATCAACACAATAGTAGGCATGAGAAAATAAAACTAATCTTAGCAAGAGTTATTTTTTTTTACTCAATATCCAGTCCATTTTATTGATGTAAGGAAAAAGTTTAACTTCATTCATGGGCCAAGGACCCACGATAGCTATTCCGATATAAGTCAGTAAGAGAACAAAGCAGCTAAAATAAAAATTGAGTAACGGAGAGTGATCAAATTGGTAGCTAAAATGAAAATGCTACCAAAGAGTGATCAAAGTTTAAAACGGACCTAGGAAACTAAGTAGCGGAGAAAAGACTACTTCATTAAAACTTTAAAGGGCTATTCTTCATTCGTATATAAAAGTATACTTAATTAATATCCAAAAATCCTAATTTATATCATCACAATTGACAAACTATCACCATTAACTTCTCCAACCATTTCTGATATGCCATCATAGAAATATAAATTTCTCCAGCCATCTAAAATGCTATCTTAGAAGAATAGCAAGAAGAGGGGGTAATCACTAGCAAAGTGCTATTATATAAATATTCAAGATAAAAAATTCGAGAGAAAAAAAAATCAATTTTGATCACTAAAAATTAGATTTGGTGACCAGAAATTTATTTTGTCACTAAAACATTGTTTGTCCTAAAAGTACTATAGAGATAAATTTTGATGTTTCTAAATAAATTGTTTATTAGTTATCATGTAAGCCGCTCCTATCATTCTTTAATTTATGTTAACAAAGGCAACCATAATTATACACTAGGTATTTTGCCTTTTTTATTTCATTATCTTCTCCAATCTTTTTTAGTTGTACTACAAACAGCCATTATTTATACCCTCTTTAATTAATCTGAAATCGGAAGTCTTCAACTTGGCCTATTTTTAATGATTTTATTTGCGAATCATTATTGATTTTTTTTTTTTGGATACTACATATTATTTTTACGATTTGTTTTTGGAAATTATCAAGTATACTTTCAATTATATTTAAATAAAATTACTGTAACCCGTACCAATTAGTGTACCATGATAGATATAAATTGACCAAAATTTAAAATGGAGATAAACGTGGCTTATAATAAATGCAGCATTTATTAATAAGACTTGCATAATCCCAAAACAAAGGATTAGAACACTATTGGGTCAAATGTTAGCAAAAATCTTGTAATAATTAATTACTGACAATAAATTTCAGATACATGCAAAACAATAACATTCATACATACAAATACACGTTTACATAACATACATAAATTTCATTAGTCTCATTTTCCCCCTCTCTCTATCTCTCTGGCTAGGTAACTGAGCACCTCCAGGTACTCTCTCTAGTCGATGGTTTTGTAATTACCTTGTCACATTCGAATTAATTTATATTTTCTACTACTTGGTATGCAGTTTTTTTTGTCATTATCGGTTTTGAAATTAATCCATTTTCAGCTCAAATTTTGCTTGATAGATTTGATTTGCTCTAAAATGCATGCTAATGTGAATTGAGTTGATTTCCAACCCAACCTTTTCTGAATTTAATTTCGTGCTCGTAATTATTATTATTTAGGAATTATTGTTTAATGCATACTTTTATACTTAATTATCAAAACCCCAATTTGTGGTTTTGCTATAAAATTTGATACATAATTAAAAAGAAAGAGTATATATTATTCATTGAGAAATTTAACGTAATTTTAAAAGACATACATATTTTACCATGACTTTTTGATAATTACCAAATGATCATTTTTCCTTTTTTTTTTTGAATTGACGTGGGTGATGGAATATTTCTAGAAAACATAATTAAATTGTTTCTCCTGAATTTCGTGAGGTTTTTTTTTATTATAATTGAAATTCAGGTTCTACTTTGATTTTTCTAAATGTCACTAGCTATTTGATTAGGAACTACTCAATGTCTTCAATGTTTATTGATGTGTTTGATGAGGCTGTTGGTATTATATTTTGAAATATGATGGTGCTTTATTTTTACTGAATTTGAGTAGACCGTCTAAGTTCAGTTACCAATAGAATTTGCTGAAGTTAATTTAGGTATTGGAAGATGGAACTATAATTTGTTAATTTTCTCTTCAATGCTTCAGCTGGTTATTGTTCGTTGCTAATGGTTTTTCGTGATTGGAAAGAATTTCTATCAGTATTCCTGAATTCAGTAAACTTCGCCTTGTAGAAGCAACAAGTTAAACTATAGCTCATGACTGGAATGATACGTACCTGCAGTTACGAAAAAGTAATTTTATTTTATACATTTATATCGTTATTTTCAAATAGCTTTGCCCATCTGTTCTTTAAATTTTTTATTTTTTTCGTATTCGATTCTTGTTTGTTATAGTTACATCGTTTTTATCATGTTACTTGATGAACTTCTGTTTGCATTTGTTTACTCTTTTCGCCTCTTGATTGGTATGGATTCTTTTATCATGTTTCTGTATGTATATAAAGGCTTATCTTTAGCTTAAGAGTGACTTAGTACAACCTAGCCTGTATTTATATTTTTGCGCTTAATAATTTAAGGTTACCCTGGAAATTCTATTTTCGTGTTACTTCGATCTTTCATCCAGTAAAACCGTTATATAAATATCTATAACCATGCTTTGTTCTCATGATGATATTGAGTCAACTACCGCAACTGAATTTCTTGTCCGCCAAACTGTTTGGTTTTATAGAAACTGTAAATTTATTCCTTCTGTCAATTTTGTATGTTTTTGGCCATTTTTGACCTAAATTTGTTTCCCTTCAGCGTATTTATAGTTTGTTTTGTTGCATCGCTTTAATTTCCATGCAATGAATTACGTAAATATGTTATTGACAGTATGTTAAATCTATGTAATCTTGCTTATTATCTATTGCTATAACTCCTTCTCTTTTCGTACTATACTTCGTCAATTGAGAATCTTATTTATTTTTTTTTTTTTTAATTCAAAGGAGCGATACTCCTCCTTCTTAGATTGTATTAAAAGATTGGGGCCTTACCCAGATTACAATGAAATCATAAACCAAACTAAAACAGGTTATACAAAAAGCAAACTAAATTATAAACACTAAACTAAATTATTTCTCAAGATACCACCACCAAACAAGATCTTATTTCTTCTTTGTCGTTGCTGAGCTTTCATAGATTCGTTTAGCGATTTCAGCTAGTAAGGACTGAAAAAATTGTGTTTGTTGTGCTAAATTTGAATGATATTTGCTACTTATTATACTTTAACAGCACAAGAGCCAAACAATAATATTGGGGGGCGCGGAACTGTATTCAACAAGTTCCTTAATTTGTTTGGATTTTCTTTTTTGTATTAATGTGGGCGCGGAACTGTATTCAGAAAAAAAAAAAAAAAAAAAACTTGTTTACCTGAATTTGGTGTGGATTTGAACTTAAATTCAAATTCTGTTGGTAATTGTATTTTCTAAAATTGATTTTGGTTTTGATGTCAATTCAATGTCTTCAAGTTAATTACTATGTTTGATGTGGGTGTCCATATTGGTGTTTGTTAGTATTTGAGTTTTGCTGGATTTGACTTGTACGTGGTTTGGATAAATGATCAGAATCTATTTGTCTATAGCTGAATTAATTGGACTTCGAAAACATTTCCGCTTTATTCATAAAATTTGCTCACATTGATGTGAGTATTTAAAATCAGAGTATGCTTTATTAGTTGCTATTAGAATGTTGATGAATTTAATTTAGATACTGGAACTAAGATGTTATTTTCTCTGCTATGTTTCAGCTGATTACTCTTTGATTGTGATTGCAAATAGCTCAGTATTAGTTTTCTACTTTTTTTGAATCCGGTAAAGTTTGCTTTATTATATGGATTATTTTTCTCTGCAATGTTTCAGCTCATGATTACTCTTTGATTGTGATTGCAAATAGCTAAGCATTAGTTTTCTACTTTTCTTGAATCCAGTAAAGTTTGCTTTATTATATGGATGAGTTAAGTTTACTTTAATTTGATTATATCTGTAATGTCCTTGCAGCCAATTTACTTAGTTTTTGTGATTGTTGATTTTACTTTATAAGACTTCAAAAACTAGAAAGGAATATTTTTTTTTACTTCTCTTAATTTTCTTTTCATTGTTCTGAAGGACTTTCTGCATTGCTAGATATTCCAGATTTAAAATGCGAATCAGGTCAGGTAGTGGTGCCGCAATTAGGTACGTTTAAAGACCTTGAATTGTGTTTCTATATTATTTTTCAGTATTTCATTGCTTATTATTCAGTTATAAGTTCTCGTTCTTTCTATAATATCTGCTTTAATCATTTACTTGCTTGTTACTTTTGAAGGAGGATGACCAGTCATATTGAAATTCCAAAGGATGGGAGATTGTGTAAGCATGCCGACTGTTCAAATATCGCCCATAAGGCCTCCGGTCTTTGCATCTCGCACGGAGGTGGGAAACGGTGCCAGTTCCCTGACTGCACCAAGGGGGCACAAGGAAAACTATATTGTAAGGCGCACGGAGGAGGAAGGAGGTGCACGTACGAAGGGTGTGGTAAATCTGCAGAAAGCGGTGCGGCCCAGTTTTGCAAGCGTCACGGAGGGGGTAAAAAATGCTTGTTCGAAGGGGGTGGGATTTGCCATACAAATGTAAGAGGGGGTAGTTGTTTTTGTATAGTCCATGGTGGGGGTAAGATGTGCCAGTTCGCGGGTTGTACCAAAAGTGCTCGCGGTCGCGGTATTACGGAGTACTGTGTACGCCACGGCGGCGGAAAAAGGTGCTTGCATGAAGGATGTGGGAAAAGTGCTCGGGCCAGTGCGGATTTTTGTCTATCCCATGGTGGCGGGAAGTGTTCGCATGAAGGGTGCGCGAAGGGTGCAAAGGGTCGGACCGGCTATTGTAAGGCGCACGGAGAAGGTCATTAAGTCTCAAATATGTACCAAATGACCATTTTTCCTAAAAAAAAGTTTTAATTAATGTGGGCGGTCGATGGAAATATTTCTTAAAAACAAAATTGTATTGTTTTTCCTGAATTTGGTGTGGGTTTTGGATTATAATTCAAATTTAGTATCTGCTTAAATTTTTCTAAATTTCGATAATTGATCATTAGGAACAAACTAATGTCTTCATTTTTATTTTTATTGATGTATTTGATGAGTGTGTCAGCATTAGACCTTGTTACTGACTGAATTTTTATTGGATTTCAAAAACATTTTGCTTTCTAACGGAAACTTATTGTTTCATTCTCATTCGGACTAAACTATCAAAAACCCTAATTTGTGTTTTTTTAAATAAGATTTGGTACATATTAACGTAGCAACAGTGAGCACCAAGGTCAAAAACAAAAAGTAAAAATAAGTAGCATCATTAAACATTTTTTCACTAACCTTAAAAGAGATTTTAACCATAAATCTACGCCAAACACTGCATTATTTTGCAAGCTGTTGGAATCTCTTTCTTTTTCTGCACTTGAGAAAGCGATATACTGTATCTTTTTACTTTCACATTGCTTCTTTTTTAAGCTTGCATGCATTTTGTTAATAGATATATACTTAGTTTCTAAACAAGATCAATTGATACAAAAATAAGTACTTAGTTGTGAGTGGGAGGAGACAAGGAACTGATATCACTAGGTTTGGAGTAAATTTGGAGTTTTGCCTTTTGTTTTATTTGATTGGTCACCGAGAACCTATGCAAATACTTACTTTTCCCTAGTACTAATTTTTTTTTAGCTTTCGGTTGCTTGAATGTTATATATACTATTGTAAATTGTTATTCGTTATTCGGTACAGCTGTTGCTCGTATATAACAGATAAAAATAATGACTTTTTTTTTTTGATTTCATGAAGTGGTGGTGCCTGAGCCAGATCCAGTGGAAGAACAGAAGGCCTTGCTGAAGGTGGAAGAAGCTAAAGCTGCAACAGCTAGATCTGTAGATGCTGCTATCGAGAAGCGCAATAAAGCCCAGCATCTAATGGAGAAAGCTGATGTGGCAACTTATAAAGCCGCCATGGCTTTGAGAATTGCCGAAGCTGCCTTGATCTCAGAGTCTTTTGGTGTCTCCGGGTCTTTTTTGCTCGAGCAAATATGATTTTATGCTAACTTGAGTTTTAAAATTTTCAGAAAAACAGTAGGGGAAAAAAGAAGTTATTTTGGGATTATAAAAATTAATTACCAGGTGCAAGAGTGTTTTGGGCTGGTTTTGAAGCTTTTGATGAGTTTAGCCCATCTTTTGCTCTTTTTTCGTCTTCGAATTGAGATGAACTTGTAATTTTTGTACATATGAAGGCTGGTGTAATTTTCTGTATGATTGATACCGTCCTGACCGAAAATTTGTATAACATATTTTTTGTTTAATTTCGTTCAAAAGAGAGGATAAGAGATGGGTATATATAGTAGGATTTTGTACAGTGTTTTGAACCAGAATTTTCATATGTTCTTCGGCTTTAGAATTCATATGGGATTCCTTTTATTTCATGTTCATCCGTATATATTGTGTATTTTTCTTGTCATTCTTTTGTTCTTTGTTGTTGTCATGTGTTGGAAAGTTGGGGGTTATTTCTTAATAATTTGGAGTTTGTGAAGATCATGATTATTTGCCAGAAAAGCGTAACCTGTTTTCATCAATCGCGTAGCCGAGTTCTGGCAAACTCTCTTATCCAAAATCTTGTTGCTAACACCCACCTACTATTGCTTTGTTCAGATTAACTTCATCCTAGAATAGATATAAGTGATGGCCAATTTTAAGGACTTTAATCTGTGAAAAACTGCGAAGTAGCCTTTATAAGAACAATACCTGTTTGCCGAATCAAATGCCGCAAGTATAAGCGATGATACGTGACAAAATTAATTATGTTAAAATTAATTGCATGTTAAGTGTCACATGTGTATATTAAATTTAACATTCTCATTAATGTATTAAATTAACAAAATTATTTTATTTTAGTTTAAATTAATAATTAATTAAATGCTCTTTTACTACTATATATATATATATATATATATATATATATATATATGAGCAGAGATTATATGGACATAACTTATACGTTGAATTGGACACTTTTTTGTAAAAACGCTACAAAACAATATTTGATTACTGCACATCTCTACGGTTTCACGACGGAAACACAATACGCGTCTTTTTTTTTTTCGAAATGTATAATGATATGTTTTGAATTTTAAATTTTACCATAATTTCCAAAAAAAAACAAGCCGCATATTTGTGTTCCCGTCGTAAAACCGTGAAGATTTAGAATAATAAAATATTGATTTGTAGCGTTTTTACAAAAAAATGTACATATCTAAGTTGATCACCCTATATATATATATATATATATATACACATATATACACACACACATATATATAGGGTAGGACTTGCTTCGGTTTGGTTTTTGGTAAAATCAAAACTGAAACCGAGCAAATTTTTTGGTTTCGGTCATTTTATTTTTTGGATCGAACTTTTTTGGTCCGATTTTGGATTTTTTCGGTTGTTTGTCGGTTATTTTTGGTTTTTCAATTTTTTCGGTTCTGTTTTTTCGGGTTTTCACCCGCCCGTATATAATAAGATATAGAGGGGTATATATATATAACAAACGTTGTACAGTATGAGTGCTTCTTTGAAACAGTCAGCTTATTTGACTGTTTATGGTACAGTCAGATTAATCACCGTTAAATTAGAAAATGAATTGTTATATGATATTTTTCAATAACTAATTTATTTTTTTATTTTCAACAAATTAGAATTTAATAAATTAAAAACAAATTATACAACATACTAAAAAGCAAAATAAAAATATAAAATACTAAAGTAGACTACAATAAACTTAAATATTAATCAAATTTTAATTTTTTTTAATCAATTTAACACATTTGTAGGTAAAAAGTATATCATTCCATTTTTTTTAATGTAACGGTTGCACCGTGAAATAACCGACTGTTCCAAAAGGCAGTATAAGTATAGGTAGCGAAAGAGAAAGAGAAAGAGAAAGATAAACATAAAGAGAGAAAGAAAGTATGTGGCGACGAGTAATAGTAGGGGTAGCGAAAACGATGAGTAATAATAATAATAATAATAATAAAACTATATTATTGACAACAACAACAAGAACAAAAAAGACGAATATTCGTCGTCAAGGATGATGAGAATAGTTTAGCATCTGTAGCGTGCTCGAATAAGGATGAGAATAGTTTAGCATCTGTAGCATGCTCGATAATGTTTGAAGCTGAAGAAAATATTATTTGTTGTGCTTCTATAATACTCCTCCCCTTTACTACTACTTTTTCTTTTTTCTTTTTGGATTTCTTTTTTTTTTTGGAATTCTTTCTTTTTATTACTAACTAATATTTATCTAGGTTTTGTATCATACTGCTACTTAATATTTAGCCATATTTTAAAAAACGCGATATGTTGCGCGAAATAGTAACGCATCGAAAAAATGCTATTTGAATGGAAAACGCTAAATTTGTGTTATTGGAACTAAAAGCGTTTTTTTAATACTACTTATTACTTCAGTTTCTGGAAGAGGGGTTTATGTGTAGTTTTTGTATCATACTACTACTTAATATTTAGATAAACGTATGTCAGTTTCCACTCTTCATATAACCTCTCCCGTTGTTTTAAAAAGGGAAAATATATTTCATGGTTTTGTTCTAATGAGGTTTACCGTTTTGTATATTTGATGGTTTCTCTGATTGCTAATGGTTTTTTTCGACATTGTGAGGATATAAATTATAAGTTCATAAAAGATTGTGAACTAGTTCGAGAGTATATGGACATTAGTACATGAATAAAATGAGCTTGCATAGTTTCAGGGTCAAATAAATACTGCAAGTTTATGAGCTGTCTTGCTTTTTACTCTAGTTTGTAAAACAAGTTACAGGAATGATAGTTTGTAATCTGGGTAAGGTCTCGTTTAATGCAATAAAATTGTAGGGTGTCGTCGCTCTTACTTAAAAAATAAAATCAATACAAGGATGGAATAGGGCCTATAAATAAATTTTTGAAAGGTTGTAGAATAATCCGAAAGAACTCTTAGAAACCGGAGAACATGTAGGAAAGCTAATAGACCGGTCCGAGAATACTCCAAAGAGACTCGACTGAAAAGACTACCAAATACCCATTACCTAGAACATTCTAATACATGGCATCACAAATAAATAATGTAAATAGTTTATTTTATAACTTAATCTCCCTCAGTTTCCCCCTCAATTTGTTGAAATCTAATCGTTTCTTTTCCCGGTTGACGGAGACGGAGACGTGTAAATAATTAGTATAATTTGTTTCTGGTCTTGGGTGGTTTATACTTTACACACTTTAAGTGAGCTAGTTGCACAATTTTATCTGTGTTAGGTGACAAATTTGATGATTTAAGAACCCTTTTTTTGTTTCTCATACAGCTTATGCAAGAAACTCATTGAGTGCATTGTTCTTATTAATTTTCTGCTTATAGGCCGGCCATCTTAAACTTGAGAAACATTTTTCTGAATGGAATTATATTGGTTTGAGATAAAACCAATTCCTTATTTTTTTTTAAAGTTTTCAGTTAGCATGATGAGCATAATGGGTCCGAAAAATAAAACTGGAAATATATTCCTCAGTTTTCATCGCTCTTTTCGCCTACACTTTTTATGCTTTTTGTATAAAAAGATGGTGGAGATGAACCTAGTTCTTCGAAATGAAAATGAATGTATTTTTTCTATAATGCCAACGATCATTATGCCGATGCAGGGGCTTGAGGCAAAGTGAGAGGGCCAAGAATGTTATTATGGACAATCTGGTCCGCTTAAGCTTTGGCATACAAGACTCTGAAGACTTAAAGGCTGATATCCTGCAAGCTTTGGATGCTATATAAACGACATTTCACCTGCATTTGTTGATTGTTCTGTTTTCTCATTTGGTGTAATTCCTAATATTAATTGTGTAACGATTTTAAGAAATAAATTCTGAGGCATGATTTATGAAATATTGACAATGATTTTATCGTTTCCTCATTGCCGTTCTGTAGATAGTTTTGAAAGTAATATCATTTCTTTGTGAGGGCTCACAAATCCCCTATTGAAATTTCGAAATCGAATACGTTATCATCATACAGTCAGGGATAAAAAAACGTATTTTCGGGAGGTCCACGGGACTTGATGTCCAAATCCACCTAACAAAATTTGCAACCGAAAGTATTTATATTAGCAGGTTTGAAACTTTGAGCCAATGATATCAACAAGGGCGGCTCAGACCCAAGTCTAGTAATGTTTAGGCCTGAGACAAAAGCTGGGCCGGGGCAAAAAAATTCTGGGCTGAGCCTTGGGCAACCTACAATACTGAGCTGTCCGTGGATATCAACATTACTCATTCAATCGCTTTAAAACATGCAGATCTATAAATATGCACTGCAGAAAATGAAATAGAAATTGGCTCAAAATAATATCCAAATAGGACTTTATTATATATGAAGCTCCAAATACTTCACAACTCCATAAAAAATCAAAACCGAATAAAATAATAGAAATAAAACAATGGGAATCAAGTAACAGAGGAAACCATGCTCTCTTAACTAACAAATGCAAGAAGGCTCAAATTAAGATTAATTGAGAATTTCATTTAGTCGTCATAATGTTTGCGGTTGTGGTGGTTCGTACGGAGCGTCGTTTTTAGCATTTTTTTAGATCCGAGACAAATTATATTATAGAGGCCTTTTTTTCTAATTATTTTTAAAAATCATGAAATAAAAAAGAACGGTCTTGCAATGATTTTTTTTATAAGAAGATTATTCTCATTTGATAGAGAGGTATGCCGGTGATATTGCAATATTAATAAAGATACAGAAGTATGAGTTTTTCTTTTGTACAGTAAATTAATTAAACGCCACAAATTACTGTTTTTAAAAATATATATTCAATTATTATTATTTTTAAAATTTTGATTAATAATTTAATTTAGGGTAGTATCCACTAGGTTTTATATTTTTATTTGGATTTTTATTATATTGTAAATTTTGTTTTTAATTTATTAAATCCTAATTTATCTAATATAAAAATCTGGAATGAAACCTGAAGATAGAAAAAATAATATTTTACATTTATGTCGTTATTTTCAAAAAGTTTTGCTCTTATGTTCATAACTTTGTTACAGTTACATTGTCATTATCTCACATAGATCATTTACTTACTGAACTTCTTTTTGGATTTTTTGACTCTTTTGATCTCTTAATTGGTACGGATTCTTTTATCATGTTGCTGTATCTAAAGCTTATCTTTTATTCCATTTTAGCAATCTAGATATGAAAATTTCGAATGTTTCATATCTAGATTGCCGAAATGGAGTAGCTCAGAGTAACTTATTACGACTTAGTCTGTAATTATATTTGGTGATGGCGTTTTGAAGAATGAAAGCTCTAACCTTCTATGCACGTTTTCCTGTTACTTTTAATCTTTTTTTAAGGATTATTGAAATTCAAATGTATCTTCCTTTATAGTCACGAGAGGGTGAAACTTTTTGAAGGTAACATTGGTAGTTTTCTTCGGTTGTTTGTACATCAAGTTCGCGTAAAACAAGATTGGTCAGATATTGAAGCTCATGCTTGAAATTTTACCAGCTTAAATACGTTCTTAACTCCTGCACTTGAACTAAAGTACCTGTGCCGAGAGAAAATTCAATAAGCAAGGGAGTAAGCGAAAATCATGTGTTCTCGTCAAGTGATCATTGCATTGGACTCTCCGGCGTTCGGACTTGAACCCTTTTTACTCAAGTGGCTTTTATGGTTCTTATCTTTGTGCGCCATATACCAAACACATCGATCACTAATCCACATACTTGAAAGAAAATAGGTTCTGGTTTTATTTTGTAGAACGGTACCAACAGTAAGCACGAGAAAATTAAATTAATCTTAGCAGGGTCAAAAAGTTAGCAACTAATTTAAGCATTGAGTTTTTCTAACTCTTTTTCACCAAAGCATGTTAATACTATCAGATTTAATCATGAATTCTTATTGGATAACTAGATCTCGTATCGTGTCCGATAAATTTAGTCTTGAAATTTTGTAGCTATTTCATTATCTTCACCGCAAGGTAGTGCTTTGCTTCGGCTTTTATACCTAATTAAGAGTTTTTTTTTATTCTGCATGCACAGTGATATAATCTTGTATTAATTTCATGAACTCATTCTTGCCTTAGAACTAGTAGTTTGGATGAATAGTACTTTTTTATCTAAAGTATGTTAGTAGATTGATTACAGAGATGGTACTCTTAGTTACATAAATGGTACTTATACTGTGACCAAATGATGTTCTTTCTTTGTAAATTTAGATAGTACATAACAGTGCAGCTAGCTAGGGCTTAAATGAAAGGAACGAAACACGGCTGTTCTTGTTCGTTAGTTAACTCATAATGTTTATTCATGTTTGATTCATGTTCGTTTATAACGAACATAAACCGAAAACTTGATGAACGGATTATACGATTTATTTACGAGCGGTTTGCTAACAACATAATCCTATGAATTGAGTTAAAGACTCAGTTACACAGTTAAAAAAAAAAAATTGTCACAAAATCAATATTCGTATGTGCTTAAATATGTAATAAATTTCAGGTTCTCAACTTTCGAAATGATGTTCTTTATTTGTAAACTTCGTATGTAAAAAAATTACGTGATTTGGGTTTTTATAATTTTGTAGTACTACAAAAATTAATGTCATTTTTTATTTTGTATCTATTAATACATATCATAATATGTAATACGAATGAATCTAACTTATTTTTCGAACACTTAACGAAAGAACGGTGTCGTGTTCATGTTCGGTTTGTTTACTTAACAAACGTCAAATTCATATGCATGTTTGGTTCGTTTATTTAACGAGCGAATACAAAATAAGTTGTTATAACGAATCAAACATGATATGTTTATGAACTGTTTGATTCTTTTGTTGCCCTAACTCCAATGGCATTTGGCGCTTTCTTAACTTTTGGTTTGGACCGAATATCAACGGATTATAACGATTTAACAATATGATTGTCTTAAATTTGGTGGTTCAAATTGGTCCCGATAGGTCAATTTGATAATGTGAAATCATATACAAACCATTACGAACGGATTGTCAATTTTTGAATTCTAAATCAAATCATGAAAGTAAAATCCAGCCAAGTCCAAACAAAAACACCAGGCTGTTTCTTCCCATTTATAATTACTGGTTCCATCCCTACTAGTACCATATGGTCATTAACCGAAAACCATACATTGGCTTACATCCCTCGAAATTGAGAGATTGTGTAGTCCTCCAAGAACAGGTCCTCCAATAGTACCTTTCTTACCGTACATTCTTCGGGTCCCGACTTATCACATATATTGTGTAGTGTGTTGAAGAACGGACCAAATAATTTCCCCTAGAAATTACATGATTGCATGAATTGTGATAGATTTAAAAGGAAGGAAGTAATTGTAATAATTCACGTTTAGTGGTGCTTTTATTTAATGACAATAATTAAATTTAAGATACATCCCAAAATACATTGCATTTGCATGAATTGTGATTATCTGATTTAAGAGTCCGGATAATTCACGTTGAGTAGTAATTTCATTTAGTGACAATAAATTTAATATATTAAAAGATTATCCGGTTTCAAAAGGCGGAAGTATTGTAATAATTCACGTTTAACCCTTTTCTCCCTCTTAACACCATTCAGGTACTTTCTTTACTCTGTAGCTTTGTAACTTTGTCCCGTTCGAATTGATTAATCTTTTCTATTACTTGTGTTGGAATTATGCTTTTTCTTTATTCTAGGGTTTATACCATTTTCACCTGAAATTTTTCTTGATAGATTTGATTTGCTCTAAAATGCATGCTGAATGTGAATTGGGTGGGTTTTGGATTATATTTCAAGTTCAGTTTCTTCTACTTTGATTTTTTTAAATTTCAATTTTTGATTAGGAACAACTCAATGTCTTCATTTTTGTAGAAATTTTTTATTTGAGTGTTGGTATTTTGCTGGATATGATTTTTGGTTCGGACAAAGGTTCAGACTTTATCGGTATTTAACGGAATTTTTTGGATTTCGAAAACATTTTGCTTTCTAAGGGAAAGTTATTGGTTAATACATACTTTCAGACTTCATTATTAACAATCATAATTTATGGTTTTTGTTTAAGATTTTAATAGCATCCGTGAGTATCAAATTTAAAAACAAAGAGTAAAAATAAGTAGTGCATTGAGCATTTGTACATAATTTTAAAAGAGATTTTAGTCATGTGTTTTTAAATAATTAAGTCTCAAAATATGTACCAAATGATCATTTTTCCTAAAAAAATTAATTGACGTGGGCGATGAAAATATTTCTAGAAAACATAATTGTATTGTTTCTCCTGAATTTGGTGTGGGGTTTGGATCGTAATTTAAAATAAGTTTCTACTTCAATTTTTCTAAATTTCAATATTTTATTAGGAACAACTCAATGTCTTTTTTTTTTTTGATGTGTTTGGTGAGGGTGTTGGTATTAGATTTTGTTGCTGAAAATTATTTAAGGTTCAGATAAAGTTTCAAGACATTATTGGTATTTAGCGGAATTTATTAAATTTTTGACACATTTTGATTTTTAAGGGAAAGTTATTATATACTTCGGACATAACTATTAAAAACATTAGTTTGTGGTTTTTATTTAATATCTGGTTCATACCAAACTAGGTACATATCATGAGTGAGCATCAAAGTTAAAAATAAAACGTACAAAGAAGTAGCGACATTGAGCATTTGTAACTAATCTTAAAAGAAATTTAAACCATAACTTTTTAATAATCAAGTCTCGATATATATACGCAATTATCATTTTTCCTTAATGTAAGTATTCCGAAATAAGATGGTATTTTATTTTTACTAAATTTTATTAGACCATCTAAGTTTAGTTACCATTTGAATTTGCTCAAGTTAATTTAGGGATTGGGACTATAATTTGTTATTTTTCTCTTCAATGCTTCAGCTGATTATTGTTTGTTGCTATTGGTTTTTCGTGATTGGAAACAATTTCCATTGGTAATCCTGAATCCAGTAAAGTTTGCTTTGTAGTAACGAGTTAAACATAGCTCAATTTGATTATCTTTATAAAAATCTCATGACTGGAATGATACCTGCAGCTAGGAAAAAATAATGTTGTTTTTTACATTTCTATCGTTATTTTTCTATTTTCAAATAGCTTTGCCCATCTGTTCTTAAGTTTGTTATAGTTACATCGTTTTTATCTCTGATAGACTCATTTACTTGCTGAACTTCTGTTTTCATTTTTTTACTCTTTTGGCTTCTTAATTTGTACGGATTCTTTTATCATGTTGCTGTATGTAAATCTTATCTTTTGGCTTAAGAGTAACTTATTGCGACATAGTCATTAAATTCGCGTTTAATAATTTAAGTTTACCCTGGAATTCTATTTTCCTGTTACTTCGATCTTTTATCCAGTAAGACCGTTATATAAATATCTATAAAACATTCCATGCTTTAGTCTCACAATGGTAATAAGTCAGCTGCCGTAACTGAATTTCTTGTCCACCTCACTGTTGTTTTTTATAGTAACTGTAAAATTATATCTTCTGCCAGTTTTGATTAAAATATATATATATATATATGCATATTTTTTTTCTGTCAGTTTTGTGTGTTTTTGGCCATTTTTGACCTAAATTTGTTCCCTTCGGCGTATTTACAGTTTTGTTTTGTTGTATCGCATTAATTCTCGTGCAATCATGAATTAGGGAAATATGCTATTGACAGTATGTTAAGTCTATGTTATCTGTGCTTATAATGAATCTATTGCTATAACTGTTCTCTTTTCGTGCTATACCGGCCTAGTCAATTAAGAATCTTTATTTTTTCTTGGTCGTTACAAAGCGGGATCTTATTTCCTCAAGTAGTCGTAGATTCTTTTATCAATTTCAGCTAGTAAGGACTAAAAAATTGTGTTTGTTGCATTAGATATAAATTATATTTGCTACTTATTATATTTGTTTTAACACCACAAGAGCCAAACAAGAAATATAGGAGATAAATTTCTCAAATTATAAAAAAAAATGCGGTATGGAGATTGAGATGTAAATGCTCTTAAACAATTAAACTAAATACAATAAGCAACGGAATAAAAAATATCATGTGGCATTTTCGTGATGATCATTATTAATAATTTAATTACTCACATTAATGAAATTAGGTGTATGTACAAATATAGATATTAACCTAATTTCGCTCATCATCAAAGCAATTGATAGATTTTTGGGGATTTAGAAGATCGAATTGGGAAAGCTAGGATTTCGCTTTTGTTTTGCCTTTTCCTATCATATAATCATCCTAACCTCTAAGGGTTTCGAATGATGGATTTGAGCAATTCGGGTATGGAGAAAGACGAAACAAAATTTACCTATGCAAATATAGTTGAAGGAAAATCAAGTTTCAAGATAAATCCTCAAACTTTTAACAAAATCAATTTATCAGAAATGCCAATTCAGGATATAGCGTTGCCTATTCGACAATTGTATACAAAAGACTCTAGACCTGCTATACTTTTCTATGCCATTGAATTACAAAGGTCAGAGTTACCACTACGATTTGCTTTAGTAGCTAAATTCTCAAGAGGAAGACCGAAAATGGAAGCAATTAGAGAACATATAGTAAAAAACTGGAGTTTAAATCATGCACTTGTGATAAGGATGATAGATAATCGTCATATTTTAATCCAAATTAAATGACTCTGAAGATTTTACTAGAGCGTGGACAAAAACCTCCCATGAAATGGAGGGGGCCATGTTTCGTTTGTTCAAATGGACTAGGAATTTTTCACTTTTTCGAGAATCCTCTTTGGCCCCTGTTTAGATTAAAATGCCCTTATTACCACTGGACTTGTGTGTTCATTCATATCTAAAAGCCATAACTCAGGCTGTTGGTAAATTTTTGGGTGTGGATAATGCTACTTTGGCTCATGCGAGGCCAGCTTTTGCAAGAGGTGTGGAGGTAGACTTAACTAAGACAAGAGTGACACATGGATAGGCCAGTCATTAGATGATGGTTTTTGGCAAGAAATTGTTTATGAAAGATACACCAAATATTGCACTCATTGTTATTTGCAAGGACATGATAGATATGAGTGTACTAGAATTCCATTTGATACTCGAGAAGGACATGAACAAAATGGAGTGGAGAGGGATTCAAGAAGAATAGAGAATAAAGGATTTTATGCTGGCACTAAAGCCTTTGAAGCACAATGCAGCAGTATATCAAAGTTTGACAAAGTTGGATTGAATAGTAATGGGGTTAGTTGTTCGAGTATGAGTAATGTTGTTGGACAACAAAATACAAAGAAAGGGCTTCCAAATAAGAAACTGGTTGCAAACAGAATAGTTGTGGAAATTTCTAAGGTAGGGGAAAAGAGCAAAAATAATAATAATAATTTTTTCAAGAAGGTTCAAGGTAAATGGCAGCCAGTTGGTACCGACAAAGAAGATGGAGATGTTAATAATTCACATGAGCTTGATAAGGTTAGTATAACTGAGCACAACTTAATTGCTAATAATTTAGATGTAGTCACAACTACGAAAAGCATTGAGGGCAACAAGGAAGTTCATTCGAGTGACACTAATGAGTTAACTCTTGTATAAAACTCATTTTCTGGTCTTGAAAATTTAAATGAGTGTGGAGACGTAGTTGGGCCTTCTAATGCTATACTGGAACAAGAAATGAGTAAAGATCATACTAAGTTACCACCTATAAAGGAAACAATTGCGGAGGTGGATAATGAAGTATTGACTGAAAAATTTCCTATGTCAAAGTTATCCTCCCAATTCCATGGTTTTTGAACCTGGAAAATCCAAGGTTGTAGGTATTGCATATTCAATAGTTGCTTGTAGAAAAACTCCAACAAATTTAGACAAATAGAACTCCCCTCCCTTGGAAGGGGTTTCAAACGAGACTTCAAACAAAGATTTAGTTGCTCCGAAAGAGTCAAAATCAAATAAAAAGAAGAAGGATAAGAGTAAAAAGAAAAAGGCTAACGAAAAATCTCTGCCGAATGATCCCGTATCTCATACTTTTAATGGGTTTGTACCTTTCAATCACACTTTGAATGACCTTATGAGTGACTATAATATAGACTCTTCCTTCTTAATTGAGCATGAAGGTCATCCAAGCGAGGATGATTGTGGAATGCATTCGTATGTTGGTGTTGGGGGGTAGACAATTGGAATTTGAGGTTTCCGAAATATTCAATGCAAACTAGAGGAAATAAATTTCGAACTAAGTGGTGATAGTATCTCTATTTGAAAGAAGGTGATGTCGTTGGAGGGGCATTAATATATATAATCACAAAGGTGTAAAATAGCAATGTATACTAATTTTTATCCTTTTACTTCTCTACTTCTTAAGCATAAAGTTACATGTGTAATTTTCTTGCTTAGTTGTCTATTTCCTCTACTTAGGCAGTGTGTTGCCTAAGTGTCTTGAGTTTTGTACAAGTTACTTTATCATTAATAAAAGTGTGCTGCTTTGATTATTAAAAAAAATAAGTGTATGTAATTATTTATATATTTATCATGTAATAGCATTTCCACCATTTCATGTAAAATGATCATATTTTTTACACTTTCAACCTCTTATATATACATTATCTATTTTACAGATGAATTATATTGCGTTTTATACAAAAGATTATTTTAAATATATATGTATGGTCTAAATATATATTTTCTACATCTGAACAATATTTAACCATATGTGAATAGTAATACTTAAAAGTACCACATCTAATGTATAACTCAAATAGTTATACCATATACATGATGTCTGGTTTACCTTTTTGTTTACATGAACCGATTTACACCTAATTTCTTACATTTTCATGTATTTTACCTAATAGATGCACTTTTAGAATTTCACTTGCCAATGCTCTAAATAGCTCCCACCATTTATCTTATTTTTAGTCGTACTACAACCATTATTTATATCCTCTTTAGTCTAAAAGTTGGAAATATTAAACTTGGTCTATTTTAATTATTTTATTTGCGAATCATTATTAATTCTTTTGGATGCCAAAATTTTATTTGTATACGGAGTATTATTTTATAAAAAACGGAAAATATCAGGTATACTTTCAAAAATATGTTAAGAAAATTAATTTGTACCAATTGGTATTACCATGGTCGAAATTGATTGACCAAAATTGAAAAAAAGAGATTAACGTGGACTTATATATTTGACCGGGTATTTATTACTGTGACTAATGTTTTTTCCAAAATATCGCATAAATACAACAAATTAATTAGTCTTACCTATTTACAACTAAGCATTAGCAAAACCTTGTAATAATTCACGTGATTTAGACTTTAGTAGTAATATCATTAATTCTTGACAATAAATTCCAAATACATACACGATACATAATATACGTTTGCATAACCCTCATTTCTCTCTCTCTCTCTCTCTTGATCTCTCTTTCTCTCTCTCCCTCATCAGGTACTCTCTTTAGTCTATGGTTTTGTAACCTTGTCCCTTTCGAATTAATTTATCTTTTATATTATTAGAATTATACAATCTTTTTTTGTTATTATAGGTTTTGAAACAAATCCATTTTCAGCTTTTTTTTTTTTTTTTTTTTGATAGATTTGCTCCAAAATGCATGCTGAGTGTGAATTGAAATGATGAGTTCATTTTCCAATCCAACTTTTCTGATTTTTAATTTCGTTCTTGAAATTATAACTATTTAGGAACGTTAATGTTTAATACAAAAACCCCAATTTGTGGTTTTTGTTTAGGATTTTGTACAGATATATATATCTATATATCAACGTATCATCATCGGTGAGCATCAAATTTTTTTTTAAAAAAGTAGCATCATTGAGCAATTTTAGATAATTTTAAAAGAGACTTTATCCATAAGTTTTTGATAATCAAGTCTGAAAATATGTACCAAATGATCATTATTCCTAGTTTTTTCTTTTTGAATTGGTGTTGGTCATAGAAATATAAAATATTGTCTAGAAAACAGAATTAAATTGTTTCTCCTGAATTTGGTGTGGTTTTTGGATTAAATTCAAATTCAGTTACTATATTAATTTTTCTAAATTTCACTATTTGATTAGGAACAACTGAACAACTCAATGTCTTCATGTTTATTGATGTGTTTTGACGAGGGTGTTGGTATTAATTAGATTTGTTACTGTTTGAATTTTGCTGAATATGATTTGGGGTTTGGATAAAGTTTCAGACTTTATTGGTATTAGCAGAATTTATTGGATTTCAAAAATATTTTGCCTTCTTCGAGAAATTTGCTCACCTTAATGTGAATATTCAAAAATAAGATGGTGCTTTATTTTTATTGAATTTGATTAGACCATCTAGGTTCAGTTATTATTAGAATTTCCTGAAGTTAATTTAAGTATATTGGAACTAAAATTTGTTATTTTTCTTTCAATGCTTCTGCTGATTATTGTTTGTTGCCAATGGTTTTTCGTGATTAGCAAAAAATTCCATCAGTATTCCTGAATCTAGTTAAGTTCGCTTTGTAGAAGCGACCAGTTAAACTATAGCTCAATTTGGCTATCGTAATAGAATCTCATGACTGGAATGATACCTGCAGTTAGGAAAAAGTAATCTGAATTTTTACATTTATATCGTTATTTTCAAACAGTTTTCCCATCTGTTCTTCAATTTGTTATAATTACATCGTTTTATCTCTCGTAGACTAATTTACATTATAATGAACTTCTGTTTCATTTTTTGACTTTCATCCGGTACGTATAAGACGAGTCCAAATCTTCTACCCTTTATTCTCTATTCCCTTCCGTGCTCCCTTGCTTATTTTCACTTAAATTTTAAATTTTCACAACTTATACCGCAACTTTATAAACTTTTATATTATATTGTATTCAAATTTTAAAACATTTGAACATAATATTGTTTTAGACAATTTTTTTTAATATTCAATGTTTAATTCACACTAATTTATACATTTATTCCAAAATAAATTTTGTGTGGATTTTCTTTTAAAAATAATTATTGGAATGTATTGATACATGTTTTATAGTAATTGTACAATTTTTCAAGATTTTTAGAATTTTTTTTGAATAAAATAAGCAAGTGATAGAGAAATGGGGTAGCAGATTTGGACTCGTATAAGACCATTATATAAATATCTATAACTATAACCATGATTTATTCTCACAGTGATAATGAGTGAACTTCCGTAACTGGATTTTGTGTCCTCCACACTGTTATTTTTTACAAAACCGTAAAATTATTCCTTCTGTGATCAGCTGTGTTTTGACCATTTTTGAACTAAATTTGTTTTCCCTCAGCGTATTTACAGTTTTGTTTTGTTGCATCACATTAATTCTCATGCAATGAATTACGTAAATATGTTATTGATAGTATGTTAAGTCTATGTTATCTTGCTCATAATCAGTCTACTGCTATAATTGTTCTCTTTTCGTACTATACCTCGTCAATTTAAATCTTATTTCTTCATTGTGGTTACTGAGCCGGATCTTATTAGCTCAACTATAGTCATATATTATTTAATCACTTTGAGCTAGTATGGACTTAAAAATTATGTTTGTTGAATGATACTCCACAACAATAGCATGTTTAGTCTATGTTATTTTTCCTTTCAATTTTGTATTCTTTGTTGTTACTGAGCTGGATCTGTTCTCCACAACTATAACCATAGTTCCTATTTTAAATTTTAGTTTGTAAAGATTAAGCTCAGTTGGTTTTGTTGTAAAATGGATGTTAACAAATATTTACGGGTAAAATAGAATTTCTGGATGATTGATTGCTTTAAATTTAATTGACATTTGATTGTATCATTTGTTTGAGACAACAAGAGGCAAAAAATAAATATCTTCCTTCAATTCTTTTTATGCAACAGATACCTCCATTATCTATTTCCGGTTGCTCATACTAATGTGTGTCAAGATTTTCCCAACACACATGCATGATACAGGATTTTGGTTTCTTTTCATAACAATATTTAGTTGACACGCTGTTTTTTTTTTGGAAGGTAAGTAATTATATTAAATAATAATAAGAGTAAACATACTAGAAACATAGAGAATTGATAGAATATAAGGCTTCCCAATTAGTAGTCATTGGAGATTCTTTTATCAAAGAAGTACATACAACAATTGTACTGAGAACGAATTTAGACGGCATCTCTTAATCACATCTTCTTGAAACTAATATATCTGTTAGGACAAGCTCCATCCTTCATTCATCAACATTTCTTCCTTACATGAGTTTGAAACCCCATAAAATCCTAACAAAGAAGACAACACTTACGCACTATACAAGTTCAAATCAACAGAAATTAGTATTTTCATAATCCTAGCTCACATAATACCGTGAGCATTTCCAGCACGGCCTTGCTTAACAATCTTGTAGAACAATCCAAACTGTAGAAACCTAGACATCAAGAACCACAAAAACAATACTGCTACAAGCACAACAACCAAATTAATGAGTTAAATCAAGGTTCCAAGCATTAGGAATGTAGGAGTTCTTGTAACTTTTAGGAATCCCATTTAATTTACTAATCTTGATTTTAATAATAAAATCAATTTGCTACAGAATAGTAACTATATCAGAGGTACCATTACCTTATTTTTTATTATTCATTTCCCTCCAAATAAAATAAACAGATGAAGAGAATAATTTTCCCAACCATATCAGCTAAATGGTCACCTTTGAACATATTATTGGCCCACACAATCCACTCACTCCAAAGATACCAGAAAAATCAGCTTTGTATAACAAGGTATATAAAACTCTAGTTGCAAAGTCACACTTAAAGAACAAGTGATCCAAATCCTCCATAGGAGAGTAGCACAAATGACAACAAGTGTTAACATTAGTGTACCAGCCACTCACTTTGTCATTTGTAGGCAGTCTTTTTAAAATTGTTTGCCAAAGAATCACACTGCACTTGCGAACATGGTTTTTAAACCAAATAATTTTATGCCAATTCACAAGAGCCCTTTTACCTCTCAAATGATTCCACATAGCCTTAACTGTGAACCCATCATCATTGATACTCCAAGCTAAATTATCACCTCTACCATTGTAAATGGTAGGATGATTCAAGCTTTTAATACTAATAATGTCAGGATTATTGGTGTGAGGCCAGTTTCAAGTATTATCTCTAATAATGGCAGACAGGTTAACCTCTAAATGAAGCCCAGTATCATTAACCATTACTCTAGTATGGGCCCTAGGAAGAATATAACCAATCTTGAGCCAGTTATCATACCAAATCTTGATATTGTTACTGTTACCAACTTTGAAGAAAACCAACTCTTTGAGATGTTCTCTAAATTTGAGAATTTTCCTCCAAGAGTACCTACAATTTGATGGATTCTTAGCAACTAAAATGCTCCTCTCTTTTAGGATATTAGAGTAAATCCATTTTTTTCATGGAGAGTCCTTACTAGGGTCACAAAGGTTCCATATAAGTTTGATAATCAAAGCAGTGTTCCAAATTTTAATATTTTTAAAACCTAGACCACCTTCTTTTAAAGGGAAATTTAAGTCAATTCAAGCCACTCTAACTCCAAACCCCCTCCAAAGGAATCTAAAAAGAATTTGATCAATCTTCCTAGTAACACAGATAGGTAGAATGAAATGAGAGCACCAAAAAATGTTCATACTATACAGAACAGACTTGATAACTTGGATCCTACCAGCATAAAAAAGTAATTTACTAGTGCAGGACAAAATTCTCCAAGTGATCATGTTAACTAAAGCATCACAGTGGATTGATTTAAGTTTAGAAGATATAAGAGGAACTCCTAGATATCTCACATGGAGTTCTTCCCTCTTATACTTCAACAACTCATTTATCTCATTCAACTCATCATCATTAACAGAACATTGAAAAATGCTACTCTTATCAGGATTAGGAACTACTCCAGAAAAACTAGAGAAATCTTCTAAAGCCTTAGAAATTATCTTAACAGAGTCTAAATCACCATTAGCAAACAATAGTAGTAATGTTTAATTTTTATGCGTATCTCCATTTTGGTATCTGAAACATTTTAAGTCCAATTTATTTTAATATTGCTTAACACTAACGTCATCAGTTTCGTTTTTACCAAACCGTTGAAGTCTCTTGAGCCAAAGTTGCCTTGGTGGTTCATTGACACGTGTTATATCGAGTTTTTACGACTAATTCTACAAAAGAGGGCTGAGTAGTTACAAAGCTACACTGTTAATGATGACATCAAGAACATAAGAAAATGATTTTGAATAATATTCTTGTGGAAATCAATTCCATTATTTCAGCAAGATAACAGTAAAATCAAAGGAGCCAAATCATAACCTTGCACAAATTTATTCATTCTATCATTATTGTAAATCAATGTATTTAAATCATTCCATAATACGTGTACTCTTTTGATTATAAATACTAGCAAATAAGTCTCACATTAATAAGTGAGCAAATCTTACAATTCAGCAAGAGCTTTTTCTATTCTATTATGTTATCCAGAGCCTAAAAGTCTCACGACTCACTGTTCCAATTTTTTTTTTCACCCCACTAGTTTTGCTTTGTTATTTACTCTCTTGCTCCTTTGATCTTTTAGTCTTTGAAATGGCCATTTCCAGCAACACAACTCTCGTCAATAACAACAGTGACAGCACAACCAGTGCTACCTCTCAAAACACCAGAAACTCTCTGAAATTATCCGACACCATTCTCAGACTTCAACATCTTGTCACTATAAAACTCACCCACGCAAATTTTCTTTTGTGGAAAACTCAACTTGTTCCATATCTTCGTGGCCAGAACCTTTTTGGGTTCATTGATGGAAGCTACCCCGCACCACCAACCCGTGTTGCAGCAACCGCACCTGTCGCTGCACCTATTTTACCCTTGGTCGCTCCGGATGCTCTTGGTACTGTTCCTAATCCGGACAATATTTCATGGGTCCAACAAGATCAGATGATTCTTAGTGCATTAATTTCTTCTCTATCTGAAGAAATTTTACCTCACGTTGTCGGCGTTAATAGCTCTTGTGAGGCATGGGAAAAGCTTGAGAGAAGTTTTGCCTCTCAATCGCGTGCTCGTAAGACACAACTTCGTTTCCAGTTGTCATCTCTGTGAAAAAATGACATGTCTATCAACAAGTATTATGGTACTCTTAAGACTATCAGTGATACTCTTGCTTCTATTGTTAATTCTCCAAATGAGGCTGATCTCGTTGCTTTTTTACTTGCTGGTCTCGACTCATCATATGACTCGGTTGTAACTTCAATCACGACCCAAGTTGAACCATTGTCACTCGAAGATGTTTATGCCCACCTCATCGCTCATGAAAATCGTCTCACTCACAATCATTCCCTCAAAGACGTTTCAGGACGTACAACTTACTCTGTTATTTGCCAACCCCATCATGGTGTAAACCGGGTGCCTTCAACTCCGAATCGCCAACCCGTTTCCCACTACAATCATGCTCATGCCCCCAGCAATCGTGGTCATCGAGGTCGAAATAGGAATGGGCGTTGGAATCTTAACTCTCGCCAACCATTATGCCAACTTTGTCGTGAAAACGGACATACGGCCCCCATTTGTCCCCGTCGTTATGATCAAGGCTTCCAGGGGGCGTCCTTGCTGTTTGGTGCAAACACTGTGAGTTTTGCTTCTCCATTCATTGACACATGGTATCATGACTCCGGCGCTACCAACCACATCACAGGGGATCTTAACAATTTAAATATTAGTGCTGCTCCCTATGATGGTCTTGATCAACTTCACATTGGGGATGGCTCAGGTTTGCCGATAACACATATTCGTTCATCTAACATGTGTTTATCAAACTCGAATTTTCGACTAAAAAATGTTCTGCATGTGCCATCTATTTCTAAAAATTTACTATCTATTAGTCAATTTACTAAAGACAATAATGTATTTGTTGAGTTTCACACCTCTTGTTTTTTTATGAAGGACGCGGCGTCGTGGACAATCCTCCACCAAGGAAAGTGTGAAGGTGGACTTTATTCCTTCAAACCGAAAGCCTCAACCGTAGCTTTATTTTGCAATCGTATTCCAATCGACACCTGGCATTCCCGTCTAGGCCATGCCTCCTATCGAACAGTCCATTCTGTAGTGTCAAATTTTAAATTACCATGTCTAAATAAAAGAGCTTTTGATGTTTGAATTGCATGCCAACAATCAAAAAGCCATCAGTTACCGTTTTCATTATCGTCGTTCGTGTCGGCTCACCCATTAGATTTATTGTACATGGATCTATGGGGTTCATCTCCATACTTCTCAATAAAAGGCTTTCGTTATATTTTTACCATTGTTGATCACTTTTCTCGTTATGTGTGGATGTTTCCTCTTACCCTAAAATCAGACACTCAACGTATTTTTGTTCAATTTCAAAAACAAGTGGAACTTCAATTCGGTACTAAAATAAAATCTATCCAGACTGATTGGGGAGGGGAATTTCGCCCATTAAACACATTTTTTAAATCGATTGGTATCCAACATCATCTCCCATGTCCCCATACCCATCAACAAAATGGTACGGTAGAACGTAAGCATCGACATCTAGTTGAAACTGGGCTTGCCTTACTTGTGGCTGCCTCTGTCCCTATGAACTATTGGGAGGATGCTTTCTCCACAGCTTGTTTTATAATTAACCGTCTCCCTACTCCTGTACTAAATAACAAATCTTCTTTTGAAAAATTATTTTCCAAAACGCCCGACTACATGTTCCTTCGTACTTTTGGCTGTGCATGTTGGCCCTACCTTCGACCATATAACAAACACAAACTGGATTTTTGCTCCACTCTTTGTGTTTTTCTAGGATACAGTCCCGCACATAAAGGTTATAAATGCCTCGATTTCAAAACAAACCGACTCTACATTTCTCGACATGTCATCTTTGACGAATCTAGATTTCCGTTTTCATCAGTTACTACATCCGAAATATCCTCTAGTAATGAACAAAATACTCTGCCACTTGACTTATCCATTAGCACCACACCACATATAAAACAAACTTCCCCAACAACCAACCATACACTTCGTGAAACATCCGAGCAACTGAATAATTTCCAAGAGATTAACTCCAATGGATTAAGCTCGCCAAATTTGATCTCTGAAAACTGTATTCCTCAAGCTACCACATCCCCACTCAACCATCAAGATATTATCTCTGAAACCGAGCCTTTATCATCGTTTCAAACTCATCAACCTCAGTCAAACTCCTCACCCAGTGGACCAACCACCGAGTACCCCATCTCTCCACACTCAGACAATTCCAGCTACCATCCTAGTCCAACCTCTCCTACCTCACCGGACCTTCACACTTCCTTGGACAATGCAGATCCCCCGCCGGTGCCCCATCACAGTATGAGGACAAGACTCAAGGACAATATTATACGTCCGAAAGTTCCTACGGACGGTACCGTTCGTTATCCACTCCATCGGGCACTTACTGTTGTTAGCCTGAAAACACCGGCCAACCCCACATGTTTTACTGAAGCTGTTAAATATGAACCTTGGAGAAAAGCAATGAATTCAGAATTTGATGCCCTGATGGCTAATGGTACCTGGTCATTAGTACCATGTCCTAGAAATAAAACAATTGTTGGATGTAAGTGGGTGTTTCGCATTAAACATAAAGTTGATGGGTCAATTGATCGATACAAGGCAAGGCTCGTTGCTAAAGGGTACCACCAATAGCCGGGTCTTGATTACGACGAAACATTCAGCCCTGTTATTAAACCAACAACAATTCGCTTTATTCTCTTTTTGGCTGCCTCTCGCACGTGGTCCACAAAACAAATAGATATTTCGAATGCTTTCCTACATGGGTTTCTTTCCGAGGATGTTTATATGGAAGAACCCCCGGGTTTTATTCATAAACAACTTCCAGACCATGTTTGCAAACTTCACAAAGCTCTTTACGGTCTAAAACAAGCCCCCGTGCTTGGTATTCGCGCTTGAGTTCCAAATTATGCTCCCTTGGATTTGTTAATTCTAAGGCTGACACCTCACTTTTCTTCCATATTTGGGGTCCTCAAATCACACTGGTACTTGTTTATGTCGACGATATTATTATCACAGGGTCATCGGACTTAGCCATTTCATCTCTTATTCGAGACTTGGGTGTCGACTTTGCTGTAAAAAGCCTTTGTGATTTACACTATTTTTTAGGTATTGAGGTTAATCGTTCACCTGATGGCTTATTCTTAACGCAATCTCGATATATTATTGATCTTCTTAAGCGTGTTGGTATGGAAGATGCAAAACCAATTGGTTCTCCCATGTCATCATCCGTAAAATTTTCTCTAGACTCGAGTGATCTATTTGAGGACCCGACATTATATCGTAGCATTGTTGGAGCACTCAACTATTTAGCATTTACTAGACCCGATATCTCATTCACCGTAAATAAACTATGTCAGTTTATGCATAAACCTCTTCGTGATCATTGGTCAGCGGTGAAACGTGTGCTACGTTATCTAAAGGGTACCATTGGGCATGGGTTACTTCTTCGACGAAATATGTGTCTTAATCTACATGCCTATGCTGACGCTGATTGGGATGGGGACAATATTAACCGTCGCTCGACATCGGGATTTTGTGTGTATCTTGGGTCTAATCTTATATCATGGGGGTCTCGCAAACAGCAAACTGTAGCCCGTTAGAGCACCGAGGCCGAATATCGAGCAATAGCTAACGTCACTTCTGAGTTACAATGGATTCTTTTCTTATTTCGAGAGCTGGGCTTTCCACTTGGAAATGCTCCTGTCATTTGGTGTGATAATGTTGGTGCGACTTATCCCGCTGCAAATCCGGTTTTCCATTCCCGGACTAAACATATGGAAATTGATTTTCACTTTGTTCGAGAACGGGTCGCAAAGAAACAGCTTCGAGTTCAATTTATATCATCTCGGGACCAAATTGCGGATGCTCTAACCAAACCGATGTCTACACCTCGCTTTACATGGTTACGTGACAGGCTTCGGGTGCTTTCACCACCGCTCAACTTGAGGGGACGTGTTAATGATGACATCAAGAACATAAGAAAATGATTTTGAATAATATTCTTGTGGAAATCAATTCCATTATTTCAGCAAGATAACAGCAAAATCAAATGAGTCAAATCATAACCTTGCACAAATTTATTCATTCTATCATCATTGTAAATCATTGTATTTAAATCATTCCATATTACTTATACTCTTTTGATTATAAATACTAGCAAATAAGTCTCACATTAATAAGTGAGCAAAACTTACAATTCAGCAAGAGCTTTTTCTATTCTATTATACACAATCCAGAATGAGCTGTAACGTCTTTAGAAATTTCGTTGGCAAATCATTTAGTCCTTGAGGCCAATTTACCTAGGCATTGTGAATACGAATTTTACTTTAAGACTTCAAAAACTAGAAATGAATATTTCTTTTTACTCATCCCCGGGTATATTTTGTTCAGTTAATTTTCTTTTCATCCTTCTGAAGAGCTTTTCGCATTGCTATTTGAGATGGGAATCAGATCACATGGCGGTGCATCTATTAAGTACTTTTAAAAACCTTGAACTGTTTTTCTTTATGGTTTTTATTGTGTTTTCTTGCTTATTATTTCGGTTATAAAGTTCTCCACACTCATTTGTTCTATAATGTCTGCTTTATTCATTTGCTTGTTGCTTTTGAAGCAGGATGACCAGTCCCATGGGCATTCCAAAAGTTGGGAGATTGTGTAAAGAAGATGGATGTTCAAATAAAGCCGACAGGGCCTCCGGTCTTTGCCTCTCGCATGGGGGTGGGAGACTGTGTCAAGCTCCTGAATGCACGAATAGGATGCTTCATCGACTATTTTGTAAGGAGCACGGAGGAGGGAAGAAATGTATGTATGAAGAGTGCAAGTGTAAGAACTCTGCACAGAGTGGTAGTGTCGAATTTTGCGGAAAACTGTGCTTATTCAGAGGTGGTGGCATTTGCTATAAGAACAAAAGGGCGCGTAGTATGTTTTGCATCACACATGGCGGAGGCAACAGGTGTAAATTCCCTGATTGTACCACAGGGGCTCGCAGTCCTACAGATTTCTGTATGCGCCATGGTGGCGGAAAAAGGTGTCTGCACGAAGGGTGCGGGAAGATCGCGCGGGTGCGCTCAGATTTTTGTAAGGCGCACTGATTATAAAAACACAGATGGCGTTGTTGGAGTAAAATTTGTTCGATCTTGGTTTAAACTTTAGAGCTTGTGAACAATGAAATTTCATTATAAATTGGTTTGGTATTTTTTTTATTTGAAGTGACTGCTCATTCTTGGTTAGAATTTGTTTCTTTCATGCTAGTTTTGGTTGTTCAATTTTAAACGTAATATTTCTAAAACAATTAGTGATAGTATTAATGTCTTCGGAGCCCCCAGTTAAACAATATCCATTCGTTGACATGTTTTTATCTTTCTTAGAGATCAATGAAAATATAAACAAATATAATCTTATTCGTGTTGATTGCCGCAACTATGTGACACTCTACCTTTGGACGATGGGTACGTGTTCTCTTTTTATCTGAATTCTGAACATATAACACCTTTGGACGATGGTCCATGGTATTCTGACGATAATTTGGTGTTGGCGCCTCGAAGAATGAAAGCTTAACTTTCTAGCTATTCACATATGCATGTTACTTTTTCTTTTTAATTAAGCTCTATAGACATCAAACGTATCTTATTTAGTAATCACGATAGGGTGAAACATTTGAAGGTAACATTTGTAGGGGAAACATTTGAAGGTAACATTTGTAGGTGAAACATTTGAAGGTAACATTTGTAGTTTTTTTTAGTTGTTTGTATATCAAATTCACTTAAAACAAGGTCGATCCTGTTTTGAAGCTCATGCTTGAACTTAACCGGCTTAAAAAAGGTTTCTCAACTCCTCTACTTAAAGTATTAAACTAGACTCGCGCCGTGTCTAAATACAATAAATGAAGGAGTAAACAAATATCTTGTTGCATTTTCGTGTGTATCCATAGTGATCATTGATCTCTCCAACCTTCTAACATGAACCCTTTTTACTCCTTCTATGGTTCCTATCTTTGTGCCAACATCATTTACCGTTTACTAAACACATTGATCACAAATGCGCAGACTTGAAAGAAAATAGTGTCTGGTATTATTTTGTAGAACATAAAAGCATGCATCATCTGTAACCCATTGATAATGGTGATTAGAATGCATTGAGAAACATTGACATCGTCTTACTAGTCTAATATCATCCCAAATCGGAATTTTGACAGTTACAATCAACAAGTTCATGTTATTTGATTTGTAGACCAAAATAAACTAACATTTTTTTAAAAAGTTGTATATCAGCCTACAGGTTTATTATCTCTTTACCCAAGCTTCCGTATTTTTTTTACAAAAAAATGCGACTAAGGGCTTGAAGGTTAATGTAATAGGTGGTTCGGAGAAATACAGGTTGGTGTTTAAATATAAAATAGAAAAATGTGGATAAATTGTTTTACAAAGCGAAACCCAACTCCCAAAATTTATATCCTTGTGTTACTGGAATTTCTTAATGATCGGGTCATAGGAATCTTCGATTTCTTACCAAGTTTGTTGGTCCAACTGGTTGAGACCCTGGTAACTACACTCACCATCGGGGCGGTTCAATCACATTCGCTCTCAAAGTGGGTTACGGCCTTTAAAAAGAGGGTTATTAATGATTTGAAAAAAACATCTCATTCTCAAGCATAAGTAGCTTGGTGATTAAATAGAAGTATTCTTTTTTTTAATCAATACCAGCAAACCTTGATTGAAACAAAGAGTAACATCTCGTGAGCTAAGCCCTCACGATGACTATTCCGACCAAGTCTATCAACATTAAAAGCTAAAAAAACGCATACAAAGCTTAGGCTAGAAACCTGCTTTTACAATAGGAAATTGAGCTTTTAAAAGAGAAACAAGCCAATTTTCAGCACAGTTTTCAGAAACCTTATCTTTTAAAAAAACTAAAACTTTCATATCCTCAGAAACCATCACTAAAATTTCGAAAGAAAACAGGCAAGAGATGTATCAAACACTTCAAAGCTTGTTTCTTGATTAAGTAGAGCTTTCATTCTTCTTATCATCTATTCTTCCGCCAACTGAAAGATAAGAAGAAACATAAAATCTAAAAGCCACAAAGGCTATTTGACCAAACAGATTTGCAACTGTTAAGTGTTAAAAATTTCAAATCTCCAGCCATTTTCACAAAGAAATGCTATCCTAGAAAAAAAATTAAAATCAAGGCTAAGGAGGGAAAGTAACTAAAATGCAGCTTTGCAGTTGTCAAAAACAAGTAAATCAACTTCTCCAGCTTAAGAGCCATCTTAGAAGCCAAAAATAGGGTCAAGTAACACTAAAAACACCCAACACAAAGTTGTTGCAAACCATTTGAAAAAGGAAACCTTATAAAAGAATTCCCAAGATAGGGTAATCACAAATAAAAATCAAACAGCTTTACAACTGTTCAAGCAAATATTTAAAAGAAGTTCTCCAACCATTTTATATCTTCTGACCAAGCTTTACTAACTAACGAGATAGCTTTGCAACTATTTAGTCCAAAATTTTCATATCTCCAGCCATTCACACAGAAAGCTATCTTAGAAAACCAAAATTAAAAACATCAGAAAAGGTTATAATTATAGCTTCGCAACTATAAGTTTAAAAAGGGGGAAACTTTTTTCCATCCATACACAAAATATACTATCTTAGATAAGGCACTACTAATAAACTAGATACGTAATTACTATAGCTTTGCAACTAATTTGATAAAGAAAAAACATCTCCAGCCATATACAAAACATACATCTTTGTATCTGACAATAAACAGCTTTACTTCTCCAGACATTCATAAAAAATGCTATCATAGAACCAAAGTAAATGACAGAGGGAATTACAAACATCAGTTTTGCAACTAATATTAAAATTATTTTCTTCTCCAGCCATATACAAAATATGCTATCCTAGAAGTGAAAAAATAATAAAAACAAATGGGGTGATCACCAAATATTAATTTTATTGAAAACTTCCCCCTCTCCAACAATACATACTTTTTTGGTCCAAAACATAAACTGCATATGTTTGATTTTTGAGCTCACTTGATGAGAAAAAACAACCACTAGAACTAGTAGCATCTTTTTTTGCTAAAACATCTGCAACCTAATTTTTCTCCCTGTAAATATGACTTAAACCATCACTTAAAAAATTCATTAGTTTACATATATCATGCCATAAATTACCAAATTTAGAGTCAGGGTTAGTTTTTTTTTCCACCAATTGGCTAATAGTTTAGAGTCAGTTTCTATCTTCACATTTCACAAACCTAGACTATAACAAATATGCAAACCTTTTTTAATGGCCATCAACTCTGTATAGGTGTTGGTTTGAATACCAAGGTAGAAAGACAAGGCAAAAATCAAAATACATTTATCATCTCTTACAACACTTCCACATCCACTATGACCAGGGTTTCCATATGCATAGCCATCACAATTGAGCTTTAATCTACCAGAAGGTGGGTATTTCCAAGAAACCAGAAAAGGCCTCTTCATTCTAAAAGAAACAGGTTTAATAACCAAAGATTGCAGAGTTATAGCTTGAAAATTTTTAATAGGTGCTTTAGGTTTCATAGAATTATTAAGCTCTCTCAACCAACTATTAACTTTAAGAATAATATCAGAGATATTCATACAAACATTCTCAAATCTAAAATAATTTTTACTCAGCCAAATCTCCCAAAAAATAAGTAAAGGGACTAACTTAGCAAGTTGACTCACTTGAGTGTTATCACATTCATTACACTAATTAAAAACATAAGATCTCCGATTACCATTAAAAGTAGAAAATCCAAAAATATCACTAAAATGGTTCCACATACCTTTAGAGATATCACTATTATTGTAAAGATGGTAGATTGAGTCCAACTCATGAATGTTGCAACATGAACATTTAGTAACCATATAGATACAAAACTTCTTTAAATTTTCATCAAGTTTGATGGCAGAAACCAAGGTTTTCCAAAAATGAACACTAATTTTATGTGGTAAAAAAGGGTTTCAGATGTATTTAGCTAAGGAAAGTAAAGGTTTTTTCTCCCTAAAAAACTCAAAAGCACTTCTAGAGGTGTAAACACCATTGACTATATGGGACCAGTAACTAGAATTCTCACCCTCTCTCAAATAAAAACTGGAGTAACTAAGATTTTAATGATAAGTTCATTCCTCCCCCATAGCATAAAGAAGATTAGTGTCCCACCCATTAGAATTGCACACTTGATTAAGTCAGACATGTGGGAAAATAACAGTAAAAGAATTACATAAAGGTCCATCCCTAAGCCAATTTTCATACCATAAATTAATAGAGCCCTCTTTAATGTTTCACCAACTGTTCTCCACTAGAGTTTTAAAATAAGAACTGAAATTCTTTCACAAGTAAGAATGAGATTCAAGAGTGACAGGGTTACCCCAATTATAATTGTTAGCAAAATACTTCTGAAACATGAAAATGGTCCAAGGAGATTCTTTATCTAAAAGTCTCCAACTCATTTTACTATGCAAAGTTACCATAGTGTCATGTAAACTTCTAATTTCTATACTTCACCCCCCATCCTCTACATGACAAGTCATCTTAGACCATTTAACCCAATAATGTTTATTAGCACCCTCAAATTCTCCCCAGAAAAAGTTAGCAAAAACTTTCTCAATATTGTCAAGAACTAATTTAGGGGGTAGTAGTACAGAGAGTAAGTGCATAGGTATAGAGGATAATAGATGCTTAATAAGAGTAATTTTGGCTCCTGCATTAAGTAATCTACCCTTTCACACAGCTATTTTCTTGCAAATTTTATTCTCTAAAGATTCATACATGGTAGAAGTCTGCCTAGAGTAATGCAGAGGTATACCCAAATACTTAGTAGGGAAGATTGCCTAGAGTAATGGAGAGGTATACCCAAATACTTAGTAGGGAAGATACATTCAATAAAGCCAGTGGTTCTAGAAATAATAGATTTCCTATTATGTAACATGTTACGAGTAAGAAAAACACTTTTACTCTTGTTTAAAAGTTGACCATAAGCTTCTTCATAAGATTTAATAAAATTCATAAAAATTTCTTAGTTTTTCTTAGTACCTGTTAGGACCAGATTTCTGGTCTAAATATTGTTAATTGTCTATTGGTTTTTACTAAATAAATCCTAACTGTTATTAATAACTAAGACAGGATTGACAGGTTCCAAGTACCAGTTGCAACCTCAGTTACAACCTACTAAGTTAGTTGTATTAGGTTTCAAGTACTGGTTGCAACCTTAGTTACAACCTGTGGTGACAGGTTTCAAGTACCAGTTGCAACCTCAGTTGCAACCACAGTTCAACCTGCTGTTAAAACAGAATTCTGTCTTGTTTCATTATTCTACATTACTAATTGTTTAATGCTAATCATTTGTTTTAAAGTATGTAGGATATATTCTCATAAGGTCTTAAACGTGTATATGTGTTTATTGAGAATACTAATGTGTTAAGGAAAGATGTTTATAAAAGATATAAAGAGATTAGTTTATAAGGTTATGTTTCCTTTTAATTTATATATCTCTATTCTTATGCTTGTCCTTATCACTTGATTCAATCTTTTGATTCTTATAATATTCAGTAAAGATATGTATAAAGATTGATTGATATGTGGAGTTAAATGTTTCATATGTTTATGAAAAGATATTATCTTTAAGAGATCATATCTTTATATGTTTCCTTTCAAAGGAAAAGATTAACTCCTACTTTCAAGTGTGTTACTAAACAGGTGTTAATCAAAGATGATTAGAGTCAATCCATGCTGAAGAATCTCGTGATACTTGGAGAGATTGAAGCTAATCAACCAAGTCAAAAGCAATCAAAAGATATTGAAGATAGAAGATTGTTTTTACTTGTTTATATACTTAGTAACTTAAGCTTGTAAAGTTGTGTGTTCTAAATTATAAAGAACTTATTTTCTAGAGAGAATACACGTGAGCTTTAAAAAGAAAAACAATGGTGGGATGCCATTGATTTATAAGTGATAGTTATAGAGTAGGAGCAATATAGTGATAGGCAGAAAAACATAGAGGGAGTCTAAGTTTTTCATTAAGACTTGAGTCATATATTGTAAGCTTTTTATAATATCATAATCTGGGTAAGTGCCCCGGAGACGTAGCCTAGTTAGGTGAACTCCGTTGTTAAATGTGCGTGTGAATTATTTCCAAGTACATTTAATTTTAAAACAGTTTCTGTCCATTAATACACTTGGTTCCAACTGCAGTTCCAACCTCACTTGAAACCTTATACACTTGATTCAAACTGCAGTTCCAACCCCACTTGGAACCTTATTGCAAAACTGCATCTAGAACAACGGATAGGAATTTCATTTGGTATCAGAGCTTCACACTAGATCTTACTTAGTGTGGATCCTGTGTTCTAGTAACAATGGACTTAATGAGGGAAGGAAACGCCTTCAACAAACCTCCATTGCTTGAAGGAGGAGTAAACTATGGAGTATGGAAAATTAGAATGAGGTCCTTCATCAAACAGCAGAATGAACATGCATGGAAGACTGTTATGTATGGATGGGAGGCTCCAACTACCATGGATAATGAAGGAGAACTGATTCTCTTACCTGAAGACAGATGGTCTGCTGAAGAAGACAGAAAATCAAGTGCCAACTCAACAGCCATAAACTTGATTTTTGCTGGTGTAACTCTCAGCGTATTCAGGTATATCTCTCATTGTGAAACAGCTAAAGAAGCATGGGATATTTTGCAAGTTACTTTTGAAGGAACAACTAAAGTAAAAGCTTTCAAACTTCAACAGTTAACTACCCAATTTGAGAACTTAAGAATGGAGGAAGATGAAAACATTGAACAATTTAATGGTAGAATCTGCCACATTGCTCATCAAGCTGGAACATTAGGTGAAAAATACAGTGATGCTAAGCTTGTTAAGAAAACTCTTAGGTCACTCCCAGAAAGGTTTGAAATTAAGGTCACAGCTATTGAAGAATCAACTGACTTAGATAATCTTAAACTTGAAGAACTCATAGGAAATCTTAGTACACATGAACTGAAATTCTTCAAACATAAAAGACCAGAAAAGGGAATAGCATTTCAAGCTAAGAAATCTGAATCTAATACCTGTGATAAAATGAGTGATGAAGAACAACTAGCTTTCTTTGCAAAAAAGGTGTACAAGAAGTTTTATAAGAAAAAGGAGGATGATACTGGTTCATCTAAAAACTTTCAGAAAAAGGATAACCAGTTTAAGACAGAGTCTAGATTCAATAATAACTCTACAGGAAAGTGGAATTCCAAAGAAAAGGATAACAAAGAATACAAATCTAAAGAGATTCAGTGTAGAGAATGTAGAGGTTTTGGTCATATTCAGGCTGAGTGTGCAAACACTTTAAAAAGAAACAAAAATGCTTATATAACCACTCATAGTGATAGTGATTCTGAGAGTAACAGTGATGAAGAGGATGGTTCAAATTTTGTTAATTTCATGGGAATAATCACTGAAAAAGAACCTACTTATGAAAGTGACTGTGAGCATGTTTCAACCCCAGTTACAACTGCCTGTGAAACATATAGCAGTGATGAGGAAGAGCCCTCTGATGAAAACATTACTAAGCAATACCTTGTTCTGTATGAAAAGTATAAAAGTCTGAGTAAACAATGTTTGATCATAAGCAAGCTGAATGTTGATCTAAAGGATGAGGTCAAAAATCTTACTGAGAAGCTTAAATTACAACTGGCTGAACTTACTGAAACTAAAAAGATAATAAAATTGCTGAATGTCTCTGCTTCAGATAAATTAGATGACATGCTGTCATATTCTAGAGGATCCAAAGATATCAGTGGTCTAGGGTACTATGGTGGTAAGAGTACAGGAAAAACTACTTTTATTGAAGCTGTTGCTAAAGCTAAAACTCATGATTTTGATCACAAGGTTAGAAGCTCAGTTGCAACCAGAGTTGCAACCAGGAATAAAACGCAGGTTTATGTAAAGAAGGTTGGAAGCTCAGTTACAACCAAAGTTGCAACCATGAACAAACTGAATAACTGTAGGTTGAAATTGTGCAATTTTTGTAAAAAACCTGGTCATTCTGAAGTCCAGTGTTATTTAAAAAGGAACAGAAAGTACATTTCCCAGAAAACCTGGTTGGCTTCTGTCAATAAAAATTTGAAATGGGTTTGGAAAGTTAAAGAAAAAGCAATCTTAGTTGCTAACAACAAAGCTGTTATCAACTCTTTGAATGCTGTTACTTCTAATGATTGGTATTTTGACAGTGGATGCTCTAAGCATATGACAGGTACTGCAAGCCTCCTAAAAAATGTCACCATTCTTACAGGTAACACTGTTGTGTTTGGAGGAGGAGATACAGGTAAAATTATTGGTAAAGGTACCTTAAACAAACCTGGAATGCCTGATATTGAGGATGTTTTTCTTGTAGATGGTCTAAAAGCTAATCTAATTAGTATCAGTCAACCCTGTGATAATGAAATGACTGTTAAATTTGACAAAGAAAGGTGTCTAATTACTAATCTTAACAATGATTTAATCATGACTGGAGTTAGATCAACCAACAGTTGCTATGTGTTTGAAAAAGCTGAAAAAGAATTGCCTCAAAGTAGGTGTAATCAAGCTATTACTAATAATGCAGATATTTGGCATAAAAGGCTTGGGCATGTGAATTACAAAACTTTAGATAAGCTTGTTAAAAAAGAGTTGATAAGAGGAATTCCTAAACTCAGTGCTAAAACTCAAAGTGTCTGTGGTGATTGTGCTAAAGGAAAACAAACCAAAAGTATACACAAAAGTACTAGTCTAATCTACACTAAAAGAGTCTTAGAACTTCTTCACATTGACTTGATGGGTCCTATGCAAACTGCCAGTATAGGTGGTAAGAAGTACATTCTAGTAGTTGTAGATGATTTCTCTAGATACTCTTGGGTAGTGTTCTTAAAGGATAAGTCTGAAACTTTTGAACTATTCAAAACTCTGTGCTTAAAACTGCAAGTTGAAAAAGGTTCCACTAGTGGTAATATTGCTAGGATTAGAAGTGATCATGGAACTGAATTTGAAAATATCAGGTTTAAAGAATTCTGCAACTCCTTAGGAATATGTCATGAGTTCTCTGCTCCTAAGACTCCACAGCAAAATGGCATAGTTGAAAGGAAAAATAGAACCATTCAGGAAATGGCTAGAGTAATGCTTAACTCTAAGAAACTTGCCAATAGATTTTGGGCTGAAGCTGTTAATACTGCCTGTCATATAGTTAATAGAGTTTATATTACTAAAGGTACTTCCATGACAGCTTATGAAATATGGAAAGGTAGAAAACCCAATGTAAAGTATTTTCAAGTGTTTGGATGTGTTTGCTATATTCTCAGAGATAGAGAGCATCTTGGTAAATTTGACTCTAAAAGTGATAAAGGGATTTTTCTTGGTTATGCTCAGAACAGTAGAGCATTTAGAGTCTTCAATCAAAGAACAAACTGTGTTATGGAATCTTATAATGTGTTATTTGATGACCTAAAAACTGTTGATGAGATTACAGGTGATAATGAACAGGCTGAGACTACAGAAAAAGAGAAAGAAGAAACACAACAAACTGGAAGTCCCAGAGTGGTTGGAAGTCCAGTTGCAACGGAGGTTACAACTGAGGTTGGAACTGAGGTTGGAACCACAGTTGAAACCCAAAATGCTGCTGAATCTGAAGAAGAAGAAGAAGAAAGTTCTCATGCTCAGTCAACTAGCAGGCCTCGCTATGTAAGGACTCAGAAAAATCATTCTCTTGACAATGTCATAGGAGAAGTTACTTCAGGTATGAAAACCAGAGGTAAAAGAAATAATGTTGTTCACTTTGCTTGTTATATCTCTCAGTTAGAACCTAAGAATATAAAAGAAGCTCTAGAAGATAGTGAATGGATTTTAGCTATGCAGGATGAATTGGCCCAATTTGAGAGAAATGATGTATGGACTTTAGTACCCAGACCTTCTAATAAAAATGTTATAGGAACTAAATGGATTTTTAGAAATAAAAGTGATGAGGATGGAGTGATTATCAGGAATAAAGCTAGGTTGGTAGCTCAGGGTTATACACAAATTGAGGGAATTGACTTTGATGAAACCTTTGCTCCAGTAGCTAGAATTGAATCCATTAGAATGCTGCTGTCTCTTGCATGTCTGTATGATTTTAAACTGTTTTAACTTGACATAAAGAGTGCTTTTCTGAATGGTGTGATTAATGAAGAAGTTTATGTTTGTCAACCTAAGGGATTTGAGGATCCTAACTTTCCTGAACATGTCTATTTGTTGAAAAAGGCCTTGTATGGTCTAAAACAAGCTCCTAGAGCTTGGTATGATAGATTAACCAAGTACTTGATTGAAAAAGGTTTTAACAGAGGGGGAGTTGATAAAACTCTGTTTACTAAGAAAACCACAAAGGACATAATAATTGCTCAAATCTATGTTGATGACATTGTTTTTGGTTCTACTTCTAATAACAGAATAAAAGAATTCATTTCTGACATGAAGAATGAATTTGAAATGAGTGGAGGAGGTGAACTAACTTACTTTCTAGGATTGCAAGTTAAACAGAATGAGAAAGGCATTTTTCTGTGCCAAAGTAAGTATGCAGACAATCTTGTTAAAAAGTTTGGTCTGAGTGAGAGTAAAGAGAAGAGAACCCCTATGAGTACTACCCTTAAACTGTCCAAAAATGATAAAGGTAAAAATGTCTGTCCCAGTCTTTATAGATCCATGATTGGAAGTTTGCTGTATTTAACTGCTAGTAGACCAGATCTTTGCTTAAGTGTAGGAGTTTGTGCCAGATATCAAGCAAATCCTTTAGAACCTCATCTTCTAGCTGTCAAAAGAATTCTAAGGTATGTAAAAGGAACACCTCATCTAGGCCTATGGTATTCTAAAGATACAAACCATTTTCTTAGTGGCTACTGTGATGCAGATTGGGCAGGAAACATAGATGACAGAAAGAGTACTTCTGGTGGTTGTTTTTATTTTGGAAATAATCTTGTTTCTTGGTTCAGTAAAAAGCAAAATTGCATATCTTTATCTACTGCTGAGGCAGAATATGTTACAGCTGGAAGTGGATGCACTCAACTTATTTGGATGAAACAAATGTTAACTGATTACAATGTTAAACAAGAGATATTAACTCTGTTTTGTGATAACAAAAGTGCTATAGATTTAGCCAAAAATCCAGTTCAACATTCCAGAACCAAACATATTGATCTTAGGCATCATTTTATTAGAGAACTAGTTGAAGAAAAGAGCTTAATTTTAGAACATGTTTCAACTGAAAGACAACTAGCAGATATTTTCACAAAGCCCCTTGATACAAACAAGTTTGAATCATTAAGAAGTGACATAGGGGTATGTCATTATCAATCTAATTGAATACTTTTGCTAAATATGTCTGTATTGAGTATCTTTAATAAGTTTTATTTCTAAGGTTAAAGTCTTATTTTGAGCTATGATGTTTTTGTCTTGAAAAAGCCGCTTTTTTGGTGTCTCAAAAACAGATGTGAGGTAACTTGTCCTTAAAAACCTCTCTGGTAATAGAGTTGCTAGCACAAAGTGCAATTTTATATGATGGTTGCAAGTTCAGTTGCAACATCAGTTGAAACCTCACACTCTCTATAGTTGGTTGGAAGTTCAGTTGCAACATCAGTTGAAACCTTGTGTTAAAAATACTGGTTGCAAGCTCAGTTGAAACATCAGTTGAAACCTCAGTCTCTGTTATAGCTGTCAAGACAAAGTCTTGTAAAATTTTGACATCACTTATACTCTTTCCTTGCTGAGGTCATCAAACTAGTTTTTGTGTAGAAATAAAAACGGATTTGCTCATTTTAAGCTCCTAAAATTTAATCTTTATTAGTGTTATTCTTTGATAAACATATTTTCGTGAGTAAATTGCTAGATTTCTTTTGTTCTCCTAAAAGCTAGATATCTGTTTAAGTTTTGTTTTTATCTTGAACCAAGTCAAATTTCCTTAAAGCTTCAATGTTTGATTTTTCAAATTTTGGATGAATCTGTTTTGAAAAAGGAATGTTTATCTGTTTAATTGGCTGAAGTTATCTTATTGCCAACTGTTTCTTGCGTAATCTTAGTATGATTTTCTTTTAAAATCTGTTGATTAAATACTTCCTATGTTTAAGCCTAAATTTGCTGCTTAATTGATTTGCATGTATCTATTTCCAATTTCAAAAAGATATGGTCTTTATTGCTATTTATACAAACATCTTTTTACTATCCAAAATCAATTACTTTTTACAGAATAACTCTCTCTCTCTCATCTCTGTAAAACCCTAGGCTTGCTGTAGAAACCCACTGCAAGGTTCTAAGTAAGGTTCTAACCCCAGTTGCAACCATGTCATCAATCCCTTCTAAAAACCCCAATTCTGATGATGATTGCACCCTCAGAGATTTTATGAATAAATCTCCATCACGTCAAGGTTCCAAATCAAAGGTAAGTGAGTCTTCCTCTCCCAAAATTAAGCGCACTAAGAAGCGTGCTAGAAGGAATTTTGATAATGACCCTGTTACTGCTAAGTTTGAGTATGTTCCAACAAACAATAATGTTGATCCTCGTTTCTGGAGTAGGACAACATATAGGAGGTTTAGAGGAATGGCTAGTAAAGAAATTCTGTGTGAAAGAAGGCTCAATTTAGTTAGCTATCCTCACATACAGGTGTATGTTGAGAAATTACTCTCTGCTGTTGGATTAGCCAAAACTGTTTGTTATGCAGACTCCTATTACCCTGCTGTTGTTAAAGAATTCTATTCCAATTTAAGCAGTGGTGTCTTTGAAGAGGGTAATCCTAAGTATGGAAGAGTGTTTTTGAGAGGTGTAACTTTGGATTTCACACCTAAGTTGATTAATGACTATCTGTGTTGTCCCAGTCCTACTATAGACAACAATGCTGAACCAGATTTAGAAATTCTAGCTTTAATTCTAACTGGAAAGAACAATAGGTTTGATGGTCATTCCATCAAAACATCCTCTCTCACATTAAGTGCTGCTGTGTTGCACAAAATTGCTAGGTTTAACTGGACACCCACCAAACAATCTTCCAAAGTCAACAAAGATATGGCTATTTTTCTATACAGGATTATGTCTTCACTACCCATCAACCTTGGCCTTCATATTTTTAATCTTATAAAGGAATTTAGTGATGATAATTCACCTTCCATTCTGCTTCCTTTCCCTTGCCTCATATCTAGTCTACTTCTGGGCCAAGTCTCTTCTATGCATAGAGATTCTCCCATTAGTATCACTCATGAACCAATCACAGATTGTCCCTCTGCTCTTTATATTTCTGCCAAACTACTGAAGGAAGGACATGTCAATGACATTTCTGGGGACAAAGGGAAAGAAAAGGAAGAAGAACCTTCATCTGCTCCTTCAGCAAAGAAGAAAGGAGTAAAGTGGTACTTACTCCAGAAGCTGGCTTATAATCAAGAAAGGAGAGCTGAATTGGATGCTGATGATTATCAAATCAATAAGCTGCTGGTGGACATTATTGAGAGTGAGGATGATGATGATAGTGATGGTGTCTCAATCAGCAGTGAGGATGACAATGAAGAAGATGAAGAAGTGGTCAGGCAGAATCCTCTAAGAGAAAGACCCCCACAATGTGATATTCCAAGTGACTAATTCCATTGGTTGCTGACAAATAGGGGGAGTGAAGTTTGAAGTTTATGCTTTTGTTTTATGTTTTGTTTCATTTTGATGTTTTCAAGACTTTAATCTGTTTTTCAATTCTGCTGTATTAAGACAAGTTTATGCCTGGCTTTAATCATTCTGCAATTTCTTTCTGCAAATATCTTGATATCTTGTTGAAGTATGAAAGCTTTAAACTTGAAACAGGTCTGAAAACTAATTGTGTGCACATACATTGTGCTTATATATTTTGCCTGCAATTCTAACATACAGGGGGAGCTTACTGATATGGAATTTGCAGGTGGTTGGGATGATTTACAAACTTTATTGATTTGTCAAAACCAATGACAAAGGGGGAGATTGTTAGGACCAGATTTCTGGTCTAAATATTGTTAATTGTCTATTGGTTTTTACTAAATAAATCCTAACTGTTATTAATAACTAAGACAGGATTGACAGGTTCCAAGTACCAGTTGCAACCTCAGTTACAACCTACTAAGTTAGTTGTATTAGGTTTCAAGTACTGGTTGCAACCTTAGTTACAACCTGTGGTGACAGGTTTCAAGTACCAGTTGCAACCTCAGTTGCAACCACAGTTCAACCTGCTGTTAAAACAGAATTCTGTCTTGTTTCATTATTCTACATTACTAATTGTTTAATGCTAATCATTTGTTTTAAAGTATGTAGGATATATTCTCATAAGGTCTTAAACGTGTATATGTGTTTATTGAGAATACTAATGTGTTAAGGAAAGATGTTTATAAAAGATATAAAGAGATTAGTTTATAAGGTTATGTTTCCTTTTAATTTATATATCTCTATTCTTATGCTTGTCCTTATCACTTGATTCAATCTTTTGATTCTTATAATATTCAGTAAAGATATGTATAAAGATTGATTGATATGTGGAGTTAAATGTTTCATATGTTTATGAAAAGATATTATCTTTAAGAGATCATATCTTTATATGTTTCCTTTCAAAGGAAAAGATTAACTCCTACTTTCAAGTGTGTTACTAAACAGGTGTTAATCAAAGATGATTAGAGTCAATCCATGCTGAAGAATCTCGTGATACTTGGAGAGATTGAAGCTAATCAACCAAGTCAAAAGCAATCAAAAGATATTGAAGATAGAAGATTGTTTTTACTTGTTTATATACTTAGTAACTTAAGCTTGTAAAGTTGTGTGTTCTAAATTATAAAGAACTTATTTTCTAGAGAGAATACACGTGAGCTTTAAAAAGAAAAACAATGGTGGGATGCCATTGATTTATAAGTGATAGTTATAGAGTAGGAGCAATATAGTGATAGGCAGAAAAACATAGAGGGAGTCTAAGTTTTTCATTAAGACTTGAGTCATATATTGTAAGCTTTTTATAATATCATAATCTGGGTAAGTGCCCCGGAGACGTAGCCTAGTTAGGTGAACTCCGTTGTTAAATGTGCGTGTGAATTATTTCCAAGTACATTTAATTTTAAAACAGTTTCTGTCCATTAATACACTTGGTTCCAACTGCAGTTCCAACCTCACTTGAAACCTTATACACTTGATTCAAACTGCAGTTCCAACCCCACTTGGAACCTTATTGCAAAACTGCATCTAGAACAACGGATAGGAATTTCAGTACCATTAGCAAAAATGAGCACGTCATCTGCAAAAAGAATGTGAGAGATTGGAGCCACATTAATAGAAGTTTTGTAAGGGGTGAGAGTGCCACTATTTGTAAGACTAGACATACCACAATTTAGAACTTTTTCAGCAATAATAAAAAGAAGAGGAGAAAGGGGGTGCCCTTACTTTAACCCTCTTCAAAAAGAAAAGAAAACAGAGGTAGTCCCATTAATACAGACTGAATAATTAGCATTGGTTACACACTTAAGCACAAAATCAATCCAATTGAGGTTAAAACCAAAGGCACTAAGTGTCTTGCTTAAAAAATTCCAAATGAGAGTATCAAAAGCTTTAGCCATGTGTTACTTAAAAACTGCATTTTCCCCTCTAGCACTAGTATCCCCTAGATATTTAAGCAATTCTTGAGATAAGAGAATAACATCAGTTATAATTCTGCCTTCCACAAAGCCACTCTGATTAGAAGAAATGATTCTAAAGAAAGTTTTATCAAGTATAGTAGTGGTGATTTTAGAGATAATTTTATACAAAAACCTGGCACAGGATAACGGGCTTAAACTGAAAAAAATTAATTGGATTATCAATCTTAGGAATGAGCACTGAAAGAGCAGAGAATACAGCAGTGGGGAGAGATTTACCTTTAAGGATGGTTTGTACGGCTGTAATCAGATTCATTTTTATTATATCACAGCAATCAATAAATAGAAGTATTCTTTTGTTCCGTTCAAAGAATTTATTTGAAGATTGATATATAGAGAATATTTGATAATATTAATCTTCTATCGTATCTGAGCAAGGTTTTTTAGAGCGTATATATCAATCTTCTAATAGAATTGAAGCAAACCACCAAATATATTGCAAAAGACATAATTACTTCTATCACCCTTTTTTCCTTATTTTGAGATCATATATTTGCATGAGTATATACGGATAACTGTGTAAAGGTTCAGACGTTTATGAGATTGTCTGTTTGAACGTGGTGCTTCGAAGCTAATACGTCTCGCGTTAATCAAAAGTACTGTTGGTACTGCACAAATAAAAACAGTCAAAATGATGGTCGAACTAATTGATTGCTGCTGGGTATGGATAGGCATAGGCTAAGAACATGCATGTAGTTTTTATACAAGAAATAGAAGAAACAAGTATAAATCATTGGTATCAAGTGACTATAATATACGGACTGTTAAATTAAGAATATAAGATGAAATGCAGGTACTTGACATCCATGTATTCTTCCTAGAATGAGATAATATCATCATATTAATTATCACTGTATTTTATCGTCTGCTTCTACATATTTATGATTCATCTGCTGCATTCTTTGGCATAAATTGTACTCCTGCTCGTTAAGATAACTATTATGGTATGTTATTCATTTATCATAAAACTTATCGAACAAAATAAATATCAGCTAGAATAGCTCAGTTGGTTAGAGCGTGTTGCTGTTAACCACAAAGTCGGAGGTTCGACCCCTCCTTCTTCTAGCGAATTTTTTTTTTTTTTTTTGTACTATCCAAATCGCTAATTTTTTTAAATTATACTAATGTTGCCGGTTCGAAGAATTAGTTATATTACATATGGAAGCGAAATGCCACCATGAAACGTGAATAAATGAAAAAAATCTAAAATATTGCACGTGAAATGATGACAAATGAGAAACGAAAACCCTCCTTCGAACGCACTCATTTTTTCTATTTATTTTTAGGTATTATCAATCTTTACATATTTGAAAAAATATGAACGTTATCGGTTCGAAGCATAGTTACCACGAATGGAAGTCAAACACTAGTGTGAAACGTGAAAAAATATAAAATATACTATGAGAATTGTCGATTTGAAGCATTAAGTTACCATAAATGGAAGCGAAAAGCGAAAAGCGAAATGCGATCATGAAACGTGAATAAATGAAAAAAAAATTCTAAAATATTGAACATAAAATTGCCAACTAGCGTCTGTAGTCCAACGGTTAGGATAATTGCCTTCCAAGCAATAGATCCGGGTTCGACTCCCGGCAGACGCATTATTAATTTTTTCAGTTTTTGTTTTTATATTCTTTTTGGAACTGGTCCCTTCAGGAACATTTTGAACGGGACAGATTAATGAGCTCAACTCTAACCCAATACGTAAATCATTATTAATTTTTTCAGTTTTTGTTTTTATATGCTTTTTGGAACCGGTCCCCTCATGAACATTTTGAATAGTGGTGGGCATGGGGCGGGACGGATTAATGAACTCACTCTAACCTAACACGTAAAATAAATCGCGGGGTGAATTGGTTAAATTTAAATCACAACTCAACTCGTTACAATTAAAACATCAACCCGACCCAACCCTGTAACATCCCGTATTTTTATAAGTGTTTTTAATTAGGAATTTATTTATCCAAAAGTGTTTTATTCAAATTTTACCAAAAACCGGTCACTCGACTAATTTTTAGCCAAAAACCGAAACTCTTCCGAAAAGCTTTATTTTTAAAACTTGTTACTAATTTTATAAATAAAAAGGACCCAATTGTTTTGTTTCTAAATATTTGTTATTTTTTAGTAGTAAAACAATATTTTTGGATTTAAAGTTAACTTTTAGAATTTTGGGGACCAAATAGTTCATTACTACAAACTATATCAAAACAGTTTTTCTAAACACTTTTCAGCCACTTTCAAAACCTAAAAACAGTAAAAACAAGTAAGAAGAGAGATACCGAGAGAAAAAGAAAGAAGAAGAAGAAGAGGAAGCCACCATTAGCGGGTTCTTACCGGAAGCATCTCCTCTACGCTCTAAGGTAACGGGGGTTATCCATTGCGACTAGACGATGGTGTATGTTAGGATTTGATTTTGCGTTTATTAGAAATTGGTGGTTTATGCCTTTTATCTTAATTAGGTTTATAAATTATTAATTGGGTTTAGTTGTTATATGTTTAATTCACTTATTTGAATTGGAGAAATTGAGGATTTAGTCGTGTTAATTTCGGATTAATGAGAATATGGATGAGTTTGCATGTCTTTATGTATTGATATTGTGTTATTATAATTGTTGATAAATTGGGTAATTTATTGTGAAATAAAGATGAATTGTAGTTTATGCTTACAAGGTGTTTGTTAAAATGCTTGAATGAGTTTTTATGTTGATTAGACTTGTTTGGCTAGTTGTGAATCTAGCACCTATGCTTTTGGGTTATGTTGTATTACGTTAAGTGACGTATGAGTTTGTGTTATTTGAATAGTATAATATTATTGGCCGAGGCCTTAATATTTATACGTATGAGATTGTGTTAATTGAATGATTTTATATTATTGGCCGAGGCCTTGTGATTTAGCTGTAGTGGCAATGGTCTCTGTCTCTCCCTAATTCCGGGGACAGAAGACGGCCGAGGGGATAGGGAATGACTCGTCTTACGGACTGGGGCGAGTGGCGTGAGAGGTCCCAGTGTGCACTATATTTACTTTTATGTTAGCAATGGTCTATGTCTCTCCCTAATTCCGGGGACATAAGACGGCCGAAAGGATAGGGAATGACTCGTCTTACGAACTGGGACGAGTGGCGTGAGAGGTCCAAGTGCGAACTATAAATCTACTTTTATGTTGCAATGGTCTATGTCTCTCTCTAATTCCGGGGACATAAGACGGCCGAAGGGATAGGGAATGACCTACCTTACGGACTGGGGTAGGTGGCGTGAGAGGTCCATGTATGCTATAGATGTGTGTTGATGTTATTTAATTTATTTAATTTATCCCGTTATAGAATGTCATTATATTTCTTTTTATACGTCGATTATCGTAGTTGTAGAATTTGTGAGCTCTTGCATTTCTGGGATGGAGTGACGGTATTTTGTGGTGCCGTCCCGTCTAGTTATGTGCGTGGGACTTACCATTACAATTTTGTATTTCAGGTACCACATAGGTCGGCATGTTTGGATAAGAGCTGTTGCTTTGCAACATCATGGGTTGGGGCTTACGCTTTCTTTTCATTTATCTTATATTTTGAGGTTGTAGCCTACGGGCAATTTACATTCGTTTATTTTATCTCGTCTTGTAGCCGCGTTTGGCAAACACTTTTATTAAATTGTTTAATTGTTCCTTTAGCTCGCTAGCGTTTTCTTTTAAAAATTTCAATTTCGTATCAACAGGTTCTCTTTTCTTTTGTTTAAAAAGGGTCATGCCTCGATATCTGTGTTTTTCGGATTTTGGGGCGTGACAAACCCAACCCACAAAAAAAAAATATGGGTTGGGGCGGGCTGTTTCATAAAAAAAATTTTGTTCCTTTATTTTTCATAGTTAGCACAATTAACCTAAATTTTAAAATAAATTGTATGTTTCAAAAATAAATAAAAATTAAAACCCATCATAATACATTTATAACATTCACGAACAAGTAACAAAACTAAAATACAATAAGACCGGGAGGTTGGTATCTTTAAATACACACAATGTATATACAAATATATTTATATTTTTATATATATTGCGGGTTAAAACAGGTTGAGATGGATTAACCCGCGGTTTGGTAATCTCAACACTAACCCAACCCGTAAAATATATAACGGGTTGGGACGGGACGGATTGACTTTTTTTGGATACTCAACCCGCTTCAATCTGTACGGGTTGGATTTACAGATTTTTTATCCATTCATAATTTTAAATATTATTCGCTTGCATCAATACGGAGTGTATTGTAATTTTATTATCAACATAGACTATAATTTAGGTGCAAATAATTTATTCTGATTAAATAACTCTTCCGTTATCGTTTCTATCATTGTTAGTGTTATGTATGGAGTTTCAGTTGTCCTTATTGTAGTAATTTTCCAAAATTAACCCCATAGACCAGCTCGTAGTTGAGATTGTGAACTACCACTATCAATCTAAACCTTTATGGTTTCAAAATTCATTTTGATAAATAAAATAAAATTATGGGCCTGATATTTCAAACTCAGTTTAGACACCTGAAATTTTGAAGACCTCACTTTCTATATAACAACATACAAAACAGTAAATATATTTCTAGACTAGTAAAAAATTAATTAAGGGCATAGAAGCCTATAACAACTATACATTACGACAACACTATATCCAATAAACAAACCGATATACAAAAGAGCAGTTAAACGCCTCTTCCACCTCCTAATCACCCCCACTCTCGGCCTTACGATTTCTCTTTCGTGTCTCCCCACCACGACCTGATCCAACGGTGTCCCAGGAAGGACCTGATCGATCTCCATTTTAGTTAACCGGTAAAATTTCATGATGCCAAGGTCCGCCCTGTTTTGGTCGATCTCGTCCCAATAAATAATTATTTTCGACGAGTTTTTCACGACGAATATTAAGTTGAGCACCGCCGAAATGAAAGAGAGGGAGAGAGGAACCCACCAGTGTCGGCATTTGAGTGACAAGGTGGAAGATGATGATGTCATGATGAGGAGGATCAAGGCTTGGAAAATGAAGTACAAGTTCATGATTTGTGTTGATTTTGTTTCTAGAGTTCTGATCCTCTTCTCTTGTTTCTTAGTCGCCTCGTCGAGTGTTTCGATACCTCGTTGGATGAATAATCCTCCGTGGAAAGATTCATGATCTCCTTCCCCCCGGCTTGTTTTATTTAAAAAAAAAAAAAAAACTTTTTGCGGAATCAAGAAAGAAAACTCTAATCTTCTAGACTGAAATGCAAAAACGTGAGCCTGGAAAATGAAATTTGAACAATCAAAGACTAGGCAACACAAAACTAGAAAGAATAATGACCAACTAAGCTATATATATATACATATATTACAAGCACTTTCTTTTTTCATGTACTTTGCCTATATATCCGTTCTAACTTCTACATGTAGTATATATGTATAGGACCATATGAAATTAGAACGTCATAAGAGTAAATTGGGAGGAAAAGAAATAAAAAAAGAGAATATTGTGATCTTGAATGAGAAAAAAATAATCTCTTTGACTTTGAAATTGGATGTTGGTGGTGGTGGATTATTTCTTTAAATTAAATTGAAGTACATGAGTAAAATAATCAAATGGAGTATAGATAAACTGATCCAATCCGTCAAATTTACGATCAAACCGCAATGAAGTTGTTTAATTGATAGTAATTTTCAAAAAAAATTGACAACTATAAGAGAGATGCATATTGAATAATGTATGTCAAAAGTTAACTATAGAACGTTATTTCAAATCTACGATTATTTAAATTTCTAGTGGTGATAATAAGTTAACAGGGACAACTATATACATGAAATATGTGCTGTTGACCTGTTAGCAACTTTCAATATTGCGTAATTCCCCAGAAAATTAAGAGGTAGAAGAAGTACGATTTTGTGAACTGCTAACTTGAAAGAATTAAGCAAGCGGAAAAATACCAGATATCTCATGATAAATTGTGTAGGTTTATTATCTAAATTATTCATTTCTTTATCATATAGTTACAAAACTCACAGTTTTAGAGGGAGAAAATCCCCGTAAATATGTCTGATATTCTATTGTATTCATCATAAACGTCGAGCTTCTATGTAGAGGGTGGTCTCTCTGTCTCTCCGTCTCTACGTGAAACGAATTTCGTATGCTATAGAGAATGAAGCTTGGACTCGTTTATATAGAGTTACAAAAGATACCTAATAGGATTGAAATTGGATAGAACTTATTTTATCATATTCGAACTTGAATTGTCAACCGAATCCTTATTCATATAAGAGTTAGAGTCCATCCAACTAAAAACCTCTAATTGAAATCTTTATTTCAATTCCGAATTTAATTAAATTCGTTTTTTCATGTCAAATATACTTGATATCTGCTCACGTGAAAATTATTTTATACTAATTTATTAAATTAAATCACTGACGATTTGTATTTAAATAAGATGTTAAATTTCTTAATATATTTACCACCTAACTTATTTGATGTATCGGACAATTATCTCCACATGTTCAGACAATTAACCCATCAAATTCGAATTATAAAGAGAAAAACACACTTTTTCAACTTTGGTGATCCATAAACATTTTAACCGCTAAATCAATTTATAAATTCCAAAACCGGGTTTTCGAAACCTAAAAGCTAGTTATATAATTTATTACTATTTTTGTAAACAAATTTCCAAGTTTTCAAAAATCCCAAAGAATGCCAAAATTTCAAAGTTATATAATCTATTACTACTATTTTAGTTTGTAAAACCCAGTTTTAGAATTTGTAAAACTGATTTTTTTATTTTATAATTTGTTCTTTGAAAATTTTATTTTTTGCAAAAGAAAAATTGAAAAAATAGCTTCAAATTTTTGAAAAAATCTGAGTATAACTACTACTGAGATAATGAACCGGATTCAGAAATTTGGACATGGAAAAAGATAGCACCAAACAATAAAATGGACATGATAGTTTTTGTCAAACCAAACAGTATTACCGTATATTACAAAATTATGTACAATTTTAATCAGATTATAATTTGTATCAAAATTATCAAAATGATATTTTTTTTAAATCTAATCATAAAATTTAACATTTGAATTATATGATTAAATTTTAAAAAAAATTATTCCGATAATTTTATTACAAATTCTTAACCGATCAAAATTACATCTATATTTTTAACGTACAACTTAATAATATTAAATTAGTCCGGCAAGGTCGGTCCCAATAGAAATGGATTACTATTCATTGTTGTCGGTGCAATTAGTACATCTTTAATTGCTACCAGACATTCATTAAGACGCATCGACTCAAATTAGAATACGCACTCTATGCTCTTCCGTGTTCCTAAAAATTTGTTATAAAAAATCGGACAAAAATTATCAAATTACTATAACACATGCATCAATACATTCCAATAATTATTTTTAAAAGAAAACTCACACGCAATTTATTTTGGAATAAATGTATAAATTAGTGTAAATTAAATATTAAATCTTAGAAAAATTGTCTAAAATATTATTATGTCCAAATGCTTAAAAATTTGAATACAATATATCATAAAATCTTATAAAATTGCGGAAAAAGTTGTGAAATTTTAAATTTTGAATGAAAATAAGTAAGGAGATACGGAATGTGATAAAGAATAGAGGTATAAAATTTGGACTAAATGCATCATATCTATGTCATACGACAGCTATATAATCATAACACCAAAGTGAAAAAGTAACTCTATATTTTATCGTTTCTTGTTTCTCTCTGTTTACAATGTACTTATTCTATAGGATGGGCTCTGTAAGTTAAGCTTGGTTTGGACAATGGCTCGATCTTTTGAAAAATCTACCATATCCTGAGATAAGAGAGGAGAGGAGATTGGTATCTTCGACTCATCCACATAGACCAACCTGAATGGGAGATATATCATGACCTTACAAAGACATGCCTTAATTCTATACTTGGACAATGTAAGGTTAAAACAATTCATCAAATATATTATCCTCAAAAAGTTTAGTTTTGTAATTTTTCTCCTCGACTCGCTCCACCAAGCCTCTCAAAACGTTAACAATTCGGTAAGAGTGTTGTTATTGTCATCTTCCAAATCAATCTTCAAATTCAACCCGTTTGCGTGAATTTTCCTAATTACACACTGCATAGGCTAGATTCACAACTTGCACACAACTCACACACTCCATAGGCTAATAAAATACATATTTATCCCTCCAAATATACATAAAATTCTATAATTTGATAAATCAAAATATAAATATTCAACATAATAAAAAGTCAATCTACTAAAAAGTCAAATAAAAGTATTTTATAATCCTGAAGACGTGGACAAAAACCTCCCATGAAATGGACGGGGCCATGTTTTATTTGTTCAAATGGACTAGGAATTTTTCACTTTTTCGAGAATCCTCTTTGGCCTCTGTTTAGATTAAAATGCCCTTATTACCACTAAACTTGTGTGTTCATTCATATCAAAAGCCATAACTGAGGCTGTTGGTAAATTTTTGGGTGTGGATAATGCTACTTTGGCTCATGCGAGGCCACCTTTTGCAAGAGTCTGTGTGGAGGTAGACTTAACTAAGACAAGGGTGACACATATGGATAGGCCAGTCATTAGATGATGGTTTTTGGCAAGAAATTGTTTATGAAAGATACACCAAATATTGCACTCATTGTTATTTGCAAGGACATGATAGATATGAGTGTACTAGAATTCCATTTGATACTCGAGAAGGACATGAACAAAGTTGAGTGGAGAGGGATTCAAGAAGAATTGAGAATAAAGGAGTTTATGCTGGCACTAAAGCCTTTGAAGCACAATGCAGCAGTATATCAAAGTTTGACAAAGTTGGATTGAATATTAATGGGGTTAGTTGTTCGAGTATGAGTAATGTTGTTGGACAACAAAATACAAAGAAAGGGCTTCCAAATAAGAAACTGGTTGCAAACAGAATAGTTGTGGAAATTTCTAAGGTAGGGGAAAAGAGAAAAATAATAATAATATTTTTTTTCAAAAAGGTTCAAGGTAAATGGCAGCCAGTTGGTACCGACAAAGAAAGATGGAGATGTTAATAATTCACATGAGCTTGATAAGGTTAGTATAACTGAGCACAACTTAACTGCTAATAATTTAGTTGTAGTCACAACTACGAAAAGCATTGAGGGCAACAAGGGAGTTCATTCGAGTGACACTAACGAGTTAACTCTTGTATAAAACTCCTTTTCTGGTCTTGAAAATTTAAATGAGTATGGGGACGTAGTTGGGCCTTCTAATGCTATACTCGAACAAGAAATGAGTAAAGATCATACTTCCTATAAAGGAAACAATTGCAGAGGTGGATAATGAAGTATTGACTGAACAATTTCCTATGTCAAAGTTATCCCCCAATGCCATGGTTTTTGAACCTGGAAAATTCAAGGTTGTAGGTATTGCATATTCAATAGTTGCTTGTAGAAAAACTCCAACAAATTTAGACAAATAGAACTCCCCTCCCTTGGAAGGGGTTTCAAACGAGACTTCAAACAAAAATTTAATTGCTCCGAAAGAGTCAAATCAGATAAAAAGAAGAAGAATAAAAGTAAAAAGAAAATGGCTAACGAAAAATCTCTGCCGAATGATCTCGTATCTCATACTTTTAATGGGTTTGTACCTTTCAATCACACTTTGAATGACCTTGTGGGGGGAGTTTTGTACAAGTTACTTTATCATTAATAAAAGTGTGTGCTTTTTTGATTAAAAAAAAAAAGGCGTATGTAATTAGGTATATATTTATCATGTAATTCCATTTCCACTATTTCATGTAAAATGATCATATTTTTTTACACTTTCAACCTCTTATATATACATTATCTATTTTACAGATGAATTATATTGCGTTTTATACAAAAGATTATTTTAAATATATATGTATGGTCTAAATATATATTTTCTGTTTCATCTGAAGAAGACAAAATTGGGGGTTTGCCTATCAATATTAATTCAGCTAATGGTTATTTGTCTTGTGTGAATAATTTGGGTGTTACAGAAGCTATCTATAGTGGTTCTAAATATACTTGGTGGAATAAGCGTAATGGGTTGGATGCTATATTTGAATAGATAAGATCTTATTTAATCAAGAATTTGCCAATTTATTTTGCAACATTTACCTAGATCATTTGAGTAAAGCTACTTCAGACCACAGTTCTTTATTGCTAAAATTACAGATGGTTCAAGTCAACAGCCCTAGAAGGTTCATTTTTCAAAATTTCTGGGTAGACCAAGATGGTTTTCAAGATTTAGTGAAAGATGTTTGGGTTCCTAGTTCTAATTCTAATGCTTTGGAAAATCTTACCTCTAATTTAAAAGCTACTAGAAAGAAATTGAAAGAATGGAATCATATTACCTTTGGAAATATTTTCCAAGAAGTCATAAAAGCTGAAGATAATCTCTTGAGGACAGAGCAAATATTTGAAATGAGTCCATCACCTGCCAATAGAATGGAGCTCAATAAGAAGAAAGCTATTCTTAAAGCTAAACTTAGTACAGAAGAGAAATATTTGGCCCAAAAAGCTAATTTGAAATGGGTTTTACAGGGGGATGCTAATACTAAATTTTATCACAGTATAGTTAAGAAAAGAAGAATGAAGTGTGCTATTGGTGAAATAGAATTAGAAGATGGTTCTTGTATTAGAGATCTAGAGGCTATTAAAAGAGAGGCTACTGTTTATTTTCAAAGCCTATTAGCAGCAGAACAATCTCAGTGTTTTGAATATTCAAGTTTGAATAAAATTCCTTTATTAATCTCTGAAGAGTTCAATAATCTATTGGACAAAGATCCATCTAAAGATGAGATAAAAGAAGCTGTGTTTTCTCTTAGTAAATCTAGTGCACCAGGTATTGATGGTTTCACAGGACAGTTCTTTGTTTCATGTTGGGACCTAATTGGAGAAGATGTCATCCAAGCTATTATTCTTTTTTTTCATGGGTAATCTACTACCTAAATCTCTCTCTACCACTGTTATTGCTCTTATTCCAAAGAAGGTAAAACCAAAGAAGTTTGCTGAATTCAGACCTATCAGCTTATGTACATTCTGCAGTAAGATCATCTCTAAAATTATGGCTTCTAGATTTGCTTATTTATTGCCTTAATTATTTCTGAAAATCAAAGTGGCTTTGTCAAATCTAGAGATATAGTGGACAATATTCTCCTAGCCCAGGAATTTATTTCAACTCTTAGTAAAAAGACTAGTGGTAAAAATATTGCTTTAAAGTTAGATATGAAAAAAGCTTATGACAGAATATCTTGGCATTTTCTCATTTCTACTTTAAGGAAAATGGGTTTTTCAGAGAAGTTTATAGACCTAGTATGGAGAATTATTTCTGGAAATCATACTTCTATATTGGTGAATGGATATCCTACTGAGCTTTTCATTCCCAGAAATGGTCTTAGACAGGGGGATCCTCTATCCTCTAGTCTATTTATTATTTGTTCTGAAGTGTTAAGCAGGAACTTAAATTATTTAATTGACAACAAAAGGTGGTCAGCTTTTAAAGCTCCTATTGGAAGTCCTATTATCACTCACCTGGCTTTTGCTGATGATCTGATTATATTTAGCTCAGCAGATCTCCACTCCATCAAACATATAAGCAACACTCTACAATGTTACAATAAAGATTCTGGTCAAGAAATAAGTTTAGACAAAAGTTCTGTCTATTTATCAAAGAGTGTCAGTACAATTCAAAAAAGGAAAATATGTAAAGTTCTGAACATTACAAGTAAGAATCCTCATTTTACTTATCTTGGCTGCAAATTATACTCTGGGCATAAAAAGTGTATACTGTTTCATGAATTAATTCTAAAAGTTAGAAGTAAGTTGTCTACTTGGAAGGGTAATTGGTTAAATCTGGGTGGAAAATTAATTTTTATAAGGCATGTTCTTCAATCTATACCTATATATACATTGGCAGCTATGAACCCACCTTTACAAGTGATTAAAAGAATATATCTTATATTATCCAATTTTTTCTGGGGGAATAAAAATGGTAAAAATAAGTTTCATTGGGTTAGATGGAGCAAAGTTTGTACACCTGTGAAAGAAGGGGGTTTGAATATTAAAAGCTTTCATGATATATCAAAAGCATTTGCTATGAAACTTTGGTGAAAATTCAAAACAATAGATTCTTTGTGGTCCACATTTATGAAGGCTAAATATTGTAGAAATAAGCTACCATAAGACATTCCTATTAAAAAAGGAAATAATACTTGGTGTAGAATGGTTCAAGTTAGAGAAGTGACTGATAATAATACTACTACAGTTGAAAATTGGGTAAAATCTATTTGGAAACCTAATACTCTTGGGAATTTTACTATTAAGTCAGCACGGGAAATTTCTAGAGAGGTAGGTATTGAAAACTGGAGAAGCAATTTTATATGGAACAAATTGATACCTTTAAAAGTCTCTTGCTTTATGTGGAAACTCTTTAACAAAGCTGTATCTCTGGACTGCAACCTGTATAAATTTGGTATTAGCATAGCTTCTATGTGTGGTTGCTGTAAAATGTCAGAAGAGACATTTGACCATCTATTTAGTACTGGTAAAGTTGCAAATGAAGTCTGGAACTACTTTGAAAGAAAATGGAGAATAATTATTCAGAATAATTCTTTATATGGAAGAATTAACAGCTGGTGGTCTTATATCATTAAGAAAAAGACTTTTTCTGGTAAAAAGATTTGCCAGGTTCTACCTTCTATTATTATTTAGAATATTTGGAAATCTAGATGTTCATGTAAATTTGAGAACATCAAAATGAAGACAGGCAGTATTATCAAAAATTCTGAAGAGTTGATTATTCAATCTGGTTATAGGGAGAAGGATTTCTCCTATTCTATTTTCAGTGGCAAAAAGAAAATTAAAAAAGTCACCTTTATTAAGTGGCTTCATCCTCCTATTGGGTTTTTGAAACTTAACATAGATGGCTGTTTCCAACAATCAGGGGTCCTTAATGGTATTGGGGGTTTAATAAGAGATGAAAAAGGACTTTTTGTGAAGGGTTTTTCTAGGTCTATACACAGCAATTCAAGTCTTTTTTCTGAGTTTCAAGCTCTCTACTATGGCCTTCTATTCTCTCCAAAAAAACAGTTAATTATTGAGAGTGATTCTCTTCAATTAATTAATATAATAGAAGGTAAAAATAAATGTCCATGGAAGATTTTAGACTTATTTTATTATATCAAAGAATTGTTAAAGGATGGAGAATACCAGTTCAGGCACGTCATGCGAGAAGGTAACAAAGCTGCTGATTTACTTGCTAATTGGGAGAAATACCTCATTTCTTCTTGTCTGGATAATTTTCCAAAACTATTAAAAGGGATTATTTTAACGGAGGCAAGAGGGCTTTCTAATCTAAGGGTCAGATGAAGTAGGAGAAGAAAGGCGAGGGAGAGTTTCTCTCTCCTAGGGTTCTTTTTTTTCTCAGAAAAATGTAGAGGTGGAAATGAAGAGGTGGGGAAGAGAGATGTTATTATTACATCTATTATCACTTTAGCCCCTCAAGTTTACTCCACTATGCTATTGAATCCAACCTTCTCAGTTTTCGGATTTTAAGTTTCTATTAATTCAATTGAGTGTAATAGTTTGGTATTATATTTTTGGGGTCACGAAGTTTGTAAATATCTTCACAATTACTTTTGTTTTTTCACTGTGGGGTTATTTTTCCCTCCGGTTTTCATTAATAAAATGTGGGCTTCCCACTAATTATTTAAAAAATATATATATATATATTTTCTACATCTGAACAATATTTAACCATATGTGAATTGTAATACTTAAAAGTACCACATCTAATGTATAGCTCAAATAGTTATACCATATACATGATGTCTGGTTTACCTTTTTGTTTACATGAACCGATTTACACCTAATTTCTTACATTTTCATGTATTTAACCTAATAGATGCACTTCTAGAATTTCAGTTGCCAATGCTCTAAATAGCACCCACCATTTATCTTATTTTTAGTCGTACTACAACCATTATTTATATCCTTCTTTAGTCTGAAAATTGGAAATATTAAACTTGGTCTATTTTAATTATTTTATTTGCGAATCATTATTGATTCTTTTAGATGCCAAAATTTTATTTGTATACGGAGTATTATTTTTATAAAAAATGGAAAATATCAGGTATACTTTCAAAAATATGTTAAGAAAATTAATTTGTACCAATTGGTATTACCATGGTCGAAATTGATTGACCAAAATTGAAAAAAGAGATTAACGTGGACTTATATATTTGACCGGGTATTTATTACTGTGACTAATGTTTTTTTCCAAAATAAAGGGATTAGATTAAGAAAAGTATCGCATAAATGATAAATACAACACAATTAATTGACCAAATTTGAAAATAACGTGGACATGTATATAACGCGGTATTTGTAAGACTATAATGTATTTCTAAAATAAAGGAATTAGATTAGAAAAATATCGCATAAATACAACAAATTAATTAGTCTTACCTATTTACAACTAAGCATTAGCAAAACCTTGTAATAATTCACGTGATTTAGACTTTAGTAGTAATATCATTAATTATTGACAATAAATTCCAAATACATACACGATACATAATATACGTTTGCATAACCCTCATTTCTCTCTCTCTCTCTCTCTTGATCTCTCTTTCTCTCTCTCCCTCATCAGGTACTCTCTTTAGTCTATGGTTTTATAACCTTGTCCCTTTCGAATTAATTTATCTTTTATATTATTAGAATTATACAATCTTTTTTTGTTATTATAGGTTTTGAAACAAATCCATTTTCAGCTGATTTTTTTTTTTTGATAGATTTGCTCCAAAATGCATACTGAGTGTGAATTGAAATGATGAGTTCATTTTCCAATCCAACTTTTCTGATTTTTAATTTCGTTCTTGAAATTATAACTATTTAGGAAAGTTAATGTTTAATACAAAAACCCCGAGCATCAAATTTTTTTAAAAAAAAAGTAGCATCATTGAGCAATTTTAGATAATTTTAAAAGAGACTTTATCCATGAGTTTTTGATAATCAGGTCTGAAAATATGTACCAAATGATCATTAATATTCCTAGTTTTTTCCTTTTGAATTGGCGTTGGCCATGGAAATATAAAATATTGTCTAGAAAACAGAATTAAATTGTTTCTCCTGAATTTGGTGTGGATTATAATTCAAATTCGGTTACTATATTAATTTTTCTAAATTTCACTATTTGATTAGGAACAACTGAACAACTCAATGTCTTCATGTTTATTGATGTGTTTTGACGAGGGTGTTGGTATTAATTAGATTTGTTACTGTTTGAATTTTGCTGGATATGATTTGGGGTTTGGATAAAGTTTCAGACTTTATTGGTATTAGCAGAATTTATTAGATTTCAAAAATATTTTGCCTTCTTCGAGAAATTTGCTCACCTTAATGTGAATATTCAAAACTAAGATGGTGCTTTATTTTTATTTAATTTGATTAGACCATCTAGGTTCAGTTATTATTAGAATTTCCTGAAGTTAATTTAAGTATATTGGAACTAAAATTTGTTATTTTTCTTTTAATGCTTCTGCTGATTATTGTTTGTTGCCAATGGTTTTTCATGATTAGCAAAAAAATCCATCAGTATTCCTGAATCTAGTTAAGTTCGCTATGTAGAAGCGACCAGTTAAACTATAGCTCAATTTGACTATCGTAATAGAATCTCATGACTGGAATGATACCTGCAGTTAGGAAAAAGTAATCTGAATTTTTACATTTATATCGTTATTTCCAAACAGTTTTCCCATCTGTTCTTAAATTTGTTATAATTACATCGTTTTATCTCTCGTAGACTAATTTACATTATAATGAACTTCTGTTTCATTTTTTGACTTTCATCCGGTACGTATAAGACCATTATATAAATATCTATAACTATAACCATGATTTATTCTCACAGTGATAATGAGTAAACTTCCGTAACTGGATTTTGTGTCCCCCACACTGTTATTTTTTACAGAAACCGTAAAATTATTCCTTATGTGATCAGCTGTGTGTTTTGGCCATTTTTGAACTAAATTTGTTTCCCCTCAGCGTATTTACAGTTTTGTTTTGTTGCATCACATTAATTCTCATGCAATGAATTACGTAAATATGTTATTGATAGTATGTTAAGTCTATGTTATCTTGCTCATAATCAGTCTACTGCTATAATTGTTCTCTTTTCGTACCTCGTCAATTTAGATCTTATTTCTTCATTGTGGTTACTGAGCCGGATCTTATTAGCTCAACTATAGTCATATATTATTTAATCACTTTGAGCTAGTATGGACTTAAAAATTATGTTTGTTGAATGATACTCCACAACAATAGCATGTTTAGTCTATGTTATTTTTCCTTTCAATTTTGTATTCTTTGTTGTTACTGAGCTGGATCTGTTCTCCACAACTATAACCATAGTTCCTATTTTAAATTTTAGTTTGTAAAGATTAAGCTCAGTTGGTTTTGTTGTAAAATGGGTGTTAACAAATATTTACGGGTAAAATAGAATTTCTGGGTGATTGATTGCTTTAAATTTAATTGACATTTGATTGTATCATTTGTTTGGGACAACAAGAACCAAAAAATAAATATCTTCCTTCAATTCTTTTTATGCAACAGATGCCTCCATTATCTATTTCCGGTTGCTCATTCTAATGTGTGTCAAGATTTTTCCAACATACATGCATGATACAGGATTTTGGTTTCTTTTCATAACAATATTTAGTTGACACTTGTTTTTTTTTTTGGAAGGTAAGTAACTATATTAAAAAACAATAAGAGTAAACAAATTCCTTGCATAACACAGTTTGCTAGCTAAGGACCAGAATAAATTATACAAATACCTAGCTCGAAATTCTCTAAAAACATAGAGAATTGATAGAATATAAGGCTTCCCAATTAGTAGTCATTGGAGATTCTTTTATCAAAGAAGTACATACAACAATTGTACTGAGAACGAATTTAGACGGCATCTCCTAATCACATCTTCTTGAAACTAATATATCTGTTAGGACAAGCTCCATCCTTCATTCATCAACATTTCTTCCTTACATGAGTTTGAAACCCCATAAAATCCTAACAAAGAAGACAACACTTACGCACTATACAAGTTCAAATCAACAGAAATTAGTATTTTCATAATCCTAGCTCACATAATACCGTGAGCATTTCCAGCACGGCCTTGCTTAACAATCTTGTAGAACAATCCAAACTGTAGAAACCTAGACATCAAGAACCACAAAAACAATACTGCTACAAGCACAACAACCAAATTAATGAGTTAAATCAAGGTTCCAAGCATTAGGAATGTAGGAGTTCTTGTAACTTTTAGGAATCCCATTTAATTTACTAATCTTGATTTTAATAATAAAATCAATTTGCTACAGAATAGTAACTATATCAGAGGTACCATTACCTTATTTTTTATTATTCATTTCCCTCCAAATAAAATAAACAGATGAAGAGAATAATTTTCCCAACCATATCAGCTAAATGGTCACCTTTGAACATATTATTGGCCCACACAATCCACTCACTCCAAAGATACCAGAAAAATCAGCTTTGTATAACAAGGTATATAAAACTCTAGTTGCAAAGTCACACTTAAAGAACAAGTGATCCAAATCCTCCATAGGAGAGTAGCACAAATGACAACAAGTGTTAACATTAGTGTACCAGCCACTCACTTTGTCATTTGTAGGCAGTCTTTTTAAAATTGTTTGCCAAAGAATCACACTGCACTTGCGAACATGGTTTTTAAACCAAATAATTTTATGCCAATTCACAAGAGCCCTTTTACCTCTCAAATGATTCCACATAGCCTTAATTGTGAACCCATCATCATTGAGACTCCAAGCTAAATTATCACATCTACCATTGTAAATGGTAGGATGATTCAAGCTTTTAATACTAATAATGTCAGGATTATTGATGTGAGGCCAGTTCCAAGTATTATCTCTAATAATGGCAGACAGGTTAGCCTCTAAATGAAGCCTATTATCATTAACCATTGCTCTAGTATGGGCCCTAGGAAGAATATAACCAATCTTGAGCCAGTTATCATACCGAAGCTTGATATTGTTACTGTTACCAACTTTGAAGAAAACCAACTCTTTGAGATGTTCTCTAAATTTGAGAATTTTCCTCCAAGAGTACCTACAATTTGATGGATTGTTAGCAACCCAAATGCTCCTCTCTTTTAGGATATTGGAGTAAATCCATTTTTTTCATGGAGAGTCCTTGCTAGGGTCACAAAGGTTCGATATAAGTTTGATAATCAAAGCAGTGTTCCAAATTTTAATATTTTTAAAACCTATACCACCTTCTTTTAAAGGGAAATTTAAGTCAATTCAAGCCACTCTAACTCCAAACCCCCTCCAAAGGAATTTAAAAAGAATTTGATCAATCTTCCTAGTAACACAGACAGGTAGAATGAAATGAGAGCACCAAAAAATGCTCATACTATACAGAACAGACTTGATAACTTGGATCCTACCAGCATAAAAAAGTAATTTACTAGTGGAGGACAAAATTCTCCTAGTGATCATGTTAACTAAAGCATCACAGTGGATTGATTTAAGTTTGGAAGATATAAGAGGAACTCCTAGGTATCTCACATGGAGTTCTTCCCTCTTATACTTCAACAACTCATTTATCTCACTCAACTCATCACCATTAACAGAACATTGAAAAATGCTACTCTTATCAAGATTAGGAACTAGTTCAGAAAAACTTGAGAAATCTTCTAAAGCCTTAGAAATTATCTTAACAGAGTCTAAATCACCATTAGCAAACAATAGTAGTAATGTTTAATTTTTATGCGTATCTCCATTTTGGTATCTGAAATATTTTAAGTCCAATTTATTTTAATATTTATTAACACTAACGTCATCAGTTTCATTTTTGCCAAACCGTTGAAGTCTCTGTTGAAAAATAAACTTAATTCGACATTAACGTTGAGACTCCACATTGAACAGTTTTTTTGAGGTTAATTAAAGAGTGAAGTTGAAGAGGAAAACGTTGGTCAATTTAGGTGTATGACCTATCAAATTAAAGGTCTTTAAGTCTAGATTTTAATGGTGAAGGTTTTAAGTCGTTTGGAGTTCCCTATAATAAGTTATGAATGTTTTAGTAACAGAAGGTTAGAATTAAGTGTATCTAGAATTTCAAGAGTCTATTTTATAGTCTATAAATTGATGTAGAACTTTGTAAATATTACAACAAAAAAAAGCGTAATAAGAGATTGTTTTTGACGTGTACTCGCCTCCTCTAAATAAGAAATACCCACATCTTATCAAATTGGTATAAAAGCGTTGGGATGAATTCTGGGAGTACATCGTTGGGGCTGATGCCGATCTCATGGCTTACCAAGTCAAACTATGACAATTGGAGTATTCAAATGCGTGCGTTGCTCGGTGCACAAGATGTGTGGGAATTAGTCAAAAACGTCTATACGGAACCGGAAGTTACCAGTAACATAACAGCGAACCAGTTAAAGGCGGTGAAAGAGACGCGTATGAAAGACAAGACTGGTCTCTATCTCTTATTCCAAGCAGTGGATGAGTCAGGTTTTGAGAAGATTGTTGGTGCAACCACGTCGAATGAGGCTTGGGATACTTTGCAAAAGGTATTCAAAGGCGCTGACCGAGTTAAACAAGTATGACTTCAAACACTTCGAGGCGAATTGGAGGCCATGAAGATGAAGGAGTCAGAAGGAATATGCAAACAGTGGTGAATCAACTTAAACGCAATGGAGAGATCCTAACTGATGCAAGAGTTGTGGAGAAGATTTTTCGGTCATTGACCGAAAATTTTAGAATGTTGTTTGCGCAATTGAGGAGTCGAAAAATTTGGAAGAGATGACCATCAATGATCTCGCTGGTTCACTTGAGGCGCATGAACAGCGAAAGAAGAAGAAGAAAAAAGAGTCGCTTGAGGAAGCGCTACAAGACAAGGTATCTATTAAAGATGAAAAGCTACTCTACGCTCAAAACTTTCGAGGCAGAGGTCGCGGGCATGGAGGTCACGGAAATGGTCGCGGTGGTAGAGGCCGAAGTCAATGAAGATACTATGAGGAAAAGGGGCAGTCATGCCAACAAAATTGGCGAGGTAGAGGACGTGGTCGTGGGAGAAGCGGCCGATCAAATCACTCGAATGTCGAGTGTTATAAGTGTGGTAAGTATGGTCACTATGCGAAGGATTGCAACTCCGACAAGTGTTACAATTGTGGCAAGGTCGGGCATTATGCAAAAGATTGTAATCTCGAGAAGAAAGTAGACGAGAACACCAACCTTATCACGGAGGATGAGATGAAAGATGGGGTTCTTATGATGGCATACAATGATACCAATCCCAACAACGACACAGTGTGGTACCTCGATACTGGAGCAAGCAACCACATGTGCGGACACAAACACCTATTCAAGGAGATGCGAGATGTTGAAGATGGACATGTATCATTCGGTGATGCATCAAAGATTCAAGTAAAGGCCGAGGTAAAATATGTTTTTTATCAAAAAGATAGTAAAGAAGGGTCGATCGAGGATGTCTACTATGTGCCCGATCTAAAAAGTAACATCCTCAGTATGGGACAACTCATGGAGAAGGGTTACTCGGTATTCATGAAAGATCTAGTACTACAATTGAAAAACAAACAATGGCGCTTGGTAGCACAAGTCGAAATGGCCAAAAATCGCATGTACAAGCTCAACTTGCGATACATACGAGAAAAGTGTTTACAACTCGACATGGAGGACAAATCAGCATTGTGGCATCTAAGATACAGTCACCTCCATTATGGTGGGCTAAAGGAGTTGGCCAAGAAGGACATGGTTCATGGATTACCGAACATAGACTACACCACCAAGTTTTACGAAGGATGTTTGCTCGGCAAGCATGCAAGGAGCTCGTTCCCGAAGAAGGCAGAATATCGAGCGAAAGAAATTCTCAAGCTGGTACACACCGACATATGCGGACCGATCACACATAAGTCATTTAGTGAGAAGAGGTACTTCATCACTTTTAGTGACGATTACACAAGAAAAACGTGGGTATATTTTTTGAAAGAAAAATCTGAGGCATTCGAGGTGGTGTTGGTTGAGAAGACGACCGGGTCTTATATCAAGGCTTTACGGTCAGATAGAGGTGGAGAGTACATGTCAACAAATTTCATGAATTATTGCGAGGAACAAGGGATCAAGAGATTCTTAACCGCACCTTACTCACCTCAACAAAATGGTGTGGCCGAGAGAAAGAATCGTACAATTCTCGACATGGTTCGGTCAATGTTGAGAAGTAAAGACATGCCGAAGGATTTCTGGGCGGAAGCGGTTCAATGTGTCGTGTATGTGCAAAACCGATGTCCACATGCGAGATTGGAAGACCGAACACCACAAGAAGCTTGGAGTGGACAGAAACCGACTGTATCGCATTTCAAAGTATTCGGTAGTGTGGCATATGCACATGTACCAAATCAAAAAAGGACCAAACTAGATGATAAGAGTAAGAAATACGTGTTTATCGGTTATGATGAAAAGACGAAAGCTTTCAAGCTATTCGACCCAATTGAAAATAAGGTGGTTGTAAGCCGAGATGTGCAAGTGAATGAAGAAAGTGCATGGGACTGGAACAATCAAAAAGAAGTGATGTAAAAGGAAGAAAAAGAAGAATCAACAACTGCTACACCGATGATAACACCGAAAATTACTCAAACATCTGATGATGAAGAAGGGCCGAGACAACCAAGGATGCGAAGCATACAAGATTTGTACGACTCGACAAGTGAGGTACATTTAATTTGTCTTTTGGCGGATGCCGAAACAATTACGTTTGAAGAAGCGGTACGAGATAAAGAATGGCAAGCTGCGATGGATGAAGAGATAAAGGCTATCGAAAGAAATAATACTTGGGATGTGGTGGATTTTCCGAAAGGATGTCGGGCGATAGGAGTAAAATGGGTACATAAGAAAAAGATGCATGCCCAAGGCGAGATTGGAATATACAAGGCATGGCTGGTTGTGAAGGGCTATAGACAAAAGGTGGGGATCGACTATGATGAAGTCTTTGCCCTGGTTGCGAGAATGGAAACAATTTGACTTCTAATTACTCAAGCAGCTCAATTCAAATGGAAAATTTTTCAAATGGATGTCAAGTCGGCATTTTTGAATGGCATACTAGAGGAAGAGGTGTATGTGGAACAACCGCCCGGGTACACGAAAGCCGGGAAGGAAAGTAAAGTATTGAAGATGAGGAAGGCTCTATATGGGTTAAAGCAAGCACCCCGAGCATGGAATATCCGAATCGATACCTACTTCAAGAAGAACGGGTTTACTCAATGCCCATATGAGCATGCGCTATACGTGAAAAAGAATGAAAGTGATTTACTCTTTGTCGCTCTTTATGTTGATGACCTCATATTTATGGGTAACAATGCTGAAATGATAAAGAAATTTAAAAGCGTGATGACTCGGGAATTCGAGATGACGGATTTGGGATTGATGAAGTATTTCCTTAGTCTAGAGGTTAGACAAGAAAATACTGGAATTTTTGTGTCACAAGAAGCATATGCGAAAGAAATTTTGAAGAGGAACAAAATGACGGATTGCAACTCGGTATCGACACCGATAGAGCTCGGTACAAAACTTTCTAAGTTTGATGATGGAGAACGAGTAGATGCAACCAAATACCGAAGTCTAGTTGGAAGTCTCCGCTATCTCACATGTACAAGGCCAGACATTTCTTATAGCGTTGGAGTAGTAAGTCGGTTCATGGAGGAGTCGGTTTACACACATTTGAAAGCAGTAAAGAGAATTCTGCGATATATTCGGGGAACCGAATCACTTGAGTTATTCTACTCTAAAAGTGATTGCTTCAAGCTAGTAGGATATTCCGACAGCGATTGGTGCGGAGATGTAGATGACCGAAAGAGCACATCAGGATATGTGTTCTGTGTTGGAAACACGACATTCACTTGGTTGTCGAAGAAGCAACCGATTGTGACACTCTCAACTTGCGAAGCTGAATATGTGGCAGTATCTTGGTGTGTGTGCCACGCAATTTGATTAAGGAATTTACTAAGTGAGATGGAGAATCCACAACACGAGGCAACCGAGATTCAAGTCGACAACAGATCAGCGATCGAACTGGCGAAAAATCCAGTGAATCATGAAATGAGCAAACACATCGACGTTCGTTTTCATTTTATTCGAGATCATGTGAAGGAAGGAACGGTGAAAATGGTTCATGTGGCAAGTCGTGATCAAGTTGCAGATATTTTCATGAAACCGCTACCGACACTGCTGCTCGAGAACTACAAGAAGATACTTGGGATGAAGGATAGAAGAGAATTAAGTTTAAGGCGGGATGTTGAAAAATAAACTTAATTCGACATTAACGTTGAGACTCCACATTGAACAGTTTTTTTGAGGTTAATTAAAGAGTGAAGTTGAAGAGGAAAACGTTGGTCAATTTAGGTGTATGACCTATCAAATTAAAGGTCTTTAAGTCTAGATTTTAATGGTGAAGGTTTTAAGTCGTTTGGAGTTTCCTATAATAAGTTATGAATGTTTTAGTAACAGAATGTCAGAATTAAGTGTATCTAGAATTTCAAGAGTCTATTTTATAGTCTATAAATTGATGTAGAACTTTGTAAATATTATAAAATAAAAAAAAAATAAAAAAATAAAAAAAGCATAATAAGAGATTATGTTTAACGTGTACTCGCCTCCTCTAAATAAGAAATACCCACATCTTATCAGTCTCTTGAGCCAAAGTTGACTTGGTTGTTCATTGACATGTGTTATATCGAGTTTTTAGGACTAATTCTACAAAAGAGAGGGTTGAGTAGTTACCAAGCTACACAATCCAGAAAGTGCTGTAAGGTCTTTGGAAATTTCGTTGGCAAATCATTTAGTCCTTGAGGCCAATTTACCTAGGCATTGTGAATACGAATTTTACTTTAAGACTTCAAAAACTAGAAATGAATATTTCTTTTTACTCATCCCCGGGTATATTTTGTTCAGTTAATTTTCTTTTCATCCTTCTGAAGAGCCTTTCGCATTGCTATTTGAGATGGGAATCAGATCACATGGTGGTGCATCTATTAAGTACTTTTAAAAACCTTGAACTGTTTTTCTTTATGGTTTTTATTGTGTTTTCTTGCTTATTATTTCGGTTATAAAGTTTTCCACACTCATTTGTTCTATAATGTCTGCTTTATTCATTTGCTTGTTGCTTTTGAAGCAGGATGACCAGTCCCATGGGCATTCCAAAAGTTGGGAGATTGTGTAAAGAAGATGGATGTTCAAATAAAGCCGACAGGGCCTCCGGTCTTTGCCTCTCGCATGGGGGTGGGAGACTGTGTCAAGCTCCTGAATGCACGAATAGGATGCTTCATCGACTATTTTGTAAGGAGCACGGAGGAGGGAAGAAATGTATGTATGAAGAGTGCAAGTGTAAGAACTCTGCACAGAGTGGTAGTGTCGAATTTTGCGGAAAACTGTGCTTATTCAGAGGTGGTGGCATTTGCTATAAGAACAAAAGGGCGCGTAGTATGTTTTGCATCACACATGGCGGAGGCAACAGGTGTAAATTCCCTGATTGTACCACAGGGGCTCGCAGTCCTGCAGATTTCTGTATGCGCCATGGTGGCGGAAAAAGGTGTCTGCACGAAGGGTGCGGGAAGATCGCGCGGGTGCGCTCAGATTTTTGTAAGGCGCACTGATTATAAAAACACAGATGGCGTTGTTGGAGTAAAATTTGTTCGATCTTAGTTTAAACTTTAAAGCTTGTGAACAATGAAATTTCATTATAAATTGGTTTGGTATTTTTTTTATTTGAAGTGATTGCTCATTCTTGGTTAGAATTTGTTTCTTTCATGCTAGTTTTGGTTGTTCAATTTTAAACGTAATATTTCTAAAACAATTAGTGATAGTATTAATGTCTTCGGAGCCCCAAGTTAAACAATATCCATTCGTTGACATGTTTTTTTCTTTCTTAAGAGATCAATGAAAATATAAACAAATATAATCTTATTCGTGTTGATTGCCGCAACTATGTGGCACTCTACCTTTGGACGATGGGTACGTGTTCTCTTTTAATCTGAATTCTGAACATATAACACCTTTGGACGATGGTCCATGGTATTCTGACGATAATTTGGTGTTGGCGCCTCGAAGAATGAAAGCTTAACTTTCTAGCTATTCACATATGCATGTTACTTTTTCTTTTTAATTAAGCTCTATAGACATCAAACGTATCTTATTTAGTAGTCACGATAGGGTGAAACATTTGAAGGTAACATTTGTAGGTGAAACATTTGAAGGTAACATTTGTAGTTTTTTTTAGTTGTTTGTATATCAAATTCACTTAAAACAAGGTCGATCCTGTTTTGAAGCTCATGCTTGAACTTAACCAGCTTAAAAAAGGTTTCTCAACTCCTCTACTTAAAGTATTAAACTAGACTCGCGCCGTGTCTAAATACAATAAATGAAGGAGTAAACAAACATCTTGTTGCATTTTCGTGTGTATCCATAGTGATCATTGATCTCTCCAACCTTCTAACATGAACCCTTTTTACTCCTTCTATGGTTCCTATCTTTGTGCCGACATCATTTACCGTTTACTAAACACATTGATCACAAATGCGCAGACTTGAAAGAAAATAGTGTCTGGTATTATTTTGTAGAACGTAAAAGCATGCATCATCTGTAACCCATTGATAATGGTGATTAGAATGCATTGAGAAACATTGACATCGTCTTACTAGTCTAATATCATCCCAAATCGGAATTTTGACAGTTACAATCAACAGGTTCATGTTATTTGATTTGAAGACCAAAATAAACTAACATTTTTTAAAAAAGTTGTATAGCAGCCTACAGGTTTATTATCTCTTTACCCAAGCTTCCGTATTTTTTTTACGAAAAAATGCGACTAAGAAACTTGAAGGTTAATGTAATAGGTGGTTCGGAGAAATACAGGTTGGTGTTTAAATATAAAATAGAAAAACGAGGATAAATTGTTTTACAAAGCGAGAAACCCAACTCCCAAAATTTATATCCTTGTGTTACTGGAATTTCTTAATGATCGGGTCATAGGAATCTTCGATTTCTTACCAAGTTTGTTGGTCTGTTGAGACCCTGGTAACAACACTCACCATCGGGCCGGTTCGATCACATTCGCTCTCAAAGTGGGTTACGGCCTTTAAAAAGAGGGTTATTAATGATTTAAAAAAAACATCTCATTCTCAAGCATAAGTAGCTTGGTGATTAAATAGAAGTATTCTTTTTTTTAATCAATACCAGCAAACCTTGATTGAAACAAAGAGTAACATCTCGTGAGCTAAGCCATCAAGTGACTATTCCGACCAAGTCTATCAACATTAAAAGCTAAAAAAACACATACAAAGCTTAGGCTAGAAACCTGCTTTTACAATAGGAAATTGAGCTTTTAAAAGAGAAACAAAACAATTTTCAGCACAATTTTCAGAAACCTTCTCTTTTAAAAAAAACTAAAACTTTCATATCCTCAGAAACCATCACTAAAATTTCGAAAGAAAACAGGCAAGAGATGTATCAAACACTTCAAAGCCTGTTTCTTGATTAAGTAGAGCTTTCATTCTTCTTATCATCTATTCTTCCGCCAACGGAAAGATAAGAAGAAACATAAAATCTAAAAGCCACAAAGGCTATTTGACCAAACAGCTTTGCAACTGTTAAGTGGTAAAAATTTCAAATCTCCAGCCATTTTCACAAAGAAATGCTATCCTAGAAAAAAAATTAAAATCAAGGCTAAGAGGGAAAGTAACTAAAATGCAGCTTTGCAGCTGTCAAAAACAAGTAAATCAACTTCTACAGCTTAAGAGCCATCTTAGAAGCCAAAAATAGGGTCAAGTAACACTGAAAACACCCAACACAAAGTTGCTGCAAACCATTTAAAAAAGGAAACCTTATAAAAGAATTCCCACAATAGGGTACTCACAAATAAAAACCAAACAGCTTTACAACTGTTCAAGCAAATATTTAAAAGAAGTTCTCCAACCATTTTATAGAACAAGCAAGCTTGAAACAAATAAATGACCAAGCTTTACAAACTAACGAGATAGCGTTGCAACTATTTAGTCCAAAATTTTCATATCTCCAGCCATTCACACAGAAAGCTATTTTAGAAAACCAAAATTAAAGACATTAGAAAAGGTTATAATTATAGCTTTGCAACTATAAGTTTAAGAAGGGGGAACTTTTTTCCAGTCATACACAAAATATGCTGTTCTAGAAAAGGCACTACTAATAAACTCGATACGTAATCACTATACCTTTGCAACTAATTTGATAAAGAAAAAAGATCTCCAGCCATATACAAAACATACTCTCCTAGATGCAAATTTGACAACAAAAAGGTAATCACATACAGCTTTATATCTGACAATCAACAGCTTTACCTTCTCCAGCCATTCATAAAAAATGCTATCATAGAACCAAAGTAAATGACAGAGGGAATTACAAACATCAGCTTTGCAACTATTATTAAAATTATTTTCTTCTCCAGCCATATACAAAATATGCTATCCTAGAAGTAAAAAAATAATAAAAACAAAGGGGGTGATCACCAAATATTAATTTTATTGAAAACTTCCCCCTCTCAAACAATACATACTTTTTTGGTCCAAAACATAAACTGCATATGTTTGATTTGTGAGCTCCCTTGATGAGAAAAAACAACCACTAGAAGTAGTAGCATCTTTTTTTGCTAAAACATCTGCAACCTGATTTTTCTCCCTGTAAATATGACTTAAACCACCACTTATAAAATTCATTAGGTCACATATATCATGCCATAAATTATCAAATTTAGAGTCAGGGTTGGTGTTTTTTTCCCACCAATTGGCTAGTAGTTCAGAGTCAGTTTCTATCTCCACATTACACAAACCTAGACTATAACAAATAAGCAAACCTTTCTTAATGGTCATCAACTTTGTATCGGTGTTGGTTTGAATACCAGGTAGAAAGAAAAGGCAAAAATCAAAATACATTTATCATCCCTTACAACACTTCCACATCCACTATGACCAGGGTTTCCATATGCATAGCCATCATAATTGAGCTTTAATCTATCAGAAGGTGGGTATTTCCAAAAAACCAGAAAAGGCCTCTTCATTCTAAAAGAAACAGGTTTAATAACCAAAGATTGCAGAGTTATAGCTTAAAAAATTTTAATAGGGGCTTTAGTTTTCATAGAAATATTAAGCTCTCTCAACCAGCTATTAACTTTAAGAATTATATCAGAGATATTCATACAAACATTCTCAAATCTAAAATTATTTTTACTCAGCCAAATCTCCCAGAAAATAAGTAAAGGGACTAATTTAGCAAGTTGACCCACTTAAGTGTTATCACATTCATTACACTAATTAAAAACATAAGATCTCCGATTACCATTAAAACCAGAAAATCCAAAAATATCACTAAAATGATTCCACATACCTTTAGAGATATCACTATTATTGTAAAGATGGTAGATTGAGTCCAACTCATGAATGTTGCAACATGAACATTTAGTAACCATATAGATACAAAACTTATTTAAATTTTCATCAAGTTTGATGGCAGAAACCTAGGTTTTTCAAAAATGAACACTAATTTTATGTGGTAAAATAAGGTTTCAGATGTATTTAGCTAAGAAAATTAAAGGTTTTTTCTCCCTAAAAAAATTAAAAGCACTTCTAGAGGTGTAAACACCATTGACTGTATAGGGCCACTAACTAGAATTCTCACCCTCTCTCAAATAAAGACTGGAGTAACTACTAGTTGAGATTTTAATGATAAGTTCATTCCTCCCCCATAGCATAAAGAAGATTAGTGTCCCACCCATTAGAATTGCACACTTGATTAAGCAAGACATGTGGGAAAATAACAGTAAAAGAATTACATAAAGGTCCATCCCTAAGCCAATTTTCATACCATAAATTAATAGAGCCCTCTTTAATGTTTCACCAACTGTTCTCCACTAGAGTTTTAAAATAAAAACTGAAATTCTTTCACAAGAATGAGACTCAAGAGTGATAGGGTTACCCCAGTTATAATTGTTAGCAAAATACTTCTGAAACATGAAAATGGTCCAAGGAGATTCTTTATCTAAAAGTCTCCAACTCATTTTACTATGCAAAGCTACCATAGTGTCATGTAAACTTCTAATTTCTATACCTCACCCCCCATCCTCTACATGACAAGTCATCTTAGACCATTTAACCCAATAATATTTATTAGCACCCTCAAATTCTCCCCAGAAAAAGTTAGCAAAAACTTTCTCAATATTGTCAAGAACTAATTTAGGGGGTAGTAGTACAGAGAGTAAGTGCATAGGTATAGAGGATAATAGATGCTTAATAAGAGTAATTTTGGCTCCTGCATTAAGTAATTTACCCTTCCACACAACTATTTTCTTGCAAATTTTATTCTTTAAAGATTCATACATGCTAGAAGTCAGCCTAGAGTAATGCAGAGTTATACCCAAATACTTAGTAGGGAAGATACCTTCAATAAAGACAGTGGTTCTAGCAATAATAGATTTCCTATTATGTAACATGTTATGAGTAAGAAAAACACTTTTACTCTTGTTTAAAAGTTGACCATAAGCTTCTTCATAAGATTTAATAAAATTCATAAGAATTTCTTAGTTTTTCTTACTACCATTAGCAAAAATGAGCACGTCATCTGCAAAAAGAATGTGAGAGATTGGAGCCACATTAATAGAAGTTTTGTAAGGGGTGAGAGTGCCACTATTTGTAAGACTAGACATACCACTATTTAGAACTTTTTCAGCAATAATAAAAAGAAGAGGAGAAAGGGGGTGTCCTTACTTTAACCCTCTTGAAAAAGAAAAGAAACCAGAGGTAGTCCCATTAATACAGACTGAATAATTAGCATTGCTTACACACTTAAGCACAAAATCAATCCAATTGAGGTTAAAACCAAAGGCACTAAGTACCTTACTTAAAAAATTCCAAATGAGCGTATCAAAAGCTTTAGCCATGTGTTACTTAAAAACTACATTTTCCCCTGTAGCACTAGTATCCCCAAGATACTTAAGCAATTCTTGAGACAAGAGAATAGCATCAGTTATAATTCTGCTTTCCACAAAGCCACTCTGATTAGAATAAATGATTCTAGAGAGAATTTTAGCAAATATAGCAGTGGTGATTTTAGAGATAATTTTATACAAAACCTGGCACAGGGTAACGGGCTTAAACTGAAAAAAATTAATTGGATTATCAACCTTAGGAATGAGCATTGAAAGAGCAGAGAATACAGCAGTGGGGAGAGATTTACCTTTAAGGATGGTTTGTACGTCCGTAATCAGATTCATTTTTATTATATCCCAGCAATCAATAAATAGAAGTATTCTTTTGTTCCGTTCAAAGAATTTATTAGAAGATTGCTATATAGAGAATATTTGATAATATTAATCTTCTATGGTATCTGAGCAAGGTTTTTTAGAGCGTATATATCAATCTTCTAATAGAATTGAAGCAAACCACCAAATATATTGCAAAAGACATAATTACTTCTATCACCCTTTTTTCCTTATTTTGAGATCATATATTTACATGAGTATATACGGATAACTGTGTAAAGGTTCAGACGTTTATGAGATTGTCTGTTTGAACGTGGTGCTTCGAAGCTACGTCTCGCGTTAATAAAAAGTACTGTTGGTACTGCACAAATAAAAACAGTCAAAATGATGGTCCAACTAATTGATTGCTGGTGGGTATAGATAGGCATAGGCTAAGAACATGCATGTAGTTTTTATACAAGAAATAGAAGAAACAAGTATAAATCATTGGTATCAAGTGACTATAATATACGGACTGTTAAATTAAGAATATAAGATGAAATGCAGGTACTTGACATCCATGTATTCTTCCTAGAATGAGATAATATCATCATATTAATTATCACTGTATTTTATCGTCTGCTTCTACAGATTTATGATTCATCTGCTGCATTCTTTGGCATAAATTGTACTCCTGCTCGTTTAGATAACTATTATGTAGGATATTTCTATATGGGATGTTATTCATTTATGATAAAACTTATCAAAAAAAATAAATATAAGCTGGAATAGCTCAGTTGGTTAGAGCGTGTGGCTGTTAACCACAAGGTCGGAGGTTCGACCCCTCCTTCTAGCGAATTTTTTTTTTTTATTTTTTTTACTATCCAAATCACTAATTTTTTTAAATTATACTAATGTTGCCGGTTCGAAGAATTAGTTATTACATATGGAAGCAAAATGCCACCATGAAACGTGAATAAATGAAAAAAATCTAAAATATTGCACGTGAAATGATGACAAATGAGAAACGAAAACCCTCCTTCGAACGAACTCATTTTTTCTATTTATTTTTAGGTATTATCAATCATTACATATTTGAAAAAATATGAACGTTATCGGTTCGAAGCATAGTTACCACGAATGGAAGTCAAACACTAATGTGAAACGTGAAAAAATATAAAATATACTATGAGAATTGTCGATTTGAAGTATTAAGTTACCATAAATGGAAGCGAAAAGCGAAATGCCACCATGAAACGTGAATAAATGAAAAAAAAAATCTAAAATACTGCACGTAAAATGATGACAAACGAGAAACGAAAACCCTCGGCCTTCGAACGAACTCATTTTTTCTATTTATTTTTAGGTATTATCAATTGTTACATATTTGAAAAAATATGAGCGTTATCGGTTCGAAGCATAGTTACCACGAATGGAAGTCAAACACTAGTGTGAAACGTGAAGAAATATAAAATATACTATGAGAATTGTCGATTTGAAGCATTAAGTTACCATAAATGGAAGTGAAATGTCACCATTAAAACGTGATGAAATGAAAAAAAATCTAAAAGGTTGCACGTGAAATGATGACAAACTAGAAGCGAAAAACCTCCGAACTCCTTTTCCCTATTTATTTTTAGATATTTATCAATCATTACATATTCTAAAAAAATATGAGCCTTGTCGGTTTGAAGCATGGTACTCACCACGAATGGAAGTCTAATGCTACCATGAAACGTGAAGAAAGGAAAAAAATCCAAATGATGAGAAACGAGTAAGAGAAAACTGTAGCGTAATTCTTAAATGGAAACAGATTTCCCAGTAAAATACCTTATTTTTTTCAGGAGGACAAAAAGAAGATGAGCCACTTCTAAGAAAACAAGCAAGAGAGGAAAAGTTGTATTCCCTGAATTTATTAATAGTTATCAAATATTCTTCATAATTGACAACTAGCGTTTGTAGTCCAAAGGTTAGGATAATTGCCTTCCAAGCAATAGACCCGGGTTCGACTCCCGGCAGACGCATTATTAATTTCATCAGTTTTCGTTTTTATATTCTTTTTGGAACTAGTCCACTCAGGAACATTTTTAACGGGACGGATTAATGAGCTCAACTCTAACCCAACACGTAAAGCATTATTAATTTCTTTAGTTTTTGTTTTTATATGCTTTTTGAAACCGGTCCCCTCACGAACATTTTGAATAGGGGTGGGTATGGGGCGGGACGGATTAATAAACTCACTCTAACCTAACACGTAAAATAAATCGCGTGGTGAATTGGTAAAATTTAAATCACAACTCAACCCGTTACAATTAAAACATCAACCCGACCCAACCCAACCCACACAAAAAAATATGGGTTGGGGCGGGTTGTTTCATAAATTTTTATTTTTTTCCTTTATTTTTCATAATTAGCACAATTAACCTAAATTTTAAAATAAATTTTATGTTTAAAAAAAAAAAAAAAAAATTAAAACTCATCATTAGGGATGGCAATTGGGTCGGGTTTCTCGAAACCCAACCCGACCCGACCCGACCCGTTTGACCCGGAATATTTTCCCAACCTATTTTCTCTCAAAACGAACCGAGCCTAAGTTTGTTTGGACGGAAAATATTTACTCGGGAAAATATTTTTCAGGGAAATTGTTTTTCCTCTATCTGTTTATTGAGAGTTTGGCGACAGTTGAATCTTCCATGGAAATTTCCAAGGGCGTGTTTGGCATCGGTTTTTGTACTTAGAAAATTGCTTTTACAAATAGAAAAAACTTGCTTAAAATAAGCCACTTATACCTTTTTTTACCTCTGAAGTGTTTGGCGATACTTGGACTTTATATAAAAATTTCTTGATTAAGGGCGTATTTGGCATGACTTTTGTAGTTAATTTTTTTTTTTACAATGGAATTTTTTTTGCTCAAAATAAGTTGGTTTCCAAAAATAATGAGAACAAACTTGCTTAATAAGTCACTTATATATATATATATATATATATATATATATATATATATATATATATATATATTTACCTTTCTACAAACCCAAAAAAATAGTTTTTCATTTTTTTTGTAATTTTTTAAAAATTTATGATTTTTTCCTTTTTTTTTCATTTTTTGTGATTTTTTGTGATTTTTTATTTTTATTTTTATTTTTTTTTGTAATTTTTTTAAAATTTTGTGATTATTTGTGATTTTTTCATTTTTTATAATTTTTTTTGTGATTTTTTTATTTCTTTGTGATTTTTTTTATTTTATTTTTCATTTTTTGTGATTTTTTGCATTTTATATAATTTTATATGTTTTTTTTTCATTTTTTATGAAATATGTGTATGGCGTTTTGGTAAATAAAATAAATAATTAAAAAGTTGTACTTATATGAAATATGAACTTATTTCTAACTTGCACAAAATTGCACAAAAGTGCAAAGTAACTCAATGCAACCCGACCCAAATAATCCTGCACTTTTATCCAACCCGTACCGGGTCGAGTCGGGTCGGGTCAGGCCAAAACCCGAAATTGTGCCATCCCTACTCATCATAATGCGTTTATAACATTCACGAACAAGTAACAAAACTAAAATATAATAAGACCGGGAGGTTAGTATCTTAAATACACACAATGTATATACAAATATATTTATATTTATATTTTTATATATATTGCGGGTTAAAACGGGTTGGCACGGATTAACCCACGGCTTGGTAATCTCAACAATAACCCAACCCGTAAAATATATAACGGAGTTGGAGCTGGACGGATTGACTTTTTTTTAGATACTCAACCTGCCCAAATCCGTACGAATTAGGTTACGGTTTGAATTTACGGATTTTTTATCCATCCCGAATTTTGAATATTATTAATTTGTATCAATACGGAGTGTATTGTAATTTTATTATCAACATAGACAATAATTTAGGTGCAAATAATATATTCTGATTAAATAACTCTTCCGTTATCGTTTCGATCATTGTTAGTGTTATGTATGGAGTTTCAGTTGTTCTTATTGTAGTAATTTTCCAAAATTAACCCCATAGACCAGCTCGTAGTTGAGATTGTGAACTACCACTATCAATCTAAACCTTTATGGTTTCAAAATTCATTTTGATAAATAAAATAAAATTATGGGCCTGATATTTCAAACTCAGTTTAGACACCTGAAATTTTGAAGACCTCACTTTCTATATAACAACATACAAAACAGTAAATATATTTCTAGACTAGTAACAAATTAATTAAGAGCATAGAAGTCTATAACAACTATACATTACGACAACACTATATCCAATAAACAAACCGATATACAAAAGAGCAGTTAAACGCCTCTTCCACCTCCTAATCACCCCCACTCTCGGCCTTACGATTTCTCTTTCGTGTCTCCCCACCACGACCTGATCCAACGGTGTCCCAGGCAGGACCTGATCGATCTCCATTTTAGTTAACCGGTAAAATTTCATGATGCCAAGGTCCACCCTGTTTTGGTCGATCTCGTCCCAAGAAATAATTATTTTCGACGAGTTTTTCACGACGGATATTAAGTTGAGCACCGCCGAAATGAAAGAGAGGGAGAGAGGAACCCACCAGTGTCGGCATTTGAGTGACGAGGTGGAAGATGATGATGTGATGAGGAGGATCAAGGCTTGGAAAATGAAGTACAAGTTCATGATTTGTGTTGATTTTGTTTCTAGAGTTCTGATCATGTGCTCTTGTTTCTTGGATACCTCGTTGGATCGAATAATCCTCCGTGGAAAGATTCATGATCTCCTTGCCCCTGGCTTGTTTTATTTTAAGGAAAAAAAAAACTTTTGCGGAATCAAGAAAGAAAACTCTAATCTTCTAGACTGAAATGCAAAAACGTTAGCCTGGAAAATTAAAATTGAACAATCAAAGACTAGGCAACACAAAACTGGAAAGAATAATGACCAACTAAGCTATATATATACATATATTACAAGCACTTTCTTTTTTCATGTACTTTGTCTATTTCTTTAAATTAAATTGGAGTACATGAGTAAAATAATCAAATGGAGTATAGATAAACTGATCCAATCAGTCAAATTTACGATCAAACCGCAATGAAGTTGTTTAATTGATAGTAGTTTTCAAAAAAAAAATACAACTATAAGAGAGATGCATATTGAATAATGTATGTCAAAAGTTAACTATAGAACGTTATTTCAAATCTAGGATTATTTAAATTTCTAGTGGTGATAGTAAGTTAACAGGGACAACTATATACAGGAAATATGCGCTGTTGACCTGTTAGCAACTTTCAATATTGCGTAATTCCCCAGAAAATTAAGAGGTAGAAGAAGTACAATTTTGTGAACTGCTATAACTGGAAAGAATTAAGCAAGCGGAAAAATACCAGATATCTCATCATAAATTGTGTAGGTTTATTATCTAAATTATTATTTTATTTATCATATATGTTACAAAACTCACAGTTTTAGAGGGAGAAAATCCCCGTAAATATATCTGATATTCTATTGTATTCATCCTAAACGTCGAGCTTCTATGTAGAGGGTGGTCTCTCCATCTCTACGTGAAACGAATTTCGTATGCTATAGAGAATGAAGCTTGGGCTCGTTTATATAAAATTACAAAAGATACCTAATAGGATTGAAATTGGATAGAACTTATTTTATCATATTGGAACTTGAATTGTCAACCGAATCCTTATTCATATAAGAGTTAGAGTCCATCCAACTAAAAAACTCTAATTGAAATATTTATCTAAATTCCGAATTTAATTAAATTCGTTTTTTCATGTCAAATATACTTAATAACTGCTCACGTGAAAATTATTTTATACTAATCTATTTAATTAAATCACTGACGATTTGTATTTAAATAACATGTTAAATTTCTTAATATATTTACCTAACTTATTTGATGTATTGGACAATTATCTCCACATGTTTGGTTTAATACAATATCTCCACATGTTCGGACAATTAACTCATCAAATTCGAATTAGAAAGAGAAAAACACATTTTTTCAACTTTGGTGATCCATAAACATTTTAACCGCTAAATCAATTTATAAATTCCAAAACCGGGTTTTCCAAACCTAAAAGCTAGTTATATAATTTATTACTATTTTTGTAAACAAATTTCCAAGTTTTCAAAAATCCCAAAGAATGCAAAAATTTCCAAGTTGTATAATCTATTACTACTATTTTAGTTTGTAAAACCCAGTTTTAGAATTTGTAAAACTGATTTTTTATTTTATAATTTGTTCTTTGAAAATTTTATTTTTTGCAAAAGAAAAATTGTAAAAATAGCTTCAAATATTTGAAAAAATCTGAGTATAACTACTACTGAGAAAATGAACCGGGTTCAGAAATTTGGACATGGAAAAAGATAGCACCAAACAATAAAATGGACATGATAGTTTTTGTCAAACTGACCGTATTACGGTATATTACAAAATTACGTACAATTTTAATCGGATTATAACTTATATTAAAATTATTAAAATAATATTTTTTTAAAATCTAATCATAAAATTTAATATTTGAATTATATGATTAAATTTTAAAAAAAACTATTTCGATAATTTTGTTATAAATTTTTATCCCATCAAAATTAGACGTATTTTTTTTTTTTTTTTAACGTACAACCTAATAATATTAAATTAGTCCGGCAAGGTCGGTCCCAATAGAAATGGATGACTATTCATTGTTGTCAGTGCAATTAGTACATCTTTAATTGTTACCAGACATTCATTAAGACGCAAGGACTCAAATTAGAATACGCACCCTATGCTCTTCCGTGTTTCTAAAAATTTGTTATAAAAAACCTGATAAAAATAACACATGTATTAATACATTTTAATAATTATTTTTAAAAGAAAACTCACACGCAATTTATTTTGAAATAAATGTATAAATTAGTGTAAATTAAATATTACATCTTAGAAAAATTGTCTAAAACATTATTATGTCCAAATGTTTAAAAATTTGAATACAATATAACATAAAAGTTTATAAAATTACGGAAAAAGTTGTGAAAATTTAAAATTTGAATGAAAATAAGAAAGGAGATACGGAAGGGGATAGAGAATAGAGCTATAAGATTTGGACTAAATGCATCTGATAAAGCTATAACTTTGGTCGGTATCGTTAGGCTTTTCAACATTAATATATACTGAATTAACAATAAACAATATACACTTCTTGATCTCTATTCGTATTCGGCAATGGCCATTGTTCGGATTACAACTCTATCTCTATATTTATGCTCGGTTTTACGACTTTCTCTTGTGATCTTGATCTTTCTCCGATCTCTGTGCTCGTTTCTTGATCTGCTCGTTTTGTTTCTTGATGCGACAAGCTTTGGGGAGTTTCTCTCTTTTCTCTACTTCTCTCTATAATTTTTGAGTAGATTTTCTGGTTTCTTTCTTAGGGGGGATACTTGCCTATTTATAGGCAATGATGCCTCTTGAGATGTTAACAAATGTCTCCATCTCATGGGATTTTTCAGATATGCGTCCCTGGTTAAGTGGGCTTGGGCTTTTAGTAGTATCCACCTTTATTCTTTATGAAAGGCATGGGACGGCCCATTTAAGTATTGGATACCCATCTATGAAGTGTGGGTTGATTGTTACCCGAATAGAATATCTGGGTCTAACTTTTATGTTCTATCAAGTGCTCCCTGACTTCCTCGGCGTGGTCTCCTCATCGAGGGAGTCATGATCGGTCTGTCGAGGATATTGCTTCGGCCCTGCTGTTCCCAAGATTACCTCAAGAGATGCGGTGGATTCAACTGTTCCCTGGGGCCCATTTGAGGTCATTAAGAAGTCCTATCTCGGTATCTTTTTTCGAGGAAAACCCTTGATCTTCCCAACATTTATCTACTATAAAGGTGCCCCATCCCCCCTTATTCCATTTACTATTACTTTGACCGTGACACAATGGCTTCTCCCCATGGTTCGACAGGAGACAACACTTCAGATTGCGTTGCTCACTTGGAGAATGAGGTCAAGGAGGTTCGCGTCATGAAAAAGAAATTGGCGGAAATGACCAAAAGGTTGTCTGATATGGACGCGGCTCATCACTTGACGATGGCCGACCTAGATTGGGCCTTTGAGCATATAAAGAGGCTCGAGGCTTCCCTGGCTAAGGAAAAGGCTGCTAAAAGGGCCTACAAGCTTGCTTTTAAGGAGCTGCATGATCGGTCCAAGCCGGGGTCGGATGATGATGAAGCAGGCCCTTCCTCGGAATAATTAGTTTTCGTAATTTGTTTTGTAATTTCTTTGTATGGGGCATCATTCCTCAGTTGTAATCGGATTTTTTGACATTAATAAAATATTTCCTTATTTTCGTTCTTGTCTGCTTATCTTCTTGATATCCCAATGGACGACTTTAATTAGACTGTGAACTGTGGTTGATTAGCTATAAATGCTCTTGGGAAGTTCAAGGGGTTGTCTTTCTTCGAGATGACCTTTGATCTACCCCTCGTTTCTTCCTATAAAAGAGGACTATTCCTATATTCTTTGTGCAACTCAATTCTTTATTAACGAAGAAATGGCTTCTCCTCATGAAAATATCGGTGACAACCTTCCTGAATATGTTGCCCATCTCGAGGAGGAGGTTAGGAAGGCTCGTATTCTCGAAAGGAGGGTTGCCTCTTTAACCGTGGAGGCTCGCCGAGCTGCTGAGATGGACGAGAGTTTGGAGGCCATGGAGAGTGAATATCAGAGGTCTCTGATCGACAATATTTGGGCTCGTGCTCGGATCAAAGAGCTTGAGGCTTCTAGAGATAATCATATTGCTTCCAAGAGAACCTACAAATTTGTCCTTAAGGAAGTGTATTGTAACACACTCAAAATTCTATAATTAATATTAGATTAAAATAAGATATAGATTTTACTATATTTGGATTCCGATTATAGTAAATATGAGTTTTTAAGTACTTTAGTTCAAATAGTTAGGAACACAGCAGACAAGCGGGATTGATCTACCATTTTGGATTCTATTTTCTCAAAATTTGAGCTTATAATATAAATGACAAGTCTAGACCTATGTTTTATCTTTCCAAATATATAAAATTCAAGTCATTTGGACTTGCATAAGAATATTTGTGGCTATTCTAGTAACATGATATCAGAATATTCCAGAACATTATATGTGTCACATTGTAAGGCAATTTATACCGACTTATGTTGTGAATTAGGAAATGTACAAAGCATGAAACTTGTAGATCTTTCTCTTGTCGGTTCATACATATATCATATGCTCCATTTGGACACGTATTGAGTTCTCTGTGAATATTTTAGTGGACAGGTATCTGAAAATTCCAGAACAGCATATGTGTCATCTTGTAGGACAATTTAGACCGACTTCTGTTGCGAATTAGGAAATGTGCAAAGCATGAAACTTGTAGATATTTCTCTTTTCGGTTCAGAAGTATATCATATTCTCCATTTGGACACGTATTAAGTTCTCTGTGAATATTTTAGTGGACAGGTATCTGAAAATTCCAGAACAGCATATGTGTCATCTTGTAGGACAATTTAGACCGACTTCTGTTGCGAATTAGGAAATGTTCAAAGCATGAAACTTGTAGATATTTCTCTTTTCGGTTCAGAAGTATATCATATGCTCCATTTGGACACGTATTAAGTTCTCTGTGATTATTTTAGTGGACAGGTATCCTGAAAATTCCAGAACAGCATATGTGTCATCTTGTAGGACAATTTAGACCGACTTTTGTTGCGAATTAGGAAATGTGCAAAACATGAAACTTGTAGATCTTTCTCTTGTCGGTTCAGAAATATATCATATGCTCCATTTGGACATATATCGAATTCTCTAGGAAGCTTTTAGTGGACAGATGTCCTAAAAACAAAATTCAGCACATTTAATGCACAAGACACATAGTCACTTTTCCAACACTATTTATACCCCCTACACCCCCTCACACTTCATCATACTTCAACAACCTATAATCTTATATAGATATTACAATATTATATTAAGATTACAAAGTTTCTTTATACTAAAGTATTATAATCATAAGATATAAACACTATATATAGAAAGAGAAAGAGAAAGATTACTATATTTAGTGGGTAATAAAAGCGTAAGTCGGGGTGTGACGAAGGACATAGCCAAGCTCAGTTAGCGGTTAGAGGTGGGTTCGAAACCTTAAAGTTATTATAATATTGTCTTAATATCCTTTTGCGTTACATCATCGAACTTGAGGTATGTTTAAAATGCATATAACGATTCATTTATGAAACTTAGTAGAATTTGATTTGCTTATTTGATATATCATGGCATGATATTTGCATTGATCCTCCCGGTTTGGGAGAGGTTTGTCCACCCGGAATGGGGTGCGACTTGTCTACCTAGAGTGGGGTATGACTTTTCTGCGACTATGTCCACCTGGAGTGGGGTGTGACGTGTCTACCTAGAGTGGGTTATGACCTTTTTCGCGATGTTTGGTCCGCCTAGAGTGGGGCGTGACTTTTGGTACCACGTGTAATGGTATAGACCTTACACAACCAACTTGGGCTCAAGGACATGGCACTTATGCATTATTGGTAAAATAATTATGAGCATGCATCATATTGATTATATATTTTTCTCGCTATTTGCCTAACCATCTTTTTGCAGGAAGCTATATGCAGTTACGGTTCATGTTATACTTTATTATAGTTTCTTTAAGTTAGTAGTCCTACTGAGTATTTTCAAGGAAATACTCATCCCGTTGCTTATATAATTTTATTTCAGGTATCGGTAGTGACGAAGCAAATCTAGCAAGGGTCGAGGAGCGGAGACATTAAGTTTTTTTTTTACTTGTTTATGAAAGAAACACTTGTAAAATAATTTCCAAATAAAGTTTCCACTTTTATTATGAAAGAATGAAATATGTTTATTCGTATCCAACTTTTATTATAATTCTCTCTTTCATTTAATTTAGAATAAAGTTTTGTTATCAAAAAAAAAAAAAAAAAAAAAACGGGCGTTCCTCACATGTATGCTCGGTCTAAGAGGAAGCCGAGTGACGAAGCAGGTCATTCTACGAAATGATTTTATTATTCTTATTGTACTTCCTTTATGTTGGCTGCCTCTTCTGTAACGAAGTATCAATCAATCAATAAAGACTTTTTTTTCTTGTTTATATCTGAATTACTTTCCCAATGCAATTTATTTTGACTGCGCATGCTTGTGGCTTCTTTAATGACTTTTCTTGGGCCTTGTGTTTGACCTTATCCACTGGATCTTCTTAATCTTTGTATCTAGGGACCACTGGGATTTCTTGAGCCCTGTGCACAAATCTTATCCCTTATATCTTAATATTGTTGCACTTTTTCCAGATTGACATGTGCATAGGCTTTTCGAATCCTACCCTCTTTAAATACTGGCATGAATCCAAGCGTTTCTTCTCAACAGACGCCTCTTTTAATAACGAATGGTTGCAACTCCCCACTTTAAATTTCTCAACAGGCGCCTCTTTTTAATTACCCATTTTTTTCCAGTCTTTTGACGAACGGTTGCACTTCCCCACGCTAAACCTTCCTTAATTTATCTATAAATATCTTCTTTAAGATATGGATTTCTTCACAATCTCCCCCTTATCTCTCTTCATTATATACAGAATTTCATCCTATAACTCCCTTAAAATGGAAGGTTCTTCAATCAAATATGCACTGGTCTTGCAAGTGGAGGCTTTTGAAGCTTCATATGGCCATGCACTAAAGCTGTTGAAGGATGCTAAAGAGGAGTTAAAGGTGATGCGTTATCACCATACCGAGATGGTTCGGGAATTGACTTGGCTAAGATCCGAGCTGGATTATTGTCGACGTGCTCGTCGGGCTCTAGTCGAAGAGAATGAGGTGTTGAGGGGGAACCCGACACTTCGGGACAGGGATGTCTCTGCCGGGCCCTCTCATAGATACCGATCGACTTCCCCCTAGCCTCGCCCTTTTTCTTTTCTTTTTATTTCTTTCAGTTTTCTTCATTTCTTTGTCTTCTTCTTATCTGTTTTTCTTTTTCTTCTGTGCCTCCTCTTTCTTTTTCTTCATCTTCTCTCCCATCACTCTTTTCTTTTTAATACTCTGTTCTCTTCTTTTTCTTTTTTCCTTTTTCTCTTCTTCTGCACCACTACGATGTAACAATCAACCCTGTGATTCTAAGGGTTTTTTGTTACTTCTAGGGTTTGTCATTTTTCATTTTTCTCTTCTTGCTTTTCACTTCTTTTTTATGTTTCTCTTCATCTTCTTCTTCCTCTTCCCCATCGCCGCCAGCTCGCTTGGCCTGCTGATACAGTCGATCTTCTTTGTATGATCTTTTGTAATAGATTTTCTCGGATTTAATAGATATTTTTCTCGGATGTAATTGATTTCCTTTTTGATGTCCTCTGATGTAATGAACAGTGATGTATCCCATCTTATTAATGAAAATTATATTTGCCCCTTTATCTTGCATTTCTTTTTATGTTGCAATTGTGCTTTGTCGTTTTTCTGGAATCTGGATCTTTGAACATCTCGTCTTTATTTTCTGTCGATCTGTGATCTCAGATGACTGTAGACCTATCCCCAGCATTGTCAATCATAGGTACATGCTCCCAAGCATGGTTGGATAATATGCATGTTCCCAAGTAATGTCAGGAAATATGCATGCTCCCTAAGTATGTCAGGAAATATACATGTTCCCAAGCATTGTCAGACAATATCACATTATCTTTGCTCTATAAATACTCTTCAATCTTTCTTCAGAATATATCTTTTTTCATACTGTGTTCGCTTCTCTTGCATCTCTCATCTCCTTCTGTATAAAAATAACTTTTCCTAATGTCTGAGCCCGTTGTGAGATATCATGCTCAGATGAAGGACTTGGATGCTGAGGTATCTCGGGTCCGTCATAGAATGGCTAAGCTTGAGAAGGAGTATGGTGTTCTGGCTTTGAGTTTGTACAACTCTCACCCCGAGGAGACAATTAAATGGAACCAGATTTCGGCCTTGGGTCGTGAACTTAGCCACCTATTGGAGCGTGGGAACACTCTGGCCAACTCCTGGTATGAAGCCGAGGAGATTTGGGATCATGCTCAGAATGAGTTTGATAACTCCCCCCAAGGCCTCGCTAGTATGACTGTTAAAAATGCTCGGCTTAAAGAACAAGTTACTGCCCTTATTGGCGAGAATGCATACCTTGCCCGGGAGAATGAATGCTTGGTCATCATGAACGACTCATATGAAGCTCGGTTAGCTAGCTCTGCTCAGGCGACTTCCTCTCGGTCTGGCAGTTCTGTTGTCCCACCCACTAATCCTTGATTAGATTAGTCTATTTTTCTTATTTTCTGTTTTGGAACTTGTATTAGAACAGTTGTATCTTATCGTATTTCGTGTCTTTGTCTTGTGAACCGTTGTAACGCCTCGTACTTTGTGCCTTTACTTTGTGCCTTTTCGTTTTTTGTACCCTTGAATTTCTTTATAAATGCTCCCTATTGCCTGTACTTCATTATCCGATCTCCTTTTCTCTCTCTTGTTTCTTCTAATCTTGCGAGATGGCTCCCATTACTAGATCTGCCTCCAAAAAGAAAGCCCTTCTGGAAGAGGAGCCTACCTTCTTGCTACCCCGTCCCCCTGGTTTCGGGGAAGAGGATTTAACTCTTCAGTTAAAAGAAATTGAGATGTCGTGGCTGAAGCATGATCTTAAGTGTGCTCAGACCGAAATGAGGAGGTTCAAACAGTATTGGAAGGAGGAGAGCGCTGCTCTTTTTGAAGCCGAGCAAAAGTGCAGGTCTCAATCTCATGCTCTTAAACAATTGGAGATTGGCATTTCTCATTTGATTAGGGAAAAAGAGCGTCTGGAGGAGCTACTGGCGAAGAAGGATGCCGATTTGGGGGGTAGTTCGAAGAAGTAGGATGAGTGTATTTTTTTTGTAAAATTTTTCTTTTCCTCTTGTATCGTTTGTTCCCCCTTTTGTAGATGAATAAAATTTCTGTTTTGCAATTTGATCCTGTCTATTTTATTTTGTATCTGCTTTGCCTCTATGTTTATATTATTCGATGTATCTTGGTACCGAACATCGAGCATGGTGCACCGTGGTTATCCCCCCGGAGAGCGTTGTTAGGCTGGATGCTTGAATGCCGTCGAGCTAGGAACGGTCTCCGCCCACCATGTTCGGTGAGCTATTCGGGTAGGACACGGTTTGGTGTCGAGGGACTTAATCGGAGGACATACTTGGTTGGATAATGTTGGTAGCGTATGTTGGAAGCTATTCATGGTAGGGTCCACTGGCCGTTTATTTCGGTGTAATGATGTGAACTGTCTTGGGTAGTGGGATACACTATCTGACGTAGCAAGATCTGGAGCCTTGATTTGCTGACATAGCAGCAGTTGGAGATTTTTCTGTGGTTGGAAAAAAGGTGAACCTCTGTCGCACGAAAAGGCGGTTCTTATTTTATTCTTTTTGTAGTTCCACTCCTTTTTAACTGTGCCAAATAATCCCTTTAGCTTTTTACCTCATAATTTGCTGAAAAAATATCTCTTATCTTCTCTCTCTAGGATTTGTTCTTCCCGCCAGAAATTTGCTGCCTCGCTATCTAGGGTTTGTCGTGACGGTTGAGAGATTTACTGCTATTCTCCCTCGCTTGCTCGTGATCATGACTGTAAGTATCTTCGTATTTCGTGGGTCGTTGGTCTAGATAGCTTCTGTGATTAGGATACGCATTTGATTTGTGCTTGTGGTTATATATGGGTTTGGTTGTCTCTATATGTCTATCTAGGTTGTTGAGTAGTGGTTTTTCTTCATGTATAGGATATTTGTTGGTTTGGTAGAAAACTTTTAGGGTTTCTATCAATTGGTTGGGGGGGAGGGGGGGGGGCTTGTCATGTTATGTGTTTTTGGGTAGTATATTGATGGATTTTTTATGATGTTTGGATAGGAAATTCTAACCCAATGTCTGGCCCAAGTTGGTACATTCGTTGAAGAGGATTTCAAAAGACTCGCCGGAATTCCGGACAACATACACATTTGGCTGCCTGTCTCTGATGAGGAAGTTTTGGGATTCGTTCCTGCCGGCGAGGTAGCCGTGCGTTCCTCGGCTTTCTTCACTGGGGGTCTTAGACTTCCATTTACGAAGTGGGTGGCTTCGTTTTTTGAAGCCGTCCAGATAGCTCCTGCCCAACTGGCTCTGAATGGTTACCGGACCTTGATCGGCATTCAAAGGTTGTCGGAGGTATCGGGGATAGACATTGAACTGAAATATGTCTTCGGGGTCTACAGTTTGAGTTTCGAGCGCCGCAGTTCTTATTTGAAGACATTACGCGCATTCTCCCGGCTGGTAATTGGGTTGCCGGACACCAACAAAGAACATAACCTTGGTGTTGTGATTGCGTCCGGGGAATGGGGTTGTGCAGGACACCAGATCCCTGGACCTGTGACCACGGCTCCTGCTATTCCAGACCTCGGCGCTCCCAATGTTGAGGCTCTCTTAGCTCTTTGGAAATGGTGGGGGCCTGGCCTACCAAGGATCCGGCAAGTCGTACAGCTCCCCTGCTGCTTGGTTACCTTGCGGGGCCAGTGACCAAGGGCCCTGTACCCGAGATACCTAAAGAGCCCGAGGAGGAATTCGTAAAAGTTTTCAGGGCTCGGAGCGCTGCTCGGGGGGGGGGGGGGGGGGGAAGCCCAGTCGTTCTAAGCGCCGAGCATCGGACCCCGCTGTTGGCACCCTGAAGAGGGCTAGAGGGGCTAAGATCTCAGGTAATGTGGAGGTTGCTGAATCTGGCCGGGGTGTGGAGGTGGTCGCTTCGTCCCAAGGTGATACCACCGAGGAGGCTGATGCGAATCTCTATGTAAGTGTATTTGCTTTTGTGAATAGTTGCCTTTTGACTCTGTTCTTCTCTGCTTTATATGTCATCTTGTTTCAGTTAATGACTCCTTCATTGGTTACCCTTGCTCTTGCCCGGTCTATGGGTATTATTATGTTTCAGGGGTCGATCGACAATGTATTCGGACATATGAACCTCTTGATGAACATGGGCGAGGATACGATGACCTTGCCTGTCATCTCGCCTGTCCATACCGAGGATCCGATAGATCTGCCCGTTTGTTCGCCCATCCGTACTGAGGAGGCGATCGAGCATAGGGCCCCTGAGACCGGTCATTTGGAGAAAGACGTGGGGGTGGAAGTGGAAGTGAAAGCCGGCAAGGAGAATGCCGTGGAGGTTGTGGTGGGTGTCGAGGATGAGGCTCTCGAGGGACCCGAGAAGGTGTTGGTAGACGGGGTTGCAATGACCCGTTACATTGATCGGTGTGGGGGTGAACTGTTAGAGCAACCCCGAGTCTTGATGATGGGGTATACTGCTCTTAAGCCCCTCGTTGTCAAGGATGCAGAGAAAATAGCTGCTCGCCCGTAATGTCGGTCATAGAGCAGGCCAGTACTGATGCGCTTCGGGTATGTTGCGTACGTATTTTGTTATATAGGTCGTGATGCTTTTATTTTGACTGGTATCTGATGTTTCTAAATACTGGTTTTCGTGGATATCGTGGTGTTAAGGGATCAGCTGTCAGCACTAGAGGCTGAGAAAGAGAAGATGGCCGAGGATAAAGCTCAGCAAGTTAAGTTGATCTCCGAGCTAGAGGCGGAGAAAGAGAAGCTGATGGCCGAAAGCAAAATAACGGCTGAGGAGAAAGCCCAGATGGCTAAGTTGGTCGCCGAGCTAGAGGCGAAGAAAGAGAAGCTGATGGCCGAAAGCAAGATAACGGCCGAGGAGAAAACCCAGATGGCTAAGTTGGCCTCTGATAATGAGAAGTTGGTGGGAGACAACTTACGCCTGACTGAGGAAGTCGAGAAGTTGGGGGCCGAAAAAGAGGAGTGGGTCGAGAAGCACGACCTTTTGGAAGCTGATAATTTGCTCATGGCAGAGGATGTAGAGGCCGGAACATCCGAGGTGGCTGCCCTGAAAGTGGCGCATGCGGAGGATAGGGCAAAGCTCGCAATGATGGCTAACTTCTCCGTCTTCTGCGCCCATGTTTGGGCTCTAAACTTTGCGAAGGTCCCGTTATCGGACCGGGCGTGGTCGGAGTTAGTTTATCCCTGTCTGCAAGGTGCACCTCCTAAACCACAGGATTGGGCCAATCTTCGAGATGAGGAACTCCCACGGCTGTCGGGACATACTACTTCGACGGCCCTCCGTCCCCATTCCGGGTCGGCTCCAACGACTACTCGGTCTGCTGCTGCCGTGACTCCCCCACCCGCATCCCCTCAGGTGGAGCCTTAACCATTTTCTTGTAGTATTTTCTTTGCATCTTAGGGTAAAGTCTTTTGGTGCCCGAATTGTGGGTCTCTTTTGTAACTATAAAGATATGCTTTTGGGAAGTGATAATATAGGTGCTACGTTTTCTTTCTGTTTGGCTTTCCTGGGTAATTTCCTTGTTTGTGGGAGTTTGTCTTTTGAAGGGTATAAAAACAAAATCTTGTCAGGTACCTGTCAACCCCATTGCCATGGTGGTCTGTACCTCGCCTAGTCGTAGCATAGGCGATGTTATAGATGGTCTTGAAAGATCTAAGGCGTCCCTAACTGCCGAATTGAAGTCTGCACGTCATGAAATCGAGGGGCTGAACGTTCATGTTTCGAACTTATCGATTCGATTACGGGACTTGGGAGATAATTTCAGCAAGAAGACCGCCCACTATATGGCAAATAAGGGTAAGGCCAAAGAGCTTCTTGGGGCACTTCGGCGCTCTCGTGACGAAGCCCGAGGTCGGGTGACGAGCTTGAATCTGGTTCTAGGGGCTGTTTTTGAAGATGCGGACCTATTGCTATCCTTTGCCAAAGCGTATTGGGCCCGAGCTCCCGCTTTAGAGGTGCTCGATCATGTAAAAGGGATGCGTGGTGTTGCCCGGGCAGAGCGCATGGCGGATGCTATGGCAGGGGTAACTGAAACCACGAATGCCTTGAACCGAGTTGATGCGGTCGTACAGGAACGTTTGGGGACGCAAATTGTTTCGCTGCGAGATATTCATTTCGCTGACGCCGTTGAGACCTCGGCGTCCATTGATGGGTTATCGGATTAATGATTGAGTAGCTGGTTTTGTCATTTTATTTGTAACTTGTATATAATAATTTTCGTTTTTCGTCTTCCTTGTCGTTTCTTTTCTTTGTTTGATAAGATATTCCTGTCTCTTCTTTATTTGCGGCTGAATATTCATCTCTTCCCTTCTTCCCCCATTTTTTTTTTATAGGCACATGCCACTATGTCGCACCAGGCTGGTTTTCCATGCCTAGTTAGTCCGGGGCTAGAACCTACTGAGGCTGTCCGGGACGAGGTTTCATCTAGTGCGGCTAGTGAAGTGCACGCCAACTGGCCTTACATCGATTTAATGGGCAAAAACGTCGAATTGCTCGATCAGTGTGCCCGACTTAGGGCTAAGTTGAAAACTCAAGCGTCCTCTTTCCAAGAATATGTTCGTCATGCCGAGCATGTTTTTGTGGTTCAGGAACGTCGTTTAGATCGATATTGGCGTGTAAGGGGAAAATACTTCGATAAACTAAAATCGTTGGTAACTAAAGCCAACATGTTGGTGAAGTACTTCCGTCTGTCCCGATCCAGATACGATGCTTCTGCTGCTATGGTCGAAGCTCGTAAGCTTCCTTTCGACGATGCTCGCCGTAAAGCGGCCTCGGATGCTCACGAGATCGCTAGAGAAAACGAGTTCCCCGCGCGGCTTAAGACGCTGATATGCGTTGGTGCTCATACGACCAACTTTGATGCCCTTATTTCTGATGAGCGTTTTGATGGTGAGGAGAGCGATGGGGATACGGCTACGGATGACGAAGAGGTTGAGCTCGGTCAATTGCCGTCATGCTCCTCATGTAGTAGCTCATAAATAGATCTCTTTAATGTTGGTTGTACCTAGTTGCCTCCGTAATGCGGGCAAGTACTATTTGTTTTATTTCTTTATTCTTGTGTTCTGATCTTCCCATTGTCGTACTGATATTTCATTGATTGGATTGACTTTCCTTTGCTGATTTCTTCGTTTGATATTGTGTTGCCTCTGTAATGTGGGCTATTTTCATCTGCTTTTATTCTTTTATTCGTGTATTTGACGTTCTCGTTGCTGCTATGTCATTGCTAGTTTCATCTGCTATTTTCCTTTCCTTTCATTGTTTTCGCCACCATCTGGTAATTTATCGTCTCCATAACGTGGGCCTGAATTTTTCTTCTACTTTCCGTATTATTTGCCATCCTTGCTCATTGGATTAGTTGGTACCTGCATATACTTGAGTATTCCTAGGCATTCTTTTAGACACGCCATGTTGGGAATTTCACAGTATTCCTAGGCACTCTTTTAGACATGCCATGTTGGGAATTTCACAGTATTTCTAGGCACAAAGGACGTTTGGGAATTTCATAGTATTCCTAGGCACTAAGGCCGTTTGGGAATTTCATAGTATTCCTAGGCACAAAGGCCGTTTGGGAATTTCATAGTATTCCTAGGCACAAAGACCGTTTGGGAATTTCATAGTATTCCTAGGCACGTCTGCCGTTTGGGAATTTCATAGTATTCCTAGGCACAAAGGCCGTTTGGGAATTTCATAGTATTCCTAGGCACAAAGGCCGTTTGGGAATTTCAGCTGCACTCGTTAAACAGCATAAGATAATTTATTTATTCAAAAGACAATGTCATTAAATAAGAGAGGTAGGGTGGGACCTGTATTTGTACTGGCCAGACGGCCTAGATGTAATACTTCTTTAGGTTAGCCACATTCCAAGAATTTTTCTCCCCTCTGCTGTTTTTGAACAGAACGCTTTTGAGTTTGTAGGTAACCGGGCTTGTTCTTTTGACGATCTCGTACGGTCCTTCCCAGGTAGGGCTCAATTTGCCGTGCATTTCGTTGCGGATATAGACCGTTACACGTCGTAGCACCAGTTCTCCTATCATGAATTCTTTGGACCCTTTTACTCTCTTGTCATAAGTTTGCTTCACGCTTTGTTGGTATTTCGCTAAGGTAAGGGATGCTATCTCTCGTTTTTCGTCTAGCATGTCGAGTTCTTCTCTCATTCTTTGTTCGTTGCCTCCCTGCTCGACTAAGGTCGTTCGGAGTGTGGGTAGCCCGATTTCCGTTGGTATGACGGCCTCGACGCCGTATGTTAAGCTGAACGGGGTTTCCTTAGTGCCCGTCTTCGGTGTAGTTCGGCACGACCATAAGACGTTGAGTAACCGCTCGGGCCATCTCCCCTTTGCTTGTTCGAGGGTTGTCTTGATGCCGTCTAGTATTGTTTGGTTTGACACTTCAGCTTGTCCGTTACCCTGTGGGTATGTCGGCGTCGAGTAGAATTTACGGATACCTAGTTCTTCATACCAGAGTTGTAGATTAGCATCTTTGAACTGGGTTCCGTTGTCAGCGACAATAGCGTACGGTATACCAAACCTGGTGATGATGTATTCCCAGATGAATTGTTTGACGTTGCTGGCTTTGATTTCTCGAAGGGGTTTAGCTTCGACCCATTTGGTAAAATAATCCGTCGCAACGATCAGATATTCCACACTGCTAGGTGCTCTTGGGAGTTTACCGACCAAATCAATTGCCCATTGTGCAAACGGCCACGGAGCCGATACTGGGGACATCAGAGACGATGGGAGACGGGTATTTTGGCGAATCGTTGGCATTTGTCACAACTTTGGACATATACATCGGCGTCTCGCTTGATATAGGGCCACCAATATCCTTGTGTGATAGCTTTGTTGGCGAGGGACCGCCCTTTGATGTGTGCTCCGCAGGATCCTTCGTGGATTTCCTCCAATACTGGCAGTTGTAGTTCGGGCCAGACGCACAGTAGGTGGGGTCCCCGGTAACTGGATTTGTATAGTTTGTCATCCTCGGATAGCCAGAACCGATGTGCTTTTCGCGTAATTTTCAACGCCTTTATCTTGTCCGCTGGAAGCGATCCGTCTCGTAGATAGCGACTCATGTCATCCATCCACCCTAGCTCGTACTGGATTGACGTTATTCGGTATATTCTTTTGGTGATACTCGGGGCTTCCAGAAGTTCCACTATGATCGACCGAGTGTCGGTTAATGTTAATGTTGAGGCTAGGGTTGCCAAGGCGCCGGCATGGGCATTTTCGGTGCGATTGATTCTTATCAATTCGCACTGTTCGAAGGTGGCCATCAAGCTTTGGACTTTCTCTCGGTAGAGAATCATTCTGTCATCTTTTACTTGGTATTCGCCGATGGCTTGATTTACGATCAGCATGGAGTCCGAACTCGCAATTAAGTGGGAGCACCCTAGCGATCGGGCAATGAGCATGCCGTTTATCATGGCTTCGTATTCCGCCTCATTGTTGGTAGCTCGGAAACCCAGTTTGATGCTTTTCTCTATGATTGCTCCTTCGCTAGACTTGAGGACGATCCCTGCTCCTGATCTGTCCTTGGTGGCTGATCCATCGACACGTATTTGCCAGTGTGATTGTGGGGATATAGCTAACGGCTCGTCATACCCTTCGGTGAACTCTGCGACGAAATCAGCCAAGACCTGTCCCTTTATGGCATGTTGGGGTGAGAATTCGATATGAAATTGGGATAGTTCGACCCCCCATGCGGCCACTCGGCCACTGATGTCCATCCGTCAAAGTGACTCCTTGATATGAAATTTTGTGTATACTCGGACCTGGTGAGCTATGAAATAGTGAGGCAATTTCCTGGTAGCAACTACTAGTGCCAAGCACAGCTTTTCCAATGGCAGGTATCGGGTTTCGGCTTCAACCAGAGTTTTGCTAACGAAATAGATCGGAAATTGTTTGCGGCCTTCTTCTCTTAGGATGACTGCACTCACAGCTGTAGTGGAAACTGCTAGGTAGCATGCCAGGATATCTCCTTTATTCGGCCTTACTAGCAGTGGCAACGTCCTTAAGTATTCTTTGAGACTGCTAAATGAAGCTTCACATTCCGGGTCCCACACGAATTTTCTATCCTTCTTGATTGATTCAAAAAATGGCTGTCCCTTGTCTGCGGATCGGCTGATGAACCTGCTCAGCGCGGCCATCATTCCTGTGAGCTCTTGCACCTGCTTCTTATTCTTGGGTGCTGCCAGGTTCTGGAGGGCTGTGATCTGATCGGGATTAGCTTCTATTCCTCTTCGGCTGACCATATGCCCCAAAAATTTTCCTTTGCTAATGCCGAATGTGCACTTGCTCGCGTTGAGCTTCAGTTTGTGCTCGCCCAACGTTTGGAAGACGTCCCTAATGTCTTGGAGATGGGATATGGCTTTTTCGCTTTTGACGACCATGTCGTCGATGTATACCTCCATGGTCTTCCCTATATGCTCTCTGCATACCTTCGTTATCATCCTTTGGTATGTTGCTCCCGCGTTGCGTAAACCGAACGGCATTACTGTATAGCAATAGTTTCCCAAAGGCGATATAAACGACGTCTTTTCTTGATCTTCGTGGGCGAGGGGGATTTGGTGGTACCCTGAATACGCGTCTAGGAAGGTCATTCGTTCCGCTCCCGCAGTTGCGTCCACCAGTTGATCAATCCTTGGAAGGGGAAAGTGGTCCCTCGGGCAGGCTTTGTTGAGATTGGTGAAGTCTATACAGACTCTCTCCTTTCCGTTCTTCTTGGGGACGACGACTGTATTGGATAACCATTTTGGATAGAAGACCTCACTTATGGCTCCAGCCTCTAATAGCTTGTGGACTTCAGCAATTATAGCTGCTCTGTGCTGTACAGACACTTTTCTACTCCTCTGAGCTATCGGCTTGCATTCGGCGTCAACACTCGGGTGGTGACATGCCGTTTTAGGGTCTAGGCCTGGCATGTCTTTGGGACTCCAGGCGAATTTATTAATGTTGTTGAAGAGGAATGCTTCTAACTCTTCGGATTCCTGTTTTGGAAGGTTATCACCGAGGAGGAAGTAGGGCTCCTCGTCCGTACCCGGGATATACACCTTCCTAAGAGTTTCTCCTACTTGTTCTTCAACAACCCTCTCGGCTTTGGCTATGTGGTTGATTAGCTTTTTCGTGCTGGTGGGTTGTTCAACAACGACCAGCTGCTTTTTGAGAGCCGCGGTTATGTCTTCGCAGCGTCTGGAATTCTCTTGGCATCCTCTGGCCGTCTCGATCTCTCCCCTACCATTTGGGTATTTCACCTTTTGATGATAGGTCGACGGTATGGCTCTCATGGCATGCAGCCATGGTCGGCCCAAGATGGCATTGTGGCCGGAGCTATCATTGACCACTAAGAACTCCACGGGAACTGACACGGATCCGGTGGTAACATTAAGGACGATCTTTCCCAACGGTCTAGTCATCTCGGAGATGAACCCGATCAGTGTGACGTCAGTCGGCTGTAAGTCTTGGGGCTTGAGCTCCATCTTGTCGAAGAGCTCTTTGTATATGATATCACAAGAGGCTCCTTGGTCGACAAGCACCCTGCTGACCGTGTCAAGGCCGATTTGAACGCATAGGTTAATGGCATCCCCGTGGGGGTATATCTCCCCTTCTTCGTCGAGGTCTGAGAAAGAAATGGGTGGATGTCGTTGTGGTGTGCATTGCCTTTTAGAAGTCGACGTCTGTGATGCCTTGGCCAAAGTGCGCCAATTGTCGTTGTCTTGATCGTTTCCCACCCGTGCCCTTAGGTCTTGACATATGAACAACGTTGATTGTTTTACCTTGTCGATTGTCGGCCCCCTCAATGGCCAGTTGTTTGCCTTTGTTCCCAGCGCCCTTGATGAACTTGGTTAAATAACCGGCGTCACCCCACAGGTTCATTTTCCATCGCAAGTTACGGCAATGCTCGGTGAGATGGTCGTGATCTTCATGATATGTGCAGAAGAGCTTGGAATCTCTCAGATTGGGAGGAGAAGCGATCGGTTGAGGTCGAGAATACCAACTTTCCCTGCATATATCCTTGAGGATATCTTCAGCAGATAGGTTGAAAGTGTATCGCATCTCGACCTGTTCGTAGGTGTTTCGGCGCTCCCTCTCTTGGAACCGACCTTGTTGAAGCGGCTTGGGGGGCATTGGGTAGGTGAGCTGGAGTGGTTTATGTTCGTTGATCGGTGTTGGGTATGCGATCTGGAGCGGTTTGGGCTCAGGCTCTCGTTGTCGCTCTACCCTCCTCGGGACCTCGGGACCTTTGTCCTTTCTGGTCAGGTTGAATGCTTCTCCCTGGTTGTTCCTGGCTCTTTTGCGTCTCACCTGTGCTTCCCTGACCGATTCTCTCCTTGGTAGAGTTCGGTTGAGAAGCCGCAATTCATCATTTTTGTCGGTAAGGTGGGTACAGTAGGCTAGTAGGGAGTCGGTGGTCGGAAAGCTTTTGCCTATGAACTTCCTTCTCGCCCAATAGCCATTAGTGATGGAATTGATAAAATTTTGGATGGCTATATTACTGGCGTACTGCGGGATCTGGTTAGCTACGTCGATAAAACGTATGCAGTAGTCGTTGAGCCTTTCATTCGGCTGCATTGTCATTTTTAGAAGGGTATCGATGCTAACCTTCTTCTTCTGATGAGCAGCGTATCGGGTTGAGTACGCTCTTAGCAGCTCTGCCCAGTTTCTTATGGACCCTCGTGGTAAGTTGTGATACCACGACGAAGCCTCTTGGCCCAAGCTGTTTTTGAAAAACTTGCACATCAGTGCATCGTCGTCACTCCATAGCTCCATCTTCGTCTTGTAGTGTCGCAGATGGTCGATCGGGCAGCTCCTTCCATCATAGAGCCTAAACTCGGGGATGACGAACCCCAGAGGATTGCGGTACCGCGTGATTTGCTCGTTACATGGGGTTTCTTGGCATACGTCCCAAGCCTGTTGGAACGCTTCATCGGGGGCTTGGTAGAGGGGGGGGGGGGGGTAATCCCCCCTGATGCGGTTGTGGGTAGTACCCTACCACGACCCTGTGTTTGGGGTATCTTCCGTCCTTTGGGTTCATATCAGGGGCTTGTTCCATATTAGTGTTTGGGTGGAAGAATGTTGGAGGGATCGTTATTGGGACATTGCCCCCTTGGTGGGGGATTCTTTTATCTGGTCGCCGGCCTGCCGTTTCCATAGCGGCCCTATAGGCAGAATCTTCCGCGTCATGGCATGGGTCCTTATCCTTATTGGCAGGTTGGATATTCGGCAATGTGATGCCGGCTGCTGCCATGGCCGACAGACACGCTGCCAAATGAGCCTGCAGCTGGGCGTTGTTCCTTTCTTCGGCTAATGGAACAACGTGTTGTACTTCCCCCGTGGATAGTGTAATTATCCTCGGTGGGAGAATAGGTGGTCGGGTCAGTTGTTCGAGTACGGGATCATCGGGCATGCCGAACCGGTAAGCTTCATTCGTTGGTAAATGAGGCTGGTGGGAACTGGAGTTGACCGAGGCTGTTGGCAGGGGAACTTTAGAGCTCGGTCCTGCCTGGGGTCCGGGTAATTGTCTTCTTGCGCGTCTTAATACGGGCAAGTCTCGTTCGTCGTCCGAGGACGTAGGATGTTCTTCGACGAGTCCTTCGAGCTATTGGGGTTGCTCATTCGGTTGTTCTTGGTGAATATTGGAAGTTGTTGGTTGGTTTCCGGACTGGATAACATCATATCTGTCGCGGATGGCAAGTAGATCGTTGAGGTCTTGTTGGCTTATTTGCACGTTCTGGTTATTGGTTTTTACTATCTCGGGATGGGTTTCTTCTATATTGGTTACCATTGTTGCTCGTCTAGTAGAGTCTTGGTATTCGACTTCGAAACTAGTTGGGAACTAAATGATTCCCGGAGACGGCGCCATTTGATAAAGCCATAAATTTGGTCGGTATCGTTAGGCTTTTCAACATTAATATATACTGAATTAACAATAAACAATATACACTTCTTGATCTCTATTCGTATTCGGCAATGGCCATTGTTCGGATTACAACTCTATCTCTATATTTATGCTCGGTTTTACGACTTTCTCTTGTGATCTTGATCTTTTTCCGATCTCTGTGCTCGTTTCTTGATCTGCTCGGTTTGTTTCTTGATGCGACAAGCTTTGGGGAGTTTCTCTCTTTTCTCTACTTCTCTCTATAATTTTTGAGTAGATTTTCTGGTTTCTTTCTTAGGGGGGATACTTGGCTATTTATAGGCAATGATGCCTCTTGAGATGTTGACAAATGTCTCCATCTCATGGGATTTTTCAGATATGGGTCCCTGGTTAAGTGGGGTTGGGTTTTTAGTAGTATCCACCTTTATTCTTTATGAAAGGCATGGGACGGCCCATTTAAGTATTGGATACCCATCTATGAAGTGTGGGTTGATTGTTACCCGAATAGAATATATGGGTCTAACTTTTATGTTCTATCAGCATCATATCTATGTCATACGACATCTATATAATCATAACACCAAAGTGAAAAAGTAACTCCATATTTTATAGTTTCTTGTTTCTCTCTGTTTACTATGTACTTATTCTATAGGATGGGCTCTGTAAGTTAAGCTTGGTTTGGACAATGGCTCGATCTTTTGAAAAATCTACCATATCCTGAGATAAGAGAGGAGATTGGTATCTTCGACTCATCCACATAGACCAACCTGAATGGGAGATATATCATGACCTTACAAAGACATGCCTTAATTCTATACTTGGACAATGTAAGGTTAAAACAATTCATCAAATATATTATCCTCAAAAAGTTTAGTTCTATAATTTTTCTCGTCGACTCGCTCCACCAAGCCTGTCAAAACGTTAACAATTCGGTAAGAGTGTTGTTATTGTCATCTTCCAAATCAACCTTCAAATTCAACCTGTTTGCGTGAATTTTCCTAATTACACACTCCATAGGCTAGATTAACAACTTGCACACAACTCACACACTCCATAGACTAATAAAATACATATTTATCCCTCCAAATATACATAAAATTCTATAATTTGATAAATCAAAATATAAATATTCAACATAATAAAAACTCAATCTACTAAAAACTCAAATAAAAGTATTTTAGAATCCTAATATTAATTAAAATAAATAAAAAATTGTTAAATCTAAAAACTCAACCCACTAAAAACTCAAATAAAAATATAATATAACCCTATTTGAGCATATCTTAAATTTAAATATTAATTAAAAATATTTTTTTTGTTAAATATAGTATTAATAACAATCAGAATCTTTAATGAGGTGGATATGTCATGTAATGTGACACATCAGTGAGTTGATTTTTTAGATAGTAAAAATGTGTGAGTAAAAGCATTTTACGATAATCCTCCCTTGTATTTTGTTATGTATATAATCGTGACTTGTACCTAGATAACTAGATGCTACCTTATCCTTCAAAAAAAAAACTAGCAACATATACTACCTTATGTGATGTGTTGATTCATTCTATCATGTAATGTTCAATTGTTCATATTAAATGCAAAATTCTATAAAGTATCATGAGTACATACGGAGTATTTCTCTGTAAGGCCTTCTTTCATTTACAGTTTTTAACTTCAACTCCTTACTTTGTGTTCTCATATTTGATTATTAACTTAACAGCTAGTGAAAGTACGTAAAAAGGGCTAACAGTTTAAGTTGAATGAGTCTATATTCTTAACGACCCTAAGATCAATTACATAACACTCATAGAATATGATAAATCTATTTTAATAAAGAGTATTGAACAAAAAATGATATCACATCAATCTCACAACTCATTATTTATAAATAGATAAAATAATTTGAACTTTTTATATTAAGAGGGTATCACCCGTACTCGCTAAAATAAAATAATAATATTTTATTACAAAATTGTGTCTATTCCATTCATTTAGATTCTCACTTTAAATTTTAATTTTAAATTTGACACAAAATATAAATTGATTCTCAAAATCTAAAAAGTATATTTTTATTCACAAATTTAAACAGTTTAATAGAGATATTTATACTAATGCTATAAACTAAATACTATATTAATCAAAGATGTGAATTAATGTAATTACTGGTCGAATACTAAGAAAAAGTTAACCATCACATAATTCAATAAGTGATCCACTTGCTCATGTTCTGCTACATGAGACAAGCTATATATATCTACTGTCTTAATCAATTTCAGATTTATCACTCCCAAGGCACTATCATTTGGATATGAGACCGTATGATACGTTTTGTTTTTATCTGTATGCAATTACACACAGAATAGCATTGGGTTCCACCTGTAATATTCTACATACTCGTACATAGAGGTGGGTTCCGTCCGCTTGGGTTCGGTTTTTAGCAAAACCAAAACCGAAACCTAGCATATTTCTGTTCGAGTTTTTTCGGTTTCGGTCTTTTTATTTTTTGGACCGAACTGGACCGGTTTTTTTGGTCTTTTTCAGTTTCGGTATTTTTCGGATCGGTTTTATTGAAAACCGAAACTGATCCGAAATGTTTTCGTTTTTTCAGTTCGGTTATCGGTGCGGTTCGGTTTTTCCGGTTTTTCGCCCAGCTCTACTCATATACCGATACTTGCATAAACATGAAAATTATTAGAACTTCAAGGTAATTAATTACTACCTCCGTTCTCATTTAATTGTTCATTACGAAACTACATGAAATTTTAACCGACTTATAACTTATATCAAAATTATCGAAATGAATTTTTTTTAAATCTAATTATAAAATTTAACATTTGAATTATATGATCAACTTTTGAAAATTTTCATTCCGACAATTTTGATGCAAGTTCTTGGCCGGTCAAAATTGCATATAGTTTCGTAGTGGACAATTAAATGGGAACGAAGAGAATAATATATTCTTTAAAATAATATTTTTTTTTCCGGTATCGACTTAGACCAATATAAAAAATTACTGATTTCGATAAATTAATAAGGTAATAAAATTTTAAAAGATCCATATATAGATATTTAGTACTCACAAAATCATAAATTAATAATTTTTTAAAATGACAAACGTTACCATAACAAATTAGTGAAATATGACTCTATATTCGTTTAATGGTTCTTAAAATTTAAATCTACTCGGAATTCATCCATAATTTAATATATCTAATGTCTTAGTCTGATACACAATTTAGAAGTAGTTATTTGTGTTTAGTGACAAGTTTAACGATTATTCTTAGTATCATTCTTAGTATCTAATGTCTTAGTCTGATACACACTTTTATGTTATTAATGAGTACATTCATTAAATCGACAAAATATTTTTAAAATGATTATTATTAATTTATTGATTAATTAATAAATATATATAGTCCCGACATTAGTTTACAGAGATTTTACTGTAGGTCTTTTTCAAAAAGTTTCTGTTCACCAGTCGATTTCAATTGTTGGTCATTAACAAATACAGACATACCTACATTATTATCATATTATGAGACAAATGGAATGTGTGAATTTTTTGGTCTTTTAAGTTCTAACCTTCCTAATTAATTCGAATGAGTGTTTAATTATTGTCTGTGTAGCAGTTTGTTCATATTTTTTAGTGCGAGCAATTGAAAACAAAAAGAGCATAGCTAAGTCAACAAAGATATTTAACATAACATACGATCTCTAATCTCTTTCACTTCCAGCTCATGACTACTAACGATGCTTTTTTTCTCATTCAAATAGTAAAAAGTAAAAAGTGAAAAGTGAAAGCAATAGAGTGATTGATCGAGAAGAAAATTATTACTTTCATCCTAATCAAATAATTCTTCCAAAATTATCACTTTCACTTTCAATATATACAAGAAGAAAATTATTTGTTTTAAGTCTTAGAGCATGATGTTTGCCTAGAATTTCATCCTTCAATTTATCCTCGATCGTCAGGTGCAGATCAAATACTAATTGCACTATATATGGCCCCTGAATTTTATTATATTTTAAGTTACCATCTCGCTTCTGTCTAGCAATTAATTTGTATGAATTATGGATCAACCAATTGTTTTGCAGTACAAATATTAGTGGTGCCAATCGAATTGTTCGACTATATACCGATATTATACTTAAACTAGTTTGGTTTGATAATTTTTATATCATTACTGAACCAAAAAATTCGGTATATCGAACTTTCGATATACCAAACTGTTCGGTTGGTTCGGTTTCGTTTTTATACCAAAATTTAGAGTTTAAAAATGATGATAGAAAAATTGCGCATATTGAAAAAAAAAAAAACATAGTATAAAGTTTTAAAAGTAGTATATTAAAAATATATATTTATATTATTGTTATATATTTATTTTTTCATAAAAGAGTAAACTACTAGACTTTTCTAGTAAATGCTATAAATAAAAGAAAATTTTATAAATATTCACTAGAAAAAATAATATAAGTATATTATAACAATGTTAATAATTAAGTGTATATAATTATTTTAGTTTATTTGTCTATATAGTATATTTTAATATTTCGGTTTGAATCGGTACCATACCGAACTCACAAAACGAATACCGAAACCGAACCGACTTTCAAAGATTGGTTCGGTTGTACCGTACCTTAATATCGGTATATCAAACTTTTAATACCGACTTTATTGGTTCGGTTTGAAAAATGAACGGTACCGAAACCGAACCGACTTTCAAAGATTGATTCGGTTATATCGTACCGTAATGTCGGTATACCAAACTTTTGATACCGACTTTATTGATTCGGTTTGAAAAATGAACGGTTAATACAATTCCGTACAAAAGGTCACCACTAATAAATATCTTTCCATATACATTATTAAGTAAAATTCCAAAAGAGTGTAGGCAGTGTGTGCAGTTAATTTATCCTTACTAAAACCTTTAGTTGAGAAATTAGGTGTAAGCCTGGTTTTAAAATATTACCCATAGCAGCGTTATGTTTACCCTCTAGTTACAAACTAGCTCTATACATACTAGTAACATTTATAAAAACTTACATAACATGCAATCTAGCGACATACACTTGCTAAAACTATCACCGTAGGCCTTGGATCATAAGCGTGAGTTACGCATAATAATACGACCATTCTTAACATTATTATTCTATTCTAAAAGAAGAGTAAATATCTCATTTTATTCGCATGAGGCAGTCTGGGAATCTGGCCACTTAGTAGCTACGTACTCTATTTCTCCGACTTATGATCTTCAAATTCCGTTCTCTTTAAATTACTCCGAGCATTTCTTCAATGTGTTCAAGGACTTGTGATAATCATGCGATGGATCGCTAATCGACCGTGACAATATAGACATATCCGCATCTGAAAACGGGAAATTACTGTTAAGAGATTTTGTGAGAGTAACACCATAAATCCAAACAAAAAACCTAGCTGATATGTAACTACATTCAGGTGTAAGAATAGTTATAACAGAATTAGTTAGATTCTAACTGGACATTTTCTTGTATGAATGTTGTAATTGTATGCTAGCTGTAATCTTCATTCTCAATTATCTAAAGCACTTTTGGCATTTTTGAGAATTTTAGAAGATTTTGTTACTCCTTGACTTGGAACTTTATATTCATTAAGTTCAAAATAAATCTAATACTGTAGTAATACACAATTAGCTTATATGATAATAATTGGGTCAAATATAAAACAACAAAGCCAAAAAGGCAACAAATTGGATTAGTTGAAATTATTTGGTGCTCAAGTAACCATATATAATTGAGCACCATATATACTTTTGGAGTTTGGGGAAAAGAGAAAGGGAAAAAGAAGAATTTTTAAGCAGATAAAGCGGAAACGGTGACTTGACTGATTTCCTCTAGTTTGTTTTTTTTTTTCAATTTTTTCCTTTCGTTTATCAAGGGAAAAGAAAATTGAGAAAATTTTACCAAGAATAAGTGGATTGAAAAGGTAAAAAAACAGTAAAACATGTAAAGAATGCTTTCAACAAAGACGGAAAATAACAAATAAAGGAACAAAAGCAGGACAAAAACAAACTTTATTTCCTTCAAAAAATACTGTGCTTTTTGAAGAACGTTTTTAGCAATAATAGTAGTATTAAACAAAGTGTCAATAGAGAAAAATTAAGATGTAATTAACTTAGGCATTTAAATAGAGAAATGATATTATTATTAAAAAAATCTTATCCGCTAACGTGACGAATTATATGTACCAATGAGTTTTGTTTTGATATTAAAAACATATTTTTATTCAAATTACAATTGGTCTACATAATCCGTCACGTCAGCGGATAAGATTTTCGGATGGCTATAACAATAATTAAATAACCCTGTATTTTTAAAGATTTTTATTTCAGTAACTATGATTTTCCAAATAATGAACTAAATTTTTCAAGAGAAAATTAATCACAAGAGAAAATTCCAAAGAGATAGATTTAAGGCATTTTGCTTTATTCAAGCTAAAAACAAGATCTAAAAAAAAGTTACTCATTCAGTTAGCAAAATCTAGAGATTCTAGTATAAGATTTGAATTTTCAACTTGTAGAGATTTTACACTGCCTTTCATTTACTCTGGGTTTTTTTTACCATACTATAATAATATACCATGTTTTCAATTTTATCAAGACTGTAATTAATTTTTGTACTATAACAATCAACATTGCAAAATCAAGTTTTCTCTGGACCAGTTGGATAGGGGCTTAAACTACAACTAATTCAGGACCTTCATCTAAAAACCTAAAATAGTTATTCTGGAAAGTCGCCATATAAAAAAACTTAGATTATAATTCTGACTAATTTATGAAAGCGTAAAAAAAAAGGCATCAATGGTTTTAACTACTCCGCTCGGGTACTGATATTACAACAAAACGGAAATCAATACTACAAAAATTATGTCTTGACATCTAAACGTTCTAGTGGTGTGACAGTTTAGTCAATTTCCGATGCTATTACGATGGATTTTCCAATTAGTGACAACAACTTTGTTTTATAGTGAATTTAGGCTCATATGGCTTAAAAGTTGAAATCTACACCAAAAAAAGGTTAAATTGGATAACTGACAATGTCGTAGTTGTTGCTAGTTGCAAAAACCTTCAGGTCCTCGCCCGGACAAAACTTTCGCAACACTTGCTTTTTTAGCTTTTTAGAGCAAAAAATAAGAAAAAACTGAACTTAAAAGCAAAACAAAAACTTATTTTTCAAAAAAAACACAATAAAGTAGCTTCTATTATAGCTCTAACCAATTCATGAAAGTGCAAAAAGGAAACAAGCATGGCCCAACTAGTCCGCTCGATCGGATACACAGATATTACATGAATGAACAAGCACGGCTCAAAACTTTTTCATGCCAAAATCTATAAATCAAGCTTTTAAGCTTAAAAAAAATAAAAAACTGATAACACCAAAAGCCGACGCAATAAAAAAATCATCACAAAACCGTCCATAATTGACAAAAAAATAAGCAAAAATGTAAAAAAAAAGCTGAACTAAAAGCAGAAACCAACAAAAACAAACAAGCAAACAGTACCAGTATGAGTAGAGTTGAAAGATCTTTTGCAATGAAGAATAGCACTCTGTATCCCGTCCTCTTGCTGCACTAGCGAGTCGTCTCTTCTCCTCCCTCCTTCCACCGACCGACTCTTTTCCAAACCCGCCTCCCCCTCCCCGTTAAACCTCATCCTCTCTCCGTACCGCTTCGACACCATCTTCAAATACCTGGAAAAAAATGATCATTTAGTACATATTTCCATACTTCATTTTCAAAAACTCATGGCTAAGAGCAAGCCCTACTGCTTCCTTTTTTATTTCCTCAAATTTATTAAAAAAACTACATTTTTTTTAATTTTACATAAAACTTTCTAATTTTACATAACACTTTTACGTCCGCATAAAACATATGCTTGGCTATAAGTTTCCTTATTTTATTTTCTTATTTTATTTCTCCTAACTAAGAATGGAAACACCAATTAGTATTAGAGTTATAATATTAAATAATTATGGGGAGACTTTTTCTTCCTCGTTTATGGGGCCGGTCATGTTGAACACATAATTTGATGTTTTAAAAGATAAATCCAATGGACGATATGTTTTTGATAAAAATCAAAATAATCACCAAGATATGGATAAGAAGATGTGTCTACAATGCTTGCTCTAATAAATATATTTTATAATGATAGTGCTTCTTTTTGCTTCATGCTTTTAACTTTGATGTCCATACCAATAGTTAGACAAAAAACACAAATTAAGTTTGTTTTTATTTACTTAATCAATGACTCTCCCTAAATACCTCTACATGCTAAAAGAGCCTAACATCCCCATATTACAAAAAAACACGAAATTTTTCCATATTATTACTAAACATTTGACGATTATAGTTTTCAACACCCGCATAATTACAAAATATATAGTGTGTGTGTATATATATATGTAATACAGCCCATCATATATAAATCATAGTTCTGCCACTGAATACCTCTGCATTGCGTCCGTAGAAAACCTCTTGTCCTTCGCACCATTTCCCTCGCATTGCGCTTTCTCTACCTTATGCTTCGTTCCGTTGCTCGACTTCGAGCTGTTTTCTCTTTTGAAAACGGACTTTATCGGAACCTCCTCGATTCTAAATTTAATAAAGAATTTATTCTTACTACCCATGTCGGGTTTTGCAGTTTTACCATCGTTTTCCTTTTCGTTATCGCTTTTCTTCTTGAGCTTCAGCATTAGTACCCGAAAGTTAGCAGCTAGGTTCGGCTTCGAGTTAATACCCGGTTCTGGTTCTGACCCGGCCTGAATAACTGGTTCTTCTAATGGAGAAACCGGACAAGACCCTTCTGAACCGGTTGAACCATTTGAACCAGTCTCAGCAGGTACGGAGAATTCTAGGTCGAAAAAAGGTCCATTTTCGTCGTTTTCTTCGTCGCTTGAGCTAACGGCGGTTACGATAGTGGTTGCTCCGGTGGATACGGTGGTAGGGACGGTGGTGGAGCTTCCGCGCCAGTATTTGAGGAGGCTGAAGGCTTCCATTGTTGGGAAAGCCAGGTCAATTTTGGAAAACGAGGGGGGGTTTGTGTGACTATTTAAAAAGGTGGGGATGAAAGTGAGAGAGTTTGAAACTTAGAAAGAGAGTATTAGTTTAAAATGAGAGTGAGTGAGAAGAGTAAAAGGGGTGAGGGTTTTTGTTTGTTTATTTGGCTTTTATTTTGTCTTGTTATATTACGTGCTTGCAGGGACAGTCATGTGCAAGACCAGTATAGTACTAGTTGTCAGTTGCAAATTAATTTCGATATTTAATTGTGTCATTTTTTTTCGGTACATATTTAATTTCATGTCATTAAAACATATGGTAGAAGTGTTTTTTTTTAAGAAAAAATATTACCGTGTGCTATATTTTCATGCTGTAGTACTTTTATATACCACCCATGATGTTACTGCTACCGTATTAATTTAGGTAATTTATTTCCTGATCCCATAATGTTACCCATTCCTTTTACTGTGATGTTTTTTTTTTACCTTCAAAAAATAGCAATTTATTTCTTGATCATTTATCAAAAGTACAACAGAACAACTCTGCATGAAGTTTTTTAAAAGAAAATACATAGACTACTGTATAATACTCCTTTCATTTCCAATTAATTATTGTTTACGAAATTACGGGCTATTTTAACATGTATCAAAATTTTCGAAATGAAAAATTTCAAAAGTAAATCATACTCCCTCCGTCCCTAAATAATTGTCGTCTATGAAAATACGCGTAAGTTTAACCATCGATTTATATCTAGATTACCGAAATATAAAATTTTAAAATTCGGTCCTATAGTTCTAACGAGGAACTATGTGATTAGCTTTTGAAAGAATTTTTTTCGTCAATCTACATACGAACAAAATTTCGGTCAAATTTATACGTAGTTTCGTGGGTGACAATTATTTAGGAACATAGAGAGTATAATTTAATATTTAAACTATATAATTAACTTTTGAAAATTTTAATTCCGACAATTTTGATACAAGTTATTGAGCGATTAAAATTGCACCTATTTTTATAATGAACAATTAATTAGAAACAAACGAAGTATAACGAATGATTGATTTAACACAAAACATTAACTTTGATAAATTTAGTTAGCACACACAAAAATCAATCAATTTGACGGGGCTCTTTATATTTATATTATATTATTATTACATAGAAATAAGTGAGACAAAAGTTTAAGGGGGCGGGAGAGGAGTGGGAAAGATGAGCATAGAGAATGACTGCACATATTTTTTTTCTATCCAAAAAATTAACTCTTATGTGTTATATATTACATGTTATATCCATCTTCTCATCAATAGTTTTGATTAATAATAATGGCGAGCTTGATTTTCTTCCCAAGCTCGACTTAATCAACTTCGTGTCGGCTCCGATCTTCCGAGGCTGTCAGGTATGCTTCGGCGGTCAGGTGGTCTTCGTGCCTGCACAAAGAACGAACAGGGGCCCGGGGTTGTTGCCGGGTTTTCCCTCTCCAACGATCAAGTCAGTATCGGTGTTAACTGAAATTAGGAATATAGTTAAGGATGAGGGACCGGGCCGGTTACAGGTCGTTGTATCGAGTGGTACAGATAGTGTTCAGGGGGTCCGGGTTGTTTAAGCTTTATCTCTCCTCTCTGTCTTTTTCTGTCCCCCTACTAAGTGGTATTAGTGGGGGTATTTATAGTGTGATCAGAGGCGTATTAGCCCTTGGATCACTGTACTGTAAGATGTTGATCCAACGGCGTCAGAGTCATTTATGACTCTGACAAGGGTACTGTCCTTTCCCGGGGCCCACAGGAGGTGTCCTGTGATTGGGCCACGTCGGTGAAACGTCAGGAGGGTCCCCCAAGGGAGCAGCAGCATTAATTGGGGAAGCGTACTCGACACGCTTCTTTGGGCCGGCCTCAGCACGGCTCGGCCCTCCCAATCCGGGGCGTCGCATCATTCAGGGTTGATGAGGCCCGGACGGCCCGCTTTGGGGGCGTTATTGCCCCGGACGAGGGGATGCTGACATTCCCTCGCCAACAGCTCCCTGTCCAGAGTCGTTGCTAAGGACGAGGTCGGCGAGGATCTCTGGTCGTTACGGGGGCTCCGATCATTTTGTTCTCGTGCTCGTCGGTGCAAATATGCTCATGCATGGCTGTTTTATGACACGTGTGCAACCATTCATGGATTTCTTACACGTGGACACGAGGCGCCGTCTTTGTCCCTTTGATTTCTACAACGTCATTAATGCTAAAACGGCTGGTGAGTGACATTTGGCAGATGGCCTCTGCAGGCTGTACACGTGGTGGACATTGATTGAGTGGCGGTGGTTATTTGTGGGAGTTCGTGCAATGAGTCGTCGCGTCTTTTCACCTTCTGGTAAACGTCTTTTCATCTTCTGGTGGGGGTTCTATAAATACCCTCAGTGAAAATTCATTTTCACTTTCTCAATCTCTCTCTAAAATTTTCACAGCAAACCATTCTCTCTTTTCCTTCATACTTAGGAAATTTCACCAACCAACCAACCATCATGGTTATCAAACACGGAGCCGGAAAAGGCCCGATGGTTGCCCCGCAACCACGGCGCCTTGAGGTGATGGCACACGCCTTGCCATTCCGGGCGATGGTTATCGACCCAGCCATCTCCGTAGCAGTAAACGACAACAGTATCATGGTCAGGCAGCACGGGCCCGACCTAGACGAGTTTCGTCAACTCTGCGGCATAGGGGAGGAGTTTCGACTTCGGACCTGTGCGACCTCGGACGAGGTAAACGGGATCGTAGCTGATCCAAATAGTATGGTAACTCTCTCCCTCTCTACTCTTCTATACGGGGGCACCCACCTCCCCATTCCGGAGCTACTGGCGGAGCTCTGCGCCTGGACGCAGACTCTTTCGTGCCAGTGGCCTCTGCAAGCGCACCGCATCTGCGCCGGAATGGAGGCCCTAAGTGTCTTGTTGGGCCCGGCCATTCCAGAACCATTGGGGCTTAGGGAGCTCTTGGCCTGCTACGAATTTTTGCAGGCCGAGCCAAGCTCCCAATCTAAGAGCCGGCAGCCCTACCTGAGGTGCCGGTCTCATAATCAGCTGATCACGGGTAACTCCGATTCGAATCGGGGTTACACACAAGACGTGGTCGTGGTGGAGGGCCCCTGGCTCCTCCGTGACGACCTAACTCTCCCGATCAGGCCGGGGAGGGTGATGAGCACCAAGGAAAATAAATTCACCGTGGCCTCTAAGCTTGGGGGCCTAGGCGAACCCAACATACAGTCGTTGGAGGTGGCCCTTAACTGGTGGGGTCCGGATGGGACCGACGTGGGGGCACGCGATGCGGAATGCCTGCTTATCTGTGGCTCCCCCACCTCCTGTAAGGGGAACAGCTTCAAGTGGCCCCACAGGACCTTCTGTCCTGTGGGATGCTCCAGGGAAAGGTGGGAGAAGAAGAAGGGTCTGGAGTCGACCCTCCCTCCAAGGTGGTTGAAGGTGCCGAGGCAGCCCTCACTCCCCGAGGTCTGGAGCATGCGGCGAAGAAGGCTTCGAAGCAAAAGCTGAAGACAGGCAGTAGGGCGAAGGCGACGATGGTGGTCCTCTTCGCTCCTTCAACGGCCGGGGTTCACTTTGATGGTACCGTCCTTCACTACCGGGTGGGGGCGGACAGTACCCGAACCTATATCGATGTGCATGGGAAGCCTCTGACAGAGGTTCTCCCCTTGAGCTCTAGGGAGCCCGCTGTGGGGAGCCCCCTACGATTAGAAGATAGCCCATCTGAGGCAGAACCCTCCGGGCCAGCCTTGGGCACCTCAAGGACCAGAGTAAGTCACTTCTTGTTTTCTCAAATCTTCGTTTTTACACTTGGCTAGATTTAGTTAATTTCTTCTAATTTCTCTAACTCCTTTCTTGTATGGCCTGTATAGGTAGTCCGTTCTGACGAGGAGGATGAGGCAGATGAAGAGGCTGAGGAGGAGGCGGGGGTGGAAGAGATAGCTGAGGTGGAGGAGGTAGTTGAGGTTGGGGATGGCGAGGGGGAAGAAGGGGCGGTCGAAAAGGTTGCTGAGACGGGGGAGCCCGAGGGGGTAGTGGTCGAGGTCGAGGCCGAGGAGAGGGATGTGGTTGTGACAGGAGAGAGGGAAGTGGCGATCCTGCCTCAGTCGGCTGGCCCGGACGATTTGGCAGCCCAAGCCAGACTCGATCGGCTGGCCCGCAAGGCCCTTCTGGGGAAGAGAAAGGTGGAGGGGACGAAGTCCCTCCAAGGGGAAAAGAGGGCCAAGGTCGGAGGGAGCAACCCATCCGAGGTTGTGGTCGTTGAGGGGCCTAGAGGGACGTCAGGCCCTGCTCAAGGCCCTACTCAAGGCTCAAGCTCCAGCTCTGCCTCCCCGACCCACAGGATGCCTGTGCAGACGCCCGAGGAGGTGAAGGCGGCCACGGGGGTGAAGAGCATCATGGAGGCTCACCCATCTGCCAGGTTACTAGCTTTGGCTGCGCTCCAGCAGCAAAGCGTCGAGGCTGATCACCGAGGTCGTGACCTCGCATCCTCCATGACATCGGCCATGGCCATGATACCTCAGGTACGTGTATAGTCTATTTTGTATGTTTTCACATTCTTCCCACATATTTTTGCTAAGTGTTTTGCCTTTTCCCTTGTAGGCCTACTTAATGATGAACCAATATGTCTATCACCAAGGCCAGCTGGTGAGGTCATGGGCCGCGAAGGCAGAGGCTAATTCCAAGCTCGTGGAGGAGGGCCAAAAAAGGGCGGAGGAGGCCCAGAAAAGGTCTGAGGAGGCCCAACTCAGGGCGGAGAAAGCTGAGGGCCTCAACGCCACGGTTGAGGCTCGAAGAGTCGAAGCCGTGAAGGCCAGAACGGAGGTCGAGGAGCGTGCCCAGGCTGCGGAGGCAGCCCTAAAAGAGGCTGAGGCTGGCGTAACCGACAGGATAAATGCGGCGGTCCAGACTGGCCAGGCCGAGCTGAATGCTGCCTGGGCCCAAAAGACACAGAAGGACTTCAACTCCTTCTACGTCGAAGGGTGGTATGAGGCGGCTGCCTTCATGAGGGCGGGACCGGATCACCCGGTATGGAACGTAGAAAATATTATCGTTCCCGTCCCCTCAGCTCCCGTTCCGGATGTGGTGCCTTTGACTCCTCGAGCTCTCTCGGACGAAGAGGACGGAGCTAGCCAGAACTAGGGTAGATTTAGGCTTTTGTTTTCAATGTAGTTTCCTTTTTGTACTTAGCATGTAATAGCTTTCCGTTGAATGAAATGAAAAAACAATTTTGGACTTGTCTTTTATTTATTCTTCTGTGTTTTACTTCCGTTGTGATTTATACATTGTATACATGCTCCCAAAGGAGTGGGCCATAATGCTTCGGCGTTGGGGCGATCGTTTTATACAACTCATAGCTTGCAAACTGAAGTAACACATAGAGAATTTAAATGAACTGAAAAATTCAAGTAAATATGAACCGGGGTGCCGTATAGGCTCGTGTTCTGAAACACATAGAAAATTTAAATGAACTGAAAAATTCAAGTAAATATGAACCGGGGTGCCGTATAGGCTCGTGTTCTGAAACACATAGAAAATTTAAATGAACTGAAAAATTCAAGTAAACATGAACCGGGGTGCCGTATAGGCTCGTGTTCTGAAACACTTGGAAAATTTAAATGAACTGAAAAATTCAAGTAAACATGAACCGGGGTGCCGTATAGGCTCGTGTTCTGAAACACATAGAAAATTTAAATGAACTGAAAAATTCAAGTAAACATGAACCGGGGTGCCGTATAGGCTCGTGTTCTGAAACACTTAGAAAATTTAGATGAACTGAAATAACAGCAGTTTTTATTTATAAAGCCCACAGGCATAAATTTACACCACGTTCTTATTTACACAAAGTCATAAAGGCCGAGCCCTATTGGTAGTACTTCCTTAGGTTGTTGACGTTCCAAGGTCGGTCCACCGGGACGTCGTTGGGAAGACGACCCAACAGGTAGGCCCCGTTCCCTACTGCACCGAGGATTCGATAGGGGCCTTCCCAATTGGGGCCTAGCTTGCCGTCGGACTGTATCCTGGTGTTGTTGTTTACTTTTCGTAACACGAGGTCTTCGTCTTGGAAACGTCTGGCGTTCACTCTTTTGTTATAAGAACGCCCCAGCTCGTTTTTATATTCGGCGTTACGGATGGCCGCAACCTCCCTTCTTTCTTCGGCGTAGTCCAGCTCTAGCCCCATCATCTTTTCATTAAGCCCGTTTTCCACCATGTCCGTCCTCAGAGAAGGAAGCCCGATTTCTAACGGGATGATGGCTTCCATTCCGTAAGTAAGGCTATAGGGTGTCTGTTGAGTGCCCCGTCTTCTCGTCGTTCGGTAGGCCCAAAGGACGTGATGCAGTTCTGCAGCCCATCGTCCTTTGGACTCGTCTAGCCTCTTCTTGATTCCGTCGAGCACGGTCTTATTTGACACCTCGGCTTGTCCGTTGCATTTGGGGTACGACGGGGTCGAATAGTAGTTCTTGATTCCGACAATTATTTAGGAACATAGAGAGTATAATTTAATATTTAAACTATATAATTAACTTTTGAAAATTTTAATTCCGACAATTTTGATACAAGTTATTGAGCGATTAAAATTGCACCTATTTTTATAATGAACAATTAATTAGAAACAAACGAAGTATAACGAATGATTGATTTAACACAAAACATTAACTTTGATAAATTTAGTTAGCACACACAAAAATCAATCAATTTGACGGGGCTCTTTATATTTATATTATATTATTATTACATAGAAATAAGTGAGACAAAAGTTTAAGGGGGCGGGAGAGGAGTGGGAAAGATGAGCATAGAGAATGACTGCACATATTTTTTTTCTATCCAAAAAATCAACTCTTATGTGTTATATATTACATGTTATATCCATCTTCTCATCAATAGTTTTGATTAATAATAATGGCGAGCTTGATTTTCTTCCCAAGCTCGACTTAATCAACTTCGCGTCGGCTCCGATCTTCCGAGGCTGTCAGGTATGCTTCGGCGGTCAGGTGGTCTTAGTGCCTGCACAAAGAACGAACAGGGGCCCGGGGTTGTTGCCGGGTTTTCCCTCTCCAACGATCAAGTCAGTATCGGTGTTAACTGAAATTAGGAATATAGTTAAGGATGAGGGACCGGGCCGGTTACAGGTCGTTGTATCGAGTGGTACAGATAGTGTTCAGGGGGTCCGGGTTGTTTAAGCTTTATCTCTCCTCTCTGTCTTTTTCTGTCCCCCTACTAAGTGGTATTAGTGGGGGTATTTATAGTGTGATCAGAGGCGTATTAGCCCTTGGATCACTGTACTGTAAGATGTTGATCCAACGGCGTCAGAGTCATTTATGACTCTGACAAGGGTACTGTCCTTTCCCGGGGCCCACAGGAGGTGTCCTGTGATTGGGCCACGTCGGTGAAACGTCAGGAGGGTCCCCCAAGGGAGCAGCAGCATTAATTGGGGAAGCGTACTCGACACGCTTCTTTGGGCCGGCCTCAGCACGGCTCGGCCCTCCCAATCCGGGGCGTCGCATCATTCAGGGTTGATGAGGCCCGGACGGCCCGCTTTGGGGGCGTTATTGCCCCGGACGAGGGGATGCTGACATTCCCTCGCCAAATAATACTAGATTTAACAAAAAAAAATTACTTTTAATTAATATTTAAATTTAAGTTAGGCTCAACTATGGTTCTAATATATTTTTATTTGATTTTTTAGTAGATTGAGTTTTTATTATGTTTAGTTTTTAGATTTAACAACTTTTCCATTTTTAATTAATATTTAAATTTACAATATGCTCAACTAGGGTTTTAGTATATTTTTATTTGAGTTTTTAGTAGATTGGGTTTTTATTATGTTAAAATTCTATATTTTGATTTATCAAATTATAGAATTTTATTTATATTTGGAGGGATAAATATGTATTTTATTATCCTATGCAGTGTGTGAGTTGTGTGCAAATTGTAGGTCTAGTATTACTTGATAAATAAATAACAAAAAAATTAACAAATGAATATGTAAATTAATAAATAAATAAAAATTGGAATTTTTTCAAATTTTTCTTTAATGTCCTTGATAGTGGACATAATTTTTTCTTTAATCATACTGTCTAGTTTATTTTTGTAAAAAGTAGAAACAAAACAAACACATACAAAACAAATGTTATAAACAATGGGTAATTTATTTTACACGTGCACTTTACTCTTTTTGAGATTTTGGATTTTTACTTGATAAAATGATGATTATAACTATTACACCTCAACCGGTATAATTTTAATATTACTTTTGTGGGTGGCACCACTCATAAATAAGTGATAATAATGGATGAAAAAGTAAATGAGTAAGTAAGATAGAATTAGCATTGAAAAATGGGTTGAGCTTCCTTTAAATACCACGATGTTAAGAAAAAAGATGATTATGATACTTCACATCATTGGCATATATTTTTCAGGTTAGTTTTAAGAATGGGTGTACCAGTGCTCTAATATTAATATTTAATGAATGACTATACCATATCAGCAAAACCATTGAATTCTACGCTTAGTTATCTCATTCATAGCCTGATGAGGACACTTTTTGAAAAAAAAAAATAGTAAAATTTGACTAAATGTTATATATATCTGAGTACTGCTACAAATGCTCTAATACTTGGTACTTTATGACTGGTGAGTGTTGTTTAATTATTGGTAAGTGTTTATGCGATAGACTGGTAGTTGTACGTTCAAATTTAAGTTTAGGCATTTATATGGTACTTCAAAGAAAAAAATAGTAAAATTTGACTTAAATGTTATATATATCCGAGTACTGCTACAAATGCTCTAATACTTGGTACTTTATGACCGGTGAGTGTTGTTTAATTATTGGTAAGTGTTTATGTGATAAGACTGGTAGTTGTACATTCAAATTTAAGTTTAGGCATTTATATGGTACTTCAATCATTCTTTAAAACTTTTGAGTATTTCAACAATAATACGAGCTAATTAATTTGACACCTAAAATTACAACATTACTCTCTTTTAACTTAAGTATGTGATATAAATGAATTTTACTCATGGAAAAAAAGAGTTGATGAAGACACCCCGGAAGGTTGCTACTCCTTACTCCTCCCATTTTACTTAAAATTGTCAACAACAAAAAAAACTGTTTGATGTGTTTTGATTAAAATATTTAAATTTTATCGTTTTAGTATTTCTCTACTATAAAAAAATATACAAATAGATACTGGAATTGTGACGATTTTTTTTGGGACGAGCGTATTATCTACGGTATTTGTGACGGATTTGTGACAGAAAACTGAATTTGTGATAGATTTGTGACAGAAAAGTCATTTTGTGACAGATTTATAACAGGATTTGACTATCACAAAATCAACATTATTTTTTAGCGTTCGTATAAAAAAAAAAAAAAAAAAAATGGGCATCAAAGAATTGTAAACATTATTCCGTCCCATTTTAATTTTATGGCTTCACGTCCATGGTTTGACCAAGTGTTTGGAGTTGAATCTTGATTAGATAGTCAGGCCCCTTGAAGCATGCTTCAGGTCCATGGTTTGACCAAGTGTTTGCAGTTGAATCTTGATTAGATAGTCAGGCCCCTTGAATCATGCAAAAGGATATCCACGCATGGAGTAGCTAACGTTGAAAATTGACTGTTAATTGCATTCGTATCAAATCCATTGATTTCATCATATATAATGAGAAAGTGAGGATCTTACACTGTGCCACTTTCTTTAAGTTAACTAGGTGGGAAACCCGAGTCGTGTTCCGACCCGTATCCGATCCAAAAAATTTCGATCCGAAAAGAGTCCCGACAATATCGGGTTTTGTCCGGACCCAACAAACTTCGGTATCGGATGACAATTTTGATTTCGCCGGATGTCCCGACCCGAACAGATTTTTTAATTATTTTATATTTTATATTATATAACATGATTTTTTTTTTCAACACTAAAATATAAATTAATTTATATCAAATGCAAATGATGAGAATACAATGTAAGCACTCTACCATATGAGTTACAATCCTTTTTGTTTCATATATTAGTTATAATTATATAATTATAATATAGATTTGTAGTTTTGAATAAATAAAACTATTAAAATAAAAATATACTTAAATTAAAAGGTCATATTGTTACTTCAAAAAAGATAAATAGTCATTATTTTTCTATTATAAAAATTATAATGATAATATATCTCATTTAGTATGATAATTGTTGCTTGTGTGAATAAAACTAAATACTAAAAGAATCTGATAAAAAACCGTACCAATTTTTTTATCTACTCAATTATTTATAGTCTCACACTATTTTTTCTACTACATGTTAATTTTTTTTTTTCATTTATTAGAAATGTTATTTTTAAACTAGGATTATATTTCGTGTTAATAACATGTTTAGACTTATCAAATAAAAATTGTTAATAAAAAATGGCATTGTCATAAAATAAAAAAATATGTCGGGAGATTCGGGATAAACCTATCCCGACCCCACGGGATCCCAAAAAAATCGGGTTCCGACCTTTGTCGGGTCGAGGTCGAGATTTTTTTTTCACTTTCAAAAATAATCAGGTCGGGATACGGATTGAGTGTTTATGAGTTGGGTTCCGAATTTAACCCACCCTAAAGTTAACTATAGTAGTATTTTTTTAAGTTAACTATAGTAGTAGTTTTTTACTTTAAGTTATTTGACCCTCCTTGTTTTAGTAGATATAAATGGGGTTTTGATATAGAAAACAAATCTATAAAAAACAAAGGTTATATATTTTTAGACACGAGATCAGCTTGTTATGATAAAAATGTTTACTCGTTTTAACACTATTTTCTTATTTTAGTTGCGGAATCCTTTGCTCATTTTGGCTCTTCATGATGACTACCCAAAAAAATTATTCAAAAATCTTACTCGCTGATGTGACAGATTATGTGGACCGGACCAATCATCGTTCTTTTGATATTGAAAACTTATTTTCACTTAAAACGTGGTTGGTTCACCTAATCCGTCACATTAACGTAAGTTTTTTGTGTAAGTTTTTTGGATAGAAATAACAATACTCTGTCGAAATACGTCTAATTCCGTTTGGATACTGGCGAGGGAATGTCAGCATCCCCTCGTCCGGGGCAATAACGCCCCCATAGCGGGCCGTCCGGGCCTCATCAACCCTGAATGATGCGACGCCCCGGATTGGAAGGGCCGAGCCGTGTTGAGGCCGGCCCAAAGAAGCGTGTCACGTACGCTTCCCCAATTAATGCTGCTGCTCCCTTGGGGGACCCCCCCCTGACGTTTCACCGACGTGGCCCAATCACAGGACACCTCCTGTGGGCCCCGGTTAAGGACAGTACTCTTGTCAGAGTCATCAATGACTGACGCCGTTGGATCAGCATCTTGCAGTACAGTGATCCAAGGGTTAATACACCTCTGAACCTCACTATAAATACCCCCCCTAATCGTACTTAGAGGGGGACGCACAAATAGAGAGAAGAGAGATAAAGCTTAAACAACCCGGACCCCTTGAACACTATCTGTACCACTCGATACACCGACCTGTAACCGGCCCGGTCACTCACCCTTTATTATATTCCTACTTTCAGTTAACGTCGATACTGACTTGATCGTCGGAGAGAGAAAACCCGGCAACAACCCCGGGCCCCTGTTCGTTCCTTGTGCAGGCACGAAGACCACCTGACCGCCGGAGCATACCTGACCACCTCGGAAGATCGGAGCCAACGCGAAATATATAAGCCGAGGCTAGGAATAAAATTAGGTTCGCCAGATACAGTGAAATTCATGAGTTCGGGTAAGTTGATTGTGAATCAATTATAAAATAGGTGTTTTAATTGTGATCAAAGATTAAGGGATTAGGGGACGTTATAACAACATCATCTATTGACTATTGTCAAGGCAATTAAATTCACACGGTACTTTAATTAGAAGGGTCTTTAGTGAGTGTGACAAATCTATAGAATGTACTTAATTAGTTGTATTAAATGATAGGCAACCACCTCTCTTTTTATGGACCATCATCTAGGCAAACACTTTCACTAAACTTGGTTTCTATTTTTTATTGGATTTGCATTGTCATCATTTTTATATGGCTTTGTGATTATGAATACTACAATAACTACAACAGAGTCCAGTTAGTTACTTTTATTTTTTATAATCGAGTCCAGTTAGTTACTATGTTCCGAGAGTTGGAATTTGGGCCATTTTCTCTTTTTAACGAGAATAACCCAATTCAATTTCGAGAAGGGCAACTTTTACAAAAAAATTAAAATTAAATGGAAGTTCTATGCCGAATTTTTTTTAACTTTACTGTCACCTATCCCATTAAAAAAGAGTTTAAAAATTAATTTTAAACTTAAAAAATAACTTATAATATATACGAAAAAGATATTAAAATATTAAAAAGTGGTTAAAAGTTATTTTTAACCTTAAAAAAACATTATAATCAACACGATAAATATATCAAATTGTGAAAAAATAAGTTAAGAAGCTATTTCTTTTAGTTTTTTTTTAGTGTTTGTTTGAATTATTGAGCAAAAAAATATATACCAAGAAGTTACGAAAATAATAGCTTTTTTTATCACTTATAAGGTAACCTACACTTAAAAATCTTATGAGAGTAGTGATATAAACAAAAATCTTATTGAAATATGACATCACACCAATAAGCCCTTCAATTCCTCCAAATTAATTCCACAAATGATAGATGCCGTAATATATTATTGGTATATCCGAAAAGAAACCATTTCATGAAACCGTCCAATTGGATTGCTCTGAATCTTAATAGTTATGGATTGAACTTAGACTAAAAATAATTGAAAAACCCATTATTTACGAACGGACACGGATTCAATAGTCTATATTTAATTATGGATATGATACCGACAGTAGATTCCCTATAATATGTAAAAGTCTTTTCATCCCCAAAAATTCAATTCACCTAATGAGGATTTAATTGATTTTGTGATGCATCATGAAAGTGAATAAGAAAATTACAGAATATGATTAAATGTTTTACTTACAAACATATATATAAACATTCTATTTGTTTGTTTGTTTTTTGCAATTTGAGTAGTGTTTTGATAGTTGAGATAGAGCTGGGATTAAATGATAATAATAATCCGGACTTCCTAAATTTGGTAATGATGTGCCATAATTTGAATCGACTCGTGTCATTTGTGCCTAGTTTTCTCACTAAATGATAATTGGGATATTTTCTCACTAACATCCGCTTATTTCATAGTAAAAGTTTTACATAGAGAAAATATTTTCATGGAAAAATTTTACACTGAAAATTTTTGTTTGCCTTTCATTTACGGGTGATTGGTGTATAAAAAAAATTTCACCTAAAATTTTATAAAAAAAATCAAATTTTGTTTACAATTTTCTTTAAACAAATAATTGGTAAAAATCGCAACATGTATAGAAAAATTAGCTAAATGTATATTTCTTTCGTATACATCATTTGTAATAACTTATAATTTTCAACCTATAAACTCATAAAATTAGAAGTATAGAAGATATTATTGAGTTTTTTTAGATTTTTCAAAATTTCTCGGGTTTTTTACATTTTTCGGAATTTTTATATTTTATATTTTCCATTTTTTATTATTTTTTTTAGATTTTTTCATATTTTTTATTGGTTAATTAGATTTTAGCTTTTTCAAATTTTATTGGGTTTTTTAGAATTTTCGGATTTTATTTTTTTTCCTTTTTTTTATTTTTTAGAAATTTTTCTATTTGTTACATTTTGTATTGGTTAATTAGATGAAATTGGACTAAATATTAAATAATTTTGAAAAAGTAACCTATAATTAATAGTAGTTACAATACTAGTATTAAAAAGAATATAGAGAGAACCTCCGTAAATCGTTTACGACTTTATTTGTGCAGTAACCGTTTCTCCCAATTTTACTGGATATGTGAGAAAAGTTTTCTGAAAAAAAATGTTTTACGGTAAACCAATCAACCGTAAAATTTATTTTACCCATAAATATTTGTTTACGCCATATAAGGTGAAAGAAATACGCCACATATCCGTTTTCACCAAATAACTTGTGTAATTTGTGCCGAGCTCAAATTATGCTTACACTTCTTTATGTTCTTATTCATGATCCTGTATTTTCAAGGACCAACAGTTTGTAGTTTGAACTTTGAAGGTTCCGACAGTTATGTGAAACGAAACTTTAAAGGGATGAAGATAATTCTTTCAGAATATTGCAAGTCCATATCATCATTTCGTCAATAATTGCATTCATAGCTACTATACAAACTTTATATTACTAAGGAGTAATAGCCAAATTGTACAATGTGCTATTTTTTTTTTAATAATTTATACACGTAGCTTTTTGGATTCTCAATTTAAAGACTATGGGTGTGTTTTGTATCAGATTTTTTGGGTGGTTTTTGTATGTTTGCATTTTGAAAATCCATATTTTTTAATAGGTGTTTTGGTTATTAGGATTTTTTTTGATTCTTAAAATCCATATTTTTAGTCAAAAAATCCAAAAATCTAGAATTCATCTTTCTGCTGGATTTTTGGATTTTAAAAATCAGTTTTTTTATCAAAAAATCTGATATCAAACGGACCCTATATGATCAAAATTGAATAAATTTTGTTTCTTCTGTCGACATTGTTAATTAAAAATATTACTTTAAATATTTACCCAAAACATATAACATTTTGTGATTTAGGCCTTATACTATCGTTTCATCGATTTGGGCCTTATAATATTTTTTTTTTCGATTTAGGCCTTATACAATTAAACATCGTTTTTTTTTTAATTTAGGACTTATACTATCATTTTTCTTATTTATAGCAGATCTCAGATAATACATGCATTTACACATATACTTAAAAAATAAATGTACATGTTAATTTAATAACATGCACGTACGTGTGTATGCACACACAAACAGCTAAATAATAGAGTGAGAAAAGAGAAAGAGAGTGCATAAAAGATTAATTAAAAAGATAAAGATAGACCAACAAAACATAAAGGAATAAGAGAATATAAAAGTCGACAGACAACATATCGTCGGAGTGAAACGTGTCGGCAAAGGCACGCAACGTGTCGGGAAAGGACGAGGAAGAGTGAGGTAGATTGAGAATCGGATTATAAACTTAAAATATATTGGTGTTTATCTAGTACACAACTTAAAATATGTTTGTTGAAATGACCATTCTCTTAAATATGTATGGATGGCATAAAGTCAAAATAATTTTGTTTTTTGGGATCGGGCCATAATTTTTGAAACAAAAGCCATTTGGTACATAATTTTAGACTTTATTATAAAAAAAAACATTAATTTTCAAATTATAAGAAAATAATCCACCGTCCCACAAATATGATACTACTATTTATATAACTATGTTTACTAACTGGATGACACTCTTTGAATTGACAAATTATTACTTTAAATTATCATACACCACGTTGCAGACGTTTATAATTTAAAAAAGTTTAGTGTAGTATTTTTTTAGTTCATCAATAACACATGTATTAAAAGGGCAAAAATCATACTAAAGGTGGATTTTTAGACGGTGTTGGTTCATAAAGTATACTAAAGGTGGATTTTTGGACGGTTCATAAAGTATTGGACTCAATGTCACCCATTGAGGTTTAACTTATTTTAGATAATACTCGATACGTTCGTGAATAATTGTAGTATCTTAATTTAATTTATTTTAGGACTTGTCTAGATGTCTGTTCATTTAGCAAATAATTGATTAAATAACACATTTACCCTTATTTTGATTACAAAGATAGTATGATAAAAGTGATAAATTACATATGATTGGACAAAATATGAAGTCAATTATAATAGTCTATGGGTACCATCAAATCGTTTTATCAATGCATATTTTTATTGAAATTAAAATTCAGTTTATTACTAATTGTGCATTTTAGAAGGATGCACAATAATTTAAGATATAAAACTTGTAGTAGTAATAGATATGTATTATATGATAACACACAGGCCAAAAATATTATTTTTAAATAGTCGGACACAAAAACGTATCGGACATGGCAAATTGCGTGTCCGACACGACATGTTGACGTGTCCGTTTTGATTTGTATTTTGCCCACTTGAACACACGTGTCGGACACACTTCAACGATAACATCACACATCTCACTCAAAAAATGAGTTTATTTTGTAATTTTTTAACATGAAAATCATTAGATTTAACATTAATATGTCAATAAACATATTTGATAATACTTACATCAAGATAATACTTACTCCGTCCCAAATTGTTGAGACTATACGAAACTACGTGCAATTTTGACTAACAAATGACTCATATCTAAGTTGTCGAAATCGAATTTTTCAAAAATTAATCATATAGTTCAAATATTAAACTATATGAACAAATTTTTAAAATTTATATTTCAACAATTTAAGCATAAGATATTTACCGGTTAAACTTACATATAGATATATAGAAGCCCAATATTTTAATACGGATGAAATAATATTATAGTTTATTGTTTAAATAGAAAAAAATATATTACATTTATAAAAAATATATAATTATGTAATCTATTAAATATTGTAAAGTTGTTGATGTCGCATCGTCTACTTAAATTTTATAATTTTAACGAATGGTATCGGTGATATTTTAGACACCATTAGGTATGATTAAACTATTCATTTATGTAGCAAAAAACTATTCCTTGATACGAAAGTGGTGCGCACAAATCAACGTGTCCACATATAATGCAGCCAATTACAAGCGTCCACAGCCTGTTGTCGACACTTGGAAATCTCACCAGCTCTGCTACGTCTTTTCTCTTCTTTTCTTTTTTCTAAAGAGAACTTGACGGTGTATGTATGAATAAAATAAATAAATGGATTTTAGTACGGTTCCAAGGCTAACTTTTTTGTTATTTACTTCAAGTTGAGCATTTTTTTTTATGACGTGACAATTAATTAATTATTTTCATTACACACGCTAAATGTATATTAAAAGGAGCGAATTGTATTTGATGCAATATCAGGTGCATTTATAAATTTCAAACCCTACCATTTCATCATTCAATTACCAACAACGCTTCTTTCATTTGGATAAAGAAGATGCTATTAATACATTACATTATGAGTTAAAAGTATCCACAACTATGAGTTATTGATTCTTTAAAATAGTCATTTTATTTGACTGTTTAGGCTACCGTTATCTTAACCACCGTTAGATTAGAAAATTGATGGTTAGATGATATTTTTCAATAACTAATTTATTTTTTCTATTTTCGACAAATTATAATTTGATAAATTAAAAACAAATCGTACAACATACTAAAAAGCTAAATAAAAATATAGAATATCTTTTTTTTATAGAATCATCTTTTTTTTGCACCGGACTGGTCTTGTCGAAATGCGTCATTGTTTTATTATTTTATAAGAATGAATCGAAATATCAGAAATATACATGTGTCTGCATCATACACTTTTAAAAACTATTAAAATATCAAAAAAAAATAAAATACAAACAGGTTTCTAGAAAAGATCACATAAGCGTAAAAAAGTAACGTTGGCATCCGGTTCTTAAACACCTAATTTTTAGTAAAAATTGATGATTATGGTATAAAATGTGACATGTATCAGGATTACTATAAATTTATTAAATTTAAGTAAACACAAAATTCACCTTATATACAATAAATACATATAATTCCCTAAATTAATACTCCATCCGTGCTAAACAAAAATGTCCCATAAGAAAATACGTATAATTTTAACCGATAATTTTTCTAGTTTATGGTTCCAACTATATGATGAAATTTTTAATTTTTTCATTTCCGTAATTTTGATATGAAATTTTTGATGGTCAAAGTTGCATGTATTTTCATAGGTGATATTTGTTTAGAAACGGGAGTAGTAAAATAGTAATAAACTATCATGGGTCCATATTTTTGTGGTTGTAATATTGTTATGATTATTAGAAGATAATAAACAAATAAAAAAAATAATGTAGGGTTATTATAAGTAAATTAATAATGAATCTGAAATTTGGTGTAAATGTAAACGGTTTATTAAAATGTATAAAATGTGTTAGATTTGATTAGATGGATAACTACGTTTCGCCTTGAAGCTCTCAATTGACAGGCATATCTATTATTTTACCCGAACCTGTAGCCTCGGTAAACCACAGCATTAAGATTCTGTATCTTATAATCCAACGGCTTAGATTGAATCTGATGATTCCATATAAATTGAACCTGCTAAGCAAAACCACATCACCGTTGCTTTTTACCCAACTGGTCCATGTTTTATAAACATAATTGAAAAATTATAAGCTCTTTTTAATGTATCTAAAAAATAGTCCTTCATGTAATCAATTAGTCTAATTCTAGACGGACTATTACTCAATTTGATTGTACATCACACGTACATCTGGAATGCTATACACGTGTGATGAAATATCATGTGAATGGGGGTTGTTTCGTAGTCTCGTGTATACGAGGTGTGATATACTTGCCTAATTACACGGTGGGAAAGCGAGTATTAGACACATGTTGAGATTGAAAATGTTGTGGGAGTATGTAACGTTCGAGTCGACGGCCTAGTAACGAGCCATTTCAAATTATTTCTTAACAGTTATAGCGCTATTGTTGTTGGTATCTTTACAGTTCTATATATAATATCACTATTTTGTCGAAGAACGTCCACCCTATATACAAAGTATACGTATAAAAGCTAATAGTTAAGTAAAATATAAAAATTAACATGAATCTCATACGTATAAACCGATGTCATGTTGGACCTTAACTACAATGCAAGCAGTATGGACCTTGTTAAATCATTAGTTTAGCAAAACCTATTACTTTTTTAAAGAAATCATTATTCTTTCTTCATGAATAGAAGAACGACATAACAAACTCATATAAAACAACACATGTTGGTAGTTTCATCTAATTATATATTTTTTATTGAATAAAGAAGATAGAAAGTATTTTTTTTAAAAAGGCCTTCCACAACACTCTTACAAAAATTGCATTTGGTAAAAATATCTTCAAAATAACATAAAAAGTGATCTAGAATTTTATCCGGTAGATGAACTCTTGAACACTTTTTCGGTCTCTTCACCAACAAAAATATTGAAAATTTCTGTCACACTAAACAATAGAATGTGCCCACCAATCAGACTGTAACGATTTAAGTTTATAGTGCGTCCTACAAGGTTTCCTTCCTATTCGCAGATGATGACGTCGAGTATTCAATCCCTCACTCCACTAGGTAGGGCTGGGCAAAAGAAACCAAACCGAACCGAAAAATACCGAAACCGAAATTTTTTCGGCTCGGTTTCGGTTTATAATAAAACCGGACCGAAAAAATCGAAAAATCAAAAAACCAAAAAAATAACTGAAAAAACCCGAAGAAAACCCGAAAGACCGAAACCGAACCGAAACATATGTTTGGTTTCGGTTTTTCTAAAAACCGAACCGAACCGGACCGAAACCAGCCCTACCACTAGCTTAAACAAAATGGTTAAATGACTCAAATTTCTAAAAATGGGCACCAATCAATGCCCCTCCACTTACTTTTTTAACCCAAAATGAAATTAATGAAACACCAGGGACCATTTATATAACAAAACCCTCTACCCACACTATTTAAATGACCTCACTTTATTAAAAGCAAGAGAGAAAGAGATAGAAAAAGCTTTTAATCACACTCACCCACATACACATATACACACACATATAGATATAGAGAGAGAAAGAAGAGAGAGAGAGATGGCGGAGCATCATGAGGAGACGAAATCGGAGTCACTGATGGAGAAGATCAGTGAGAAGCTACATAAGAACGATTCTTCATCTTCGTCTTCTTCTTCGGATGAAGACGAGGATAAGGCGAAAACGACATCGTCCTCGTCGTTTAAGTCTAAGGTTAATCGGATGTTTGGGAGAGAGAAACCTGTTCACAAGGTCCTCGGTGGCGGTAAACGTATGATTATTTGCTTCTCTCCTATTTTATTATTATTTTGTTTTAGTGTTGGTTTTAGTTTTTTATTGTCTGATTTAGTTTCTTGTTCTAGTTTTTCAAAGTTTTGATGATTTATGATGTGATTTGAAAGGGTTTAGTGGGTTGAGATTGATTCTTAAATTTTCATTTTGGTCCTTTGTTTTTATTATTGTCTGATTTAGATTCTTGGTGCTTGATTTGATGTAAAGTATAATTAATAATAATTTTGATAACTACAAATCTATAATTATTATTTGATGTTGATTTCCCACTTATGGTAAACGTATGATTTAGTGTCTGATTTAGTTTATTGGGTGCTAGATTTGTTATTAATTATACGTTTAATTATTTCAATGATTTATGATTTGATTTGAAGGATTTAGGGGATATGAAAGCAGATTTATCACTTGTTAAGTCTTTTTTTTATTTAATGAATTAAATGTTTATTTAGTTTAATTAGTTTATTATTGTTTGATTTGATTATAATTTTTTATAGGTTTGAAATTGTTGGTGTGATTTAAAGGGTTTAGGGGATATGGAACCAGTTTTATAAACAGTATTTTATTATTATTTAATTTAATGTTGATTTAGTTTATTGTGGTCAGATTTGGTTTATTGTTGCTTGATCTGATGTTAATCATATATTTTTAATTATTTGATAGTTGTTGATGTGATTTATAGGGTTTAGGAGATGTGAAACCAGTTTTATAATTTCTTGGTCTCCTTTTATTTATTTATTTAATGTTAATTTAGGGAATGTTTTGTATGAAAAGTTTATTATGGGTATTGAAATGATAATATATCTTAAATTTTTAATAACTTTGATTTTAATAATGTGATTTAAAGGGTTTATGTAATGTACGTTTATCATTGTTTGATTTAATTTGTAGCTAAACTGGAATTTGGGGACTGTTTTGAAATAAAAGGTTTATAATGGGTACAGAAATTTTAATTTTAATTTTTAATAGTTTTGATAATAAGGGTGTGATTTTAAGGGTTTTAGGAGATGTGAGAACTGACCAGTTTTATGATTTGTTGGTCTCCCTTTCTGAGTTACTTTAGCTTATTAATATTTAATTTAATTTTAGTCATGGTGGAAAATGTTATTTTTTTGTGATTTGTTGATCTCCGTTTTAATGTTAATTTAGCAGATTAATGTTTTTAATTGACTGTGGGAAATTGGGGAGTTGTATGGTTTTTTGGTCTCCCTCTTTTCTGTCAGTTTATCTTACTACTATTGTTTATATATATCTTTAGTCATGGTGGAAATTGGGCCTTTTTGAATTCAAGAATGAAAATGGGGAATGTTTAAAACGATAATCTTAATTTTACTAATTTTAGTATTAACGATGTAGGTATAGGGCTTTAAGATAGACCTTTGCTTTTTAACCAATTTATCGAGGCCTAATTTATGTACTTCTGTGCTACTCCATTAATAATGTCTATGGTGCTTGGTAGCGCTTATAAAAAGCTTTTATAAGTTGAAAAGAGATGAATTTTGTAAAATGAGATGAAATGAAAAAGGCATGGTCTTGTTTGTTTGTTGCTGCTAAGCAAATTACCTTGCTTGTTCGAGGCATAGTTTTTAGGTTGTAAGAACCAAATTTAGCCGTTTGTCACAGTTTACATGCTAATTAGGTTGTAACTGGGGATTTTAATCAGAAGGATTAATGAACAATTTTTTTAAATTGTGGAAGAAACAAGTCTTAAGTTTTTTCTTCTAAAATGATTGCCGAATACGCTTATAACACCTTCTTAAGATACATAATCTGTTTCAGAAATCTAGCATTAAAAGATTCTATGTTATTTTTAGGCAAGAAATTAAGGCATGCGGTTTGGGGAGTATATTTTGCATGACATGATTATGATGTTTTGACCGTGTTCTTACGTTGTTAAACTTGATGATTTCATTAAATAATTTAGAGTTCAGGTAATAAGAAATCTGATTCTTTTCAAAAAAAGTAGCGAGGAATTTCACTTTTAAAGATTCAATGTTATTGTTTAAGTAAGAAATTAAGGCATGTGATTTGCGGATTAGATTTTTCATATCATGGTCATTACGTTTCGTCTATGTTCCCCTGGTTGTTCTTAACTTGTTAAACTTAATGAGTTAAAGAACGGAAATTCTTTCTAATGGGAAAATTCGCTAATTGTTTCCCCAACGACTGTTTTAGTTTGCGATAAATTACTGTAGTGACATTTGTGTTAAGTTCATTAAATAACTCTCTTTGAGTAGATCGATCTTTGAGTTTTCAAAGCAGATTTAGCAGTATCAAAGTTATTGTTGTTGGAGCAGATATATTGATTAGGTTACGCCTTGGGGGTTTATCACGATTCTTGCTAGTGGGAAAAAACATTTAGCTGTTTGTTCACAATGGTTGTTGGGGCTGCACTTCCTTTCACCGAATCTGTGACTCGTAACTTATTTACTTAGTTTGATGAGTTTATTAAAGAAATTTTTTTAAGTTAATATGCTCCTTAGTTTTTGCTAAAGCAGATGTGACATGTAATATGATGATTAATGGCTTATTATGCCTTTAGGAATCTTGTTTCAAAGTTACCTTTTAAGTGTAATGATTTAGTAATAACATAGGAGTTCAGGTTGCAATATGTCAAGGTTCTTTCTAGTGGGATAAAATGTTAGTAACTGTTTGCTCCACAATTGTAGGTGGGGGTTCCACCCCTTCCTTCAAATCTGAGACTAATTAGTTAATGAACTTAGTATCATGAGTTAACTTTATCTTAAAAGTGGATCAACCTCCAGTTTTGAAGTGATTGTAGCAGCAGCAATATAAGCTCCTGTGTAATAAGCTTCTAAATTTATCAGTAAGTTACAAATTATGAGTTAAAGTAATCAAATTTAATATTCTTGCTAATGGAAACTTACAGTTTGCTTTCATGGTTGCTGGGGGTTTACCTCTTTTCAGTTAAAAGAGGAACTTAATCACAAAATTAATTTAGCAAAATGTGTTTTGATAAGCTCCCTTCAAGTTGATCAGCTTCTTCAATTTTTATTGCTTTAAAAATAAAATAACTAGTATAGGTCTCTCTCTTTAATTGCGCATATTTTGATTTTTTGATGCAGCTGCTGATGTGTTTCTGTGGAGGAACAAGAAGATATCTGCTGTATTCTTGGGTGGGGCCACTGCTATGTGGGTTGTGTTTGAGTTGGTGGAATATCATCTGCTCACTTTTGTTTGCCATGGATTGATCTTTGCATTGGCTGCTCTGTTCTTATGGTCTAATGCTAGCACCTTCATCAACAAGTAAGTTTCTTGAAACCTGTATTCTTTTTCATCACTTTAGCTTGTATTCGGAGGTGGAATTTAATGGATTCTGATCTTTGTCAGGTCACCTCCTCGCATTCCTGAAGTTCATATTCCAGAAGAGCCACTTATGCAGGTTGCTGCTGCTCTGAGGGTTGAAGTCAACCGCACATTTGTAGTCCTAAGGGAAATTGCTTCAGGGAGAGATCTAAAGAAGTTTCTATCGGTATGTGGCTCGTTTTCCTTTCTTAGTACTTTATAAGATTACACATGAGAATCTGTTGAAAAACTAAAGTACTCTTATATTGATGTGGAGAAAAAAAGTATGGTATGAAATGAGTTGCGGGACTAACTTTTGAACAACTTTTTGATCTACTAATAAACTTAAACATCTGTATGGACAATACACTAATATCCAGTTCAATACTACCTTTTAAGGCTATGTAAACTTTTAGTAAACTTTTGAGTATGACCCTTTATGATTATGATGTAGAACGGTGTAGTATTTATAATGATTATTGTCTCTCTTTTTCTTGCTTAACTGCTATTTTGTTGAATTTGTGACATTTGACTTGGTTTTTTCTCTTCAAGGAGGTTGCATCATTGTTATTGAGTTTGATGTTTGGTAAACATTATCATTTATGGTTTGTTTTCTTGACCAGGTAATTGCTGGCTTATGGATCCTGTCAATTGTGGGCGGTTGCTGTGATTTCTTGACTTTGTTTTATATTGGTATGTTATAATAAATTTGAAGTACTATTTTATTCCGATACTCATGTAACATTTTATAACCTTTAACTGGTGGCATTACTCTTACAGTGGTGGTTTTGCTTCATACTGTACCTGTGCTATATGAGAAATATGAAGATCAAGTTGACGCCTTTGCTGAGAAGGCAATGATCGAATTGAAAAAGCAATATGCCGTCTTTGATGAGAAGGTCTTGAGCAAAATACCAAGAGGACCTTTGAAAGCCAAGAAGAAAGATTAAATCTATTCAGTATCAGTGATGTGGTCAGTTTCTCAGAAGTATCTTCTTGGTTATAATGTCGCGTGGTGCATCTTTATACATTGTTTACTAGTAGTGTAACTTTTGAATTGTATTTTCGGGGTCTTTTAATTAGGTTGTGTTGCTGGATTTGGGTATTTGTACTTTGGATTTGGCTTTTGGTGGATCTGGTTGTTGTGAGATTGCAGTATAATGTTTCTCAGATAGCGTTTTTCATATGTTACTCGTATGTTCCTCACATTGTTGATGTCACTTGATCCCGCTGTGTTGTTTCCAAAAAAAATTATGTTAGTTGCTAGTACTTGCTATATATTGTTGCTAGCCTTCTTTTCATGCAAGAATCGTGTTTTTTGTTTTAAAAGTAGGCTTCTTTTGCGCTATACTAAATATAATGCAAGCTTTCTTGGCTTGTGAATGATAAAGCTCTTTTGCTCAATTAAAATGTCCCAAATCTGAAACATGTTACGATCATTTGTTTTTCCTTTATGCTATTATCATCAGACTGGTATTTGCTTTCTCTGTTAAGAATGGTTTGGTTCGTGTTGCACTTAACATTGACATAATTTTTAGAACAAACATGTTATTGTAAATGCGTTCTACATCTCTTCAATCAAATACAAGGAAACTCCATTGTTTACTGCAATTACTTGGTTTGAAAGAAACTTCTTTTACACTTTGTAACTAAGCAACAAGTTTGCTTGGGCTAAACATCACCTTTTCCAAATACAGTGGGGGTAAAATCAATATGCAGTGAATCGGGTTATAATGTTCTAGATAATATTAGCTGCTAAAGAGTTCATTCATCTTCTTTTCAATGATGAAAAAACAAAATAAGGATGGAAAATGAACCATTTTGACCTAACCATTGATCTCATCCAACGGCTGAGACAAGAAGGAAAATTAACTTTTTGGACTTGTTTCAACCATCTTGTAAGTAGCATATGCAAATCTTTGCGAAATTTTAACATTTTATCATGTTCTTTTGTAAAAATTGTTATAATTATATGATATTTTAGCCCCCTTGATAAAAAAAAAAAACATATAAATTTCACATGAAATTCGTTTCCTATCTCGATTCAATTTTAGTTGTCAGAATGGAAATGAACGAGTGTAGTTACATAAACATAAGAAATGAACTTTAGCTGAACCACTCCATATATGCCCCCGTTGTCATGTCTAATTTCAGATGCCTAATATCTGTAGCAATTTAAGTACATAAGCTAGCTACTTTTGTAAATTGCCAGATCAAAATGGGGTTTCTTGTAATCAAGTTGTATAAATTTCTATAAGATGTGTAGAACTCTTTGCAGATGAAGTTATTTTAGTGCTACCTGTTTTCAGGTGTGCTTAGACCGAGTTTAAAATTGAGGAACAGTACTGCATCAAAGTTTGCACTTTCAGCATGACCAACTTACGATGAGTCGTTTGCTTTTTTGCTTGTGAGACAATTCCATAGTCCACGGCTCGGTGACAATTTGAACGTAATATTCTATGCGTGTTGTGGCTGTAAAATCGGAAGCTTTAGCCAAAAGACTACTACACTGAACTGGTCTCCCTTGTCAACACAACATATGTATATATTTGAAACCGACCTTGATAATTAATTACGAATTATAGGCAATATATGTAAACCACTTTTATTAACCAGAAAATATGTATACAAATAAATTATCGATGGAGCTTGTACTATAATAATTCACAATCATGAAACAGGAAAAAACAATAGTCCGATCCTAACAAACCCATAGAAACCTGAAAAGTAGATATGGCCGATGTGGTGAAAGTGTAACTTCCTAAAAAAGATGAACCATATCAAAGGATTCTATATATGGACGGTCCTCTTGCAAACTTTGTCCTTAACCGTTTGCGTCGACAACACAACCTTCATCGTGCAGTTTAACTTCACATCGATATGCTTTTTAATAACGTTCAACACGTTCACGCGCCCACGCATATCAGTATATGTCTCCATCGGCATCTCTCCAGATGCAACATCGCTCCAAAACCTAGATACGCGTGTAACCGTATCTACCATCACTTCTATGGTTACATTCATATGCATAGTCTTGCGAGCACCAGCATTCCCCGGAGGATTCCTTACCTCCCCTATCGCCACATCACCGTAGTACAATATCGTTGTGGCGTTAGTGAACTTGAACGAGGCTAGGTTAGGATTTTTTATCGATATATCGGATGTAAAACTCATGTTCATACCGGACTGAAGAGTGTTTCCTCGCTTAACAGCAGCATCGAGGCCTTCGATCTTTACCGAGTTGAAAGTCATCGTTGGACTTTTGACTTTGAACACCGTGAAAGCAAGTATTAAGATAGTTACGATGATAATCACCGTAGTGACTGCGCAACAGCCACAGCAGATTTTTACCTTATGACGACGTGAATTCTTCTGCGACTGATTGGCTGAGTAAACGCCGTTTTCTTCAGCTGAAATTCGGGTGGCATCGGGAGCTAGCGGCCGGTCTTGCTTATCCATAGTAGAAATATAAAAATGAGATGTTTTTTTATTTTTGGGGGTAAAGAAAAGAAAACTTTGTTAAGTTTGGTTGATTTTTCAAGTGGTTTATTTATAAGCTTTCTGCTTTGTGTTACGTTAGTCGTCACATGTCACTATCAAAAAGTGAAGTGTACTTAGCTCTTAATTGAAGACGTGTTAGCATATATTTTTTGACCTTTGAGTCTTTTGACTATTGACCAAGTTTTAGTTTTTCAGTTTACACTTGCTTAGTGTGTCATATTATTATTAATTAATGAGGAGTAATTCCTAAGAGAAGCTTCTATTTGTTAATTATATCAAGTTCACAACTACTATATTTTCACAATTCCCTCAATATTTTCTTCTGTATTTGACCATTAGCCACTAGCCACTAGGTGCAATTTATTTACTGGTTGATTTTTTCTTACCCCATTAAAACTTCTTTGTAATATACATGCATATTCCAAGTCAGTGCAGAGTCTTCATTAATGATTTAATCGTTCATAGACTTGGGTCTGTTTATTCCTTCCTTACAATAAAATAAAATAAAATAAAATTAAGATACCGACGGATTACTTTTCAAAAACTATTGATAAATTGATTGTTATTAAATTTAACAATAGTTTTTATTGCTAAACTGTTACTAAAATTTAACGACACTCATTTTACCATCAGTTTAGTAACACACTCTGATGCTAAGCTGACATTTTTTTTATAACGGATTTTATTACTTGTAACATGTTACAAAAAAAAACCAGCTTACACAAAATATCCATTCGAAATCCACAATGATCTTAAACTCAAATATGAACACTCAGGGCTCAATATCTCTTCATCGTCCTCCTTTGGACGGAAGGGGTCCTTATTAATGTCTAGAGAGCGGACGACCATGGGAGTAGAGGACGGCTTAGCGTTACCATGACTAAAGCGCCTCAACACCTTTTGGGTGTAGCTTTCTTGATGGACTAAAATTTCATCTTTACGGTGCTCGATCTGCAGGCCGAGGCAATACCGTGTTTTCCCAAGATCTTTCATCTCGAATTTCTTCTTCAGGATTTCAGCAGTTTTAAACACCTCTTTCGAGATTCCTATGAGATTCATATCATCTACATAGACTGCGATAATCGCATATCCTGAAGTGGATTTCTTTATGAACACGCATGGGCATAGTTCATTATTAACATATCCCAAGGTGATCAAGTATTCACTTAGACGGTTATACCACATCCGTCCAGATTGTTTCAATCCATATAGTGAACGTCTCAGCCTAATAGAGAATGTGTTCCGTGGCCGGAAACTACTTGATTCAGGCAACTTAAGTCCTTCAGGGACTTTCATGTATATCTCTATGTCCAGATCCCCGTAGAGATAAGCCGTGAGTAGCGGAAACTACTAAACTGATTAAGTAGCGGAACGTTATAACGTCCATTACGGGAGAATACGTCTCCTCGTAATCAATTCCAGGGCGTTGAGAGAAGCCTTGTGCCACTAGGCGAGCTTTGTATCTAACAATCTCATTACTCTCATTACACTTCCTTACGAAAACCCATTTATAACCAACTGGTTTAACATTGGGTGGTGTTGGAACGACAGGTCCAAACACTCTTCGTTTCGTGAAGGAATCTAATTCAGCCTGGATTGCTTGTTTCCATTGAGGCCAGTCCGTTCTTCGCTGACAATCAGCAACGGTACGTGGTTCCATGTCACCATTGCTCATAATGTCAGTGGCCACTGTGTATATAAACACATCATCGATGGCAGTTTCGTTTCGCTTCAAAATATCGTCTAAACTAGTATACTCGACGGATATTTCGAGGTTATCGGGATGATTAGGAACTGGTGTTACATCAGGAACACGCTCCTCTAATACATCACCGTGATCCTTAATGATCTCATGTGGCAAAACGGATGCAACAGGATTTCTCCTCTTCCGAGGCAGAACATCCTTGGAACCAACCGGTCTTTCTCTTTTCTTGGGAAGAGCGGCGGACTGGACGGCCGACGGCAGCGTCCTTTGCTCGGTGGGTACAACCGGAGCAACATGTTCAACATGAACATGTCGTCTCACAGGAACGTCTATCCTTGCAGGCACATTTACAGCAGGTATATGTGATCTCGTGACATTCGCTAGGTCATTAAATGCGTCTGGCATTTGATTTGCAACATTTTGCAGACCTAGGTTTCTCTGCACTTCCTTATCATTATGTGCAGTTGGGGGATCTAGATGAGACATAGTGGGTACATGCCACGTTAATTCACGTCGTTCCTTATCAACGTTAACGTGCATTTCTCCCCCTAACGACGGGAAGAGTGTCTCATCAAAGTCACAATCCGCATGTCTAGCGGTAAAGAGATCGCCTGTCAAGGGCTCTAAATAGCGTATTATGGACGGGGATTCATAACCGACATATATTCCCTGTCGTTTCTGAGGTCCAAATTTTGAATGCTTTGGCGGCTCAATTGGAACATTGACTAAGCACCCAAACACGCGTAAATGTGAGACATCGGGCTCATATCCAGTTAACAACTGGTACGCAGATAGTGATTGGGTGGCCATGGGCCTCAGACGGACCAACGCAGCAGCATGCAAAATTGCATAGCCCATGCAGAAATTGGAAGTTTGGTGCGCATTACCAAAGTTCGCGCAATCATTTGCAAACGCTTAATGAAAGCTTCTGCAAGACCATTTTGGGTGTGAACATAAGCAACTGGATGTTCAAGATCAATTCCCAACGTCATGCAATAATCATCGAAAGTTTTCGATGTGAACTCCGCGGCATTATCAAGTCTAATAGACTTTATTGGATAATCCGGATGGTGAGCCCTCAACTTAATGATCTGGGCAAGGAGTTTAGGAAACGCTGCGTTTCTTGTGGACAACAAAGCTACGTGTGACCATCTTGTCGATGCATCAACCAAAACCATGAAATATTTAAATGGTCCGCATGTTGGTTGGATTGGTCCACAAATATCTCCTTGAATTCGTTCAAGGAATTGGGAAACCAATTTTGTAGGTTTCACGTGAATTGGTTTGAGATTTGTCTTTCCAATAGAGCATGCTTGGCATAGGCTTTTCGGATTGATCACGAAATTTTTTCCTCCAAGAGGATGCCCATGTGATGCGTTCATCGTTCGAAGCATCGTATTTTGACCCGGGTGTCCCAGCCGGTCATGCCATAACATATAAATGCTCTCATCAATCGGCGCCCGCCGAATGATTAGATTGCTTTCAATGTTTCGTATCGTGGTAACATACAAACCACTTGAAAGACATCTCAACTTCTCCAAAATACGCTTTTGGTCGTATTGAGTGGAGGTGATGTAAAGGTATTCAATATCATTTTCATGAGCAGTTTCAATATGAAACTTGTTTTCTCGGATATCCTTAAAACTCAACAAGGTTCGACTGGACCTCGGAGAATATAAGACCTCAGATATGGTCAAAAGAGTACCATTTGACAACAAGACTTGGGCTTTACCAAAGTCTTCAACAAGGGTCGACGGGCCCGAAATTGTTGTCACTGAGGTTACTTTAGGCGTAAAGTTGATAAAATAGCATTTATCTTTTAAGATAGTGTGTGTAGTACCACTATCAGCCAGACAATCAACTGTCCCACAATTCATGCCTAAAAGTAAAAATAATTTAAAGTTGGTCACACTAATAAAGGAATCGCTTAACGAAATAACTTTAAATTATTGCGAGAAAAATTTATTCATAATGCAAAACCACATAATCCAAAAGAAACAAAATCCAAGGAAAAAACATAATCCGAATGGAAATTAAAAACATAATCCAAGAGCTAAACAAGTGCTCAATTATTAACGAAAAATGAAGAATTTTTTTTTTATTCTTCCATTTGAGCCACGAAGTCCGGGGTCTCAAGAATTTCTTTTCCGCTCGCTTCAACCATATTTGCTTCGACATTTCTACCCCTATGATAGTTTTGAACTTCTTGGGGAGTTGCCTTGCAGGTCCTTTGCATATGACCATAAACACCACATTTGTAACACAGAATTTGCGCTTGAGCATTTTCTGTTGCTTTGGGACGACTGGCCCTGTTGTTGTTTTTCCTACCACGAGACTGCCTAGGAGCCAAAGGTCTTCGGTTCGGACGATTATCCAAACCTCGCTTGACTGGGCGAGCATTACGCTCCCCATGATTCCTTGGCTGACGGGACGACTGGCCCTTGTCTCAGTTCCCATATCGTGGAGGTGGTCCACGAACAGTATAAGCATCAGGCCTTGGAATAGCCTTTGTCCCAGCAGGACGAGAATTGTTGTTCCTCATTAAAACGAGGCTATTTTTCTCGTCCAATAACAGCTGGGTGATGAGCTCAGGGAACTTGGTATACTTAGACTGACGATATTGCTTTTGGAGCAAGTTGTCAGAGGTAGGAAATGTGGTGTAGGTCTTCTCCAACAAGTCATTGTCAGTTAATGTTTCACCACAATACTGGAGAAGAGCACGAATCCTGCATACTTCAGCATTATATTTCGTAACTCTCTCGAAGTCTTGAAATAGCAGATTCAGCCAATCATGGCGGGCTTCAGGAAGCCATATGGTCTTTTGATGGTCGAAGCGCTCTCTGAGAGAGTCCCACAGCATCTTCGGTGAGGTGATTGCTATGAACTCAGACTTCATTGCATCTGATAAGTGGCGGCGGAACAGAATCATCGCCCTCGCATTCATTTCACGCGATACTTCCACTTTACGTTCATCCTCAGCGTAGATGACGTCCAACAAGCCTTGGGCATCTAGACGGTTCTGGATATCTTGAGTCCAGTCCAAATAGTTCTTGCCAGCGGCATCGAGGATCGGAAAGTCAAGTTTGATTGACATTTTTCTACAACGGGAGAAAAATACTGGATTAGTTATCATATAAATCAACAGGTTTATATGTTTATGGTTTGCATAAGCACAAACTTGTTTCGAATCGACAGGTTCGAAAAATACTAGTTTTGCTTTCAATTTGAATAGGTACTCGCTAATCGAACAACGGGCCGATACTGAGACACCAATTCAACGAAAATACACCTATATAGACACATTCGGGGAACTTATTATTTACTCAACCCCTTTCGGTAGCTCTACTTGAACACGACCAGGAAAGACGGTGAGGGGGGTGGGCACGAATGCCTCTTAAAAACCGACCTCATTAGGAGAGCGACTTCCGCCTTTATCTTTCCTAGACATCGTATCCAAATAGGTGAGCCTATTTGGGGAAGATTCATAATTATTCCAACTTAAATATGAATACATATTCCGGATTTCGCAAATTTTCAACTCAAAAGCTACATCTAATTGTTTAAGCTTGAGAAAAATTTCTACTCAAAAAAGATACATAGTAAAATGTTAAAATTCGAGGCAATTTATAAGCTCACGTAACATGTAAATGTCTACGGGCTTTTATGTGACAAGATAAAATAACATTCAACATTATCGTAATATAAAAGCATGTCATACTCATGTAAACTAGTCCTATCATGGAGTAGTAATATTAAAACACATGAGTTATTATTAAATCCAACACTAAAGTGTGACTTTTGCCATTTTCTATGTGTAATTAATACATCGCATATGTTATATCAATTCGTAGGCAATAAATTGTGGCATGCTAAGAGGCTAAATTTAGTTAATGTCACACAATCAATTAATATTATCATGCAAGAGGTATTTTCTACAAGATTTCTATAAATTTTTAGAAGTTGTAGCAATTAAATCTTACATCATTTGCATGTAAATAAGTATTTTCGGACTAAACAATGGGTAAACTCGTACATATATACTATTCTGTGTATAGGAAGTATCTACAGGGACTACGAGTGTAAATACAGGAAACTATTTGCATTTTAAGGGTAATTACAGCTCTGGTCCTATAGTTTGCAGCGAAGTCTTACAGTTTAAGAAAATTTCAGAATGGTCCTGCAGTGTTCTAAAAGTGACAGTTTTGGTCGGACAGATTCACATACAAGTTTTAACTTGTTTTATAAGTGATATACATGGGTTATAATAGCCATTGTGATATACATGTGATATACATCCTAAACTTGAGATTTCCGGTTTTATTATAGATTAATCATGCAATTTCTACATTGTATTACAAGTAGAAATTGTGTACCTTAATTCGGAAATGCAAAAAAGGATGATCGATATGTGATTTAGCAACCCAATAAACCCTCTTCCTAACTCGTCGAGGAAGAAATAGATCCGTCGTTAAGCAAAGTGCCGATAACGTGTTTTACGCCAAATTAGGTCAATAACATATGTAAGATAGAGAAAGATAATGAGGGGCAAAACATATGTATTCAAGTGTGTTGTAGGTGTTCAACTATGAAGACTCCAACCCCTTTATATAGTGGAAGGGTGGAACAAGTTACATGTACAAGAGGAAAGCTAGAAAGCCATAAGTCTCAAACTTAAAGTTTATACATAATGTATGTAACTTATGAATATGGACAATCACAACAATGTATCATAACAGTAATAATAATTGTCCTCATGTCATTATTAAAAACTAAGGGCGAAGTCAAAGATGACTGCCAATTCAATTGAGAATTTACTTAAATTGAAAATGGAGCAGTAAACGTTATTTAAGTCAAGCAAGTTTCTCCGGCCTATTTATTTTTCTTAATAGTAAATGAATAGTTTCACATACACCTGTCATTCTATTAATATTAATATAATGAAACCCAAAAAAGCTTGATATTGTTCAAATTTATCTATTTTTTTCAAAATTGCTCATATTCTAATTTACTAATTACAGTAGAAACCCTATAAATTAATACTCATGAGACCACCAAAATTTATTAATTAATCAATAAATTAATAATTTATATATTAATTAACATTTTATTAATTTATAATGAAATACTCAATTTACAAAACACATTTCAAATTTTCACTTAATTATTGTACAATTCATGCACGTATATCAAATGAAGGGCCCAATTTGAAAAAAGCCTTCAATCTCCCACCTTATTATGCTTCTTGTGTTCAATGTATCACTTTATGGACATTAAAAAATATTTTCTATATAAATACAAGATCAAAATATGCTAACACAAACAAATCATACACACAACATGGCTTCCCATCTTAAAGGTGTGAAAAAAACACAATGACCGACGAGATTCGAAGAGCATTATGCAAGCACAACAAGGATAATACAAGTCTCACTCAAAAGCAATTGCAAGAATGAGTTCCAAATCCAGCAAAAATAAGCGTGTCAGATGCAATGAATCTTGCAATTTCAGCATGGACTATGGATGTTCGTGCAAATACAATTGCGAACTGCTTTCGTCATTGTAAACTTCGATCAACAGATAACATGGCTTTTGAGAACTCCGATGAACAGGTAGGTGGTGAAAGCACTCAAGAACTCCGAAATTTGATCAAAGAGTTGGGTTATCGCAATGTAATGGATGTCGAAGATGTCCTGAACCACCCAGAAGAAAATGTAGTTGCACAGTTGTTGACTGATGAAGAAATTATTGAGAGCGTTATTAGAACTGATAAACATGATGAAGATGATGATGAAAGTTTTACCATGGAGCCCCATTCACGAAAAGAGCTATTAAAGCAATAATCACATTGAATAATTTCTTGTTGGGTTATGAGAAAACAACACCAGAAATTCTTACAATGATAAGAAAAATTAGAGACGAGATTCAAGGTGATATTGATTTCAACAAAAAACAAAAAACAATTGAATCATTTTTCAAGAAACCTTCATAAATCATTCATGTAATATGTAATATATAAGGAATTATTAATTTATATTTTATATGGGGTCTATAAAAATTATCAAAAATGTATTATCTTATAATTTTAGCGAATTATTAATTTAGCACCCTATCCCCGAGTCGGGACCGGCCAAAAATATTATCTTAGAGAGTTTATTAAATAATCGAGTATTAATTTATCGAGTTTCTACAGTATTCAAATAAATTAATGCAATTTAAATAAATAAGTAAATAAATACTATTTTTTCCACACACATCAATTTATCTTCCAAACAAATCATCATACATATATTTTTATATTACCATAACAATAAAACATTATATTTTTACGATATTCATTCCATTATTTTTGTAAACTTTTTGAAAATATTAAATTTATTTGTGTCGGGTCATATTTATGCAACTACGTATCACACACGCAATGCGTGAGCTACAATTACTTAGTATACAATATATCTATATAGATGCATATATATATAGGTCTATTTTTCCATTTTGGACGTTCCATAATAATTATCACTTAACAAAAACAACTATTTAAGTAGTTTTACATTATTGTCATTTATCACATTACTAAAACAGAGTTAAAAATAAAGGTCAAATTAAAAAAAATAGTGCAAAATTAGCCAATTCATTGGGAATTTACTTATTTTGAAACTTGGAGCATTAAAATTTATTTAAGTCGGTCAAATTTCTCCCCCTATTTACATACCAAATAGTAAAACAATAGTTTTAGAGATAGGTACATTCTTACCGTCCCTTTTTGTCCCGTTGCTACAGTAAACCAGACAAAATACCGTTGATTCGTAAATCGTTGGATCATTTTAGATTAGATCTGAACCGTAATATATAAAACCTTATTACAAAAATAAAAATGAAATTATTATTTTACCCTTAAATCTTACAAAAGAAAAACTCAATTCTTACATACTGCAACCACGTAAATTAAATTAATAAATATTAAAAGATGAATATCTATGTTTCTATTCTGGATGATTCCATATTAATTGTCTACTTACTCAAAGGATAAACAAATTTTTAAATAGTTTCACATAACTATCATTATCATTAGAACCGAGTGAAAATCCGAAAAAACCGAACAGAGCCGAACCGAAAAAAACCGAAACCGAAAAACTGAAATTTTGTTGGGTCGGTTTCGGTTTACAATAATACCGAACCGAAAAAAACAAAAAATTAAATCGAAAACCCCCAAAAAAACCGAAAAACCCAAAACCGGACCGAAACAAACCGGTTCGGTTTGGTTGAAAAAATAAATTTACCGAAATCGAAAAAAACCGAAAAATCTACTATTTTCGGGTCATAATTATCACATTACTAAAACTGTAAAACATGTGTTAAAAAGTAAAAATATCAAATTAAACAATGACTGTAAAATGAGGCAATTTAATTGGGAATTGACTGAATCTTCAGAAAATAAATAAATCGACTATTACTAGAATTGGAAATTTGGAACGGGAGTATTAAACGTTATTTAAGTCAATCAAATGTCTCCCCTCTTACCCTTTTTATTTATTTGTTTTCCCAACAGTAAAAGAACAGTTTATAGAGAGAGAGAGATAGATATATATAGAGAGAGAGAGAATGGAGGGAAAGATTCATACGCAGACGGAAGTGAACTCATTTAGAATTACAACGGTGACCGATAGATTAAATCTCCATGTTGGCAATTCTCCTATACAAGATCCTTTTGAATTTTACAATTTATGCTTATCACTCTCTAGGTATATTTACATTTATCTATCTATCTAATTTTATATCTATCTATCTATCTGTATCTATGTATGTAATATAATTGCATGCCTTTTTTTTTAATAGTAACTGTTTTTATTTTTACTAAATTCGGAATTGTTGTAATTTGGCCTTTGTGTATCTGTGCATGTATATTTAGGATACTTGTTTATGTGTTGGTATTCTGTATTTATTTTTAGTTTTTATTTATTTATTTAACCTAGATTGGGAATTGTTGTAAGTAGACAAGCAAATGAAACGAACGAAAATTAAGCCCTAATTTTGGACTTTATGTATCTGTTTATGTGTTGATATTCTGTCTTTATTTTTTGTTTTTTTGATTTATTTAACCTAGATTGGGAATTGTTGTAAGTAGACAAGCAAATGAAACGAACGAAAATTGAGCCCTAATTTTGGACTTTATGTATCTGTTTATGTGTTGGTATTCTGTATTTATTTTTTGTTTTTTTGATTTATTTAACCTAGATTGGGAATTGTTGTAAGTAGACAAGCAAATGAAACGAACGAAAATTGAGCCCTAATTTTAGACTTTATGTATCTTTTATGTGTTGATATTCTGTATTTATAACCTAGATTGGGAATTGTTGTAAGTAGATAAGCAAATGAAACGAACGAAAATTAAGCCCTCATTTTGGACTTTATGTATTTGTTTATGTGTTGGTATTCTGTATTTATTTTTAGTTTTTTATTTTATTTAACCTAGATTAGGAATCCCTGTAAGTAGACAAGCAAATGAAACGAACGAAAATTGAGCCATAATTTTGGACTTTATGTATCTGTTTATGTGTTGGTATTCTGTATTCTGTATTTATTTTTAGTTTTTTTGATTGATTTAACCTAGATTGGGAATTGTTGTAAGTAGACAAGCAAATGAAACGAACGAAAATTAAGCCCTAATTTTGGACTTTATGTATCTGTTTATGTGTTGATATTCTGTCTTTATTTTTTGTTTTTTTGATTTATTTAACCTAGATTGGGAATTGTTGTAAGTAGACAAGCAAATGAAACGAACGAAAATTGAGCCCTAATTTTGGACTTTATGTATCTGTTTATGTGTTGGTATTCTGTATTTATTTTTTGTTTTTTTGATTTATTTAACCTAGATTGGGAATTGTTGTAAGTAGACAAGCAAATGAAACTAACGAAAATTGAGCCCTAATTTTAGACTTTATGTATCTTTTATGTGTTGATATTTTGTATTTATAACCTAGATTGGGAATTGTTGTAAGTAGACAAGCAAATGAAACGAACGAAAATTAAGCCCTAATTTTGGACTTTATGTATCTGTTTATGTGTTGGTATTCTGTCTTTATTTTTTGTTTTTTTTTGATTTATTTAACCTAGATTGGGAATTGTTGTAAGTAGACAAGCAAATGAAACGAACGAAAATTGAGCCCTAATTTTGGACTTTATGTATCTGTTTATGTGTTGGTATTCTGTATTCTGTATTTATTTTTAGTTTTTTTGATTGATTTAACCTAGATTGGGAATTGTTGTAAGTAGACAAGCAAATGAAACGAACGAAAATTAAGCCCTAATTTTGGACTTTATGTATCTGTTTATGTGTTGGTATTCTGTCTTTATTTTTTGTTTTTTTTGATTTATTTAACCTAGATTGGGAATTGTTGTAAGTAGACAAGCAAATGAAACGAACGAAAATTGAGCCCTAATTTTGGACTTTATGTATCTGTTTATGTGTTGGTATTCTGTATTCTGTATTTATTTTTTGTTTTTTTGATTTATTTAACCTAGATTGGGAATTGTTGTAAGTAGACAAGCAAATGAAACGAACGAAAATTGAGCCCTAATTTTGGACTTTATGTATCTTTTATGTGTTGATATTCTGTATTTATAACCTAGATTGGGAATTGTTATAAGTAGATAAGCAAATGAAACGAACGAAAATTAAGCCCTCATTTTGGACTTTATGTATTTGTTTATGTGTTGGTATTCTGTATTTATTTTTAGTTTTTTATTTTATTTAACCTAGATTAGGAATCGCTGTAAGTAGACAAGCAAATGAAACGAACGAAAATTGAGCCCTAATTTTGGACTTTATGTATCTGTTTATGTGTTGGTATTCTGTATTCTGTATTTATTTTTAGTTTTTTTGATTGATTTAAACTAGATTGGGAATTGTTGTAAGTAGACAAGCAAATGAAACGAACGAAAATTGAGCCCTAATTTTGGACTTTATGTATCTGTTTATGTGTTGGTATTTTGTATTTATTTTTTGTTTTTTTGATTTATTTAACCTAGATTGGGAATTGTTGTAAGTAGACAAGCAAATGAAACGAACGAAAATCAAGCCCTAATTTTGGACTTTATGTATCTGTTTATGTGTTGGTATTCTGTCTTTATTTTTTGTTTTTTTGATTTATTTAACCTAGATTGGGAATTGTTGTAAGTAGATAAGCAAATGAAACGAACGAAAATTGAGCCCTAATTTTGGACTTTATGTATCTGTTTATGTGTTGGTATTCTGTATTTATTTTTTGTTTTTTTGATTTATTTAACCTAGATTGGGAATTGTTGTAAGTAGACAAGCAAATGAAACGAACGAAAATTGAGCCCTAATTTTGTACTTTATGTATCTTTTATGTGTTGATATTTTGTATTTATAACCTAGATTGGGAATTGTTGTAAGTAGATAAGCAAATGAAACGAACGAAAATTAAGCCCTCATTTTGGACTTTATGTATTTGTTTATGTGTTGGTATTCTGTATTTATTTTTAGTTTTTTATTTTATTTAACCTAGATTAGGAATCGCTGTAAGTAGACAAGCAAATGAAACGAACGAAAATTGATCCCTAATTTTGGACTTTATGTATCTGTTTATGTGTTGGTATTCTGTATTTATTTTTTGTTTTTTTGATTTATTTAACCTAGATTGGGAATTGTTGTAAGTAGACAAGCAAATGAAACGAACGAAAATTGAGCCCTAATTTTGGACTTTATGTATCTTTTATGTGTTGATATTCTGTATTTATAACCTAGATTGGGAATTGTTGTAAGTAGATAAGTAAATTAAACGAACGAAAATTAAGCCCTCATTTTGGACTTTATGTATTTGTTTATGTGTTGGTATTCTGTTTTTATTTTTAGTTTTTTTGATTGATTTAACCTAGATTGGGAATTGTTGTAAGTAGACAAGCAAATGAAACGAACGAAAATTGAGCCCTAATTTTGGACTTTATGTATCTGTTTATGTGTTGGTATTCTGTATTTATTTTTTGTTTTTTTGATTTATTTAACCTAGATTGGGAATTGTTGTAAGTAGACAAGCAAATGAAACGAACGAAAATTGAGCCCTAATTTTGGACTTTATGTATCTGTTTATGTGTTGGTATTCTGTATTTATTTTTTGTTTTTTTGATTTATTTAACCTAGATTGGGAATTGTTGTAAGTAGACAAGCAAATGAAACGAACGAAAATTGAGCCCTAATTTTGGACTTTATGTATCTTTTATGTGTTGATATTCTGTATTTATAACCTAGATTGGGAATTGTTGTAAGTAGATAAGCAAATGAAACGAACGAAAATTAAGCCCTCATTTTGGACTTTATGTATTTGCTTATGTGTTGGTATTCTGTATTTATTTTTATTTTATTTAACCTAGATTGGGAATCGTTGTAAGTAGACAAGCAAATGAAACGAACGAAAATTAAGCCCTTATTTTGGACTTTATGTATCTGTTTATGTGTTGGTATTCTGTATTTATTTTTAGTTTTTTTTATTTAACCTAGATTGGGAATCGTTGTAAGCAGACAGCAAATGAAACAAGCGAAAATTAAGCCCTCATTTTCGACTTTATGTATCTGTTTATGTGTGTTTGCATGTATATTGGATTACTTGTTTACGCTGTATTATTATGTTTATAGTTTAGGTTAAACGGAGACTGGGAGTTGTTGTAAGTAGACAAGCAAATAAATAACGAAAATTGATCCCTCATTTTGGACATTATGTATCATTAACACTCCACGATGCCTAGTTTACACTGTATTTATGTTTATATTTCCGGTTTAACCCAGATTGGAAACTGTTGTAAGTAGACAGACAAATTAACAGACAAAAATTTAAGCTCTCATTTTGGACTTTATGTATCTGTTTGTGTGTTTGTGCATGCATATTTGGATACTTTATTTAACTGTTTTTATGTTTATATCTTTGGTTAAACCTAGATTGAGAATCGTTTTAAGTAGACAAGCAAATACAGAATAAAAAATTAAGTCCTCATTTTGGACTTTATGTATCTGTTTATGTGTGTGTGTGTATTGGGGTACTTGTTTACACTGTATTTATGTTTATAGTTTAGGTTAAACCCAGATTGGGAACTGTTATAAGTAGGCAAGCAAATTAATAATCAATAAATCACGTTTAGAATAACATCGGTCGCCGATAGATTAAATCTCCACGTTGGCAATTCACCTAAACAAGTGCCCTTTGAGTTTTTCAACTTATGCCTATCCCTCGCTAGGTATTTACATACAAACATATATCTATCTATCTATAATCTATCTAATTGTATATGTGTCTATCTGTGTGTCTGTAATGCAATTGAATTCCTTTCTTAATTTGTGTACTTGTTTTATAGTAATTGTTTTTATTTTTACCGAATTGGGAATTGTTGTAATTTGGACTTTGTGTATCTGGTTATGTGTGTGTGCAATTGTGCATGTATACTAGGATACTTGTTTACATTGTATTTATGTTTATGGTTTAGGTTAATTGGTTAAACCTAGATTGGGAATTGTTGTATCTGTGGACTTGGTGTATCTGCTTATGTGTGTTTGTATGTTTATTAGGGTACTAGTTAGAACTGTATTTATGTTACATTTTAGGTTAAACCTAGATTGGGAACTGTTGTAAGCAGACAAACAAAAATTAAGCCCTCGTTTTGAACTTTTTTTATTTGTGCATGTATATTAGGAATTAGGATATTTGTTTGAAATTATATTTATGTTTATAGTTTAGGTTAAACCCAGATTGGAAACTGTTGTAAGTAGACAGACAAATTAACAAACAAAAATTTAAGCCCTCATTTTGTGTGCTTGTGCATGTATATTAGGATACTTATTTGAACTGTATTTATGTTTATTGTTTAGGTTAAACCTAAATTGGTAATTGTTGTAAGTAGATAAGCAAACAGTGGTGGTTTTCATTGCTATACTTTGATTTATAGTAACTGTTTTTATTTGTTATTTTGGATGCGAATCCAAATTGGGAATTGTTGTAGTTTGGACTTTGTGTATCTGTGCATGTATATTAGGATACTTGTTTGAACTGTATTTATGTTTATGGTTTAGGTTAGACCTAGATTGGGAACTGTTGTTAGTAGACAAGCAAATAAAAAATCAGAAATTAAGGCCTCAGTTTTGACTTAATGTATTTTTGTGTGTGTGTGTGTATATGTGTTGGTATTCCTGTTTTAAGCTGTTTTTATTTTTACTTTTACTTTGGTTGCGAACCTAAATTGGGAATTGTTGTAATGTGGACTTTGTGTATCTGTTTATGTATGTTTGCGTGCATATTAGGATACTTGTTTTAACTGTATATATGTTTATAGTTTCGGTTAAACCCAGATTGGGAAATGGGAATTGTTGTAAGCATGCCTCTCTTTATTTGTATACTTGTATTATAGTAACTGTTTTAATAGTAACCCAAATTGGGAATTGTTGTAATTTGGACTTTGTATATTTGTATGTATGTGTGTTTGCATCATTGCATGTATATTAGGATACTTGTTTAAATTGTATGTTTGTTTATGGTTTAGGTTAAACCTAGATTGGGAACTGTTGTAAGCAGACAAACAAAAATCAATCCCTCATTTTTATGTATCTGTTTATGTGTTTGTTTGAACTGTATTTATGTTATATCTTGGGTTTGGGTTAAACCCAGATTGGGAATTGTTTCAAGTAGATAAGCAGATAAAATTTTAAAATTTAGCCCTCATTTTGGACTCTATGCATCTGTTTATGTACTTGTGCATGTATATTAGGATACTTGTTTACATTGTATTTATGTGTATAGTTTTGGTTAAACCTAGATTGGGGATTGTTGTAAGTAGATAAGCAAGCAGTGGTGGCTTTTAATGGTATACTTTGATTTACAGTAACTGTTTTTATTTGTTACTATGGTTGCGAACCTAAATTGGGAATTGTTGTAACTTGGACTTTGTGTCTGTGTATGTGTTTTGCATGTATATTAGGATACTTGTTTAAACTGTATTTATGTTTATATTTTCGCTTAAACCTAGATTGTAGACAAGCAAATAAAGAATAAAACATTAAGGCCTCATTTTGGAGTTGATGTATCTGCTTATGTGTGTGTGTGTGTGTTGGTATTTTTGTTTTAAGCTGTTTTTATTTTTACTTTGGTTGTGAACCCTAATTGGGAATTGTTGTAATTTAGACTCTGTTTATCTGTGTTTGCATGTATATTAGGACACTTGTTTACACTGTATTTTTGTTTATGGTTTAGGTTAAACCTAGTTTGGGAATTGTTGTAGTAGACAAGCTAGTAAACAAATGAAAATTAAACCCTCATTTCGGACTTTATGCATCTGCTTATGTGTGTATGTGTGTTAGTATTCTTGTTTTAAGCTGTTTTTATTTTTACTTTGGTTGCGAACCCAAATTTGGAATTGTTGTAATTTGGACTTTGTTTGTCTATTTGGCATGTATGTTAGGATACTTGTTTGAACTGTATTTAGGTTTATATTTTCGATTAAACCCAGATTGAGAACTGTTGTAAGTAGACAAGCAAATAAAAAATCAAAAAAATTAAGCCCTCATTTTGGACTTTATATATCTGTATGTGTGTGTGTGCGCGTGTGCGTGTACGTGTATATTAGGATGCTTGTTTGAACTGTATTTATGTTATATTTCCGGTTAAACCCAGATTGGGAACTGTTCTAAGTAATAAGCAAATAAATTATTAAAAATTAAGTCCTCAATCTTTATGTATCTGTTTGTGTGTTTGTGCATGTATATTAGGATACTTGTTTAAACTCTATTTATGTTTATATTTTCGGTTACACGCAGATTGGGAATTGTTGCAAGTAGACAAGCAAATAAACAAACAAAAATGTAGCCCTCATTTTGGTTTCTTTGTATATGTTTATGTGTATGCGCATGTATACCAGGATATTTGTTTCAACTGTATTTATGCTTATATTTTCACTTAAACCTAGATTGGGGATTGTTGTAATTAGACAAAATAAAATTTTAAAATTATAGCCCTCATTTTAGACTTTATGTATCTGTTTGTGTGTGTGTGTGTGCGGGCGTGTATTAATGCATACTTGTTTTAATTGTATTTACGTTTATATTTTCGGTTAAAATTAAATTGGTTATTGTTGTAAGTAGATAAACAAACAGTGGCGGAACTAGAACTAATTTTTGCCCGTAATTGTGGGGGTGCTGAAAGGCGAAGATCGATAAAATATTTTCAAGATACATGGTAAAAGATCGATTTTTTCTGAATATAGGGGGTGCTGGAGTCCCCTTTTAGGCTACTACTAGTTCCTCTCCTTCAAGCAAATAAAAAAATTAAAAATTAAGTCGTGAATTTGGACTTTATGTAACTGTTTTGTGTGTGTACATGTGTCGGTATCATTGTTTTAAGCTGTCATACATTTTTTACATTTTTTACATTTTTGATAACCCAGATTGGGAATAGTTGACTGTAGATAGGCAAAAGATCCTCAAATAAGATATGTCAACCGCAACCACCGATCCGCTATCAAATATAGGTAGGTGATGACGTTGTTTGATTAAAATTAGAGGATGAATGCTAATATGGGTCTATGTTTCCACTTTGGGCCGTTCCATATTAATTGTCCACTTTTACTAAGAGAAACAACTCTTTAGGTAGTTTTACATAATTGTCCTTATAATATTACTAAAATATGTGTTTAATCCTTATAATATTACTAAAATATGTGTTTAAAAGTAAAGAAAAAATTCAAAAATTATTGCAAAAGTAGGTAATTAAATCGGGGATTTACTATATACTATTGAAATGGGAGTAGTAGAAGTTAATTAAGTCAACCAACTTTCTTCCCCTATTTCTTTTTCCCAATAATAAAAGAATAGTTTCAGAAATACTACTTATATACTATATATATATATATATATAGAAGGAGAGAGAGAGAGTAGGGTGGATGGCGCAAGTGAAGCCATTGGGAATATCATTTTTCGCTTATAAACTCAGCCTCCACGTTGGCCCTTTCCCTAAACAAGAGCCCTTTGAGTTCTTCAACCTATGCCTATCCCTCGCTAGGTATATACATATACATACTATATCTGTCTGTGTGTCTGTCGATTGATCCATCGATCTATTTATCTATCGATGGATCCATCGATCCATCCATCTATTTGCGTGTCTATATATCTGTGTGTCTAATTATCTGTGTGTCTGTATATGCATGTCTCTCTTTATTGGTATACTTGTTTTATAGTAACTGTTTTTAATTTTAGTATGGTTGCGAACCTCAATTGGGAATTGTTGTAATTTGGACTTTGTGTATTTGTTTATGTGTTTGTCCATGTATATTAGGATACTTGTTTGAAGTTTGAACTGTATTTATGTTTATAGTTTAGGTTAAACCTAGATTGGGTTGTTGAAGGTAGACAAGCAAATTTAAATGAAAAGCTAATCTCTCATTTTGGACATTATGTATCTGTTTGTGTGTGTGTGTGTATATTAGAATACATGGTTGGATTGTATTTATGTTTATATTTGTGGTTAATCCCAGATTGGGAATTGTTGTAAGTAGACAAGCAAATAAAGAATAAGAAATTAAGGCCTCAATTTGGAGTCTTGGACTTTAAGTATCTGTTTATGTGATTGTATTAAAACATTTATTCGAACTGTATTTATGTTTCTATTTTCGGTTAAGCCTACATTGGGAATTGTTGCAAGTAGACAAGCAAGTAAACAAACAAAAATTAAGCCCTGATTTTGGACTATATGTATCTGTTGATGTGTTTGTGCATGTATATTAGGATACTTGTTTGAACTGTATTTATGTTATATTTTGGGTTAAACCCTGATTGAGAATTGTGGTAAGTAGACAAGCAAATAAACAAATAAAAATTAAGCCCTTCATTTTGGTTATGTATCTGTTTATGTGTATTAATACATGTTTGGACTGTATCATCTGTCGGTATTTTTGTTTTAAGCTGTTTCTTTTTCTTTTCTTTTTTACATTTTTGACCAGATTGGGAATTGTTGACTGTAGATAGGCAAATGAGCAAATTGGTCTATCTTTAATTGTTTGTGGTTAATTTCAAATTGGTAATTTAAATAATAAAGCTGAACTACTCCGTATATACAAGGTTAACTTTAGTTCTCCATGAACTAATCTATTTGTCTGTGTATGCATGCCTGTCTTTATCGGTATACTTGCTTTATAACTGTTTTTATTTATACTAAAGTTAACAAACCCAAATTGGGAATTGTTGTAATTTGGACTGTGTATCTGTTTATGTGTTTGTGCATGTAAATTAGGATACTTGTTTGAACTGTATTCATGTTAATATTCTCGGTTAAACCCAGATTGGGAACTGTTGTAAGTAGACAAGCAAACAGTGGCGGACTAGAACTATTCTCACCCCCCCCCCCCCCCCCCCCCCGCGGTAATTGTGGGGGTGCTGAAAGACTAAAATCGACAATTTTTTTTGAAGATACATGGTAAAAGATTGTTTTTTTCTCAATATAGGGGGGCGTTGGAGTCTCTTTTAGGCTTACTACTAGTTCAAGTTCTCAATTTGGACTTAATGTATCTGTTTATGTGTGTACATATGTTGGTATTCTTGTTTTAAGCTGTATTTCTTTTTTACAATTTTTATTTAACCCAGGTTGGAACTGTTGTAAGTAGACAAGCAAATCGAAAATCAAATAATTAAGCCCGCATTTTGCACATTATTTATCAGTTTATGTGTGTACATGTGTTGGTATTCTTGTTTTAAGCTGTATTTATTTGTACATTTTTAATGTAATCCAGATTGGGAATTGTTGAATGTAGATAGGCAAATGAGCAAATACAGAATAAACCCTCCATTTGGTCTATCATTAATTGTTTGTGGTTAAATTCAGATTGGTTATTTTAAATAATAACGCTGAAAGACTCTGTATATACAAGGTGAGCTTGCATTTGCATCAAACTCTTCATAATTTTATCAAAATGAGGAGTGAAAATTGCACTTTTTTGGCATTTGGAGATTCATTTGCAAGTTGCATGTTTTTTCAATCTCTCTAAAATATCATCTCTATTAATATTTAATTATTTTTTGGGGCTAAAATGAACACACGAGTTAATTGGGGTCCACATATTGGGTCATCTTTAAAAATGGCGAGTTTATTTTAAGTGAGATGTGATGAGTTTTTTGAAGGTTAACTCATCAAATTTTGAAGAGAGAGATGTAGATGCTCTTAGTTCTCCATGGGCTAATCTGGGCAGTGTTGGAGAATTTCTAAATTGCGGTTTTAGTGGAAATATTGAGTTTTTAACTTTTTGCTAACCTAGTTAAGCTATTGGTGTAAGATATGGGTAACAAGTAGTGAAAAATGGATTCATTTTGACTGTATTTAACTGCTTGTGATATATTTTAAGTAAATGCTATGCTTGCAATGAAGACTTAAGTTCGCAAATAGCAATGGCTTAATCTGGGTGTTGATTGAAAATTTATGTCCAGATTAGGGTTTAATTCTTGTTTCGTTGTTTATGCAGATAAACTATAAACCATTTAGGCTGTTTGCAAGTGTATTTGTTCACAGTGATGGGGGTTGTGAGCAATGGTTGGGGGGACCGGGGTAAAGAGAGTGAAAAAGATTAATTGCCTGTGATCGGAGGGACCAAAATTTCATTTTTTTTTTCAAAGAGAGAGAGGGGAAGAAAGGTGTGTGTGTCCTCAGTGATGGGATTATAAGGGTAAAGTCCTTTATTCGAGAATTTGCTGGGCTAAGGCCTCTTATCGTGTAACCAGATAATATGTTAAAATGGGATTATGCTCTAGATCACAACTTTCATCTCCTATGGCTTATTTCAGTCTGTTTTTCAAGCTATTAGCTTTGGCTATATCTGGCAATTACGTGCAAAAGTCTGTGGTGTTGTATAAAATTTGAATGAATGGTGATTGTAGTTTTATAAACTGGTAGATGTATGTTTTTTTTTTTTAGTTTAAAGTGGCACAGGATCGGAAACATTTAGATATGTATTATTTGTCGTTTGTGGTGAGAGATTTTTTCCCACCCATTGTGTATTAAATTTTAAATGCTTGGTTAGAAAATCCTATGTTAACGTAAGGGTTTTGCTGTAATATCTGCGCCTTCTCCGACCTTTTTGATTGGGAAGACAGTGAACTTTGACAAGTTTTGGTCATGAGATGTTAATCGGTCTTAGATTAGTTTGTGGGAGTTTTTGTTTTGTAGTCAGCCTACTCAATCTATTAGTCTACATTGGTACTTTAGAGCAAGGATTTTTTTATCAAAAATGCATACATGTAAATTTTGCACCGGCTTTCAATTCTCATAACATATGCCTTGTTGGTTCTCGAAGAAGACTTTTTTGTTGGTGTATTTTCATGAAATTAAAATGAAGATCCCTACCTGTATAGTCTAAATAGGATTTCTTATGTTGTGTCTCTGATCCTGGATAGTGAAAAGTTTGGGAATTAACAATTAGTGTATTTTGGCTATCGGAGACGCAATAGTCTGTCCAACACGCCTTTCATAAAACACGATATGATATCGTGCTCTCTACTTGTATATGTAGTATCTGCTAAGGATTGGAAGCAATAGCAATCCACCGTAAATGTAGGCTTACGTTTTTTCTCAGAGTAAAAGGATTTTTTGTATCCCACCATATTTAGCATGCCTCTTAAAACAACATGCTATGATCTAAAGCTCCCCACTTGCATATTTTGGACGTGGCTCAGACTTGGAAGCAATAATAATTGACAGTAAATGTAGGTTTATAATTTCTCTTACGGCAAGGCGTTTGAAGCTTGCGGAAATAGTTTCTTTGATGGATCAGAATCATTTGAAGTGATCTCTGTCGAACACCTCTACTCTTGAAAGAGTGGGTTATTTGAGCATTTATGCCCTTTTGTCCATTTATAGTCTTCTATTTCCTCCGCCCCTGTCGTTGTAGATTATAACTGCCCACCTGGGTTTAGAAAACTAAGTACAGACCTCTGACGAGCCTTTGATGTGCCATGTCTCGAATTCAACCACACAATAAAATGTTGATTTTGTTGAGTACTCTGATGTAAACTTGTGATACATTTGTAGCTTCTGATTTTGTCTTTGGTTTGAATCGTTTGAATCATTTTAAACTTCTTTCCAGATTTTGAACTTCTACTGATCTTGAGGTTTATTTTTTAACTTGTCTGTTGCTCTTGTACGTATTTCTTATCTTTCTTTGAATCTGGATAGCGATTGGTTGGACGACTATTTTGCTTCATTTTGTGTATTTGTGTTTCTAAAGAAGGATTTTCAACTGATGTAGAGGGATAGACTATTCCGTCGCAAATGATGAAAGACCAGACAATGCTCAAGATCTCCCGAGATTGTTAAAAGAGGTGAACTCTCAACTGTCTATACTAATGGCTCTACATGTCCTAATTTTTATAAAAATGAATAAAATAGAGTACTTAACATTATTTCTTACACGCTGTTCAAAAACTAAAGATATACCCAGTGTGGACGTATACACAAAAGTTGTCCACAGGTGTAAAGCAATTTAAGCAATTGTAGACATACTCACTTGTGTAATAAGTTTTTAATGGTAGACAAAACCTGTTCCTTTTTTCCCCATACTCTCTAACCTTGCTTTCTCTCTCTTCACATCCAAACCCCTAATTCGTATACCACCATCAACACCTCATCCACCCTTCTCCTTCTTTGGCCTGATTCCCCCTTAATATCCTCCAATCTTTGTCAATGGTCCTTCATCTTTCTGTCGTACTCGTGATAGCCTACAATATTTTTGGCCGTAGCAAAAACGATCTTTGTCATAGGTCGATTTTGATTCGACGAAGCTCGTAGACAAACTCTTAACATCGGGTTGAAGGGGGAAGTACTCTCGTGGGCCTTGAGATCGTGCTAATCGTAGATTTTTCGTTTTCTTCATCATCTTCGAGATCTATGCTTCTCTTCCTCTTTTTTTTCTTTTTTCTTTTTTATTTTCCTACTTCTAATGGGTTGCCAGAGATGCTGGTTGAATCCACGAGTTGGTCATCACGGGGAGATGATTTAAGTGATTCGGCCAACCTTTGGCTTCGGTGTGATGGTGGATGCGATTGCGGATATAGATGGCCGTATCGTGGCAGATGTATTCGACATATAATGATTTTAAAAAAGAAATTAGAAATAAGAAAAACATAATTCTATTATTATAATAAAGTGTATCGAAAGGTGAAGCTAAACTGTTGTGCACCATATAATTAATAGACATATTCATTAGTATATGTGCTTACATAGCAAGTTTGGACATGATTTGTGAAGAGACAGCTGAGAGTGCTCTGAGTTCTCTCATATTACTGGGTCAACTGGTTATGTTGAATTTTATGTCGCGGCGTGTATTTTCTTAAAAGTGAAGTAAGAATGTATCTTGAAGAAGCCATATTGGGCCTAAATTTTGGATTAGACAATTATTTAATCGTAAATTTCAGAATGACTACCTTTTAGATTAAGTTCATTCATCCAATATAAGCTCATAGTTAATGCAATACCTTATTTAATTCCTGGTTTACCTGACTCTCTCCACTCTTTCGGTATTTAATTGTATGAATGCTAGCATGCTGTTTCTAATTTCTGATACATGTGCTCCAGGTATGTGAACGCAAAACACTCTTACTACAAGCAGCTATTATGGTGCTGATGGTTTCTGTGAAGGTATATTTCAGTTCTCTGAACAGTGTCATCAACTATAGCAAATGAAAATCTGGGTGATAATTCATTTCTTTTCCTATTTGTTTCTTCTTCATTTCTCACTGAATTCATTGCTTTGAGGTGATAGTTAATGTCTTAAAGTTACAGTTGTTACTACGTCTATTTTTTTTACTTTACTCAAGACACCATTAATAATAATTTTTCTAGAGACTTTGAAGATTTTGTGTTGTTATTCCACCATGTTAAGCATGAGACTTCCTTTCAGTTCTTGAATAAATGGATATACATGGTTTATACTAATGTCATCTCTTCTATATTTTTAGCTCATAAATGAATCGTTGGACATAATATTGGATTCTTGTTTTGTTGAGAAAAAAAATTATATTAATAGTTTGCTGACTGATATCGATTTTGTCCTTATAATCACAATTTATATTGTTTATTTCTCAGATTGAAATCTTAATGATTTGATTATTCACAGAGTGCTTGTAAGGCAGGATGGTTTTCAAATGAGGATTCAAGAGAACTTCTTACCCTTGCGGATGAGGTATATACCGCTTCTTTTACAAACATCGCCACAATTTCGTGCTATTTTGAATTCTGACTGTGGCTTTAATCTGGTTTGGCATGTGCAAACATCACCTTTTATGGCATTTCAGGTAGCTGGGTGCTTCTCTACTGCTAAAGATAAGAACACTGATGAAAATGGTTCGCTCCAACATATTTCGACAATTATGGCAAGGTTTGTATCTATTCTCCTATCATTTGCCTTCTCTCTGTAGTTACTTATGCTAATAACACATCTTTTAAAGTTCCATTTTCAGATTGTCTTTTTCATTCTTAGTACTGAAGTTAACTTCCCTCCTATGGTATTAGGGAACTCTAATCTTTTCGTTTTCTTTTCTGCTCGTCGTAATCTGAGGTCATGTAAAATTCTCATACCCCATGTGGTTATTTAGCTGTTTTTTATGTGGATTTGTAGATTTTATCCTCAACTGAGAATGGGCCAAACTTTGTCCTCCCTTGAAGTGAAGGTATTCCATATTTCCTGTAATCATTTATCTTTCTGAAGAATATTAGTTGGTCTGAATTCCTTTTTTTATTGTAGCCTGGCTACAATACGCATCTCACTGATTTTCATATTCCGAAGCATATCGAGACTTTACCAGAAGAAAAAGTAGTAAGTATATTTTCTCAGACTGACTTTATGCGCGTGTTTGGTGTCAGTTTTTAAGAAAGTAAGCTGGAGTTATTGAGAATAGAAAAAAAGCTAGTTTCATCCAGTTTAAAATTTCTAGCCTTTTCAGGCCATTGAACAACAGAATAGAGGTTGTGCTAATCAATCAAATAAAGTCACTTCTATGCAAAAAAAAATGCTTAGTTTAAGAACTGCAAGCCTGCAATCAAAAAAGGCGTATGCATATGTCCAAACTATTTTGTCGGTGTTTATTGATGCAACAGTCTTTTATCTCTATTTTTTTTTTACTCAATGCACTTGAAGGATAAAAATAGTTATACTAGGTGGTGATTAAAAAGCAGTATTGCCAACACTTAACTATTAAGAATAGCGATTCAGCAATTTTGCTTATTAAAATCATATTATTATTTTTTATTTTTCTGGCAGAGATTATTCGTAGCTCAAACAGATAATATGGAGACATCTTCATGCCTAGTTAGTCCCCCTCAAGTAAAGTAGGACCTTTCCCTCCGATTCTATTTAGATAAGTGCAATTATTACGTAATAGTAGTATCCTGATCAGCCTTTTGTTGTTCTATCTTACAGTTTTCTCATCAATGGAAAAGGCGTGGAAAAGAGGACTAATGTGTCTTGGGTTTGTATTTTTTATGTTCTCACTTTTTCCATTTCGAATAAGGCATTTAAATATACTGGGTATTTAAATATTGTATTAATGCTGTTTTTACTATAATAGGAAGGGGGACCGCTGCTTCCGACTCCAATAATGCAGATGCTCAAGTATGGAACAAATATACTTCAAGTTGTGGGTCAGTTTACTGGTATGTATTTTTTTATTTATTTCCTTGGACCCTGGCTCTAATTGATACTCCTCTTTTTCTGACATGCTCTTTATCTTTTGTAGGAAATTATGTCATAGTAGTCGCATTTATGAGGGTCGTATCAGATATTAGTAAACCGGCCTTGCTGGATTATGTCCAGCCTGAAGTTGCACTGCCAGATCAAGGTATGATGGCTAAATATATATGAAAAGATACCCCTTCCAGAGAAAAAAAGATTAAAAGAACTACGAAATGTCAAGATGCGGTTACTTTTCTTTTCTTTTTGTCTGCCATATTTCAAAATTGATTTACTTATCATATATTTGTTACTACTTGTCTCTTGTATTCTAATTAGATTCAGAGATTGTTGAAGGGCCCTCGCGAATTACACTAAATTGTCCAATAAGGTGAGTTTGTTATTTATTTTCCACTTGTTTCACTTTCATGACAACCCTCTTTACTGTAAATAGGCGCACCTTCATTACTCTATGTTCTATTTGTTTTTCTGGGGAATGAAAGAAATCTTAGTATTGGGATACCTATTAGATACCCTTAATTTGTTAAAGATACAGTCGATGTTTATATGCAGTGGACATGTGGTATATTCTTATTTTCAAGAATTTCATTTTCAACCAGAAACATTTAGTCCTTTTTGTATTGCATATTCCTCTATCAGATTTCTACACCATTCTCGATGTTTTGTTATATTTTGTGTACTCTTTACTCCATTCAACCCGACTCATGTCACTTCTTAGTTACAACTCTAATTTCTAGACAACTGTTCTGGTCCTCCCGAGATTCCCAATTATTTATGTGATCTTATCTATGGCTGTTTGACTTTCTTTTAATCCTAAATGGGGGCATGATATATATTTTAACTGATAAATTAAAAAAAACTACTGAACTTGTTAAAAATTTGTTTTAATGTTGCAATTAAACTTAGATCATGTTTCTTGTAGAGAATTGCTTCTTGACCTGGGTTATTACCCCGACTTGATGCATTCTATGAGGTGTCAAATATTTATTGGTTCTACCTAGGGTGTATAAACCAATGCATGAAATTACAAGGACCAAGGGGTAAATATGTTTCTGCACCCAAGTATGCTTTCGGGGTATGCGTGTATCTCCTTGTGCATAAATAATTGTTCTTTTTTTTATATACCAAACTTCAGAACATCATCAAACGTTTTTCTGTTTGAATTTGTAAGGTTTCATTGTGATTTATGCACAAGTTGGTTGCATTTTATGTTAAGAGCCGTTATTAAGAAAAGCAAAAAAAAAGAGACCCACAACTAAACCCGTCTTTCTTAACTTTTGGAGTTCAATCTGATTTTATACATATCATGGGTGCAGAGCCATTTCTTTTGGTTGGTCCTTTGAATTATTAGATATCTTACTCGATCGATGCAGTTAGATAATAGAAGGGTGGTACATTATAGACGAAGAAAAATTCATGGGAACAAGCAACTAATAAGCTGCTCGTTAAACAAGAAAGAATAGGAAACCTATAAAATAACCAGAGTAACATCAGTTATTATGAAGGGTGTAAGTTATCATCACTCTCTCATCAGTTCGAGCTATAACCTAAAGTACCTTGTTTTTTATATTAACTATAGACGGATAACATTATAACAAGCTATGTGGCATTTTTTTTTTATCGTTTAGTGAAAAATTCATGTTTATGTTTTGACTGGTCCCTTTTGCTTGTACAGAGTCTTGATTTTTTGTTATCATGTTTATTTGAAAAACTTTATTCCTGTACTGCTCAATTTTTTTGTGTAATTTTGGTACAGCTTCCAGCGTATCAAGACCCCTATTAAAGGACATTCATGCAAGCATAAACAGGTAAAATCTGCCTTTAGCAACTCAGTATAAGATCATGATCTCTTTCTTCTTTAATATGCCATACTTGACAATTTGTTTTCTGGACTTTCAGTACGATAAGTATAAAAAAAATGATCATACCTTGATATATTAGGGTTTTTGTTGTTTACTATGCAATTGCTTTTAGGAATTCTGATCTCAGAGAGCTTGTCCCACATTAAATCAAGAGGTCTTTACGCATTTGCCTGTCCTTGATCTTAGTTCTTAAAGCTTGTTTAGGACCTTTCCTATTTTAGTTCTTTATTCATTATGATATGTTTTTTATTTCGTACTTTGGTTTTTATCAAACTTGAAATTCTGGTTCTAGTTGTTTGAGTTTAATTTTTTGCCTTTGAATTCAGTGTTTTGACTTTGACAACTATGTGGGCATAAATTCGAGAAGGCCATCATGGCGCTGCCCTCACTGCAATCAATGTGTCAGCTATGTTGACATTCGTATCGATCAGTATATGGCTAAGGCGAGTTACATCTTATATTCTTATCCCATAGCTATAATCTTCGAGTTTTTGATTGCGGGAAAATTTCCGTTGAAATTTCTACTTATTCCCGATCAAGTGCTAGTGGAAACTTTTCATTCCCAATTAGTGGTACCACATACTATTTGGTATACATATCTAAAATTAGATATTCAAGCGTGTTTCCACTTTTGACATTATGCAAAATGAATTTATAGAAAAGTAGGCCAATGAAATATCAGTTTAATGAAAGTATAAACCAATAAAATATAAGAGATTTTTAGCAGTTAGTTGAAGTGTATAGCCGTCAAAAGTACATCTTAATCGGAACACAAGTTTTTCTTTGTGACTAAATAAGTTTTAAGTCCTAATTACCCATGCAAAGGTAATTATCCTAAATGTATTACTGTCTTTCAGGTCTTGAAGGATGTTGAGGAAAATGTTAGCGAGGTGATAATATCTGCTGATGGATCATATAGTCCTGTTATAAAATCCCATGAAAACTCAAACCCACCACGTGATACGACTCCCAGTTCTCCACAAGACGTGCCAGCTCAGCATAATAATGACAACTCAAATGTTCCTATAGTTCTATTGGACCTAACCGAGGGTGATGATGTCATGGACGAATCTGTTCCTATAGAAATAGAGGATGTAAAACCTATCCTAGCGGATATCCCAAGTAATTTCGAGAATAGACATACGACGCCTTCTCATATGACGACCAATCCAAATGTTGCCAACCAAAATAGCGATGATTTTTGGTCGCAGATGTTTATGTCGACATATCCACCGGAAACTCCTGCCCCTAGACCAATGCGTGCATCCGTTGCTAATGCTGCTTCGAGTCAATTGCAATTACCACAATCACAATTTGGTAACTCTGTCAATGAATACGGAACAGATCCACAGAGAAGCCAAACACGAGTACAGGTAATGTTAGAACCAGAAGAGAGTCTCTGTAGGGAGAGAATCAAAATAGAGAAGAGAGAAAATTGTAGGAGAAGAATTCTAAAATCTGTTTTTTTTTATTCATGAAACGAAACACATTTTCAATCCTTACACATGGCTATCTTTAGGGTCACATTTGATAAAAAATATGCGACCCAACTGATTAAATCTCAATGGTTGCGTCATTTCAATTTTAAAAACAACTGGTTGAAATAGCTAAAACAAGAAATTAAATCGATATATAATCAATTAATTTAATCGTAATATTTCTCTTTTCTTTGGTCTTTTACGGAAAGCAGGTGGCAGCCCAAGCCTTAGTAGCTCAGTCCCCAACATTTGTTCATCAAAATACTATGCGACAAAATAGTTCTAGTGTTACTGCATCAGTTGGAGATGCTAGTGTTAACACCATTGAAAGACAGATGCTAATGTCTAGAACTCGTTTTAATTCTCCCCAACCGTCTCAAACCAATTCATCGCAACTTAATCCTCTCCATGCGTCTCAAATAAACCCATCTCAGTTTCAAACACAGGTTAGTTCACTCACATTATCAGGCCTTTGCTTGGTTGCAGCTCTTATGCTTTCTTGCTCGAGAGCTGGACTGTACTTGGTTGATCAGCTTTTTTCAGTTCCTTTGGCTTGAATTTGCTAAAAGCTTAAAGCTATGTGAACCTAATTTTTCCAAAACTAAAACATCCAGCTTATGAGCTGAAAAGCTGAACCAGGAAAGCTCTTAGTTTATTGTTAATAGCATGGAGCCATGGACCATAATATATATCATTCTCCTTCAACTCAGAAGCTATATATTTATCCACCATGACTGAAAACGCGTTAAGGACCCTGTAAGGAAGGTAGAAGAGGGATTTTTATTTAATTAAAAAAGGCTCAAGTTATTTTTATCTTAGCTTTTTTACAGTGTCAGAGTTCTCGTCCCCTGGGTTAACCACATTTGTAACCTTGTTTTGAAGTAAAAGAAATACATGAAGAGCTTACTATACAAGCAATGAAACATACGTAAAACATTGGTTTACTAACCAGAATGTGCTATTTTCATGCAAACTTGCGAGGCTTCATGCTTTCAGAATTTCTACTATTTATCACCTATTATTGTTACAACTTCGCTATATTAATCTTTGTCGATAACTTACAGAACTGGCATCATCAATTACCTCAACCGACTATTCCACAAATCTCGCGCCAGTACTCAGTCCCACCTTCGAACCTTAGGATCCCCCACAGCATGGTTCAATCCTCGAACCTAAACCGCTCTTTGTCCCAATCCCCTCGCAACAATTACATCCCAACCTTTCATTCACAATCCTCATCATCTCAACAGCCTACCACTAACAACCCTTTCTCAAGACGCCCTAGTAGCACCCCTGTTTCCAACCAATCAAACAGAGCCATGCCATCGGTTCCTTTGGCTGGGGACTCGATAAGGGCTTTAATGGGAGAACGAGGAAATATTGTCGACAGCTCAGCGCCCTCTGTGGGACCCAACAATGTAATGTTGAGGAGACACCCTAATACGACCCCCGTTTTCAACCAATCAAACAGAGCCACTTCATTGTCTGGGGACGGGATTGTGAATATTGTTGACAGCTCAGCATCACTCTCTGTGAGACCCACAAATGGTGAATGGAGACCCTCGGGAAGAATGCGTGGGGCACTACTAGGAGAGGCTTATTCGGCTGCTCAACAACAGTATATTTTTCAACCGGTTCAACCGATGCAAGTTACTAGGCCACCGGTAGTGCCTGTGCCTTTGGTTGTAGGAAACGGTTCAATTTCGTCGAACAAGGTGACGCCTGTACCTGAGTCAACTTCGGCGCCACAGCAATTGTAGTGAATATTAAGAAAAGATTAAATGATTTCGGTGTTAAAGTAGATTTTAACAGGATTTGTGCGTTGATTGTTCCTTTTAAATTTTGTGAATGATTTATCTGACGCCATTTAATTTTTTTAATATATATTGAGAAAAGATTAACTGATTTCGGTGTTAAAGTAGGTTTTAACAGGATTTGTTCCTGTTTAATTTTGTGAATGATTTATCTAACGCCATTTAAGATTTTTAAATCTTAATTCCAACTTTTCAAGGAAAAATGGCATATGTTGCATTCTGGTTTATCTTTTAGCTCTCTACACACCCAAAAGAGTTGACCTTTCTAGAGGGGTTTTCCACTCCTACATTGCACTTTTTAGAGCGTAAACAAGTTTATTGCCAAGAACATTTATACTACTTACTTTGGCATCTTTCTACCGGAAACCACTAAAACCTCACGGACCAGCTGACGAGTCACTTGGTGGGCTTTCTATGCCAACCGAGTGCGTTTGTCAGACATTAGAATATAGCCTTTTCGGTTTGAATTTTGTAGAATCACAAGAAATTAGTCTTTTGCTCAAAGGGTTGAAGGGAGATAGTGCATTGAGTTGTGATTTACACCCCTAGTTATTAGTTATTACACCACAATTGCACAAATAATCAAACTCATTACATACCAAAAAAAAAATAAAAAAAATCTACATACAATATCTACACAGATATGCTGTAGGAGATATACATAGCTAAGTTCCCAAGTTGTAAATAGTAAACGAATGGAGAACCCAGAAAGAGATCGGCTATTTCCCACTTCCCAGGTACTTTGTTAACAAGGAAAGGTGTCTAAAATTGCGATGAAACGAATAGTTATAGTTTAGGCATAAAACATTTCATAAGTTTTTAGCCATATTACTTTTTGATTCTGTTGTAACGTTAGTATTAGCTATATTTACAGTAATGCTGAAAATATAAGTGAACACAAAGTACGCGTGGTTTAGCGCCTCAACACGTTATGGTCGAGTCATCGTCCACGGAACAAAGATTAGTACAATTGTTACAATATATCCAGACGAGTTTGTTAGTTGTTACGTTAAGTCATTACAAAACTATTATTTTTTCTATTTTTTCAGCTCTTCTGTGTGTTGCCTTGTGTTTTATTAACTGTAATTGAATGGCTCAATTCATAGCCTGACTGGGGAACATTTCACTCTCTTTAACATTGTTTTACCCAAATACTTTGTACCAACATTCACAATTGTTTTACTAAATTTAACAACTTAAACATTGTAACGTCGTCAATTCTAAATAATTTCATGGTAACTGTTAGAGCAACTACATCACACTCACCAAATGTGATAAATGTGTTTTAATAGAGAAGATTGAAAAAAAAAAATGGTCTCATATCAATCTCACAACTCACTCTTTATAAATAGAGAAATTAATTTAAACTATTTAGATTAACAGAGTATCATTCATCATCATCAAAATAAAATAACAATATTTTATTACAAACTCTTGTCTTCTCCATTCATTTACATTGCCAATTTAAATTTTAACTATATTAATAATATAGTAATTGTTATAGAGAATTTGTAAGATAGTTTAAAATTTGACACAAAATTAAAATGGATTCTTAAAATCTAAAAAGTATAATTTTATGCACAAATTTAAAGAGTTTGATATAGATATTAATGCGGAGGCTCTTTTAAATGATACATAGGTATGTAACTTTAGACCCACCATTGGTCTGTTATTTTATTATTACTTATTATTATTTTGGGTAGAAATTGTTAATTAAAGTCAACTTGTGTTTATGATAACATAACGATTAAATACTCCCTCCGTTTCCATTTAATTTTTAATTAAAAATTACGTACAATTTTAATCGGTCAAAAACTTATATTAAAATTGTCGGAGCAAATTTTTTTAAAAGTCGACCATGCAGTTCAAATGTTAAATTTTATAATTAGATTTTAAAAAAAATTATTTTAAATATTTTGATATAAATTATAAGTCGGTAAAAATGAGACGTGAGAGTTCGATTAGTTTGTTTTATGCCTAACCATTTTAATCGTGATTCCATCATATTTATGAGAGATTCCATTTTTATACCTTTTCATTATATCCTCCCTCCACAACTCTCAATAAAAACAAGGGTAAAATACAAATAGCCCCCTGAAACTATGGATTATTTTCAAATAGCCCCCAATAGCTATAAATTTATGCAATTAACCCCCATGAGTTATCAAAATTTTCCAATTAATCCCCCAAGTTCATCTTAAAATGATATAACTTTTTATTCATTTGATTGTTTTACTAAATAATTTGTTAGATATTTTGTAGTTTGCCAATGCATACGAGTTAAGATAACAATTATCGTAAAAAAGTCATCAGAAGAGCCTTTATATAAAAAAACTCTTTTTTGTGTCATACCGTAAGAAAATAGTTGCCATGCATGAATATCAAAATAATGATTATAATAAATAAAAAATTAACCAAAACGGATCATCGATCATAAAGTTATGCCATATTTAAAAGATGGCATCGTGGGTTATTAGCAAAACATTGATAGTAAATGGGGCTTAATTACAAGAAATGATAGTTTATGAGGGTTATTTGCATTTTACCCTAAAAACAAACTACAACATTAAACATATAAATAAACAAATTCAAACCCAAACAAACAAACATCAAAAATAAAAATAAAAAACCTCACTCCAAAACCCACATCTATACATACGTCATCAACGGCGATGTCCACGTCATCACTCCTCCAAATCCCCACCGTCCGATCAAACCTCTTTTTCTCTTCTCTCCCATTTTTCGCCGTCCGATCAAACCTCCATTCTCTCTCCTCCAGGTCATCCCACAGGCCAATTAAGGCGGTGTCCGGCACGGTGATAGAGCCGGTTGCCATGCCATCCTCCACGTCAGCATCCAAGGTTTTACCGTTCCGTATCGGGCACGGGTTTGACCTGCACAGGCTGGAGCCCGGGTACCCGCTTATTATCGGCGGGATTGATGTTCCTCATGATAGGGGTTGTGAGGCTCACTCTGATGGTATTTTTATTTACTATTTTTGTCATTTTTTTTAGTTTTGGCATTTGGGTTTTTGTTTATTCTGTGTGAATTGAAGTGGGTTTGTGTTTAATTTGTGTGAATTGAAGTGAGTTTGTGTTTAATTTGTGTGAATTGAAGTGGGTTTTTGTTTAATTTGTGTGAATTGAAGTGGGTTTTTGTTTAATTTGAGTTTTGATATTTTCATTCTGTGTGAATTGAAGTGGGCTTTTTTTCTAATTTGTGGGTTTTTGTTTAATTTTTGTTTCTAATACTGGGTTTTTGTTTAATCTGTGTTGACTGAAGTGAGTTTTTGTTAATTTGTGTTTTTGATACTGGGGTTTTGTTTATTCAGTGTGAATTGAAGTGGGTTTTTGTTTAATTTGAGATTTGACATTTGGGTTTTTGTTTAATTTACATGAAGGGAAATGGGTTTTTATTCTGTGTAAATTGAAGTGGGTTTGTTTTTAATTAGGGTTTTTTATACTAGGTTTTTGTTTATTCTGTGTGGAAGTGGGTTTGTGTTTAATTTGTATGAATTGAAGTGGGTTTTTATTTAATTTGTGTTTATGTCACTTTTGATTGTTGTATTTTTGCTAATTTGTGTGCATTGAAGTGGGTTTCTGTCTACTTTGTGTGAATTGAAGTGGGTTTTTGTTTAATTTGTGTTTTTGATTGTTGGGTTTTTGTTTAGTTTGCGTGACTTTAAGTGGGTTTTTATTAGTTTACTGTTTGTTTCTTGTTGCTGTTGATGAGAAGAAAGGGTCAATTCATGACTTGATTATAGCATGTAGATGGTATGTTAAATTTGTGTTTTTTATTGTTGGGTTTTTGTTTAATCTCTGCGAGTCGAAGTGGCTTTTTGTGAATTTAATGTTTTCTTGTTAGGTCTGATGAAAAGAACGGGTCAATTTAGGCCTTAATCTAAGATGTTTTGGAATTTGTATTATGAATGGATTTGTGTTTTGTTTTTTGGATGGAATTGGGCGCTGTTGTGTTTTTTCTGTTATTTGTTTGAATTTTCACAAGAACCATTTTTAAACATGTTCGATTGCATCTTTTAAGTTGAGTTTTTTTTGCTCAAATGCTTGTCTGCATTTAGTTTAACAGCTAAACAGCTGGGCTTCTCTCTTTCTTTTATCTGAAAATGCTAATATCTGTCAGCTGAAAGAACGCAAGCTTTAATTTTGTCATCAATGTGGGGGTTGATGTTCCTCACACATGGGAGATGAGAGGCTTATTTGATCATTGGTAATTACAAATACATACAAATGATGGTTAATTACTTCCAAAAAAATCAAGGCAAATAATTACTTTCCAATTAGATACAAATGACCTCCTATGAAACAGGTTTCAAGTTATTAAAACTATGTATCTCTTTGGAATAAAGTACACAATGTGTGTGAAATGGAATAAAATTTAAAACTATGTATCTACGTGTCCTTTTCCCTTAAATATATCTTCTTCTTTTTTATTGCTAGGTTAATGTGTCATTTGTATGGATTGAAGTGGGCTTTTGTTACTTTTGATGAGAAGAAGGGATCAGTTTAGGCCTTGTTTGGTTGTAGATTTTAAACTCTATTTTTTTTTGTTCAAAAACTGGTTTGTAATTGGTTGATCACCTACAAAATTGAGCTTTTGCTTTTGGGTCCAAAAGCTAGAAGCTATAAGGTGGATGAACCTAACAGAATTGAGCTTTTGCTTTATTATTTGGGTCCAAAAGCTAGAAGCTATAAGATAGATGAACCTAATATTTTGGTGTTCCTATCTACAGGGCCGTAGAGGCTCACTCTGATGGTGCAAATTTGTGTTTTTGATTGGTCACTTTTGTAATTAGTTGTGAAATTGAAGTGGTTTATTGCTGTTGAGTTGTTATCTAATTGTATTTTGAGGGATTTATTGGAATCGCTATCGGGGAACCACGTTATGTAAATTTAACCACCATTTACAAAATGGGTAATCTTTTGAATTATACGCCATTTGTTTTTCTTTCTGAACTTTTTATGTTGCAATGAGTTGGTTGATTCCGAATTAGTGTTATCTATTTGTAATTTGATGGGGGAGGGGTCCAAATGTAGGAAGGTGCTTCGATTTAGAGTACTTAGATCAATCTGCAAAAAATCAAATGGAGCCTAATTTTTTCCCATCTATTTGGAGTTTGATGAGAAACAAAGAAAGGGGTGCATTATTTTTTATTCAGGCAAAATTGGTATGCCCTATGAAGTTCCCATACATGACGTGAATATGCTAATTATTGAAATTTTAATTGTGCCGGATAGTTAAGTGTATGTATATATACAAAATCTCCAATTGGAAGTAAAGAGAATAGTAGAGAAAAGAAGTCATAACACTCTCAATTTTTTTTTCCATATGTACCCACTAATTCCATTGTTTTATACGTGCATACTAAATCTATACCTAAATGATATACTAAATCCATAAGTACCCGGTCTATACCCTGTTCAAAAAAACCAAACTGTTCATGAATGAATCGTGTACTGTTTGTTAACAACTCGGTCTGTGTTCTCTCGTTAAGTAAAGTAACCGAACATTTAACGGTCGTTAAGTTAGATTGGCAAGTATTTTATGCTATGATATGGATTAATAGATAAAGAATGATGTAGGGAATAAGTTTTACAAAACAACAAAATCTTGAAAGCCACGTTATGTGAAAAAAATTCGCATAAGAACCATGTAATGTAGCAAAGAAAGAGCATCATTTAGGTACTGAGAAAGTCAACTTGAGTAATTTAACACAGGTTTAGGGACATATGAATATTGATGTTGTGGCGTTAATATTATATATATATATATATATATATACAGGGGAAGGATCTGTCGACACGTAAGTTTACATTTTAATCACAACCGTCTATTTACATATATAGGTGGAGGATCAATACACACAAAAAACACACACTATGTTTACACATTAATCCTAGCAATTTATTGCATTTTGTTTCAATGGTTGAGATTGAATCAATTAATTAATTAAAAAACACTCCATATCTCTCTCTCACGTGAGTTCTCTCTCTATCTCTCTCCGGATGAATGTCTACCAAACAAAATTGTGATAAAGAAAAGGATACTAAGTGATTTTTTTTTAATTAATTAATTGATTGAATTTAAACCATTGAAAAAAATATAATGGATGGTTAGGATTAATGTGTAAACATAGTGTGTTTTTTTATGTGTACATTGATCATTTCCCATATATATATATATATATGTATATATGTAACTTTGTAACCTAGTCTTAAACTCAATTCTTAAGACTTCTGTGGTTAGAGAACCGTTTGTGAGCTAATTCGTCAAGCATTTGGTTTGTGTTTGTTTATAAACGAACATGAACAGAGCAGCGTTTGTTTGTTCGGTTCATTTACAACCCTACCCGGGCACGTGAACATTTCCAAACTATCCGTGCTTTATATATTGCGCCTAAGTTTTTACTCCAATCAACTGCGTCAGTTCATAAACTCTTGGATCTTAAGAATTGTACCATGATAATTAAGCTGTAATTAGTTTTACGGCCTTGTGGTAATCATTATTTCATGATACATTTGCTTATAATGTAACTACTGAATATTTGTGAGTGATAGAGACTACTCATTTCTAGAATGAAACATTCCCTACTATCCCTCTTTCGGTAAATTATTTACATTTTTACACAAATATCCAAGTAAATACTCCGGTAGTTATCTGATTGTCAGCTTAGATATAAAAATGCAGAAAAACTTCCCTGCTAAAGCATGTATTGTTGATATAAACCTACTTTTTTGTCGTATTGGTGTCTCAGGTGATGTGTTGCTTCACTGTGTTGTTGATGCTATTTTGGGGGCTTTAGGGCTTCCCGATATTGGCCAGATATTTCCAGACTCAGATCCAAAATGGAAAGGCGCACCATCGTCTGTTTTCATTGAAGAAGCTGTAAGATTCATTTTTATATAAAAAATTTAACATGTATTTTTGTTGCCTTTTTAATTTGTTTGTCGCTTCATGTTTGTTGGTTTGTTTGCCCATTAAAATATGAGCTTGTTTGGTTGCAGCATTAAGCAAACATTTCAGATTTTCTAAGGTTGAGCGAAAAGTTTGGTTCTTCCAGCTTAATGTTTGTATTGAACTTTTAAGCTGATATACCAAAAATGAACAAAAAAGTGAATCTTAAGTGGTGCAATCAAACCAGTCATATGTATGTTTAGTATCTTCTAGTTCTTCCAAAGCATGTTTGCTTGCAGATTTTAAGCAAATAAAAGCTGGATATTTTGAGTTTGAGGAAAAATCTTGATTTATCCAGCTTAAAGCCTCCACTTTATCAGTTCGAAAACAAAAGAACAACTGTTCGAAAACAAAAGAACAACTGTTCGAAAACAAAAAATCTCTATCCAAACAGTTCTATGTATGTTTTTTTGTTTGTTTGTGAAGTTATGTGCCTTTTGAATCAAAGAGACGTGCGAGCGATTTTAAGTTACTGAAGTCAAAGGCCTGCTGAATTTGCAAGAAGTACAAAGAACTTTTTCAAATCTTCTCATCAAAGACTTGCCTACATAAATGAATTATTGATTACACTCCAATGTCGTTTTCTTTTAACCGGACCTGTCATCCACAGGATTTTTTATGAATACAAAGCGGTGGCTCGTGTCTTAAAATTAATTTTAAAATTCCTTCTTGCTTTCCTTCATTTCTTATCTACAAATCCTATTCGCGGATCTTGTATAAATTCCAACCTCTTTTGAGGAAAAGTTGCCTTTTTTTTTTTTGCATCTTTTTGGCCTAACATCTTCTCCCATTGGAATAATTTCTGTCGAATAGTTTAAACCTGGCATTTTTTTTTAGACATAGGTATTCCGTACCTTGGATAGTGATGCAGTCAAATTATATTATGGCATATTACTTACTTTAATGTTCCTTGTATTCACTCTATTGAAGCTTCAGTTTCTGGGTGACGGTTAAGCTTAGCTGTCTAAACTGGTTAATCTAGAGTGGGAGATTTGTTTGGTTGCAGCTTGTAAATTCGGATTTTTCCTCATAAGTTGACACTTGTATTAAATTTGATTGGTCAACCTAAAAGTTGAGTTTTTTCCTTCCAAACCTCAATTTAGAAGAATTAAACTGATTTAGTCTGGCCTTTTCTCGTGGTCAAATATGCTGATTTTGATGCTTAGAAACTGCAGCTAAATAGAGTCTATTTCTCTCTATGATTGAGTGTCATAGTTTACCTCTGCTACATTGTTGATTTAGTTTGGCCTTTTTTTCTCGGGGTCAAATAGCATCTGTTTTTCTCTATTATTGAGTGTCTTAGTTTACCTCTGCTACATTGTTGACCAGAATGTCATATGTTGATAAAAGTTGCTCCGTGATAAATCAAGAAAACGAATGTTATCTGGCCTTTATATTTGACAATGTGTTTAATATTTTTGACTTCCTCTTCCCTAGTCTTGTCTGTTGTTGTAAAAGCAAAATGGCATTTGTTAAGATATGGCTGCAATGTAAGTATTTGCTTTCTTGTGTTTATCAGAAAAGAAAAAAAAAGGATGCAAAAAATCAGGAATTTTTTTAGTACAAAGTGTCACCTGTTTCAACAATAGTGTCACCGCCCCACCGTACAAATATAAACAAGAAGTTTTCTTAAACTTGTCGATTAACTCATATTCTTAAGACGCGACCCAACAAATTCCCATTTCAATGCCATACGACCTTGCCTAGCTAAAAATATAGTCTTCTTGAGTTAGCGATTGATATCTTGTTTACCATTTTGTGGAACCAGGATGAGTCTTTTCTCTTTTGGAGGTGGGGGTTGGGGAGAAAGCCCTGTAATCCAAGAATTTGAGTATATGTTTCGTTTTTGTGTCAGATTTTCGTCAATGTGTAGGCAAAAGTGTTGTTTACATCGGTCTGTACACAAAAAATGCACACAGATCTGTGAGGTGGCAGCGGGTCCGTCTCACACAGATCTGTACAATTGACTGGTTAATATTGTGAGGACCCCCATTGTCACCTCACTTACATGTTTACTGTAGATCATTACAAAGGTGGGGCACAAAGCACTTACGCCACCACCTTCTTCCTCCCCATCTCAGAGTCAATATTTACTTGATTGTAATAAACTTGCTCATTATCTCTAATTTTATGGGTTGTAATCAGGTGAGATTAATGCACGAGGCGGGTTATGAGATTGGCAACTTGGACGCGACATTGATACTTCAGAAGCCAAAGTTGAGCCCACTCAAGGAGACTATTAGATCCAACCTGTCCAGGCTGCTCGGTGCAGACCCCACGGTCATTAATTTGAAAGCGAAAACACACGAAAAAGTTGATAGTCTTGGGGAGAACAGAAGCATTGCCGCCCATACTGTTGTTCTCCTTATGAAAAAATAGAAACACAAAGTGACTAGGAGACGCCAATGTAGACCGGAGTACATTGTTGTGAAAATCATATAAACCGTGTTTTACTTTATACAAAAAAAGGTTACTAAATCCGAAAGCAATGTATTGGAAACCTGAATAGATGTGCCGTTTAATAAATATTGTTTAGAATGGGTATTGCATCAGTAGAGTTTAGTATATTCAACATATGGAGTTCGATTAAGTGGCTCTCCTTGTAACTCGAGTTTACGGTCAACACAAGTGATACTGTATTTAGGGGAGTTAAGTGGGGGAGATGGGGAGAGTTTGTTTTGCTTCCATTTGTAAGTAATCTGGTTCGGATAAAAGCAGTTATAGAAAATGGTATATGTACAATGTACATAACAAAGTTAATGGCTGTTCACCTGCACTGTAATCATGTACATAACAAAGTATTGGTGCTAAATCTTAGTATTCAATGTAAGATTAGATACAAAGCACATGACACTAAATTCGAACACAAGCTTTTGAAGTTAAAGACTACAATAGCATTCCCATTAATAGGCACAGAGATAATATTTCTAGGATGAACGAGTCCTTAAAAAGTCAAAATCCGAAAAAGGTTTTTGCTCATTGGTAACCGAGCCGAGCAAGTGTCTTTCGGGAACGACTAATCTATCCATTTTCGACCCTAGACGTGGGGCTTCTACAACTCGAAAGTGTAGATGAAAATTGGACAATCTACAGGTTAGCAGCAAGAACTTTTCCAGTGGGATGGAAATTTTTAGCTATGAGCTATTCAGCAGTGGTATTTTTCCAGTGACAGCTTCTTGACGACTTTGTCATTAGCGATGTTTTGGATTGTCTTCTACCTTACCTAAACATTTCGATACAAAAACGAACATTTATGAAGAGTTCACATACCTGCTTCATACCACAACCAAACTTCTTTAGGTAATTAGCTAAAGCTTAGCTCGGAAAAAAAGGATTGTTTGCCATTTGACTTTTATTGAGAGTAAGTAATAATTTGATTTCGTTTTCCCTTCATGAAGTTGATAAGTCTTTGGAACCTAATCCAAGTACGTAGCTGCTGATGCGCAACCAATTGACCAAATCTAGAAGGGCGTCAAAACTTTAACAAAAAAAAGGAAATTTATTCATAAAGAGTAGCATTTTTAATGTGGCTTAAAGGGGAAAAAAAAAAAAGAAGAAGCCAAATAGTTTACTGTTAAAACTAGCTAGTTAATCAAATCAGGGAGACCACTAATATAAACTAATAATTTTTTATTTGTATAGAAAGTTTATTGAATGAATGTATGGAGTTGGAAATTTTGATTGGCAAAAGGCGATAATTCAAGATCCATTATTATTAACACCGTATTGTCACCTTCTAGAGTGGTACACCACTAGCTATATGTAACCCATTAGAACAGTCGTATCAGTGTTTTATTATATCGTATCAGTTTCCTTATATAACCCATTTATCTTAAATATGAGCAAATTGTTCTAAAATTGTATATGCATCAGTTTTCTTATCTATTATCTTAAATTTACATGAACTCAAATATCTCTTAAATATAAGCGATCAAAATGTTCACTTATAATTAAAATAATAATTTCCTTCTCTTACTTTTCTCTTATTCTCTCTCATTTATTTGTAATTTTCACATATAAATTAATAAAATAACAAAAATATAAGTTATATAGTTTTGATAGAGAAATTGATAAAAAAAACTGATAATTTGTATAGACCAAAATGTTTACTTATAAGTTGAAAAATGTACTTTTTACTTTAAATACGAGAAAACTTGTAAGTTATTTAATGTGATTGCTCTAGTAAATTAATTTGGTTTGAAAAAATTTAATAGAAGTATATTAAAATATAGTAATATTTAGTTATGATAATAAATTTGATAGGGAAGCTGAAAAATATATAAAATTAAACTGTTACCCTAAAAATATAAAAATAATATTAATTAACTTAAATACGAAAAAAATTATAATAAAACTGCTGCGCATGTTTTAGGCATCTAAATAAGTAATCAATATTTCGATTTAGTTGAAAAAAGGTCAAATAGTGCACATCACATGCATTGCTAATTTTCATAACTAAAAAAGAATCAGACAAATAGAATTCGTAGCCTTACCACGTGTCAGATTACTTCGAAAGACTACCAAATTTTGACAAAGAAAAAAAGATTCAACCACAAGAAAAATAAAATAAAATCAACAGCATGCATGCATGAAATAGTAAAAGTAGCCGCACATGAGCGACTTAATTATAGTTAGTTAATTTTTAACTTTTACGGATATGCATTTTTATTAAATTTGATTGGTTTAGATGACCAAATGATATAAGATGATTGCTTCTTCTTCTAATCATAGTAGCCACCCACATGGTCGTTTGTTATGTAAGACATTTGTCAACATGGTCAAATTGTGGAACTATAATTTTTTTAAAAATGGTGATGGGAGTAGTAACAATTTTTTGTTTTTATTTTACAAACAGTTTAGCCATTAGTTTTGTCACAGTTTGTGAAAGTTTGATCGATTTGTGACAATTTTGTAATAAGTTTTTGAAATAGTGATAGTTTTGTTATAATTTTTAATGTGGAAATATGAGCAAAATAGTGATAGAATTCGTAGCCTTACCACGTGTCAGATTACTTCGAAAGACTTTACCGAATTTTGACAAAGAAAAAAAATTCAACCACATGAAAAATAAAATAAAATCAACAGTATGCATGCATGAAATTGTAAAGTAGACGCACAAAAGGCGGCTTAATTATAGTTAGTTAATTTTTAACTTTTCCGGATATGCATTTTATTAAATTTGATTGGTTTAGATGACCAAATGATGGTTCTTCTTCTAATCATAGTAGCCACCCACATGGTCGTTTGTTATGTAAGACATTTGTCAACATGGTCAAATTGTGGAACAGTTTATGAATCACTATAATTTTTTTAAAAATGGTGATGGGAGTAGTAACAATTTTTTGTTTTTATTTTACAAACGGTTTAGCCATTAGTTTTGTCACAGTTTGTGAAAGTTAGGTCTTTGTGACAATTTTGTAATAAATTTTTGAAATAGTGATAGTTTTGTTATAATTTTTGTCTCTTACTATTCAACATTATTTTTTAGTGAATATGTTTTACTTTTAAAGGAAATTACCAATTACTATTCTAACTATATTACCAAAAAAATCATTTTTATTTTGAAAAAATGTCATTTTTTCTCTTTTAATATAAAACTCACCACAATCTATTTGAACTATTCTCAACGAATTTGAACCCACATAGAGCTCTGCTCATTGGTCGCCCACTTATTGGTGGAGGTCCGACCAACATCAGACAAGATCGACGGAGGTCCGACAAACATTTGGCAATATCAATGAAAGTTTGGCGAATATATTCTGAAGTGCATACTCAATCGTGAATGTGGTCACGTAGATAACGTTTCTGGTCGTCGATCACCAATAGCTCTGCAAACGGGAAATTTTAATAATAATATATTTCAAATATAGAGCTAGCGAACCCGAGACTTAATTAGTATGAGCTGCCCTTGTGAGTCGTAACTCAAGCTTTAGCATAAATTGACCTTCCTAAACTACTACTAAACTCATTTGTATAATAATTAATTCCCGTGCTTCCTTATACCTAATAAATATGGTATTTCACACCATTGAGTAATTGCATAGTGTGAGTTATCAAATTAAATTGATCATAAAATAATATATGCTGACAATTTTTTTTAGGTCCATGATGTACTAATTCTAATAAGCATTGCTACCATAGGGTAATTTGTCATCTACTTAATTGTATGAAATATTAGTGTCTCTGTTAATATTTTAAGGTCCAAGTAGAATATTTGCCTAGGCGAAGTAGATAGTTATTTAAATTACCCACTGTAATTACTTGTAAGTGAATTAAGGTTGGTGGTTAAGAAGGTTGAGTTTAGATATAATTTTTCTATATTGTAAAGAAAATAAACCAACTCTATTAATTAATATAGAGCACACAAATATTATACCAAACACTAATTAGTGTGGGGTAGTGGTCCTCAAAAGGGTATGATAGGGCTTTTAGTAGTAATGATGTGAACCCAACAATGAATTTTAGCTCTTGACTTAAATCCATCCATGCAAATATGGTAAAAAAAGATTAGTCATGATTATGCATTTTGCTTGTTTTGTCAAAACTTGTTTTGTGTGAACGGACATGCTAGTGTGATGTTGGGGAAACCACGTAGCAATATAGAATGTGTGATAAAGATGCAATGCAAAGATAATTCATACTCATATTATTAATATAAACAAACTTAATAAAAGTTGAGACCGTTAAATTTTATCTAATTTTCTCAAAAATACATTAAATGATGTCAAATCTGAATATTATGTTCAAAATAAAATATATTACGAGTTTTATTGCATTACGCGTCTTACACGCAATGCGTGGATAACACGTTCTAAGAATCTAAACAATATATTCAGTGCCGTCCCGGGGTTATGAGCGCCTCAACCGAAAAAATATTCTTGCGCCCCCTATTTTTTTTTACCCGCTTTGCAAAAGATATATAGTCACTAAAAAAAGGCTAAAATAATCAATTGAGATGATATATATTTTATTTATTAATATATAAGAGCATATTTTTTTTTAAAGAAAAACTTAACTACAATCTTTTTTTTTTAAAGGCTCAATAACCCAATATTATAAGTTATATAAAAAATCAAACATATTAAATACAAAGTTTGGGGTTCAATTCCCTATAACATTTAATTAATTTCAACTAAAAAACAAATTTGGGTTGCGCCTTCTTGGGCCAACGCCGTAGACTACTTGCCTGATTGGGCTGACCAATAGTCCGGTACTGCATATATATATATTTTATTTTTTTTATAATAATATGAATAATCAACATTTAGATCCGGTCGAAATGATCCAAATAGAAGCATTCAGTCGAGTAAGAATGTACTTCAAAATGTTATTGTAGTTGTTCAATGGTATCCTAGTGTCGTGGAAGCTATTGATGGTGTGTCTCATCCGAGCGAGTGATTAAGTCTTTCGGAAATGAATTCGTAAAGAGTGCTTTGCTGTAACATGGATATTTTGATAATACGGGTTAAATAGCAATTTCTTGACTGTTAAGGGTCTGTTTGGTAAAACAAGATTTTTTAAGTGGATTTTTGGATTTTAGATTTTAAAAATATGTAGGTTTTTGATAAGTTAGATTATTCAGTTTTTGAAAATCTGATTTTTAGGCTGAAAAATCTAAAAAACACATAATTTTAAATTTAACTTTTCAGTGAATTTTTAAAACAGATTTTTAAAATATGATTTTTGACAAAAAAATCTGTTACCAAACATAAGCTAAATTGATCTATGCGTATCATCGAAGTATATATGTAAGTAGTTAAATTTAATGATAGAAAAAACCTAAGAATGCTATGGAAATTGATTAATGTTGTGTACTAGCTTCGGTGTGATGAGTGGGCATACATGTTTGTATGACCATAGAAAAAAATTAGTAAGCTGTTCCATCAAAATGGTTGATACCATAATACACCAAACTTTCTATTACTTTCTATCAAGGTTCCGATTCGTGTGCTGACAAAGTAAACCTAACTCGAAAGTGAGTGCTATTAATTTTAAGAATAATAACAATAAGAAAATTTTATGAAAGGGGAAATATATTATATATCGGGTGAAAAAAAAACTAAAACTGAAAAACCGAAAAAATTTCGGGTCGGTTTTGGTTTTCAATAAAACCGAACCGAAACCAAAAAATCGAAAAAGACCGAAAAAGGCTGAAAAAACCCGAAAAATAACCGAAAAAACCGAAACTGAACCGAAAAAACCGGTCCGGTTCGGTCCAAAAAATAAAAAGGTCGAAACCGAAAAAAAGCGAAACGAAAAATATGCTCGGTTTCGGTTTTGGTTTTACTAAAAACCAAACCGGACCGGACCGGACCGAACGCAGCCATATCTATCACATTGACCAATGATAGGATAGTGTCATGGAGCGGCTAACCAGTTCAAGCATCCTTTGCGCGATGAATATGTATTACATTAAAATAAAATGTCTAAGATAACAAAATAATACTTATTGATATTGATTTTGAATAAAAGAAGATTCATATATACACGCCTGTTTTTGAGGGTTTTGTTAAAAATAAAATAAAATAAAATCCCCAACCAAAAAAAAATAATGTAACTTTTTAAGAATGCTATCCTAATCACTATGCGCCAATTGGATGGCAGTTTCTGCAACTAGTAGAAATTTTATTGCATGCTGAATTATTTTTAGTTTTTATCAAAAACTGACTTGCATGATTGACCAAAATTTGCATGTTCCACCAGCAAAACAGAAAATAAAACTCGACCAATGTTTCATTGACATTAAGCCCATGAAAAATCCTATCGACATAAATGGTCCAATATTTCTAGTACTAGATTGAAAATACTCTTTTAAAAATATATATATATATATCTTGAAATTACTCATTCATATAAAGTTATTTGTCGTCTAATTTAATTACCAACATTTCACATAGAAATCCGTTACCAGTGCTAGTTATACGAACGTACAATAGCTTTTTATAAACATTGCAACTTTTACAGTAAATATTAGGAACTATAATATTGTAGGATACTAAGTTGTTTAATGTTTCAAATTTCTTATGTAACACAATGTTTGACGTTGAACTTTGACGTTTACACAGCATAATTCAGAACTAAATAGTCTAAATTCTCCCTTGATTCATTCTAAACATGAGAAAATATATGTAACGCTGAGCACATGACCAAAAAAAAAAAAAAAACACGCTGAGCAAAAAATCCCACAATTAATTTGATATCAATACATGGCTAATTTTGTATTATGAAATTCGTCACAATATATATCTCCAAATCAATAAGGACGAAGATTTTGCTACATATTTTTGTTTTTGGTAAACGTACATTTTGCTACATTTATTGGGATACCTAATCCGTGTTGCTGATATTTAATTGAAATTCTTATTGGAGATGGTACAGTTCGCTTCTTTTTTCTTTATTCGCGTGTAATTCTCTATTTGCTCAAACATTTTCTCAAAACAATTTGTACCTACTATTGATAAGTAATTTTCATTTTGCTACAAATAGTTTTAATGACGTTTAAGACTATTCCTCTGAGAATGGTATACTTGCTAGTCTTTTCTTTCATCACGTGCTATTTCTCGATTTGCTACAAACAACAATATCTTAAGCAATTGCACCTAATTCTCTAATTCTATGATTATAGTTTTTCTTTACCGGAATTGTTATTCTATTTACAATAAAAAAAAACTATCAATAAATTAGTGACACCTAGAATATTTTATTTTGCTTGTGAGTTGTGTCCTAGACTTCGAAGATCATTTTTTTTTTTTATTCCATGAATATTTTTATTTTCTTTCCTCCAAACGCTTCATGGTGAGGGGTTAGGGAAACCCTTACCTTTATATAATTAAATATCGAATATAGTTACATATGGATATACGGATGATCTATCAAAGAAGTACAAAATTTCTACCACAATTGAGCATATTTCGAAATAACACTTTGTGACGAGTTATATAATCCTTACTGAATTTTGAGTGCACCTCGTCTTTTATATATTTTCTTTCATTATACTAATATATTTTAAAAAAATTAAACTTTGAGTGAAACTTTTATAATATTGTGTCCCACGAATCCACGATAACATTGTTCACTCATCATTTTGGCATTTTGACTTCATAAACAAACGTAACCTACAGGGAAAATATAGTTGTATTGGGGCTACTGTCTACGTACGTATATATTAGTTCGAATATTAACTGAGATGGTAGTAATTTAGGGTTGGTGAATTTTGTTCTATGTATAGCCACTTCCAAAAGAAATGGCAGCATGCATATCACCACACATTTTATGGTGTTGTTAGAGTGACAGTTGCTAAATTTAGTGCCAATTACTTTAACAAAATATTAATATATATTGCTATTCTTTTTTTTGTAGTGAAGAATATTTTTTTTTTTTACTTTTTTTCCCGTACGTGTTAATTTCTGGCTTCGCTCTAACCATAATACAGTGTTATATTATGATGTTATCAAACAAAATAATGCTTCATATGAAAGATATATTTTTCACCCCAACGAACTCAATTGAAACTAATTAATCCTCCCCAACGAAACAAGAAAATATAAATAATATATACGAAAATTATGAGACGACGTTGAGTCAATTGTATAATTTATTATTTATTTGCAGTGTAAAGAAAATTGATTAAACACCAAGAGCTGGTTCACTGAAATGTTGTTTGATTTTCATGCAGAGGGTTTGTTTGAGTACAACTTTTGAAAAGAAAATAATACTGGATTATTTAAAATTGGCAAGGACAAATGACAATAAAACTGTGTCCTTTAAGCTTATGGTTTCGCTATCATCTTCGGGTAAATAACAATTAAACTCATCTTTATTGTTAAACCTTATTAAATTCTAGACTTTATTGTTCAACGTATCAACAAAAAATCTAAACTTAAAGCACCTATTTAAGAAGCCGTAAATAAATTCTTCAATCATGGTCAAAAAAGCAGCCCACCAGAAAATATCAAGAGGAGGACCATTTGCATGATCTTGTTCGCACGAAACTTCATCAGTATTCCATTTTTCCAAAGATTTGCTTGCTACCCACACACACGACTATATATACTAGTTCAAATGCTGTTATTCAACTATAACAACCAACATTTTGAGTGCACATCTCTTTAACACATTTAACTACACTGTTCTGATCTTAATCCTTTTGTTCAAATATTCTATATACAGCTATTTTTTTTTTTCTCCTTTTACCTTCTAATATACAAAAGAAAATAATGGGATTGGTTTTGAAAAACAAGAACAATTTGTTGTCAAAAGTAGCTAGTGAAGATGGGCATGGTGAAAACTCACCTTATTTTGATGGGTGGAAAGCTTATGATAGTGATCCATATCATCCTACCTCGAACCCAAAGGGAGTTATTCAAATGGGGCTTGCTGAAAATCAGGTAAACTAATATTCCCTCAGTTCTAAAATAATTGTGCACTTTTATTATAATATGACTCGGATTATATTCAAGAAACAAGACACCAATATGCGACGGAGAGAGTAATTAAAAAAAAATCTACAATGTTGACCTGAAGTCTGTTACGTTCATCTTTTCTTTTTCTTGGCTTTAACTAGAATATAATATTTAGTTGAAAAGCTTTTAGGCTTGGTTTTTTTTTTCACTACCCAAATTAAAAGATAGGAAGGAATGAAGACGGATAAGAAAATAATATCTGCCACAAACTATATGTCCTCATATGCTGCAGCTTAAAAGTATTTGAATATCAATGAACAAGGTACATTTTAAGTTTTAACACAAGGTTATCGTTGTTTGTGATTCACAGCTCTCATACGACTTGATTGAAGAATGGGTGATGAATAACCCTAAAGCCTCAATTTGCACCCCTCAAGGAGTAAAGGAGTTCAAGGACATTGCCAATTTTCAGGATTATCATGGACTGCCAAAGTTTAGAGAGGTATGAACTATATTTTGAATCTTTGATGCATTAAGCACCAGTTAGTTTACTCCAAATCTCAGTGTGGTCCGCCTTGATTATTATTTCATAATAATCAAGTTCTTGATTATTAAACTTTTTGATGGTTTTCTAATAACAATCATAAGTGTGTACATATTAATCAAGTTCTTGATTATTATTTCATAACAATCAAGTTCTTGATTATTAAACTTCGTGATGGTTTTCTAATAACAATTAATCTTATGAGTGTATGAATGTATTTTAAGGGAGTTGCAAAATTTATGGCAAAAGTGAGGGGGGATAGAGTAAAATTTGACCCGAATCGCATTGTTATGAGTGGTGGAGCAACTGGTGCTCAAGAGACGTTGGCCTTCTGTTTAGCTGACCCTGGTGATGCTTTTTTGGTGCCCACCCCTTATTATCCGGCGTAAGTAATTCATTTTACATTTAGCCTATTGTTAGTATTTTGCAAAACTTTTTCGGGATCTATGTATACATAGTTTCAAGTTATTTTTGTGTTTCATTTTTCATTTTGTGTTTTATCATTCACTACACAGAGGTAAAGCCTATTATGTTCCTTTCAACAGACTATTCAAGACAGAATTTGAATAGATTAATATTATTAGTTAGTTGTGGAAGAAATAAAACAGCCATTTCGCTTTCAAATTTCCATTATTGGAATAGCTAGGCCACAATATTGAAAGTTTTTTTTGACTTTAAGTCCTGTGTAACTCTTAAGAAATTTCACGTAGTTGTAGTGGCGAAGTCAATTACTAGAAGCCATTTTCTTGATTTTGACATTTATATTAAGTCAATATTTTTCTACTTATTGCAGATTCGACCGAGATTTGAGGTGGCGAACCGGTGTTAATTTATTTCCAGTTGTTTGTGAGAGCTCCAACAACTTTAATATCACAAAATTAGCTTTAGATGAAGCCTTGGAAAGAGCAAAAGAGGCAAATATCAAAGTGAAAGGCATGCTCATAACAAATCCTTCAAACCCTCTAGGTACTATCTTAGACAAAGACACACTAAAAACTTTAGTAGCCTTCATCAATGATAACAACATACATCTAGTAGTGGATGAAATATATGCTGCCACAGTTTTTAATAAGACAAACTTCATTAGCATTGCGGAGATCATTGATGAGGATTTATCCATTAATCGTGATTTGATCCACATAGTCTATAGTCTCTCGAAAGACATGGGCTTTCCTGGATTTAGAGTAGGGATAGTCTATTCCTACAATGACTCGGTGGTAAATTGTGCTAGAAAAATGTCAAGTTTTGGGCTCGTCTCAACTCAAACCCAACACTTGCTTGGATCAATGCTAAACGATGAACACTTCATCGAAAAGTTCATACTCGAAAGTGGAAAAAGGCTAGCTAAAAGACACGAGACATTCACTAAAGGGCTAGCTCAAGTAGGGATAGGGAGCTTGAAAAGTAACGCAGGGCTATTTTTTTGGATGGATCTTCGTAAGCTTTTGAAAGAGAAAAATACAGAATCTGAAATGGAATTATGGAGAATAATTATCAATGAGGTTAAGCTGAATGTTTCCCCCGGTTCTTCGTTCCATTGTTCCGAACCTGGATGGTTTAGAGTTTGTTTTGCTAACATGGACGATGATACTATGAATGTTGCTATATGGAGGATTAAGAGCTTTGTTATCCAAAGCAAAAGAAATGAGAGTTCTACAAAGAGGAAGTGTTGGCAAAGCAATCTCCAACTCAATTTATCATTCAAAAGATTGGATGATTTTGTGTTTTCACAACATATGATGTCCCCTCACTCTCCCATTGCTTCACCCCTTGTCAGGGCTAGGACTTGAAAAAAGAAAATTGCTTTCATTTGATATGACTATTAACTTGGAGGGGCATATGTAGTGCTTCAGACATTCAATAAGTGCATACTTTTTGGCCCAATTTGGTGAGGCCATGTAAGTTAATACACAAAATAATAAGTCTTGCAAGTGTAACTTTTTTGTTGCAGAATAATCAATTACTTAGTGGAAGTGTTCATTTTTTCTCTTACTGGATTATTATCTTGATTTGTTATTTATTTTGAGCATTAATGTGTCTTCTACGTTCATAGACTTGTATACCACTTTGTAGTTTTATTCTTACCACAATGTTGAAGAAAAAGTAGTAACGATGACTCAAAGAAAGTTAAAGAGAAAGAATAGCTGCTATACTCTCTTATGAAGACTAATTTTCATGATGTCAAAACTGATCTTAATTACCTTATGGAGAATTTGGATAGGTTTATATTGGGTAATAAATCTAACGATATGGTCATAAGTGAGTTGCTGAGGTTTAAGTGTGTTATCGGATGCCATTCCGGTAAAATTAGCTAAAGCTTATTTGTAAGTGATGAGCTAAAAGCGTATAAAACTAAATATTTCCCAGCTTAAGTAAGCTGGAATGCAAGCTGAAATAACTAAACGAGTTAATACTTTAATATACGCGTGTTTCAGTTATAAGTGAATTTTAATGAATTCAGTTTTCAGTTGTGTTAGGACCAGATTTCTGGTCTAAATATTGTTAATTGTCTATTGGTTTTTACTAAATAAATCCTAACTGTTATTAAGAACTAAGACAGGATTGACAGGTTCCAAGTACCAGTTGCAACCTCAGTTACAACCTACTAAGTTAGTAATATTAGGTTTCAAGTACTGGTTGCAACCTTAGTTACAACCTGTGGTGACAGGTTTCAAGTACCAGTTGCAACCTCAGTTGCAACCACAGTTCAACCTGCTGTTAAAACAGAATTCTGTCTTGTTTCATTATTCTACATTACTAATTATTTAATGCTAATCATTTGTTTTAAAGTATGTAGGATATATTCTCATAAGGTCTTAAACGTGTATATGTGTTTATTGAGAATATTAATGTGTTAAGGAAAGATGTTTATAAAAGATATAAAGAGATTAGTTTATAAGGTTATGTTTCCTTTTAATTTATATATCTCTATTCTTATGCTTGTCCTTATCACTTGATTCAATCTTTTGATACTTATAATATTCAGTAAAGATATGTTTAAAGATTGATTGATATGTGGAGTTAAATGTTTCATATGATTATGAAAAGATATTATCTTTAAGAGATCATATCTTTATATGTTTCCTTTAAAAGGAAAAGATTAACTCCTACTTTCAAGTGTGTTACTAAACAGGTATTAATCAAAGATGATTAGAGTCAATCCATGCTGAAGAATCTCGTGATACTTGGAGAGATTGAAGCTAATCAACCAAGTCAAAAGCAATCAAAAGATATTGAAGATACAAGATTGTTTTTACTTGTTTAAATACTTAGTAACTTAAGCTTGTAAAGGTGTGTGTTCTAAATTATAAAGAACTTATTTTTCTAGAGAGAATACACGTGAGCTTTAAAAAGAAAACAATGGTGGGATGCCATTGATTTATAAGTGATAGTTATAGAGTAGGAGCAATATAGTGATAGGCAGAAAAACCTAGAGGGAGTCTAAGTTTTTCATTAAGACTTGAGTCATATATTGTAAGCTTTTTATAATATCATAATCTGGGTAAGTGCCCCGGAGACGTAGCCTAGTTAGGTGAACTCCGTTGTTAAATGTGCGTGTGAAGTATTTCCAAGTACATTTAATTTTAAAACAGTTCTGTCCATTAATACACTTGGTTCCAACTGCAGTTCCAACCTCACTTGGAACCTTATACACTTGGTTCCAACTGCAGTTCCAACTCCACTTGGAACCTTACTGCAAAACTGCATCTAGAACAGCGGATAGGAATTTCAATTGGTATCAGAGCTTCACACTAGATCTTACTTAGTGTGGATCCTGTGTTCTAGTAACAATGGACTTAATGAGGGAAGGAAACGCCTTCAACAAACCTCCATTGCTTGAAGGAGGAGTAAACTATGGAGTATGGAAAATTAGAATGAGGTCCTTCATCAAACAGCAGAATGAACATGCATGGAAGACTGTTATGTATGGATGGGAGGCTCCAACTACCATGGATAATGAAGGAGAACTGATTCTCTTACCTGAAGACAGATGGTCTGCTGAAGAAGACAGAAAATCAAGTGCCAACTCAACAGCCATAAACTTGATTTTTGCTGGTGTAACTCTCAGCGTATTCAGGTATATCTCTCATTGTGAAACAGCTAAAGAAGCATGGGATATTTTGCAAGTTACTTTTGAAGGAACAACTAAAGTAAAAGCTTTCAAACTTCAACAGTTAACTACCCAATTTGAGAACTTAAGAATGGAGGAAGATGAAAACATTGAACAATTTAATGGTAGAATCTGCCACATTGCTCATCAAGCTGGAACATTAGGTGAAAAATACAGTGATGCTAAGCTTGTTAAGAAAACTCTTAGGTCACTCCCAGAAAGGTTTGAAATTAAGGTCACAGCTATTGAAGAATCAACTGACTTAGATAATCTTAAACTTGAAGAACTCATAGGAAATCTTAGTACACATGAACTGAAATTCTTCAAACATAAAAGACCAGAAAAGGGAATAGCATTTCAAGCTAAGAAATCTGAATCTAATACCTGTGATAAAATGAGTGATGAAGAACAACTAGCTTTCTTTGCAAAAAAGGTGTACAAGAAGTTTTATAAGAAAAAGGAGGATGATACTGGTTCATCTAAAAACTTTCAGAAAAAGGATAACCAGTTTAAGACAGAGTCTAGATTCAATAATAACTCTACAGGAAAGTGGAATTCCAAAGAAAAGGATAACAAAGAATACAAATCTAAAGAGATTCAGTGTAGAGAATGTAGAGGTTTTGGTCATATTCAGGCTGAGTGTGCAAACACTTTAAAAAGAAACAAAAATGCTTATATAACCACTCATAGTGATAGTGATTCTGAGAGTAACAGTGATGAAGAGGATGGTTCAAATTTTGTTAATTTCATGGGAATAATCACTGAAAAAGAACCTACTTATGAAAGTGACTGTGAGCATGTTTCAACCCCAGTTACAACTGCCTGTGAAACATATAGCAGTGATGAGGAAGAGCCCTCTGATGAAAACATTACTAAGCAATAACTTGTTCTGTATGAAAAGTATAAAAGTCTGAGTAAACAATGTTTGATCATAAGCAAGCTGAATGTTGATCTAAAGGATGAGGTCAAAAATCTTACTGAGAAGCTTAAATTACAACTGGCTGAACTTACTGAAACTAAAAAGATAATAAAATTGCTGAATGTCTCTGCTTCAGATAAATTAGATGACATGCTGTCATATTCTAGAGGATCCAAAGATATCAGTGGTCTAGGGTACTATGGTGGTAAGAGTACAGGAAAAACTACTTTTATTGAAGCTGTTGCTAAAGCTAAAACTCATGATTTTGATCACAAGGTTAGAAGCTCAGTTGCAACCAGAGTTGCAACCAGGAATAAAACGCAGGTTTATGTAAAGAAGGTTGGAAGCTCAGTTACAACCAAAGTTGCAACCATGAACAAACTGAATAACTTTAGGTTGAAATTGTGCAATTTTTGTAAAAAACCTGGTCATTCTGAAGTCCAGTGTTATTTAAAAAGGAACAGAAAGTACATTTCCCAGAAAACCTGGTTGGCTTCTGTCAATAAAAATTTGAAATGGGTTTGGAAAGTTAAAGAAAAAGCAATCTTAGTTGCTAACAACAAAGCTGTTATCAACTCTTTGAATGCTGTTACTTCTAATGATTGGTATTTTGACAGTGGATGCTCTAAGCATATGACAGGTACTGCAAGCCTCCTAAAAAATGTCACCATTCTTACAGGTAACACTGTTGTGTTTGGAGGAGGAGATACAGGTAAAATTATTGGTAAAGGTACCTTAAACAAACCTGGAATGCCTGATATTGAGGATGTTTTTCTTGTAGATGGTCTAAAAGCTAATCTAATTAGTATCAGTCAACTCTGTGATAATGAAATGACTGTTAAATTTGACAAAGAAAGGTGTCTAATTACTAATCTTAACAATGATTTAATCATGACTGGAGTTAGATCAACCAACAGTTGCTATGTGTTTGAAAAAGCTGAAAAAGAATTGCCTCAAAGTAGGTGTAATCAAGCTATTACTAATAATGCAGATATTTGGCATAAAAGGCTTGGGCATGTGAATTACAAAACTTTAGATAAGCTTGTTAAAAAAGAGTTGATAAGAGGAATTCCTAAACTCAGTGCTAAAACTCAAAGTGTCTGTGGTGATTGTGCTATAGGAAAACAAACCAAAAGTATACACAAAAGTACTAGTCTAATCTACACTAAAAGAGTCTTAGAACTTCTTCACATTGACTTGATGGGTCCTATGCAAACTGCCAGTATAGGTGGTAAGAAGTACATTCTAGTAGTTGTAGATGATTTCTCTAGATACTCTTGGGTAGTGTTCTTAAAGGATAAGTCTGAAACTTTTGAACTATTCAAAACTCTGTGCTTAAAACTGCAAGTTGAAAAAGGTTCCACTAGTGGTAATATTGCTAGGATTAGAAGTGATCATGGAACTGAATTTGAAAATATCAGGTTTAAAGAATTCTGCAACTCCTTAGGAATATGTCATGAGTTCTCTGCTCCTAAGACTCCACAGCAAAATGGCATAGTTGAAAGGAAAAATAGAACCATTCAGGAAATGGCTAGAGTAATGCTTAACTCTAAGAAACTTGCCAATAGATTTTGGGCTGAAGCTGTTAATACTGCCTGTCATATAGTTAATAGAGTTTATATCACTAAAGGTACTTCCATGACAGCTTATGAAATATGGAAAGGTAGAAAACCCAATGTAAAGTATTTTCAAGTGTTTGGATGTGTTTGCTATATTCTCAGAGATAGAGAGCATCTTGGTAAATTTGACTCTAAAAGTGATAAAGGGATTTTTCTTGGTTATGCTCAGAACAGTAGAGCATTTAGAGTCTTCAATCAAAGAACAAACTGTGTTATGGAATCTTATAATGTGTTATTTGATGACCTAAAAACTGTTGATGAGATTACAGGTGATAATGAACAGGCTGAGACTACAGAAAAAGAGAAAGAAGAAACACAACAAACTGGAAGTCCCAGAGTGGTTGGAAGTCCAGTTGCAACTGAGGTTACAACTGAGGTTGGAACTGAGGTTGGAACCACAGTTGAAACCCAAAATGCTGCTGAATCTGAAGAAGAAGAAGAAGAAAGTTCTCATGCTCAGTCAACTAGCAGGCCTCGCTATGTAAGGACTCAGAAAAATCATTCTCTTGACAATGTCATAGGAGAAGTTACTTCAGGTATGAAAACCAGAGGTAAAAGAAATAATGTTGTTCACTTTGCTTGTTATATCTCTCAGTTAGAACCTAAGAATATAAAAGAAGCTCTAGAAGATAGTGAATGGATTTTAGCTATGCAGGATGAATTGGCCCAATTTGAGAGAAATGAAGTATGGACTTTAGTACCCAGACCTTCTAATAAAAATGTTATAGGAACTAAATGGATTTTTAGAAATAAAAGTGATGAGGATGGAGTGATTATCAGGAATAAAGCTAGGTTGGTAGCTCAGGGTTATACACAAATTGAGGGAATTGACTTTGATGAAACCTTTGCTCCAGTAGCTAGAATTGAATCCATTAGAATGCTGCTGTCTCTTGCATGTCTGTATGATTTTAAACTGTTTCAACTTGACATAAAGAGTGCTTTTCTGAATGGTGTGATTAATGAAGAAGTTTATGTTTGTCAACCTAAGGGATTTGAGGATCCTAACTTTCCTGAACATGTCTATTTGTTGAAAAAGGCCTTGTATGGTCTAAAACAAGCTCCTAGAGCTTGGTATGATAGATTAACCAAGTACTTGATTGAAAAAGGTTTTAACAGAGGGGGAGTTGATAAAACTCTGTTTACTAAGAAAACCACAAAGGACATAATAATTGCTCAAATATATGTTGATGACATTGTTTTTGGTTCTACTTCTAATAACAGAATAAAAGAATTCATTTCTGACATGAAGAATGAATTTGAAATGAGTGGAGGAGGTTAACTAACTTACTTTCTAGGATTGCAAGTTAAACAGAATGAGAAAGGCATTTTTCTGTGCCAAAGTAAGTATGCAGACAATCTTGTTAAAAAGTTTGGTCTGAGTGAGAGTAAAGAGAAGAGAACCCCTATGAGTACTACCCTTAAACTGTCCAAAAATGATAAAGGTAAAAATGTCTGTCCCAGTCTTTATAGATCCATGATTGGAAGTTTGCTGTATTTAACTGCTAGTAGACCAGATCTTTGCTTAAGTGTAGGAGTTTGTGCCAGATATCAAGCAAATCCTTTAGAACCTCATCTTCTAGCTGTCAAAAGAATTCTAAGGTATGTAAAAGGAACACCTCATCTAGGCCTATGGTATTCTAAAGATACAAACCATTTTCTTAGTGGCTACTGTGATGCAGATTGGGCAGGAAACATAGATGACAGAAAGAGTACTTCTGGTGGTTGTTTTTATTTTGGAAATAATCTTGTTTCTTGGTTCAGTAAAAAGCAAAATTGCATATCTTTATCTACTGCTGAGGCAGAATATGTTGCAGCTGGAAGTGGATGCACTCAACTTATTTGGATGAAACAAATGTTAACTGATTACAATGTTAAACAAGAGATATTAACTCTGTTTTGTGATAACAAAAGTGCTATAGATTTAGCCAAAAATCCAGTTCAACATTCCAGAACCAAACATATTGATCTAAGGCATCATTTTATTAGAGAACTAGTTGAAGAAAAGAGCTTAATTTTAGAACATGTTTCAACTGAAAGACAACTAGCAGATATTTTCACAAAGCCCCTTGATACAAACAAGTTTGAATCATTAAGAAGTGACATAGGGGTATGTCATTATCAATCTAATTGAATACTTTTGCTAAATATGTCTGTATTGAGTATCTTTAATAAGTTTTATTTCTAAGGTTAAAGTCTTATTTTGAGCTATGATGTTTTTGTCTTGAAAAAGCCGCTTTTTTGGTGTCTCAAAAACAGATGTGAGGTAACTTGTCCTTAAAAAACCTCTCTGGTAATAGAGTTGCTAGCACAAAGTGCAATTTTATATGATGGTTGCAAGTTCAGTTGCAACATCAGTTGAAACCTTGTGTTAAAAATACTGGTTGCAAGCTCAGTTGAAACATCAGTTGAAACCTCAGTCTCTGTTATAGCTGTCAAGACAAAGTCTTGTAAAATTTTGACATCACTTATACTCTTTCCTTGCTGAGGTCATCAAACTAGTTTTTGTGTAGAAATAAAAACGGATTTGCTCATTTTAAGCTCCTAAAATTTAATCTTTATTAGTGTTATTCTTTGATAAACATATTTTCGTGAGTAAATTGCTAGATTTCTTTTGTTCTCCTAAAAGCTAGATATCTGTTTAAGTTTTGTTTTTATCTTGAATCAAGTCAAATTTCCTTAAAGCTTCAATGTTTGATTTTTCAAATTTTGGATGAATCTGTTTTGAAAAAGGAATGTTTATCTGTTTAATTGGCTGAAGTTATCTTATTGCCAACTGTTTCTTGCGTAATCTTAGTATGATTTTCTTTTAAAATCTGTTGATAACATACTTCCTATGTTTAAGCCTAAATTTGCTGCTTAATTGATTTGCATGTATCTATTTCCAATTTCAAAAAGATATGGTCTTTATTGCTATTTATACAAACATCTTTTTACTATCCAAAATCAATTACTTTTTACAGAATAACTCTCTCTCTCTCATCTCTGTAAAACCCTAGGCTTGCTGTAGAAACCCACTGCAAGGTTCTAAGTAAGGTTCTAACCCCAGTTGCAACCATGTCATCAAACCCTTCTAAAAACCCCAACCTGAACATTGATGATGATTGCACTCTAAGAGATTTCATGAATAAATCTCCAACAAGTCCAGGATCAAAAGCTAAGGTAAGTGAGACTTCCTCATCTCAGAAAAAGCGCACTAAGAAAAGAGCTAGGAAAACTGTAGAGGATCATCCAACTCCAACTATTTTCACTTATAAGTCTAAGTTTCATGAGACTGATCCTAGGTTTTGGAGTAGGACCTCGTATAGAAGGTTTAGGTCTTTTACTGGTAGGGAGATTCACAGTGAAAGAAGACTTAATCTAGTTAGCTATCCACATATTCAAGTCCATATTGAGAAACTGCTGTCAGCTGTTGGCCTAGATAGAACTATTTCTTATCCTAATTCTTATTATCCTGCTGTCATTAAAGAATTCTATGCCAATCTTAGTAATGCTGTGTTTGTTAAGGGTGATCCTGCCTATGGCAGAGTGTTTTTAAGGGGTGTGACTCTGGATTTCACCCCTAAGTTGATCAATGATTATCTGTGCTGTCCTAGTCCTACTGAAGTTGATAATGTTGAACCAGACTTAGAAATACTAGCTTTAATTCTAACTGGCAAGAACAATAGGTTTGATGGTCACTCCATTAAAACCTCCTCCCTCACCTTGTGTGCATCTGTGCTGCACAAAATAGCTAGGTTCAATTGGAATCCCACTAAGCAGCCATCCAAAGTCAATAAGGAAATGGCCATATTTCTCTATAGGATCATGTCCTCCTTGCCAATTGATTTTGGTACTCATGTTTTCAATTTGATTAAAGAATTCAGTGCTGATACCTCATCCTCAATTTTGCTCCCCTTTCCTTGTCTAATCACTGGGGTGATTATGGCTCAAATCCTACCTATGACTGGATCCAAGCCTATAAGCACAGCCACAGAACCAATCTCAGATTGTCCCTCTGCTATTTATATCTCTGCAAAACTGCTCAAAGAAGGGCATGTCAATGACATATCTGGAGAAAAGGGCAAAGAAAAAGAAGAAGAGACATCTACTGCTCCTTCAGCAAAGAAGAAAGGAGTAAAGTGGTACTTACTCCAGAAGCTGGCTTATAATCAAGAAAGGAGAGCTGAATTGGATGCTGATGATTATCAAATCAATAAGCTGCTGGTGGATATTATTGAGAGTGAGGATGATGATGATAGTGATGGTGTCTCAATCAGCAGTGAGGATGACAATGAAGAAGATGAAGAAGTAGTCAGGCAGAATCCTCTAAGAGAAAGACCCCCACAGTGTGATATTCCAAGTGACTAATTCCAATGGTTGCTGACAAATAGGGGGAGTGAAGTTTATGAAGTTAATGCTTTTGTTTTATGCTTTGTTTCATTGTGATGTTTTCAAGACTTTAATCTGTTTTTCTGTTTTTCAATTCTGCTGTATTAAGACAAGTTTATGCCTGTTTGGCTTTAATCATTCTGCAATTTTCTTCTGCAAATATCTTGATATCTTGTTGAAGTATGAATGCCTTTAAACTTGAAACAGGTCAACAGGTCTGAAAACTAATTGTGTGCACATACATTGTGCTTATATATTTTGCCTGCAATTCTAACATACAGGGGGAGCTTACTGATATGGAATTTGCAGGTGGTTGGGATGACTTATAAACTTAATTGATTTGTCAAAACCAATGACAAAGGGGGAGATTGTTAGGACCAGATTTCTGGTCTAAATATTGTTAATTGTCTATTGGTTTTTACTAAATAAATCCTAACTGTTATTAAGAACTAAGACAGGATTGACAGGTTCCAAGTACCAGTTGCAACCTCAGTTACAACCTACTAAGTTAGTAATATTAGGTTTCAAGTACTGGTTGCAACCTTAGTTACAACCTGTGGTGACAGGTTTCAAGTACCAGTTGCAACCTCAGTTGCAACCACAGTTCAACCTGCTGTTAAAACAGAATTCTGTCTTGTTTCATTATTCTACATTACTAATTATTTAATGCTAATCATTTGTTTTAAAGTATGTAGGATATATTCTCATAAGGTCTTAAACGTGTATATGTGTTTATTGAGAATATTAATGTGTTAAGGAAAGATGTTTATAAAAGATATAAAGAGATTAGTTTATAAGGTTATGTTTCCTTTTAATTTATATATCTCTATTCTTATGCTTGTCCTTATCACTTGATTCAATCTTTTGATACTTATAATATTCAGTAAAGATATGTTTAAAGATTGATTGATATGTGGAGTTAAATGTTTCATATGATTATGAAAAGATATTATCTTTAAGAGATCATATCTTTATATGTTTCCTTTAAAAGGAAAAGATTAACTCCTACTTTCAAGTGTGTTACTAAACAGGTATTAATCAAAGATGATTAGAGTCAATCCATGCTGAAGAATCTCGTGATACTTGGAGAGATTGAAGCTAATCAACCAAGTCAAAAGCAATCAAAAGATATTGAAGATACAAGATTGTTTTTACTTGTTTAAATACTTAGTAACTTAAGCTTGTAAAGGTGTGTGTTCTAAATTATAAAGAACTTATTTTTCTAGAGAGAATACACGTGAGCTTTAAAAAGAAAACAATGGTGGGATGCCATTGATTTATAAGTGATAGTTATAGAGTAGGAGCAATATAGTGATAGGCAGAAAAACCTAGAGGGAGTCTAAGTTTTTCATTAAGACTTGAGTCATATATTGTAAGCTTTTTATAATATCATAATCTGGGTAAGTGCCCCGGAGACGTAGCCTAGTTAGGTGAACTCCGTTGTTAAATGTGCGTGTGAAGTATTTCCAAGTACATTTAATTTTAAAACAGTTCTGTCCATTAATACACTTGGTTCCAACTGCAGTTCCAACCTCACTTGGAACCTTATACACTTGGTTCCAACTGCAGTTCCAACTCCACTTGGAACCTTACTGCAAAACTGCATCTAGAACAGCGGATAGGAATTTCAAGTTGTAACTAAAACTAAACTTGTATAAGCTTTAAACACAGTCAAACGTATTGAATAAAAGATTGAACACAACTCGTTTGATGACGGAGTTCGACCAAGTATACTCTTCGAAACTCTTTCACAAATTAGAATGTTGAGAAAGTTTATGAGTCTTACAAAACCAGTTGCTCTCTAACTGTTTAAACATATACTGCTATTGATATTACTTCTCTCAACTATCCTAAATGACCTTTTGCATTGATCTATGTCTCTAGCAATAGCATTGTATTATAAGAAAATAGACTTTTAAATCTGAATAGATAATCAAACCATACGGCCTATTATGAACTTATATACCGTGCTTACACAAAAGTTAACACAATATATTAAAAGAATAAACTTTCCAAGTTTATTCAGCTTGATTGATCACTCAATCTTTTTCTTCATTAGCTGACTTTTTTGTTAAATATTTGCTGTGCAAATTTCACATAATATATTATAAGATTGCACACATTTGTATATTTTCACCATAATATATTGCTTGATCAACAAACCGCATCTGTACAGAATTTTTGACCTGTCTGCCAATAACTTTTAGTTGTATAAGTCAGTTACAGCTGAAAGTGTAACTCATAAAAGATTTATTAGTAACACATACTGAATATATAACTAACAAAATAACCAAGTGTTGTTTAACAAAATAGTAACAACAAAATAAATTATTGAATAGAGTATCATACAAATTATTGAGCTTTTTTGGTTAGAAGTAAGTTTTTTGAAACAACGGGTCTATTAATCTACGATTGCTTTCCAAAAAAATCACCTGATTGATATCTTGATCATTTCTTAGAACCGTAAATCGATAAGTAAATAACACTAGTGTTGAATAGAGTATCATACAAATTGGAAACAACTTCGATTTTCTGATTGTAGCAGATGCCTCAGCTACATTTGGTTTTGTTATTTAATTATAATATCAGTAAACCTTCTTCTGATTCCCACGATATTGGACGAACATGTATTTTAGCAAGAAACATGTGTCATAATATAATGCTAATTGTCTCTACCGTGTGTCTTTGAATATGCATACACAAGAAGAATATTCACCTTTGAACATGATTATTCATATTCTTTGAATTTTTTGATTTTTATGATTGAATATGAGAAAACATTTCTGGTTTCAAAAATTCTTACCAAGTTTAAATATTATATACTATTTCTCAAGACAGAAATAAGTTCGTCTAATAACGAAAACGAGTTAATTTTGACCATTAGTCATAATTCAGTGGCGGTGCCAGAACTTTAAATCAGATGGGTCAAAATATTAATAAAATAAAATAAGTTAAAATTAAGAAAAACGAAACTGCAAAAGGTCAAACATTGTTACTTAATTTACAATCGACTCATACGTTCACCCATATCTTGAAAGCGATGCATAATAACATCGTTCGACAAACTTTCAAATATATTATTTTCAATATAAAATACTAAATCATATAAATAAGAAAAAAACCAATGAAGTTAACTAGTTAAATAAGTACAAAGTGAAACAACAGTTTTATTCTAAATAAACTAAAATAAGCCAAACAGTAAGTTTTCCCAACTTAATTAATACGTGTAAATAACAAGCTAGATATTTTGTAAACAAACTATTAAACAACTAAATAATTTAAAAGTCACATCTGATTTATAAATGTCCCATTAACAATTTATCTTAATAAAAAATTAACTAAAATTTTCTCAAAATTTATATAGTACCTAGCTTTTTCTAATAAAAATCTATTAAAAATTATCATAACCTTTTAAATTAATTAACAATTATTAAGCAAACAATGATAGAATCAATAAATTACATTAGATTATTAATTTTGCAAACTAGTTAAGTAGTCAGTATAAAAAAAAAAGACTAAAAAACATGAAAAAAACAGTTGTAGCTCTAGCCTATCTTGTGTTGAGAATAACACGTATGACTAGTATCGTATAAGCGAATGAGTTTGAGCTTTTTTAGTGTTAATGTCATCGCTTGTATATAGAGAGAATTTTGTGTATTTATAATACAAACTCTCTATTTAAATGTAATGTTAATTTTGTAATTAAGTTAATATCCCATGTATATTTTGATAAATTTTATATAAAAGTCAGGGGGTAGGAGGATCAGCTGACCCACTAGTACCATACCAATTCCGCCGGTGATCATATGGCAGGACTTTTATATGGCCTCCAATAAACTTTCTGTTAAAAGTTCAAACCCTTTGCTATGCCTTCTAATTAACCAGGGTCTTGCACATGTATTAGTATGTCATGATGAAACAATATAAAATGGATGACTATATGGTTTGAAAATTATAAGCTAGATTTATCGGTGTAAAGAAATGTCACCTAATTAGGATGACTTCATGCTGGCTTGTCGTCTGAGCTTATAACCATCAACAACTAACAACCCAGACTTACAAAAAAACAACGTTAATGAGTCACTAATCATATTATAACAAAGTCATGATAATGATGTTTCTGTAATACCTATTACGGGTTGATGTTGTGATCATTTTAAGTGATAAAATTGATTTATCAGAATGAAACTTCTGGACTCGCTCAACTTCTTTTTTCAAAGACTTTTAATGACAAAAGACGAATAAAAAAGATTTATTTAAAATTGTAACTAGAGTTTTGATTAATTAATAATCACCAGTTAATTAAGATCATCTGGTAGGCTCAAAATGAACATAAATGGTGCTTTTAATGATCATAGATAGAACTCAGAAGTTAGAACTATTTATTTCGGTAGCTTTTGTACATCTATTAACTTGTTCCGGTAGTATTCTGCAGATTCAGCTGCGAACTCTATATTCTGGTCTAGTAGTGCTGTATTTTGCTTTACAATAGGGCCACAAGAAGGCCAAATCTATTCAATATCACAACATTCTAAGTGATATCGAGTGTTTGATAGATCATGTTGATGTGTTCTTACGACATTTCTTCTGGGAGCAAGACAAGGTTGCAGATGGCTTAGCTAAGGCGCTATCATAATGTGCTCATTGTACCACGGTTCATGAGATTTGCCGTCCAAAGTAAATGAAAAGGCCTATTGAAAGATGTAAATATATGTCTCGTGTTACGAAATAAAAAGAAGAGCGTTTCTGTAAAAAAAGAAGAAGTTATTTAAGGTCTACATTGGGCACCACTTGATGCTTCAAATGATTCGTATTGGGCGGAATATAATTGAATTCAATCCCCACATGTAATATTCATCACACAAGATTAAAGAGCTCACAGTTTCAATTTGTACAAATACATTCGCCTTTTATGTTTATATATTTATATACTAGCAAAAACAAAGGAACTATTTTAGCCTTATAAGTTCAACATCTGGCCAACATCATGTTAAGAGATTACACAAGAATTAGCATTTTCCTCTGCACTCTGAGGATAATAATACTGGTTCACGTATGGATTACAAGTCCTATAATATCTAGTGAACTCTGCAATTTGTTTTTCTTCAAACTTCTTCTTCTCATCATCTTTTTTCTGCCCGTCTTTCTTTTTTTCGGTCTCTTTTGCAGGACCCACAGTTAGTATATCCGTGTGCCATAATTTTCTTAATTTGCTTACAACATCAACAGGATCTATATCTCCTATTACTGTCAATTTCTTCTCCTTCATGTCTATGGAAATAGACTCAATCCCTATAGAGATATAAAACAAACAAAAACGCCAAATTACGTACGTTACTTCGTAGTTTGTATAGTGCCCCCAAAGAGTACAGAAATATGAACACAAAATAAGACTTATAAAGGTCTAACATAAGCTTCTTCTCTTTTTTTCTTTATTTTTTTTGTATGCGTTTTTTTCCAGAAAAGTTACTAAAACAAGAGGGTTTCCCTCCTCATTCATATATAAGCTTCTTGAAGTTATGGAACTAAAAGAAATCAGTTTCTCTGGTTTCAATTTTTAGCTAGTGTGTTGACATTATTTTGATCACTAGTAGGATTTGTTGAATTTTGTTTACAGATCTTAGGGTAAATGACCCGGTTTTTCTTAGACCAGAGAATGAGCTAACCTTGTTTGCAGAACTAAAAACCAAACACGCATGATAACAAAAATGTCACCAGAACATTATTAGAGTAGTTACCTACACATTTTAGCGAAGATCACATCTTCTTAAACATTTCAAAACTTTGTCATGATAATATTTTCTAAAATTCAATAAATATTCTTATTTCCCAAGGTTACAAAACACGATAATATTGTCAATAATTCCCATCAAAAATAGTATTTTCGTAAATTCCGGACTGATGCACAACCCTTTATCCCACTATAGATCTGCCCGGCGGGGTTGGGCTTTAAATGGTAAAATATAGTAATTAATATACTCAGTGTATTAGAAAGCCCGCTTTAAAACACGTTGAGCCTCGCTTTTGCTTAAATCTTAAAAAATAATTGTTGAGCTTTAGCCTAAAACTCGAAAACTCAAAAAATAACGCTTTAAACGCGTCAATACTAAAAAAACACGCCTCGAAACTCAAAAAACTTAAACTTTAGTTAAGAAAAAAAACTAAATGTAGTCTTACAAATTTGCACAAATATAAGATCAACTTAGTGTTCCGTTGTTTTATACACCAAAATGTCAACAACTACAATTATGCGTTAAAAATTAAATCTTAAGGTACGTTATCAAAGATAATTTGTTATATTAAATAAAGTCCGTGACTAAACTATGTGAATAATAATTATTTGTACTGTTTTAGACCTATTATATTCATATATTTAATAGTAAATGAGCATGTATAACTATTTGTGTTTTTTAGTAAAAGTTACTCTTTTAACGTCGAAGCTTATGCTTTAATAAATCTCTCTCAAAAACGCTTTAGCGATATTTTGACGTTATAAAACATTGAATATACTTAATGAATTTGAATAGCCCACCTAAAAAGTCAAAAGGAAAGGAGGAAAATTACACTAAAAACACTTCTGTGTTTCCAACTACTGAGAAAACCTTTAAAACAAATTAATGGTTTGTTTGACTATGTATTTTTTGAGTAAATAACTAGCTGTTTTTTTTTTTCATATCTAGACACGAAAAAGAGAGTACTATTTCGTTTTTGCTTTGTTTTGTTTCAAGCCCAGAGTTTGAAGTTGTCTGCCCAATCAGATTCAACTAGAAAAAAAGAAAACAAATTTGAAACTAAAAGTTTCAAGCCAACAAGCAGAACATTTCTATAGTGGAGATTTATAGTCAGTATAATATTTAAATATGAAAAGGGAAAATGATCATATTCTATGTAAACCTGGGAGGGAAGAAACTGTTCTCATGGCCTTCTGTTTAGCTTTGTCATCTTCTAAATTTAATTTCAATACAACTTTCTGCAATAAAAAGAACAAAAAATGAATTTAAAATTATTGTTAAATATTGGAAAAGTATATTGGATTTATTTACCTTCAAAACAACAGAATCAAATACAAAAGTAATTCACCTTCATTAAGCTCAAAGGCTAAATACTTGAAGAAAGGCTTTGTTGAACTTGAAAGTGTGCTCAAAGGTTAAATAAATGATTGATCAAATATAAAGGGTTGATCATAATACATAAATATTTATTAAGCTTTGAAAGAAGTCTTTTTAGAAGAAGGGAGAGAAGATAGACTACTTTTGCACCAACTTGTGTTAAATATTTGGAGAAAAAAAATACACCTTTTTTGAATATAAATGATTTTTTTTTTCAAGTGACAATTAACATAAACATACTCTTACACCTGTTGTATTAACAAAAATATACACTTAAAAGTTAAATTATCAAAAACATACATTCAATTCATCCCTCACAATCTCTTTTACCTCTCTCTCTCCTTCTTTCACTCTCTCATCCTCTCACCATCTCTTAAATCTCTCCTCCTTCTCTCTCCATCAAATCCCTCTCCTCCTCGTTCTCACCCTCTCCGATCTTTTAGCATTAATCTATCTTTTTGATCTCTCTTTCAATCCTCTCTCTATTTTTTCGATCTTGTTATTCTCCTCCATCTCTATCCGATTTCTCTCTTTTGTGAAGATTGAGACGGATACATCTGTAGAAATGGGCGGCGAGGATATATAGTAATATCGAAAAGTCGAGATTGATGTCGATGAAGATGCGGTCGTCGAATGAGAGGCCCACGACGACGACGTGTTAGTTCAAGATCGGAGGACGGGTAAAATTTTGATTTGTTAATTAATATATAATGTTGAAAAATAAGTGTATGAATTACGTGAATTAAGTGTATTAAGTTGAAAATTATGTATATGAATTATGTAAGTAAGTGTATGAATTATGTAAATTGTGATATGAACTTTGAAAATAAGAGTGAACTCTACAAATCAGGATATGAACTTTTGAAAAAAGGGTATGAACTTTTGTAATAAATGTATGAAAAATACAAATTATGTTATGAACTTTTGAAATAATGATATGAACTTTTGGAATAAGTGTATGAAAAATACAAATTAGGGTATGAACTTTTGAAATATGGGTATGAACTTTTGGAATAAGTGTATGAAAAATACAAATTAGGGTACGAACTTTTGAAATAAGGGTATGAAATATACAAATTATGGTATAAAATTTTGGATATTCTTTTATTAATTAGAAATTTTTGGATATTAATTTAGTTTTAAAAATAATATGTTTTGTTAATTTATCTTTTTTTTTTCAAACAACCTTTTTAGAAAAATGTCACAAAAATCAAACAATCTTCGAACGTAAATGAGATATCTCTCAACTTTCAAAGTAAATATTATATGTAAGTGTGTAAGCTATCATGTTATTATAATAAGTCAATCCAAACATTTTGAGATTTCTAAATTTTGCCTAAATTTTTCAAAAATACTTTCACTTTAATATTGTAATTATTCTTAAATGATATCACTCAATTCAAATACATAAATAACTTAAAAGATGTTATTTTACACACATATTTATATTTCAAACAAAATCGTTGTGTTTTTTTTATAAGAGTAAAACATTATGTTACTCTTTATATACGATTGTTAATTAATTATATTTAATCATTCGATATTTAAAATTTTAAAAAAATATTAAGTTTATTTATCTGGATCATATCTATGTCACTATGTATCGTACACGTAACGCGTGGACAACCATGACCGGTATTCAAAGTAAAAACTAAGTACAAATAAGGCAGTTGTTTTTAAATATATAAATTGATTGTGAACTTACAATACTGGAAATGACGTGGGGCAATATTGTAGAGAAGTTTTGGAGGTTCTTGTAAAATTATTGTTAGTTGACAACTTATTTGTCTGATATAATATCTTTCAACTTTTTTCTATGGGTAGAAAACACCCAACCATCGACCTCTACTTTTCACCAAACCATGGGTTTTATATATAATGTGCCCCATGCAACTTAATCTTACAAGTCATACAGTATTAATGTATTTTTGTTAGTTTTTTTTTTATTTTATTTTTAAGGTAAAATCTGTGAAACTTTACAGGCACCATGGTTCGAATCCTGACAGTGAGCGTGCTATACTCGGGTAATAAGCACATGACTACCAACCACTCGCCCATTTGACAACAAGTTTATTGAGCTGATTTATAGATTTTTAATTTTAAAAATGAGTGAGTGTTTGGACACTCAAAATATTTAGTTTTTATAAAACAGATTTTTGGGAAAAAAAATCTAAAATTTGGATTCTCATTAGATTTTTTAAACAAATTTTTAAAATCTGATTTTGAAAAAAAAATTATTTTATCAAATGACCCTACAGTGAAACAGAATCTTAAGGTCCTAACTTATTCAACCCGAACTGTTCATGAGAGTTGTCTTGATCATGTCAATTTCCAATTACGTGTTTTCATGAAGTTACATTTTGATTTGTTAGTCCTTTGACTTATTTTTATTTTGGTTGGGTCCTTTGACTACTTTGAATGACAAAATACACATTGATGATGAAATCGTTTCTTCTAATGATCATGTCATCAGTGATGTATATATATATCTACGAGTATTATTCAAGCCGGCTCTTTTTAATTAAACTTCTTGAAGGCACGAATATACATACTATATAAAGTATAATTTTAAAATATGAGTATTTGGTTCCTTCTAATATTGACCAAGATTAAACATTTACCATATTATAAGTAATACGATTTATAAGCAACACAAACTTTATTTTATTCAACTAATTGTTACTTGTGACTTGTGAGAAAATTGGCCATATATATATTATTGTTTTTTTTTTAAAATCAGATCATATGATTAATCAAAGAATTGAGAAGAAAATGATAATAATATTAAAAAGTCAAATGTGAAAACTCGATGTATATAGAAGGAACTCCGAGTTCTTTATTAAAAGTTCAATTTTCTATTTTGTTAGAATATATTTTATGAGCTAGACAGGGTCACATGCATGAGTCAAACTGCAAAAATAACACTCTATTTCTTTCGTCTTAATGAATGTGGCTAAAAAAGGTTGGCAAAATTGTATGGGAAAGCTGCTTGTGACGTAATTCTGCAAACCATCTTCAATCGTTTATTTTTAATGTTATGGTGATAATTTATGTTTTTATTTTATGGAGAACAATAAGCAATTATTGGATCTTATCATTAAAGATGAATGGATGATCATGATCAAAAAGGCGACATTGACATTTTTGATTTAATAACATAACCCATGCACGGAAAGGAAGTGCGAAAATGAATTATTGAGCAGCTGCTTTGTCATTAACAAAAAGACAATTATCAGCTTGAAAACAATATTGGAATGCATCTTCCTTTTCTTTTGAATATCTTTAGAAGACTTGCCATTGACTCTAAACATGATTGTTTACAATCGAAAATGTAGCTAAAATATTTTGTACAAGAGCTACACTAAAAGCTCAAAAGACATAAGCTTTATCGGCTCGAAAAGAGGGAAAGCAAAGTTTCTTTTTTGATCTTTCAATCAAACTTATGAATTAATGGAGTTCATTTAGTATACTCTTAAGCGAGCTTTTTTACAGCAGTATATAAAAATTAATATGCAGATTTTATACAATTTTTAAGTGGTTTTCGTTATGAGATGGACTTCCAGTCGCGCGTAGCTTAACCTGAATGAGTCAAATGACCACCTTGAACCTGCATTTTTGTTCATTAGTTCTCAGGATTATGTGATTCACATCACCTAAAGTAAAGATGATCGATATATATTACACCACCTATATATTTTCACTTGCACGTACACCGAAGCACGTAGAAAATCCGACTATTCACACTTTTGTCCCTTAAGTAATAACAAAATTGTCCAGACACAACAGAAAAATTTAAAGACTAATTAATTAGACAGGACAATCAAAGTTTATTTCTAAATAAGACGTTATAGGGATAAAATTATTTTTTTTGTCACCGTAGTAGTTTGAAAGTGCTTTGCTTAAAAATCGTATTTGATGGTTTGGCCCAGTCCACTTGATTATAACAAACTTAAACACGGATCTCAGTCTCATTCCCTTATCTCTTTTTTTCAATAATCACAACTTGAATGAAACGACCTGGTCCATAAGGCACCATATTGGCACACAACACCGAATTGCTTCCTTTTTATATACTAGCTAAGTTGTAGTCTGATGTTGTGTTGTTTAAACGAAACAATTGGAGGTCGTTACCACACGAAAAGCCAGAACATTAATTAATTTGTAGTCTGATGTTGTGTTGTTTAAACGAAACAATCATTAATTAAGTTGTAGTCTGATGTTGTGTTGTTTAAACGAAACAATTGGAGGTCGTTACCACACGAAAAGCCAGAACATTAATTAATTTGGGGTTGCCGAAAAAGAAAACGGTCGAAGCTGTTGGGAATTATATGCCGTTGTGACACTGACCGGGCCTATGTTGTAGGGCTGAGATGTCTAGTTAAGTTATAACCTCTATTGGCAAGCCAACTTTAGCTTACTTGAGAACTGTTTTCATGTCTTTTTTTCCACCGAGAAGTAAAGTAATAAACTCTACATCATTTTGTACATAACTAGACCCTTTTGCTTGAGGCTTGAAATGTGATTGGGACTTCAATTCAGTTCATATTTTTTTTCTTATCGATTTTCATTCCTGAGATGTTAGTTATATCATCAAATAGGTCCATTTGCCACATTAGCGATTTTTTGGCTCGCAATTGTACACTAAGAAAACATTATCAAACTATGCTTTTATCCCAAGAATTTGTTGTTGACTAAACAGTAAGATAACATATGGCAAGATAAACTTGTACGTTGATAATTTCCCAAAAAATAAATGACTTTTTTATGTGTAACTTGCTGGTGCTAAGAACATTGCCCAAGAATCCACAACTGCTAAACGGAATAAATGAAAAAAAAATATCTATATAGAATTGTAGTCAAGGAGAAGGAAAAGGTTTTCCTTATACCTCTTGATCCATCGGATGGCTTTTTATAACGATAATGTCTTGGAACAAGTTTTGATAAATAAGTTGGTATTAAGTCACTGGGAAAGAAATAGATGATATGTTGCTAAAGCGTTTGTGCTGAATTATCAACATAAGTAGCAACATAAACTATCGTTATCTTGATGTTAATTTAGCCACGTCCATTATAACAATATGTCAAGAGCATCGTGAGAAGAAGTGGATATTGATTCGAATACATTTTGTAAAAACCCGGATTTCTGTAGAAAAATGTCGTGGTAAAGAGTAAGAGAGATATCTCACATCGCCTAAATATGTATCTATATGGTATATAAGTTACAAGTATCTTATTTTTTATCACCAAAATCTTTTAAAATCGTGTGGCCAAAGAAGCGAGAACGGAATTGAGCAAATATGGACAGTATTGATGGTACGGGGTCGTTACAATTGTTATCAGAGACGATCTAGCCGATGTCGGGACTAACACGAGTGAATGAATCTCAGAAGGACGGCATGCCCGATGAGTGGATCGTGTAAAAACTCGGATTTCCGTAGAGAAATGACGTGCTATATAAAGAGCAAAAGATATATCTCACATCGCCTAGATATGAGATATAAAGCTAGAATTATCCTATTTGTCGGAAGAAGATGGTGGTGTTATGTCGGAAGACCGAGTTGTAACACATTTGGATGGATAGAGAAAAAGCAAATTAATTAAGATTTGATTAGCTAGAATATTGAGCATAAAATTTATGCAAATCTCTAAGTAGGCATCTTTGTCCGACCATATATGTATTCTATTTTACTTCGTAATAGCTTTAACAAAAATAGATTGCATGCATAAGATCTTATTTATGTACCAAAAATAAGAACTTATTAATTAAATCAAACACAGGGCATTCAAGAAAAATCACTAGAAAAAAATAGACAAGTCCAAACCTGATTTCGATTTCCAGTGTTGATAATGTTTATGCAATTTTAACTTTAGTAATGTATTTGTCCTATATATATATATGATTGTCAGAGTTTTTATGACATTCGAAAAAGTTCAAATTTCCCTTTTTCTTTAAGATCCGTGTTGGCGACAAGAGATTCAAGAATCATGATGAAAACAAAATTACAGGCAATTCCAAGAGAAGTTTAACTCCATAGTTACAACTCACAACAAAATAAGTCTGGTTATCATCAATTATTTCTGTCCCAAATTTGCATATGTTACTTAAATGCATATTATCATACACGCTACAACAAAACACAACCAAATAAAGAGTAAATTGAATTTACATGATCGTCGACGGGGTATTATGGAGCTGTAAATGCAACAAAATATTACACAAGAATGACTCGTCTATTAGGGGAAAATGAGTAACAATTACTTGACTTAATACTGAATAGTTTATACATGCGTTCACTGGATTAGAGGGGGTTTTCCGGCATATTTTATATTTCGTTGATATATATATATATAATAGCAAATTATGGGTTTCCCCCCATCATTTAGATGTCATATATATATACTATACGAAGTATAATTCATTTTTTAAGTGGTTCATTACCAACGACAACATTCAATGTGATAATAGTAAGGGACAATACTAAGGAATAATATCGGGGGAATGTAAAAACATAGACGATTCACTTTTATTGTGTAATATCGAGCGGGGTTGGTTTTTCTTTTTACCTAGCTTATGAATTGTCGTTAATAAATAAATAAAATACTGTGAACTGAACTATGTGCAAACCTTGTTGTTTCTAGTTGCCAAAAATCCTCTCTGTTAATTGATCTCTATAAATAGAACTATATGCTAGCAAGTACTTCAAGCTACAATTAACACAACAAAAAATAACTGTATAAATAAGCAAATAAATGGAGAGTCAATTATCTCTAACTCTCATTAGTATCCTTCTTTTCCTTGCAATTTCTCCAAATGTTAGAGCTCAAACTAGCCATGATCGCAAAATGATGGGAGCGCCTACAAGAGCGGTTTTAACAATCAATAGCTTCGCTAGACATGGAGATGGCGGGGGGCCATCAGAATGTGATGGCCACTTCCACTCAGACGACACATTAATAGTGGCTTTATCGACCCGGTGGTATAATCATGGACGAAGATGTATGAAAAACATCGTTGTTCATGGGAACGGGAGAAGTGTGGTTGCAAAGGTGGTGGACGAGTGTGATTCCAGCCGAGGTTGTCGCATCAATATTGTTGATGGCTCTCGAGCAGTATGGAAGGCATTGGGAGTACCGAAAAATGATTGGGGACTCCTACACGTGACATGGTCGGATGCTTGAAGATGTTAGATATTTACGTATTTTCTCAATAACGTGGCAGGAAGAGTCGTGAACTCTGCATGCTTCCACATCATCCGTTTTTAATTTCTAATAATTACTTGCGAGAATGTATGTGGCTTTATAATCAAGTCAGAATGTCTGTCGATTTATAATAAATCAGAATGTCTGTACTCTGACGTTAACTTTCGCTATACTATATAAAACGTGATTTTGGTATGTTAATCAGCATATGGTACTTACTTGATGCCATTTGATGTTTTCTAAACCAAATTTCTATCGTATTAATTACTGGACGGCTGGACCAAAAGAATTGATATGCACCCTCTCATTATGGATCTGCAAGCATTCGTTGACTGACTTGCACAAGTCCAACAACACCTTGGCAAAAAAGTACTTGTCGGAAATAAAAAAAATAACAAACTCATCAAACTTTGCACAATGTGGCCGTGAAATATACCCAAATATAATCCATGCAACCATCGACCTACACCAAAAAACAGTCGGCAAATATTATTGTAGCAATCAAGGCATATTTTTTCACGATTTACCGAAAATTCTGATAAAATTTCATAAATCTTGCCGCACATAAATATATGAATATCGATTTTTATGGATTCATAACTAACTAAAACTACGAGCATCCAAATGAATAGATTCAAGTTGAAAAATCATCCTATAAATACATCTTAAATTTTGGTGTCACCATAGAAAAATTTTCCGTAGGCGAAAATATTATTTTTCGAGAGCTAATAAATATGCAGGAAAAAAAACTGCAATATTAGGAACATCAACAACTCATAAGTCCTTAACGGTATAACCAATTTGACGATTCAAGTTGAAGAATCTTCCTTAAGTCCGTTTACTATCCAACAATCAACTAATTAGTTCAACAAACCTGAATCTGTACAAAAAAAAGTGCAGATGTCATCCAGCTTAATTTAGGAAATTGTAAATCAACTCATACTCGTCCAAACACCAAAATTCCAGTTTGAGAGCGTTCATATGAGTCTTTTTTTACTAGTGTAGAAGTTAGTTCATCACTTGGGGCCATATTATACATGGAAAACATAGGGTTCCATTCAGCATCAAATTTTCCAATTTTTTCTTTCCCATAAACTTATCTCTTCAGTTGAAATTTTTAAACAAACATCTATTCGCCGCCTCCAATTTTAAAAATACTTTTTTTTTATTTTTCCAACAATAATATTGCGTACATCGATCTCAAAAAAATATAACACTTTATTAGCAAACTCGGAAACATCTTCAATACTTATTTCATGGCAACTACTAATTCCGATGGTATTGTATACCCATCATAAATAATCAGTTTCTCAAATTTAATTAAAGAAATATATTCTAAGGATTCAAAACTTTTTACATTTATCGCTTTTATGATTGACATTGGGTATTCACTAGTCACCATTTTGAGTTTCACTTTTTCCGCTTTTCTTTTTCGTTTTTCTCTCCTCTTAGCTTTTATATTTTCGTTTTCCATCTACTGTTTATCCATTGTTCAATCTCCCACCAATTCAGCCAAGGTGGCGGGGTAAAGTCACATCACTTGTATCAAACCCTAGATACTCATAACTCACAAACCCAAAGCTTAAAAAAATTCAAACTTATCCAAAGTGGTGCTGGTAGGACCCACCTGGCCCAGGCCGTCGCAATTTTTTCTCCAAAGAATAGCTCAGCCCTTGTTTTCTCGTTACCTACGGTGGGACCCACCTTGTCCGGGTCGGCAACTAATGCGTTTAATTCTATCCTAAAATCTAATTTTTAGCAATATTAAAATTACTAGTAATAGTTTCAACGATTATACTATATTCATAACAACCCACTTTATCATCTTTACTCTCAACATCAAAATTTATATCACTATATTCATAATTTTTAACACCTCCATAAGAATCATAATCCCCCAAATTTTCAAAATCAATCAATTAAATATTATTTAACGGCTCAAAATCCATAGTTAATAACGCGGAATCATCATATTCGTCATAAATAGGGTATTCTAATTAAGTGTTTGTGCTTCTTATTTCGACGTCTTCATTATTTTTTTCTCATAAGTGAGAGATCGAAAATATCACCAAAAATCACCAATGGCTCGTAAATAGACGACTTTTCTGGACGAAGAAGCAAATCAATAGCAATAAGTCAAGCCTAAAACCAAACAATAATTTGACTATCAATGTATTGTGTTATTTTGATAGTAAAATGAGTGTCGCCAAATTTAATAACAGAATATGTTGTTATTGCTATATAAATTATGTTGGTATCGTAACATTTTTTGTAGTGGATGTACAGAGAGAAAGTGATAGACGAATGAGATGGTCAAATTGTGAGTAATTTTCTTTTAATGTGTCAAATTTTTTTTTTAAAATCAATAACCGGTCCATTTTATTGATAAATTGGTAAAAATATTATTTCATGAGCCAAGCCCCATGATAGGTTTTCCGATCAAAAAAACATTAACGGGAAATGATGGCATTACGACCTACATTCAAAAGATATCTAGTGCTAATGAACATATTTATTAAGTACATGACAAAAAAGCAACAGAGTTAACACTTTTAATCCTCACTTTTCAAAGCAAAAATAATGTACGATGACTTGTTCTTTACTGCTTATGTTATATATCGCCGTGATCAAAGTGATCTAAAAAACAAGTTCAAGAGCATTTTTTTTTCTTAAAAAGAAGATTAGTCATGTTAATTTAGCACAGAAAACCAGTTTAAAGTATGCAATATCAACATAATCATCAGTTTAGTACGAATTAAGAAAAAAGCTAAAACACTCTCATCTCACTTAGATAAACTTGTTGAAGAAGAATTTCATATTGTTACATCTTAAATTGTGTATGTACTTTCTCTTACACAAGCCTTTTCGCTCTGGTCCAAAACATGTGTAGTATGAGTGGGTTTTGTGAACTCGATGGGCGAAAAAAAGGTCTAGTTGGATACGTGCCAAAACTTATTTGTTAGGGTTTATATAATTTGCAAAACTGGGACCTAAGAGGATCCAAATTATGCTATGGGTAACTTGTGGAAACATAGTAGTTTAAAAAAGTGAGACTTATTCGGTTTTTTTTTTTTTGTTGCTAAATTACATCCAGATTTGAATCAGACTTAATCAGGATGATTTTTCTCTTTTTCTAAGATTCTTAACGAATCTGGATGAAAACAAAACAGACAAATCCAAAAAGCTGATTTTGATCGCAACCTATCACAAAAGTAAGTCGGTACATCATCAAGTAAATGTTGCGTGCATATTTTGTTACATCTTACGATATTAAATGACAAACATGACTAGATACTTAAGTTAATTACAAGGTCTACATAGTTGTCCAAAATCTGGAAACCGAATTTTAAAGATGGTTTAACTTTAAGAGCAATTGTTGTTGATTATATGATCAAGTTTTATAATACTCTATATTTGTCTTATACAAAAGTTTGTTTCTTTACATGATTTTGAATCTGAGCTACTTATGTTGCTTTTACTCTAAAACTAACTTATTATTACTTCTTTAATTTGCTGCTAACCAAAAGCACCAAATACAAACAAAAACATGAATATCAAAATTGATTTTTGCAATGCTTTAAAGAGGATGCTTTACTAAAGTACGACGTTAAAAGTATAAGTTTTACTTAAAAACGTAAATACTCATATATGTTTGGTAATTGTTAAATACATGAATATAATAGGTCGAAAACATTAAGAATAATTATTATTCATGTAGTTTAATCACGAACTATATATGTCCAATAAAACAAATTTTGAATAAATGTCGCTTAATTGTGATTCAATTTTTAGCATATAATTGTAGTTGTACAAATTTTGCTACAAAACAACGGTCCACATAACTGCTTTTGTGTTTGTACCAATTTATAAGACTACATTTTGTTTTCGTTAACTAAATCTTAAACTTTTCAATTCTTAAGACGTGTTTTTTGAGCATTAGTAAGTTACTGTTTTTTTTGCTTTTCGAGGTTTAGACTAAAGTTGAACAATTTTTTTCAAGTTTTAAGTATTAAGAGCGAGTCTCAACACGCTTTAAAGACAAACTTTTTAATACATTGATTTTTTGTTCACCAGGCCCGGTTACAAAATATACACATTGCTTTGCTTCGGAAAATATTATTTATTGATTGTGTCACCTTGTCATCTTGAAGCATTAGTAGTTTGTATGTGAGCATAAGTTTTCATGAAGCACTGCATATGGAATGTGAATTCGGTTTTTGGTATGGTTCATTACAAACAAGAACATCACAAAATACGCATTAGTTGGGAATTTGTACAAGTTGATCATTACGAAGAGCTTAGATTGCATATGTATCTTCTGTGGGGCTGTTATTTATTTCTACGATTCTAACATGCTTAAGAATTGTCGTTAACTTTAACATTGTAAATTGAACTGTGAGCTAATATAGTTATCTCACTGTTTGATTTTGACATGGCATATTTAGTAGTAATTTTTTGAGTAGGGCTGCATATATAGTGCATACGATCGAACCTTTCATGATTAAGTGGTGTTCGCTTCGTTAATTGCTTGGTGCATTTTTATTTTCTTTACAAAGCGACCCCAACATGAACAAAAAGAACGGAAACTTCATCTTTAAGGAACTGAACACGAAATCGTTGTTCGTAAAGTGTTCGTAAAATAAGGTCCATATGTGTGTTGATGAATAAAAGTAAAGTATTAAATATTAATAGATTTTGAAAGTGAAATCTTGAGAAGCAATATCACTTTTTTCACAATAAAAATGAAGTATATATTAATACATTTTGAAGTGAAATCTTGAAAAACAATCTTACTTTTTAAAAATTTCTTCATAAGAACCATATATGCATGTAAAAAAACAGTATCACTTAATTACTAAAAATGTACAAAACTTAAGAAATTATAGATGTTTATATGAATATAATTCATCCCGTGGTGATTGTATATATATATTATATAATGGTAAGAGAGCCTTTTTTTTTTATGGTAACAGAGTCTAAAATCATTATTTAAGACTTATGTTGTTAAGAAAATCTTCGTGAACAGAATCGTTACTCAAGCAATGGGTTTACATAAACATGAACCAAATATGAAAAGACATTTTAATGAAACGAACGAACATTAACAAAGTCGGCATTGACCTGCTCAGATCATTTACAACCTAGCTATTTTCAAGATTTGTCGGTAAGTATGCCCCTAATTTGGATCTGCAGGGGTTATCTAATTATATAAAATATAAAATATATTTTATTATTATTTTTTGTTTACAATAATTTTGAGATCATAATTAATAAATGTTTGTAAAAATAATAATCGTGAGACTTAAAGAGTCTGGTTCATGATTTAGATCATCTGAACGTGTGGAACATGCCGGTCTGTAGGTAATTGTGTAAAAGTTTACTTTTTCTACTTATCGCCAAAGAAAATCGATGTTGAAAGTGATGTTGGAAAAACTAGTGGTTTTTATTGAGTGAATATACTATTATATTTTAGTGGTTACAAAACCATTCATTCTTCCCATTAATATGGGTCTTTATTTATAAAATGAGTTACAAAGAAAAATGTTTAAAATATGATGGTATTGGTCCATTTTTTTACAGACTTTTTCAAGACAAGTCTCATACATGTCATAACATACGCATTCACACACAAACACACATGCATACATATATAGAGAGAGTACCGCACCACCAACGGTCCGACCGTGGCTCGGTGCCGTTTCCGCCGAGTCACATGTGATAGACGTTGTACCTTGGGAACGAAGTGCCCATTTAGCCAGAAGCAGAGGTGACGGATCAAATATCGTTTAAGGGAAACTGCTTGCAGTTACCTCGTCTCGGACTTTAGTCCATTTCGGTATCATTTACATTATTTTATGTTAAATCTTGTAATTGATATTTATATATTTGAGGAAACTATTTTCTGTTTATTTGTCCATTTCTTTTCCGTAGAAATTATTGTGTTTATTTATAACGTACCCAACAATCTTAAACGATATTCTTTTATGTTTCGTACGTTAATACAATAATTTTGGTGTTTGGATAAACAGAAAATTATTTCCGTGACTAAAACAGTTCTTTGGAAAATCTTTTTCTAACAAACATTGGTTTTAAGAAATTGGTGTTTCCGCTTGAATTGTCGAAAGCGTTGTGTGTTTGTTTGACCTTATTTTTGGTTTTGTGAAAATGCTTATTTTCGGTTTTAAACCGTCTCGTTTGAGTTTTGTGGATACTATTTTACACTTAGTATTATACTACATTCAGAATAAATGTACATAATGATAGAAGAAACTGAGAAAAAAGTGAGATGAACCTATTCAGGCGTTGTCAAGGGAAATAGATTAAAGAAGGAAGTTAATATGTAACAATAGCTTTTTGTAGTAAAATGTTTCAAGTTTCGGATCCGTAAATGCTACACAAATAGATTAAGTGGTAGATTAAATATATGTATATATGTAATATAACTATGCAAGATGCATGGTGCGAGAACAGAGAATGCGTGAGATTTTGGGTAAGGAAGGAAAAGGATTTTAATGAGGAAAATTATTTGTTCACAGTAGCTTATTGGGTGTTTTAATTTCACATGTAACTGTTGAAATTATGTACATGTTTAAAGGGTTTGTAGGATTTAAAACCATCCATGTTTGCCAAACGTAATGTTTGCATTATTATTTATTTATTTATTTATTTGAATATGATGAGTTGTAAAGGGTTACAACAAAATTACATGGATTAAATTGTCTTCGGTTTGTTATTCCGGAGGATATAATACACAGATTGTGTAACCGTTTTAAAGTCAGGAAATAATAGAGTTTAATTTTGGACTTAAATGGTGATTAATTTTTTGTAGTAATGGGTATTGAGACACATTACGAAACCGTTTCTTTTGGACTATTACAATAATAAGTCATGTGAATAATTTAGTAATGAATGGATTTATTATCATTTCATTTTATGAGTAATCTGGTAAGAGACTTATTAATTATATTGTTAGTTGATTTATACATGTTTATTGTTTTCATGTTAATAAAGTAATAACAATTTTCAATGAGTATTTGTGTAGATATGGATCTCTACCAAGGAATTGGAGGATTGCTGATTTTTGAAATAGTTCGTGTAAAACCATTAATTTGGGGCTTACGAAAGAACTAGTTTCGAAACAGTTCTTGTAAAACCATTTTATGATTTTTCAGAATTTAGGGCTTACGACAGAACTGGTTGAATTCTGAGATTGTTCTGTGTAAAATCAGATTTATCTGGTGTTTACGGCTGAATAAATCTTTCAGAATTTAATAATCTTTTTCGGGAATGAACTAGAATACTCTTGCAAAATCAGTTTCTTGAAACCATGCGTGGTTATAGAAATTTGGTGTTTGCGAAGGAGGAGTTTTAGTTTCATTTTTCGAAATTAGATTGTGCGTGTTTGTTATTTGAGATAACAAACAGTTTCCTGCAGGAAATGTCCGGAACACAGTGGGTGCTGGAACTGACCAGAACATTGTGGGTGCCGGTGTAACTCCTATTAATTTTGCATGAGTACATATTAATGACGGAGGTTACAAATTCGAAATCACCATTATTAAAAAACACTAATGTGGTGATATAATGGTTGGTGTCCTTGTTAATTGTGATTTATTGCAATTTAATTTGGAGGGTTACAAAATTTATAACGGTAATCATTAATGAGATTAATGACGAGTATTTATAACTTCTTATTAATTGTTATTAATCGCAATTTAATTTGGAGAGTTATAAATTATTGTAACGACAGTTATTGTTGACATTTATGGAGAGCTTTATTAGCTAACTACGAATTGCAATGACGAGTCGGTTACTTATTTGGATGAAAGGTTATTTAATAACCAACTTTGTTCATCCAATAGCAAATAATTTGATGTTTAAACAAATTATAAATGGTCGTTGAGTTTTATTTTAATAATAAACAAATATCGGCTAATTTATTATTTGTTGAAATATTATCTTATTAATTTACTGAAATAACATTTAATAATTTGTTGAAATTAACATCTTATTTATTTGTTGGAAAAACATTTAATAATTTGTTGAAATAACATATTATTAATTTGTTAGTAAAACATATTGTGAATATGTTGAGCTTGCTATTATTGAGAATAGTAATTTAGTAATATTATATTACTATTATTGGGGGAGAACTCTAAGGGTCCCACAAATGTGGGGTAACCCGTTGATCCTGTAGATCGAGAATCTAAACGTACCACATAACGTCTGCGGGCGAGTGGGAGAATATCTAACGGTTTATTGGTATGGATTTAAAACGTCTAAAATAAATGATATTGTTCATTTAGCATCTTGAAACCGATTAAGTTTCTCTATAACAGTGTGCATGTTCTGAGTGAGGACAAAGGGAATGCACGAACTGTGGGGGCGTTAATGTGTGGAAACGTTTGGAAATCCACTAACAAGTGCAAGCATATAAATCTGAATTCTGACTAGCGGTTTTTGAAACCTAAAGGGCAGTAGCCTTTCGGTAGCCAAAACACTAGGATCAAATTGTGATAAGTTTGCTTGTTTGTGGCAATACATGAGTGACTATTTGTTCAAAATGAGTATTTTAGTCGATACTCTTGTGGTCAATAATGACATGTTGAATAATTCAACCAAATCACTAATTTGACATGATATAGTAGTTGATGAAAATATAAAAGATTAAATGTTTTATTTTTCTAAATCTATTATTTAAATTGAAACACAAATATGAGTTTGTGTTTGAAGCAATGTATTGCTAAGTCTTCAGTTCGAAGTTTCGAACGGAGTACATAACCAAATGGTTCGATGCATTTGAGATGAGTGCAAAACCAAGAAGGGTTTAAAAGATATTTCCTCAATTTATTGATGGATGTATTAAACACTGATATGTCTACTTGATGAGAAGTAAAGATAAATCAGTCGAGATATTCATTCAAGTAAGAATGAATACATGAATTCTATTGTTGAGGATTAAGCCTTATCAGAAAATATGTTTAATCATGGGTGTTCTGTTGTGTTAATCTACCAACTTTAATCCAATGATTAAGTGTTAATCATTAAATGATAGACTATTTTTGAAAGTGTTAGATATTGTCTAGCTAGTTCCGAAATGGTATATTCACATGGATATGAATACATGATCAGTGTGATTGAAACGGTGAATATGAGACACCGTTCACATAATTGTGTTGATGGAATGACACCAATCGTTAAAGAACGACTTATTATGCTCTCGAGCAAAAATGTAGTTCTTAAACGATGAATATCATGTTGATAAGTTCAGGATTAAACTCTGAATTTGTACGGGAAGTGAGCTTTCCGCAAGCTATGTGTTGAACAAACTATGGCTTAGGAAGTTGGACCAAACAGTCAGAATTATAGAAGGCATGGTGCCTGACTATAAGTTCGTGAAAGTTTGGTGCTACCTAAGAAAGGTCTCAATCTTGTTCCTTGAAAGATTTGGATAGGATCAAAAACGGTAGATTGTATGTTCATCGGATAAGCACAAAATATAGTGCTGATCGGTTTCTAGTGTATAAGGCACATTGGCTTTAAAGTGCATATAGAACATTGTCCTATGCCCGAGAAGCATATTTTCTAAAAGAGAAATTTTTTCGCAAAAACTCTAATGCCTGGCAAGTGTGATCAATACGTTGAGGGTTCAAAGCATTACGCTACCCAAGACAAGTGAACACTCAAACGGTGCTGGAAAAGTGGGAAAGTGAATCTTGTAAGGAAGATGAAGTGCATCGGCATGGTAAAAGGGTAGTAATGAAACTTCTTTTGTCCCTTGACCTTCATGAGTGAAGGTGAATCGACGATATTGAAATAATCATTGTTATCCATATAATGTGTATATGGAAAGATGCCATCAACAATGAGGTTGATAGGCACGTGAGAAATAAAGTCAATTACTTTAAGTAAACTGACAGTTTTGATAATTTTAATGTCTATATTCTAATCTCTATGAAAAGACGCTTCATTAATTAATGAGAACATGTGTTTTATAAATGGAGATCTAAAGAATTAGGAACAACCTATTGGGTCGTGGTTCCGTGTAAAGTAAGCCAAGGTGCAAAAACTTGTGCGTCAAGAACTGCACTAGACCAGATATAGCCAACTCAGTGAGCATAACGAGTAGGTTTGCCAATGAGGCTTCTCAGATACATGAGGTATACTGCCAATCATGAACTGTATTATACAAGATGTCCAAAATGTTTGGAGGGTATTTAGATACCAAGTGTATCTCGAACTTTAACAGTACAAGGTCCATTAGTGGATATATTTGTACTTAAAGAGGTTGCAGTTTTATGGAGGTCTGTAAAATAGACCTACATAGTTGGAGAAACTGTAGAGTTAGAATTTATAACATTGAATCAAGCTACAGAAGAGGCAGATTGACTGAGAAGTCTTGGGAGGTATTCCAAGTGGCCAAAATCTATTCCCGCAATAAACGTGCACTGCTGCAGTCAGTCAGTCATTAAACGGGATCAGAATAATTTGTATAATGGAAAGTCCCGACTAAGTCATGACATATTCGTCAGAGACACAAATCCGTAAGAGGAATTGCTAGCAAAAATTGTGGTATCCCTAGACTTTGCAAGGTCTAAGGATAATAATGCGGATCCATATACAAAATGCTTGACTCGTGGAGGAGTCAGAGCATCATCGAGGGAAATGGGGGTTGAAGCCCAATAAATTGGAAACCTTCACATAAGCTACCCAACCTGTACTGGAAATTTCAGCCTCAGGTTCAATGGGAAAACTGAACTGTGCGGGTTACCGAACAAAGCACTCGAAAACATAAGTTCTTAGCCCATTTCTATGATGAAAGAGTGATAGACCTGTACCATTTTAAGGGTGAGCATGAGGCTCTTAATGAATCAAGTATCTCGAAGGTCGAGTGGGGTGAGTCAGGACACATTTGACTTGAAAATCACCTATAACGAGTGTGTATGGCCGATACTATGTGATGAGATAGGGCTAAATCGCTAGAGCACTCGGTTAAATTTGCCAAGGCAGTCCAGGACCAAATATGGACAACAACCAAAGGGCTTAGTAAGTGGTGTAGAGAGGACACTGTGTGAGTATTATCCTGGTATGCACAAACGCTAAAGGGTTCAAGGCTTTAAGGCTATCCAATAGTAGCATATCAGATTTTACATCACTATGGTAGGTTCAAGGCGCGCGCTACCTGTCCTTATGCAGTGAATTCTCGTGGTTCTCTCGATTGCATTTAGTTGCACGTTGCATGTTTTAGATCGCATTCATGTGGGGGATTGTTGGAAAAACTAGTTGTTTTTATTGAGTGAATGCTATTATATTTTAGTGGTTACAAAACCATTCATTCTCCCCATTAATGTGGGTCTTTATTTGTAAAATGAGTTACAAAGAAAAATGTTTAAAATATGATGGTCTTGGTCCATTTTTTTAGAGACTTTTTCAAGACAAGTCTCATACATGTCATAACATACACATTCACACACAAACACACATGCATACATATATAGAGAGAGTACCGCACCACCAACGGTCCGACCGTGGCTCGGTGCCGTTTCCGTCGAGTCACATGTGATAGACGTTGTACCTTGGGAACGAAGTGCCCATTTAGCCAGAAGCAAAGATGATGGGTCAAATATCGTTTAAGGGAAACTGCTTGCAGTTACCTCGTCTCGGACTTTAGTCCATTTCGGTATCATTTACATTATTTTATGTTAAATCTTGTAATTGATATTTATATATTTGAGGAAACTATTTTCTGTTTATTTGTCCATTTCTTTTCCGTAGAAATTATTGTGTTTATTTATAACGTAGCCAACAAGTGAGTCAGCCGACCATGTAATTTTTTCCTATCCGCCACAAGTTTTTGGGATTAAGGCATACTTTGATAATAATGTGATGATCTTTTATTCGAAATAGGGATAGGAACCCCACATTTTACTTTTATCTGATTTAATATTGTAATCTGAATTTCGGAACTCTATTAACAATTTCACGCTTGATTGCAACGAACTCAGCAAGTCGGGATACCAAAATAAAAAAGGCAAAAATTTTATGGTCTTCTTTCCACCAGCATATATAAAATACAACAGAAAATGACCATTTCTTCAATTGATCTGTACAAGACTATCGGAAAATTAATATGGAGAATTTTTTTAGTATACCCGATCCGTTTCTTCAATTGTCGGGCCTTGCCATTGTGAGATTAGGACGTTGTTTGAAGAAGTTAAAATGCTTAGCTTCCTTTCATAGAAAAGTTTGAATTATTTTATTAGTTTTTTTTTCCAAATGCCATAGTGGGTATAGATTAATTGGACTATGACAACCTTATGATTATAATTGGGTTAAGACTGAAAGAAAAAACTGTACTTTCATGGAAATTTTCTATTGAAATCTTACTTTGTTTTGCCCTGTTACCTTGTTCTGCGATAAAAGTTTTTAAGTCTTATTTTGTAGAGTTAAAAAGGGGGAATTACCCGCAGTCGTGGTATATGTAAGAGCGGATCCAGTATTTTAGATTGGGTGACATAATTTTTTATAATAATAACGGTGACTACAGTGCTGAAAAATTGATAAGTTCATGTGAAATTAGAATCATGTGTGCTAATATTTGAATAAGTAAGTTCGGGTAGACTCTTTAAAATCAATATATATATATATATATATATATATATATATATGCATATAATATTTATATATAAATTAGAAGAATAGATTTGGTTTGATTTAAATTGAAAACAAAACTAATGTAATTCGTTTAAATAGCTGATTTCCCCAAAAAAAAGGCAATTACTAATTCATTCGACGTTTTTTATTCGGTTTGTTCAGTTTAGCCGATTTACTTGCAAACAAAATAGACAGAACGAACATTGAATGTTATAAAAGTACAATAAAAACCATCACGATATAATAAAAAGTAAAAAAAACAAAACAAACTATAAAATCGTATCAAACTCTAGAATAAACAGATTAATTTGTTTAGGAAAAATGTCCAATGCTTTCAAGCCATCTTATCAACTAAATGAATAAACGTTAATTATAAGCAGTTCAGTTCACGATTCAAATATATTTAAGTTATATCTCAGTTATAAGTATATTCTGTGGTACATCATCACATTCACTTTCAATAAAAAAATTAATTTGTTCTAGAAAAACCTTCAATTCTGTGTTACATCATCACATTCACTTTCAATAAACAAATTAATTTGTTCTAGAAAACCTTCAATGCTTTTGAGACCAGATGAATTTATTCCCTTATTTTTTGTTTATGAGACTAGTATTGTTGTAAACTTGTACGAAAATTCTTGTTTAGAATACGAGTATTGTTCTAACGTTGTAGAAAATAAAGTCATCTTACCAAATGAATAAAAGTTAATTATAAGTATAGTATATGTACCAAAAAAGAGAGATATTATGGATTAATATAAATTTCAAGAGCATTTTCGTAATTACATTTGGTGAAAATTTTGAGTTTTTATTGTGTTAATACAATTTGTTTTTAATTTATCAAAATCTAATTTGTTAACTATAGAAAAAAAATTAATTATTAAAAAATATTATCTAAACATTTGTTTTTTTTCTAATGCAATGGTTGTTACAAAGATGCACTAAAAAAAAAAAGGTACACTATATGTTGGCGAACTATTTATTAAGTGCTTACATCATATATATTTGTTGGTCACATGATGCCTAAATTAGACTTTCATTTTCTGCTCAATCTTTTCCGTGATTCTAATAATAAGAAATTGTTTTTAGACATTCATATTGTTAGTAGTTTTTGTTAAATACTTAAATTCATATGAGCGTCTGATCGATGAAGTTCATACCCGGCTCCTTTGTTTTTCATTTAAATATAACAATATACTCTTCATAACTTTACACTAATCTTATCAGGAGTGGATTTGCAACGGCCTATTTGTTTTGCATTTCATAATTAAACTAAGTAAATAAATTAACGGTCTATCCGAGCTCTGTATTCTAACCCATTTTTTGTAAGAATAGTGAGCTTTTACTTTTAGAAAAAACAAATTAAGATGGCTATGGAGCTCATGAGCGAGATTACATGGCTATCAAAAGCGAATTTGTAAGGATGTTGCTATAGACACCTAAATATCTTACTTAAAATCTTATCCGCTAATATGATAGATTTGGTTTATCAATCTTGTATATCGAAATCACATACAAAACGATTGGTTCAAGTAATACGCATACACATCAGCGTTTTTGGGTTAAATTTTGTTGAGAAAAACATTTTCCAATTTGTATATCTAATCATCGTAGTTCATGAGTGAGAATTTGATCATTAACAATGCAAAAACTATGGTAAAGGTCCTTCATTCAAATGAAAACATTTTGGTAGAATCTTGCCTACCAAATAGTGCAAATGTCCTGAAATTATTATCCGCTGTTCTAATTGCTGTTATGCAGTTAGATTGCAAGTACAGTTGCAACTGAGGTTGGAACCTAAGTATAATGATGGACAGAACTTGTAAAGTTAAATGTAATTGAATTAAATCACACGTATATTTAACATCAGAGTTCACCCAACTAGACTACGTTTACGGGGCACTCATCCAGATTAATGATATTATAAAAGCTTAACAATATAGGATTCAAATCTTAATAAAAAAACTCTCAGACTCCCTCTAGGTTTTTCTGCCTATCTCTATATTGCTCATAGCTTATAATTATCACTCAAAAGATCAATGACATCCCACTATTATTTTTTGTTTTTAAAAGTTCATTCGTGTGTCTTTCTAAGGGTAGTTCTTTATAGTTTAGAATACACATTTTTTACAAGTAAATTTATCAACTATTTATAGGAGTAAAAACAATCTTCTTTCTTTAAGATCTTGTTGATTGCTTTTGACTCTTTTGATTGACTTCAATCTTTCCATATTGCACGAGATACTTTAGCATTGGATTGACTTCAATCTTCATAAGTTAATACCTGTTAATAACTAACTTGGAAATAAGAGTTGGTCTTTTCCTAAAATAAGGAACATATAAGATAGTATCTTTTAAAGGTAAAGTCTTTCTGAACATATTTTGAAACTTTAACTCTATATATTATTCAATCTAAAATAGATCATACTGATTTTGATAGAAAATATAGATTGAATTAAGTGATAAATACTTGCATGAAATAGAGATCTATTTTGACTAATTAAAGGAACCATATCTTTATAAACCAATCTCCTTATATCATTTGGGCAACATCTTTCCTTATCACTTTAATATTCTCAATATACATAAACTAATTTCGTGCTTATATGAGAATATATTCTACATATTTAAAACATAATTATCACATAATATTTATTAAAAGAATAATATGCAGTTAGACAATAATTCTACGTATCAGCAGGTTGCAACTGAGGTTGCAACTGTGGCTCAGTGGTTGCAACTTCATATGTAAACATAAAATTGTCTTATCAATAATCATTTAACTTAGATTAATTTGCTCAAACCAATTGACAACAAAGAGTTCACTAGGCTAGAAATATGGTCCTAACAGGTCCCTAAAAAAAATGATCTCAGAGACCCAGATTATCTTTAACTAATTTAAAATAGATCTTATTTAGTATATAACTATGAAGAAAGCCCATAGTTATATACTTTTTTATATATAAATCGGTGGGTAAACCTTATAGTTATATACTAAAAATACTACAGAACCCGGAATAGTTCAGACCATATATAATGTCTTGAATCTGAAAAGAAAAGAAAATTACTAACTAAAACAAGGCTTGAGGACCAAAACATAAAAAATTAAACTTCTCTACTTGTACTGACGTGCACCCAATTATGGAGAGCTTCAATATATTGCAATTGGAACATAGAGTAATATTGGAGTATATGCATGTATGGTTTGTTCAGCTTTTTCGAAGCGATCGGAACCTAGTTAACTATTTTTTCTTGTGTCAATTGAGGACCAGGTCTCCTTGGTTTCTTTTTGTATATGCCCGTTATGACTCGGCCTCGATATTATACACATTGACGGAACAAGTAAGACTCAAATATGAGGGACTTACGTACAATCTATAAAATAAATAGTTGAATGCTACTTTTCAATTATAGAATAATAATCTATAGTCTACTTAGAAGAAAATCCAAAATTAGGTATAAGTTAAAGCACTCATAAAATCAAATCTAGCACAAAGAGAAATTGGAACAACTGCCGAATTTTGTTGTTTACCATACTCATAAATTAATGTTGATACTAACATTGTAAATGAGACTAATTTCTCAACTTCTTGTTTCTATATATAGTACCCTAAGCTAGGTAGTTTTCCAAAACCATAACAAAAGAAATGAAGAGTCGGATATCTTCAAGTGTAATTATTCTCGTCCTTTTTCTTGCACTCTTTGAAATTAATGCGGAAAACGCGGTTTTAACTATTAACAGCTTTGAAAAGGGCGGAGATGGCGGACGCCCATCCGAATGCGATGGTAATTTTCATTCAAATGACTTGCTAATAGTGGCGCTATCCAGTAAGTGGTATAACCATGGACAAAGGTGTAAGCAAAACATCAACATTAACGGGAATGGCCAACAAGTGACAGCAAAGGTGGTGGACGAGTGTGACTCTAATAGAGGTTGTCCCAACAATATTGTTGATGGCTCTCGAGCAGTTTGGCAGGCATTGGGAGTAGCGAGACATAATTGGGGTACTTTAGACGTGACATGGTCAGATGCTTGAGATTGTTCACGTTTTCGTGATTTTCATATAGTATCAAAAGAGAAAAACATCTGTATCGTTCTTCTATAATATTTTACTTGTCGGAAATAAATATTCAAAGAACGCATAATGCTTTCTACATGTCTTGTTTGTGTTAAAACATCCAATTAAATCTGAATATTAATGAAGCATACGTGATTTCATTTTCTTCTTCTTTAATAGTAATTTATAATGTTTGTTAATAATCTTCGTATATTATATATACATTGTAAGTATTATATTCTTTACTAAATGGCATGTACATGAGGGAACTACATGCATATGTGGATAATAGGGAATATGATCAATGTTTTTGGTAACAAATTATCGAGTAAAAAAACAGATTTAAAAAAGGTTTTTTTTTTTAAATCCAACGAAAATCGTGTTTTTTTCTCTCTCTAGTTTTTAGCTTTTTCGGGCTTCAAAACTGCTTTTTAAAAGCTGAATAATCTCACTGTCGAAACACTCACCTATTTCTAAAATCAAAGACATCTAAAATTAGATACATACTGGGCTAGTGAGCTTGAGGCATGCGCATGTACGTAATGGAAATATAATTAAACACTTTGACACTTTATATAGTAACGAAGAATTATAAATAAACACTTTAACACTTTATTTTTTCTACAAAAAGAAATGTTGAGCTTAATTATTATCTGATCCTTTTGAGGTTTATCTATAAATTGTATTAATGTCAAATCCTTATTAATTAATATATGCAAATTTACCTGTAAACTTGATCGTTGTGGGTCTACTGCAATTACTCAAACTCATATAACGCTAATTTATTTCTTAATTCGTAATCAACATTATTCAAAAATAAATAATTATAATTATATACTAAAACGTGGCCACTAGACATGTAAGTAATTTACAGGAACGAATATTATTTATAATTAAATTTTTACAGTCTAAAAAAATTGGATAAAGGCGTCGGATAGAAAAGCGGGGAAGATTCGTTGTTACGAGCATAAATAAATTTCTATATGGTTTCATATAGTCGACCCCAAATTTTGACATAAAGGTATATGATGGAACTTAAAAATATGGTTTAGCGTGTGAACTTCACTCAATGGCTTTTAGCCAATAAGAAAGCTTCTTTTTAGAGTTTGACCCTGACTTCGCGCTAGCTCTTTATGATCTGCACATAAACTGCTATGATCAAGAGGGACTGCTGATTTTACCACCGTCTAACCTTCTTTGCCTGTCGGATTTGTGAGAAGGTTAAACCTTTTAGGTTTTATATAATAAATATGAATTGAATGTAAGTAGGGTTAATAATACCCGATAATTAAGTGCATGTTTGAGTTCGTATCAGTTCAGATAATCTTGTTCTTGAATTATGAGCATCTTATATAGGTGATAGAGGCAATTTAGGACGTATCTTTCATAATTAACATGATCTTCTCCATTATATCTTCTTATATGCTCGTGTATATCTACTGTCATGTTGAGATATATTTACATATATCTCGTGTATCTTTTCTACCGCTTCTGCTACCCCGAGGGGCTCTTTCGGGGACCATGTCTCTTTGTACAAGCCTTCAGGGATGTTTATCTCGTCCATTTGCTCATTCGGATAATCGAATATCCCTTGACGAGGAGGTACTAACGTGGGTTTCTCGCCTTTCTTCCCGTCCTCGTTGATGAGGATATGCTTTCCTTAGTGGTTAACGAATGTATATTTGAGAGTTTGATCCTATCTTTTATGAGATATATCTGTATAGATTTGATGTCTTGTTTCCTTTGAACAATATTTGATTGAGCATCCTGATAAGCCCGTATCTTTTGGAGACTGTCCCACTGGTTTGCTCTTCGATGGGGGGAGCGGGTCCTAACCCTATCTGCTCCCCTCGGCGGGGCTATTAATTACTCATTAATTCCGCTTAATTGTTAGGTTTCCGATCGTGTGCATTAAACTACCGTAATTTTTAACCTTCATTAGTATAGTTTGACGATGACGATGGTTTACGGTCTAAAAAATCTTTTACTTATTATAAAGTGAATCTTGTGTGTCTACATTTGGTCTGCCTCTTATGGGTAGCTAACTTCATATAGATGTGATATACATCTCATAAACAATCATCATATAACCCTACACACTTGTCACAATTGCCAAGAGATAAATTATACTTATGATGATCCTCAAGTTTTATTGATGCAATTACTTGGTGATTCTCAAGTTTTATTGATGCAATTACTTGGTTCTTATTTAGTAGTTTGTGAGAATAATAGTCCCACATCTATACGAATGACAACTTGATCTAATTTTTCTATAAAAAAAAGTGTATTTACACCAAAATTAGCAAAGAATAATTCATTATTTGAATATCATGGGTCAATAAGGACTAAGTGTTACATTAGAACAAATATTTTATAACGACCATATTATGTTCGTCTTTAGTTTATCTCATTACGAGTTGACACATAACAAAATGTACACACATAAAAAAACTTAGTATATATTAAATTTTATTAGTTCTTGTTTTACTTTACTTAGTGTATCTTACATAGAAGTTAAGACCATAATATTACAAAAATGTTTTGCAACTAGCTGTTTCGCTAATAAATATCATAAAATAGTGTCTATTATTTTTTAAATCAATTAAATAATACGAAATATAATGACACATGTCAAATTAATAGATGCTATTATAACGATATAAGTAAAGTGTAAGACGTATTTTTAAAATTCACTCTTATAAAAATCGATTCTGACAAATAAACCTCGTCCAATACGAATTACCAATGTAACCGTACGTGCATTGTATGGGTCGATCACGAAAATATATTATTTGCCTCAAATATGTTTTAATATCTTTAATATTGTTACCGGTCAAATTTAGTCTTTTGTGAAATCGTTGGTTCCGCATAGCGTGGGCACCATACTAGTTAATACAAAAAGGAGTTTGTTCCACTCTAAGAAAAAATTATGCTTATGATGAAATACCCAAAACCCATTTCACCAAAGGTAATTGGTAAAGATACATGATAGACCATATATATAAATGGTGGAGAAACCCAATATTTTTATTTATTAATGAAGATGAAAATAAATAGCATCACCATTAGTGACACTAAAAGTACAAAAAATGGAAAATAAAATGGTAAAAAGCAAAGCTTTACAACTTGAGAGACTTTTATGTAATAATTCTAAAACTTTGAGGATGCCTGTGTAAATACCCAACACAGACCAGATATACACGTGTAGCTAAATCCCCAATATATTATATGAGAATGGTAAACGTCGTGCTGAAGAGAGAGAAAGCTCATATCTGCAACGACGAAGGTACCCTTTTTTTCACCATCTTCTAACATCAAAACCGTAGGTTTGGAAGCCCATTGACTTATAAATCTATGATGTTTTTCAATTTTTGAGTTAAATCTTCACATGATAGACCATATAAATATTATCTAGCCCCACAAGACAGAAACAACTGAAAAATGACCAGTGTCAGCTAAAATGAAGCCCCGTGATATTGGTACATATATAAGTCAAGATATTATTTTCATTTGCTTTTGGTTCGGGTACACATGATTTAATTAATAAGAATACGCTAACTCGCAGTTTATATTGGTTAGAACTAGCTAGAAATAAGTTAGTTATAACATTTGAGTCTTGTTAAAGGTCGGGATAGATGTGAAATGACTTAATCCTGTTTAATACCATTTAAAAAAAAAACGCTACAACTTGCCCTCTCCTCCCCTTCTCTCCTTCTGCCATTTCCAGCTCTCTACCATTTATTATTCTTTCTCATGTTAAAATTTAATTCAACTTAGTTTCAAAAGCGGTTTGGCAGCTAGATAAGCAAGACAATACTCAGGGCGCAACCCAATCGAAGTGTAAATTTTTAATTCCTTGTTTAATTCTTCAATTAAACAACGATCTCGTTCTACGGTAATATGGTATTTGTTATTTTAGATATGTTATCTGTTGACTTTGCTTTTTGATGTTTTTTTTTCATGTTATTTTGTTGGTATGGTGGGGAAATAAAATAATGACATAAAAAAATTACAACTTATGTGCTAGTAACTCTAGGGCCGCCCTTGCTTAGGTCCTTAAGTGATGCAACTAATGATTTATTTTTAATGAGTAAATATCAAATGAAAATTTTATCTCTTTATTTCCAATCAGTTTCGGCTATTAATTATAGGGCTTAGAGGGAAATTCATTGATAAAAGCATTGGTAAAAGTTTTTGGTTTTTACCTAGTACTGGATTAATTGTACATTATACTATCATAGCTAATAGAAAATTAGGGAAGTATCAATCAATGTTCTGAATTGTCTCCAATGCTTTGGCTTTTAAACCTAAAGAACCCACAATTGACGTGATGTTAACTTGGTGTGTGTCAAAAGATAAAGAAAATGTTATAACAAATGAGATGGATCCAATTGAAAATTCGAAAACCGAGATAGTTGTTAACGCTATTGAACTATCTAAATCTGTAAAAAAAAAAAAAAAAAAAAAGAAAGAAAGAAAGAAAAAGGTAATAAAAATGCTGAGAAAACTATTTCCAAGCCGAAAGTAGGTGGTGCTCTTCATAATTATGTACACTATAACCATATATTAGAGGACCTATATGAGGAACTATAATATCGACTCTTCTTTAATCCTACATCATGAAATTTTCTCGGACGAGAATGAAACTTACTCAGATTTTGGAGCTAATGATAATACACAATGAGATTTGAAGTGGCAAAAACACGCTATGAAAACGAGAGGTCATAGGATGCAAACGAGGTGTTAATTGAGAGAATTTTCGGGTAAAAGGGAAGTTAACGTGTTGCAATTACGGGATCTATTAACACAATTATGTTATATGAAAATGAGAAGTATAGTTGCTGAACACATGGAAATGAAGGTGTATTACAGTTTAATTCATATTTTAGATATTTTTTTCTTTAAATGTAGTTGTTGAGTGTTGCTATTTTATTGTGTAATTATGATATTTTTACCGGATTTTGGCGGGATTATGCCATCATGGGGCCGGCATGGCCATGAATTGAAAATTTACTATGAATAAACAGGTGACCGGACTGTTTAATTAAAAAAAAATGTAACCTGACCAATACCTCACTAATTTTTTTGTTTCAATTAGATGAGAAGTTTTTAAATAAGCCTTTTACAGTGGTATAAAATGGAAGGTACAGAGAATAGAGAAACAAGAGAGACAATGAGATTAAGTTTTGTGATTACAAGTTGTAGTGTATAATCTGTAATTATCGTATTGGGTCATATGTAACGTGACCAAAATTTGATGAAAATGACCTTACTAAATTTTCACCCAATATATGTAACAACATATGTGCATTTTAATTTATGTACACCCAACAAACAACTGTCTAAGTTCACCGAATTATTTCAAATGAAAACCTAAATGATTCAAAGAAGGGAAATTGAATTCAACTATGATTAATTAATTTACCCTTTGGGTATAATCTGCAAATCATAAAACAAGAATAAATTTAATGAGAAATTTGTTTAAGTACCAATTAAAGCATGTCTATATTCATTCGATTTTTGTTAATGAGAACCTAAACGATACATGTTAGCATTTAATGCTCATAAATACAACTATTATTTTTATTAAACATGTCACGGGCTTGGAAAGTAAATTAATGCGTAACAAATAACCGGGGGCAGCCAAAACCGTAATCTTCAAATCATAAAAGAAATAAAATTAATGAGAAATTTGTTTAAGTACCAATTAAAGCATGTATATATTCATTTGATTTCTTTTAATGGGAATTTAAACGATACACTAATAGAATTTCAATTCAACTATATACGGCCCCCTTAAGAGATGAGGAAATAATTTGAAAATAAACATTAATATCAGTGACAACATTTCCTTTTGAGGATGATGACAAGGAGCCTAGGTCTCTATATAAGATCAACAAGTACGCATTCTACATAAACCTATTAAACCACCAAATAAATAATTTGTTCTCTTATTTCAAAAAAATAATAAAAAATCATAACTTGTTCTCTTATTTCAAAAAAATAAAAAAAAATAACTTGTTCTCTCTTGTGTCTCTGCATATGTACTATATTTCTAAACTTTAGAGGTGTTGTCATAAGACTAGGTCCGATGAAGGCATTTGTTGATAATTCCGGTACGTTCCTCTCCCTTCTTGAATCAATCCAAAGTTGTAGCTAAATTCTTGATCTGTTATGACTGTTATCTTCTTATGTACCATGTATTTTGAAATTTTCTTCTATTTTGGCCAAGTTGCAATGACCTTAAGACCATTTCTATATTATAGGTACTTTTACAAAATAAAATATAAAAGATTTTTTTCTTTCTGAATATGCCAAAGTACTTGGTTCTTCTTAGAAACTGTACCAAATTTGAGTTCTATCTTATAACTTCAGAATTTTTTCTAGCGATCATATGGTTTCCAAAGAGCACTTTGGAAATGATTCCATTTGATTATGTTACTTATTCTCTTGTAAGTAACCTAATATGCATAATTGGCTTGTAGGCATGTTGAAATCCTTAAAATTTTAGAAATGTAACATGCGCTAATATGCAATTTATTTTTATGTTGTTACATATTTAATGTAATTTGGTTTTGCATAATTACAGGTTATTTGAAGTTGTTCAAAGGCGTACTGGAAAAGGTAGATGAGAGTGGTGGGAATAGTTTACAAAGATCATTGTTCATAACATTTCTAGGGTGCCTACACACTCCATCATACAGAGCTCGCGAGGAGAAAGACGTTTAACGATGTCAATGATGAGCTCCGGTGGAGATGAGTGAGCTGCTTAAGTGGCTCAGAGTTTTTAGAGAGAGAGATTGCGTCTGTTTGTGTCTTTTCATATTAGATAACTTATCTATATTTAATGTAATTTTATATTATGTTAGTTATTATGACCAGTTAGTTCAATTATTGAAAGGTGAAATACATTTTCTTATTCCGTTTTACTGATTTTCCAATTAACACTTTTATTTTTATCAATTTAAATCCCTAATCTAACATTTTCTTTTCAATTAGAGGTCTGACAACGATAAATTTGTTCTAACTATATCTTACATCACGGTCAATTTTGTAAGGACATTGACAAGATAACACTCATCGTTTCTAAAGATATAGGTCGTTACCGCAATTATGTCGTTTTATTTAATTCACATTCCTCTTATCAAATGACGTAAATTGATACCCAAACACGAAAATACTTAATTAGTTGTCGAAGCAAAATGGTAAATATCAATAGGTTTCGGTAAAAAGATTACTTTTTTTTTCAATTGTTGATATCCCCAATTTTTAAATTTTTTAAAGCCATTCAATTTGTTACCACTTGTTCACATGCCCGATCTAGTCTCATTATTACTTTTCATGATCACTAGTTCAAAATAAAGACTGTAGCATACGGTAACTTGTGTTCACACGTCTTTAACTCTTATTAAGGTTAAGGATGTAAATGAAACAGGTCATTTACGATCAAACTCGTGTTTGAATGAGTAAATAATTGACTCGTGTTCATTCAGTTATACCTGAACCGGGTGTGGGATAAAATATATAAGACTCGTTTAATAAACGAGTAGAATATGAACAACAGTTTGTTCTAGTTGCTAAGGGCTCGAGGTCGTTTAATTCAAAGGAAAATTCATGTTTAGTACGATACTATCATCTTAATGTTGTAAAACCTAAAAATGTGTTTCTTGTTTAAGTTTAGATACATTTTAATTTAGCAAGTACAGAAATAACCCTCCTTTTAAATCTATCAATATTCTCTCTCCTCCACAAATATTGGGGTGTTCAAATTCGAACTAACTACTACTATATTTTTCAGATCAAAAGACAATAATTAATATTAATAAAAAAAATAGGAAATAGAAAACATATAAAAAACATAAAGACTTATGAAGAAAAATATAGAGAAAAATTTAAGATTTACAAATAAAATATATAGAGAAAACATATAGCATCATAAATAATCAAACAAACAAATAAAAAATCAAGAACGGTGAATAATGATCGGGGAGTATTGTATAGTATCAATATAAATAATATTAGAGCAATTTAGAGCAACATATAACATCATAGAGAATGAAACAAAAGAAAATCATGAGGAATAATAAGAGAGTATCGTATAGCATTAATGAAAAAATATTAGACAATTTTGAAGCAACATATAGCATAAGATGAGTAAAATTCAATAATTTTTACCGACAAATTAAATAAAAAACCAAACACCGAAGACACTAAAAACTAAAATAAAAATAGAAACGTTATAAATAAATAGGGAGTGACACAAAGCATCAATGAGGGAGAATATATAGCATCATGGAGCAGTAAACATTATAAACGAGAAATAATATAGATAATGACGGATGATAATTAAATTATAACGGAAAATTAAAAACTAAATTTCAAATAGCATCACGTTTTATGACATAGCATCGTCAATAATCAAACACACAAATGAAAATTCAAGATGATCGATAATAAAAATATTAACTAAAGTATCATTGTATAGCATCAATGAAAAACAGAAAGCATCGTATAACATTGATGAAACAAAATAGAGCATCGTAGAGCAACAAATATCATTTATTGTATATTTGTCACCTTGTCGTCTTAAAGCATTTGTAGTTTAAATTTGTATGTGAGCATAAGTTTTCATAAAGCACCGGATATGGAATGTGAATTCGGTTTTTGGTATGGTTCATTACAAACAAGAACATCACAAAATACGCATTAGTTGGGAATTTGTACAAGTTGATCATTACGAAGAGCTTAGATTGCATATATATCTTCTGTGGGGCCGTTATTTATTTCTACGATTCTAACATGCTTAAGAATTGTCGTTAACTTTAACATTGTAAATTGAACTATGTGCTAATCTAGTTATTTCACTGTTTGATTTTAACATGTCATATTTAGTAAGGCTGTGTAACATCCCTGACCAAAAAGACGTCACACGGCCGAATAACACGTGCGGCGGCACGTGCTAAATGAAGGCCTATAACTTAAAAGTAATTAAATAAATAATTTAGACTCTAAAATAGTAACTTCAAACATTCATTCTTATTTCTGAATATCCCAACAAGTTAAAGTGAAATTTTAAAAAAATCTCGATAGCAACTTATTCAAATAAGGTCTTGTAATACTAAACAAACAACATTTGAAATCATAATCTTAGAAGTTTATTAGCAGCGGAAATAAAAGAAATCCTAGACGGTCTGGCTGATCCCGACTAACTCTAGTCCGACTCTAAAAATCTGCCTGATTACCTGAAAACATTATAAAAACGAGGGTAAGCTAAACGAGCTTAGTGAATGGCAACCTTGCAATATAATATAGGGTCGAAAATAGATTTTATCATTTTCAAAAGCAATACTTTTATTTAATAAAATTCCCAAAACACGAATAATAAAATTGTAATTTTTGGTGTGATCAATACGATAATATAAATTGAATATTAAGTCCGATTGGACTTCCCAATCTCCTAGGTGGATTCAGACTTCCTGAATCTCTTTTTCTTCGTTGGATTCAGCCTTCCTGAATCTCTTTTTCTTCGTTGGATTCAGCCTTCCTGAATCTCTTTTTATTCTTTGGATTTGGACTTCCCAAATCTCTTTTATTCTATAAACTTAATCCCAAATATAACCCATAATGATCACAAAAATATAAACTCTTTAAAACTTTATACGTTTATCGACGTATATAAAAACTACTTCTTTCAAAACCTGCAACATGCAATTCAATATATACAAGTATAATTTTTATATTTCGAAAATATAATTTGAGCCTGCAAACATTTGTTAGAAAATGCAATGAGATTTTATAATAGCATGTAAGGAAAACCACTCACCTTATTACGGATCCGAAAGAACCAACCTTACTATGAATGAGCTACTGCTAAGACCTTTTATTAAAAGTTCCTCTTGAAATAAAATTCTCTCCCAACTCTCTGTCTTCTATCGGAATATACATATATAATAACTATAATAGTAGTAACTGGAAAACTTATCCCTAAACTAGATTCATTTCCTAATGTGTACTAGTGCTATAGTGATATAATGTATAGATATATATTAGCAGAGAAAATAAATAGGTAGGTAGGAAATTCCATTCCAAGGACGTGTACATAGCATGGCTAGGAACTTAGAATATATATACTATCATAATTGTTAATTTATTATTTCGTTTTCAAACTCTTCCCTTCCTAAACTGTCTAATTCAATTCAATGGCTTTTATTGTATATTTGTTATAACATATATGAATACAAAATGACAGAAAACTTTTTAACTGATAGAACGTATCCTTCCATAAATCTATATAAATGTGAGCATAAATTCACCTAAAAAAATAATAATAAAAGCTCACGTTGGTCACATAAAATTTTTCTAACTTGCATCATTAGTGCTAATAATACGACATTAACTTTCTATTAATAAATATGGCCTTTCAATACATCATAAATACTAACTTGTAACTCTTTCCATAACGATCGTGTCATTAATACAATGCTATTTTGTTAGAAATATTATTACAAGAACACCTATGATTTAGAATTACTAATTAACAAACAAACGGACACCCTATCAAAACATGCTAATGTTTTTCCTTTTTGTTAAATGCTAAAAGTATTAGTAACTAAAGAAAAATAAAATACGGGATTTTACAGGCTGTATACGAAGGGAAAATGACGGAAAAATACATAATATTTGTATTTAATTAAAGAAAACCCATATTTTAAAACACTTTAAATATTAGTATATATATACTACATGATACTACTTATTTTTACTCTTTGTTTTTAATTTTGATGTTACATGATGCTACATTATATATATTAAATCTTAAACAAAAATAGATAATCCGGATTTTTGAAAATTAAATATGTTTTTATTTACTAATCAATTATTATCCCTGCATACAATCGAACTTTTCATGAGTAAGTGGTGTTTGGTGTTTGCTTCGTTAATTGTAGGGTGCATTTTCGTTTCTTTGCAAAGCGGTCCAAAAATGAACAAAAAATTAGCCTTTAATTAAGGAACTGAACATGATCACGGAGAGCGTGGTTTGTTAAGTGTTCGTAAAATAAGTTTCATTTACTATTATTGTATAGTATGTGTTAATGAATAAAAATGAAGTATTAGTAGATTGTGAAAGTGAAATCTTGAAAAGAAATATCAGTTTTTTCATAATAAAAAGGAAGCATTAATAGATTTTGAAGTGAAATCTTGAAAAACATTCATACTTTTTGAATTTTTCAGAACCATGCAAAGAAAAAGTGTCAATTAATTAAATAAAAATGTACAAAACTTGAGAAATTTATAGATGTTTATATGAATATAATTTATCCAGTTGTGATTGTATATACATATGATTCAAACAGTGAAAAAAAAACATATAATGGTAACAGAGTCTTTTTTTAGATGTTTCCCTCTTTTGCAAATTAATGTTTGGCTAGAATAATCAAATAGGGGATAGTTTCTTTGAGATTTATGCCAAATTTTGGGAAAGGTATTGCTTTGAGGTGGTTTGTGTTTGAGTGGGGTGTTGGTGCCATTTTTTGAAGTCTGTGGGCAAAAATTGCTACGGTTCATAAATGATCGTCTCACGTACTAAGTAGTCGAGTTGTGAAAATTTTGGAATTTGTAGCTAAATTGGCCTTGATTGAAGGAAACGAAAGAATTGCAGAGGAGCATGTTTTCTGAGATATTTACATATAGTAGGGTAAATATTAGGCTTAAAACTATGATGATAGTGCTCTGTTTGCTCTATTAGAAGTTAGTGTTTCTTTTGTAATAGCAGCGAACTTATAAGCTGTTTAGGTTGTGCTTTTGCTTTTTGTGTAGAAGGTCACCATGTAATGCTGAGTTCTAACACCCAAATTTTGTGTAACGCAAATGCCTCAGGGGGCTCTGTCCCTCTTTAACCAAAAAAAAAAGTCTTTTTTTTAATGATAACTTTTTTTTCATAATCATACCGTGTTTATTAAAAAGAGTAGCTAAACTCATTATTTAAGAGTTATGTTGTTAAGAAAATCTTCGTGAACATAATCGTTCCTCAAGCAATGGGTTTACAAAGACATGAACCAAATATGAAAAAACATTTTAATCAAATGAACGAACATTAACAAAATCGGAATTCGCTCGCTCAGATAATTTACAACCTAGCCATTTTCAAGATTTGTAGGTAAGTATGCCCCTAATTTGGATCTGCGGGGGTTATCTAATTATATAATTTAATTTTTTTTCCCCAATAATTTTGAGATTTATCATAAATAAGTGTTGGTAAAAATAATAATCATGAGACTTAGAGTCTGGTTCATGATATAGATCATCTGAACGTGTGGAACATGCCGGTCTGGTAGTTGTAAAAGTCGGTTTAGTCATACATTTTGATTTTATGTGTTTTTTACTTATCAGCAAAGAAAATCGAAGTTGGAAGTGAGGAAGTCTAAGTAACCTTTTCGTATCCGTCGCAAGTTTTTGGGATTAAGACATACTTTGATAATCATGTGATGATCTTTTATTCGAAATAATGATAGGAGAGCAAAGTCTCTCTTTTTATATAACCCATGTGGATTTTTTATAACCTGGTTACAAAATATTTTATAGTATTTTTTTTTTCCTCAGTTTTACAATTTCTTTATGCATAAATAAACCCTTCTTTTTGTTCATTAATTCATTTTGTTTTTTTATTTTTAAACAACCATCTTTTTTTATTATAGCAAATGATATATTAATATTTTCTTTTTATACCGGTTTGGATTATTAGTTTCATTAAATAAAAGAGTTAACAAATTAAAAGTAAGTTAAAATCATGAAACGGTGTAGTATGGTTATAAGAGAATGATAGAGAGCCTGAGTTATTGTGTTAAGTGTTAGTGGATAGCTTATAAAGCTAGTAAAATGTATTTGTTTGTGTTAAATTTGGATAAAATTTTGGCTAAGCCTGATGTGGATGCTCAAATATCATCCGAAGTGAATTTGTAACGCCCTGTTTGTTTTGCATTTCATAATTAAACTAAGTAAACAAATTAAGGTGGCTCTGGAGCTCATGAGCGGAATTACGTACGTTCAGGGGCGAATTTTTAACGGCCTATTTGTTTTCCATTTCATCTAATCATCTCAGTTCATGAGAGACAATTTGATCATTAACAATTCTAAAATTATGGTAAAGCTCCTTCATTCAAATAAAAACATGTAAAATTTAATACATCACATGCAAGTTGGTAGAATCGTGCCTACCAAAGAGTGCACAGGTCCCTCACAAAAAATGATCTCTAAAATTAAAGACCCAGATTATTTTTAACTATTTTAAAATAGATCTTTTTAGTATATAACTATGGAGAAAGCCCACAATTAACTTGATTATTAATAAGTAAAAATAAAATGTGAGGAAAACCCCGGGGCATCACTATACAGAACCCAAATAGTTCAGACCATAATGTGATAATGTCTTAAATCTGAAAAGAAAGAAAAATACAAACTAAAACAAGGCATACCTTTAACTTCTCTACTTGTACTAATGTTCAGTTCCCAATGGAAAGCTTATTAAATTTTATTGCAATTGGAACATAGAGAAATTGGAGTATATGCATGTATGGTTTGTTCGGCTTTTACGAAGCAATCGGAACCTATCAAACTACTTTTTCTTGTGTCGATTGAGGACCAGGTCTCCTTGGTTTATTGTCGTATATATGCCCATAACGACTTGTGGGTTTCGAGTCTTTCGGCCTCATGAGTCTTATACATAGTTTACATACACATTGACGGAACAAGTAAAACTGATCAATGTGAGCTGCGACTTATACTCTTTTAAATTAATAGTATGTGAAACTCCTATCCGCTGTTCTAGATGCAGTTTTGCAGTAAGGTTCCAAGTGGGGTTGGAACTGCAGTTGGAACCAAGTGTATAAGGTTCCAAGTGATGTTGGAACTGCAGTTGGAACCAAGTGTATTAATGGACAGAACTGTTTTAAAATTAAATGTACTTGAAAATAATTCACACGCACATTTAACAACGGAGTTCACCTAACTAGGCTACGTCTCCGGGGCACTTACCCAGATTATGATATTATAAAAAGCTTACAATATATGACTCAAGTCTTAATGAAAAACTTAGACTCCCTCTAGGTTTTTCTGCCTATCACTATATTGCTCATACTCTATAACTATCACTTATAAATCAATGGCATCCCACCATTGTTTTCTTTTTAAAGCTCACGTGTATTCTCTCTAGAAAATAAGTTCTTTATAATTTAGAACACACACCCATTTCAAACTAAGTTATCAACTATATATACAAGTAAAATAATCTTCTTTCTTTAATCTTGAAGATTGCTTTTGACTTGTTTTGATTGGCTTCAATCTTTCCAAACATTACGTGATTCTTCAGCGTGGATTGACTCCAATCATCTTTGGTTAATACCTGTTTAATAACAAGCTTGAAAGTAGGAGTTAGCCTTTTCCTATAACTAGGAAACATATAAAAATAATATCTTTTAGAGATAATATCTTTCCATATATATATATGAAACACCTAACTCCATATTACATTCAATCTTTAAACGAATTATACTGAATATAGATAAGGAACAAAAGATTGAAACAAGTGATAAGGACAAGCATAAGAATAGAGATACATGTTAAAAGGAAACATAACCTTATAAACTAATCTCTTTATATCTTTTAGGAAATCTTTTCTTACCACTTTGGTATTCTCAATAAACGCATATTAAACCTTTAGAAACATATGAGAATATATCCTGCATACTTTAAAACAAATGATTAACAATTAAAGAGTAGTAATGCAGAATTACAGAACTTGACAGAATTCTGCTTTAACAGCAGGTTGAACTTTGGTTGCAACTTAGGTTGCAACTGGTACTTGAAACCATCAACGCTGTCTAAGCAGGTTGTAACTGAGGTTGCAACTGGTACTTGAAACCTAACACTACTGTCTTAGTAGGTTGTAACTGAGGTTGCAACTGCTACTTGAAACCTGTCAATTCTGTCTTAGTTCTTAACAAACAGATAGGATTTAGTAAAAACCATTAGACAATAAATAGAATTTAGACCAGAAATCTGGTCCTAACAGTATGCGATTATATATAGTTCTTGACATGGCACAATAAGATAGTTACACATACGCTACAACTTGTTTTAGTAAAGTCCCCTTGGTTAGGTTAAAGTTAAACATGCCCTCCCCAGTCCCCTTCTCTCCTTCTGACATTTCCAACTCTACATTTTATTATTATTTCTCATTTTTAAAATTTAAATTCAACCTTAGCTTGACAAGTCAGACAATGCTCAGGACGTAACCGAATCGAGGCTTAACCCAATCGAGGCGTAAATTTTTATTTTTTTCGTTTAAAAATAAAGTCGTTTTGGACTGAAAATTACTGAAAAATAGTTCTTCAATTACGCAATGATCTCGTTCTACGGTAATATGGTATTTGTTATTTTAGATACGTTATCAGTTGATTTTGTTTTTTGGTGTTTTTTTTCCGTGTGATTTTGTTGGTATGGTGGGAAAGAAATTAGTGTGTAAAATAAATCACAATTAAGGTGGTAATAACTCTAGGGCCGCCCCTGCTTAGGTCCTTAAGTGATGCAACTAATGATTTATTTTTAATGAGTAAATATCAAATGAAAATTTTATCACTTTATTTCCAATCAATTTCGGCTATTAATTACAGGGCTTAGAGGGAAAATCATTGATAAAAACATTGGTAAAACTTTTTTGGTTTTTTACCTAGTACTGGACTGTACATTATACAATCATAGCTACTATATAGAAAAATAGTAAAACATCAATAAGTGTTTTAAAAGCTTCGTCTAGATGGAAATTAGACGAAACTTATAAAGTAGTATAGCATAGGCGGTAGGCGAAACATAGAAATCTAACAGATTATACGAAATTAGACGGATTAGGGGGTGATTAAGCGAAATTAGAGGGAATCGGTCCCTAGACGATCAACTTCCGCCTAAATTTCACCTTGTGCATTTTAGAACATTATTATAAATATTTACCTTGATTGATTCCAACATTAAGATTGATTTGATATATTAGAAAATTATAAAATCACTATTGGGATATAAAAAAAATGAACATAAAAAGAAAGCGTTGAGTAGATGATGAGGAAATTACTGTGATAAAATCGGACCCACTCTTGTAGCAATACGTCACTTTTTTTTCCCAATTAGATGAGAAGATTTTAAATAAGCCCTTTGCAGTAGTATAAAATGGAAGGTATAGAGATGAGAGGAACAAGAGAGATAATAAGATTAAAGTTTTGTGCTCACAAGTTGTAGTGTATCAGTAATAATCTTATTGGGCCATACATAACCTGACCAAAATTTGATGAAAATAATTTGACTAAATTTGCACCTTATATATATATATAACAACATATGTGAATAGTTGAATGCTACGGAGTACTTTTTTTAATCTACAGTAGTATAACAACTTATAGTAAGCTTAAGAAAGAAATTACATATGGTTCATTACTAACAAGAAAATCCAAAAATAGGTATAAGTTAAAGCACTCATAAAATCAAATCTAGCACAACGATGAGTTGGAACAATGTAGAGGGGCAGAATTTTGTTGCTTACCATGCTCATAATTAAATTATTGTTGACATTAACATTGTAAATGAGACTAATTTCTCAACTTCTTGTTTCTATATAAATAGGACTCCAAGCTAGTTAGTTCTCCAAAACCATAACACCACAATTAACACAGAAGAGGAAAAGAAATGAAGCAACGGATATCTTCAAGTGTCGCTATTCTCGTACTTTTTCTTGCACTCTTTGAAATTAATGCGGAAAACGCTGTTTTAACTCTAAACAGCTTTGAGAGGGGCGGAGATGGCGGACACGCATCCGAATGTGATGGTAATTTTCATTCAGATGACACGCTGATAGTGGCGCTATCGAGTAGGTGGTATAACCATGGACAAAGATGTAAGCAAAACATCAACATTCATGGGAATGGCCAACAAGTGACAGCAAAGGTGGTGGACGAGTGTGCCTCTTGCGACAATATTGTCGATGGCTCTCGAGCAGTTTGGAAGGCATTGGGAGTACCGGAACATGATTGGGGCACCCTAGACGTGACATGGTCTGATGCTTGAAATTGTTCATATTTTCGTGATTTTCATATAGTAGGAAAGGAGAAAAACATCTAATTTGTTCTTCTATAATATTTTACTTGTCGTGGAAATAAAGATTCACAGAATGCATAATGCTTTCTACATGTCTGGTTTGTGTTGAAACATCGAATTAAATCTGAATATTAATGAAGCATATATGTGATTTCATTTTATTCTTTTCTTTAGATAATTTATCACCCCTAAATAATTTTCATGTGATTCGTTGTACTTATTAGATGTTATGATAAATTTGTAAACTAAATTTATTAACGGCATTACATGGGCATGCCGATAATAGCCGGAGCCAAAGTTTTTGGGATATAGACCACTAAAAAAATTGGATCTTTTTCGTTTTAAAATAGCATTAAATTTAGACATACAAAAGATAAATAAATGATAAAATATTTAGCTCAAATTTATTATGATCAATCGAGTAAACATAATCAAATATACAATAATTAAAAATAATATCTTAAACAAATTTTGTCAAAATAAACCCGGAATCAAAGTATGTTAATTTTAAAAAAATCTATACTTTATCCAGCTATATTTAATATATAAGATCAGAAAAAAATATCAACTCAAACTATGAGTTTCACAAATATAATTAGTTATGTACTTTTTTCAGCTACATTTAATATATAAAAACAGAACAAATATCAACTCAAACTATGAGTTTCACACATAATTAATTATGTAAAAATTAAGCAAAAAGAAATGTGGGGAGAGAGCTTCGAACATGGGCTTATAGTGAATCCAAGTTATTAAGTCTACAACCGTAACCATTTTTACATCAATATCTATTTTAAATAATTGGGAAACAATTATACAAAACATAAATTTATGAAAATGAGGGCTCTAACATAAGTCGGGTTTTTGGGGCTCTATGCCCATGCCTCTTGGGTTTAGGCCCAAAACCGGCCTTGCATCCAATCTGTTAAAAGTATGATATCACATATTTAATTTTACCCGTAAACTATTTTTTATCCTTTTTTATATATTATTGTTGGAAAAAACTCATATTTTTATTTATTTATTGAGAATAAAAATGCCTAGGGAAAACCCACTATTTTTAATCCCTTTAACTTTGCCTTAACCGTCCCTTTGGAAATGAAAATCTCATTATAAAGGATATTAGAATGTTTATCAATAATATGTCTTTAATTCTTAATCAACTTTATTAAAAAATGAAATAATTATTTTTTAGAATGTGGCCACTAGATATGTAAGTAATATATACAGAAATGACATCATTTATAATTCAATCTTTACAGTCTAAAAAAATTAATACTACATGAAGAAGTTTGTTCCACCGTAAGAAAGCACATGCGAACTGAAATTATGCTTATGATAAAAACCGCAAAATCCATTTCACCAAAGGTAACTGGTAAACATATATAATACATGATGCACCATAAGACGAAACAACTGAAAAATACGTCACTATATATATTACACACATTCAGATAAATGTCACAACTAAAATCAAGAACCATGGTATATAAATATATATTGGGTTTTTTTTTTAGGTTTTGCTACCATATACTTACACACCGTTTTCATTTGTTAACATGTACTTATATTTGTATCGTTTTGTATCACATACTTACACTCCTCTCACTGTTTTGTATCATATAGTTAATTAATGGATAGAAAGATGACGTGATCAAATTATGTGACCAAACTACTCTTAATGTTAACGGAAATTGGTCACATGAAAAGCACATGTTACTTTTCCGTTAGTGAATTAACGAACATGGTAGCTAACCGTGATAATGTATAAATATAGGCTACTAAATTGTACAAATATAAGTATAGGGTAACAAAACATTAAAAAAAAAAAACATATATATTGGTGTACACATGTATGTCAAAAGCTTATATATATACACCTTCCTATTTGTCATAGGAAGAAGGTATATTGCTCATTACAAGCCACAAGCTGACCTCCTCAGTACTTGTGGGACGACAAACTCACTCAAAACTTTTCGAATTTCGATTCACTTTTGTGCTAGTTGCGTCATAAAGAGAAGATATGACAAACTCTGAAACGGCATGTTGGACCAGTACTATATGATCGACGAGACAAGATAAAACTTACAGATTATAATAGTAAAACTACAAGAACAAACCCTTTTTATTCTTGTTTTTGAGCAGAAATGTCGCCACCATGAAATTATCAATTTATTAGAATACATAACGTAGGGAAAGGAATTAGTCATTTATCTCCAAACAAGTAGCCAATTGAAGAAACGCCACCAGGAACAGACTTTACTTTAGTCGACGGACGATCCTAATTAAAAAATGATCATCTTAGATAGTTAGGAAATTTCTGAAATCAAATTTCACCTCGAATGTAAAATATTGAATTACTTACAGTTATGAATTTGCCACAATTACTTTGGCCCTTTGAGCTCTGATGATAATTCGAAACGCTTTGTTCCTTCTGCGGTAGAGAACCTCTCGTTATATTCTCTGTGTCAATGGCATAAGGTGGTGTTAGTATCGCAGGTGAAGGTGGAGGAGCTTCTTTTTTATCATCGGATCCAAAAAGATAACCTAAAGAACTTCGGCCACCACCATAGCTACCACCTCTACTCATTTTTAAGTGCAGTTTGGATATATATAATAAGAAGATAGTATGGGATGAATAGGTTATATGACAACATTATATATAGAGAAGGAGAATACACATTTATTAAAAAGGAAATTATTATTAATTAAACTACGTGATAATGATGGAGATATTTTCAAAAAATAAAATGATGGAGATGTAGTTGCTAATTAAATTAAACAAACTAATATTAAAACGGAGATATAATGCACATCTAATATTTATGTATATTAGTCAAGTCACCCAAAAATTTATCTAATTATAAACTAAATATAAAGGGAAAATGATGATAAAATACATATTAATGGTACTTAATTAAAAAAAACTCACATTCAAAAACACTTTTGAAAATTAGTACATATCCTACATGATGCTACTACATATCCTACATGATGCTACTACATATTTTGCATGATACTATTTATTTTTACTTTTTGTTTTTAACTTTAATGTTACATTATATGTATCAAATCTTAAACAAAAGAGATTTTGAAAATTAAATATGTTTTTATGTACTAATCAATGATTCTCCCAAATATAAACTCACGAGTATATATATGTTTTTATTTCTTAGCTGATTCGTTTAAGTACTTTAATATAGCGTGCGAAAAGTTCAATCATTTGTCCGCTATGCTTATAGAAAAAATGGCATAAAAGCGCCTCATGTGTTTACTATTTAACAAGGGCGTCAAAATTTCTGGAGACCGCACTGATAGAATAGAACTAAGCCAAAAATCTTACACATATGGTGTGGATGCAAGAGAAATTACTAGAATAAAAATCGCAATGTTTAAGTGGAAATTTACGTATTTTCTTTCAGATATAGCTAGTACCTAGCTAGCTATAAATTAAAACAAGAAACTAATTAAAGAGAGGAGAAACAAGAAACTAATTAAAGTTTTAAACAAAAATAAACTTGCATGGGTCCTCGATCCAGATTAAACTGTCTGGTTTACTACTATAAAACAAGAAAAATGACAAGTGAGATTGCAACACATCCATGTGTGGAGCACTCCTAAAGATAGTATGAGGTATAGCTAAACCGCAATAACTAGGTGGAGTTAAATCAAAGATAAGACTATCTACCATATCACTATTATTTTGTGGACATAAGACATGAGATAGAAGATTTAAGCGAGGACATCGTAATCGTTGGAATTGATTTGTCTTATTTCTTCTATCCAGATATTTAAAATTGCATGTTTATTTGAACCAATTATACCATAATTAAGACAACAATTGGTAAATGCAGTACTGGTGATGTCTAAAACTGATAAATTTTGGTTGTATTTTTAACAAATGCAACGCTTGATTAAATAAAAGTCTATGGAGGGAGGGAGAGAAGAGAAATTTAATTAACAAGGAAAACAAAAAAGAGATTTTACTAGGTTACTTGGAATATTAGTAGGCCTAATGCCCATAATGACTTGTATTCCAACAATAAAAGTTGAGGTTTGAAGTTACACTACTAGCTAATTTCTGTTGGAAGGGATCTTGTAGGTCTAAATTGAGAATCACAAGCCATTGGTCAACTTTTCTACGAGTTATAATTATGCTATGCCTACTCGGGCGAAGCCAGAAACCATGAATGGCCTGCCGGATTTGCTTAAAACCTAATGTCATAAGGGGGTGACAAATCATAACTCGTAACAAACTTTATTAAAAGTACATGATAGAAATTAAAATAATCACAATTATTGGAGTTGATTATGAAGGGTGTCGAGACCATCCATGATCACCGCTTAGCTCCGCCCATTAATGTTCATACCTTTTTTTTTTCAAATTCTTTTGTGGAGTACATTCTAGACCGGAGAACAACAAGAAAGCGAGAGAAAAGCTAAAGCTTTATTCAAGGATGTTTTGGTCCTTTCTTACAGCAAAAGAAAATTCGGAGTTGTTTTGATAGAATTCACTGGTTACGTATAGTGGTATATTAAGAGCAAGTTAATTTTTTTTTTATAAGCAAGTTAATTACTTGGTGAACTTATGTAAAAAGTAATATCTCCTCTCACTATAAAAAAAATGTCAGTTTAACATTAGATCGTCTGTTGTTAAACCGGTGGTAAAGTGGGTGTCGCTAAATTTAGCAGCAGTTTAGCAACAGTTTTTGTTGCTACTGTTGATAAAATTTAGCAACACTCATTCTATCAATAGTTTTTAAAAAGTAAACTGTTGCTATTTTAATTTTTTCTTGTCGTGTCTATTGTTCTGAAAATAATTAAGACGATTCCCTCTTCTTTTTTCAGTAAATTCTCCAAATTTATTAGCAAAAGATTTTTCATGAGTTCTACTACATATCATTTTATTTTTAAAAAAAGAGCTGACTAAGGTTCCTTTTTTTATATTAATTATTAATTAATATGATTCCATCTTTCAATGTGTAGGGTATTTGGAAAGTAACGTGTGTAAGCATTCTTTTTTCAGTAAATTCTCCAAATTTATTAGCAAAAGATTTTTCATGAGTTCTACTACATATCATTTTATTTTTAAAAAAAGAGCCGACTAAGGTTCCTTTTTTTATATTAATTATTAATTAATATGATTCCATCTTTCAATGTGTAGGGTATTTGGAAAGTAACGTGTGTAAGCAAAAACAATAGTATTGGATAAGCAAAAAATGGTTGTAATAATATAAATATCTCAGAAGCAGAGTACCTGACTCTGAGTCAGGGTTACTCTACTTCCACAGCTATTGAATCTGTCCTCAAATTTAAATTGTAGCAGATCCAATGGTTGTGAGAAGCAGAGTAACCCTGACCCAGAGTCAGATATTCTGCTTCCAAATATGTTCATGCTATATAGAAAAGGACAGTCTTTTTCCCAAATGAGTGGAATATAAATGATATCCAGTCAATAGTAAAAGCAATTAATTGATTATCAAAAAAGTTAAAGGTAGCATCCCCAGCCCTCCGGCTATATGAAATTGAATTATCGAATTAAAAGAGGAGAATACCAACAAGGGTTCGCAAGATTCTGTAATTAATACCAATAAGGTTTTTTTTTTTTTTACCGTGAGTTCGGGTTAACGTTATTCATACGCACCTCTATTAAATCTATGAGAGAGACTAGATTAGGGCTCCACCGCCACGACCTCCTACTTAAAACTTGGTTATTGTTATTGATGGGATCGAATCCGAATAGATAGACACGACAGTGAGAGATTCTTACACCTCAGCTAACCAATGGTTGGTATTGGTGTAGGTTAAAAGCTAAAGCTTTTCAAGGTTGACTGATCTAAATACTACTCGTTAAATGGTCTACTTGTTGTGGGGTTTTTCTTCCATATTTTTATTTTTATTTTTCATGTTAATAAAATAAAATTATGGGTTTTCTCCATCATTAAATTAAAAAAAAATCAAATTGTAAAAAAATTAGAAAGAAATAAATCAAAATGCAGATTTGCTAGTGAATGGCTTCAAATTGTGAGTTTATGAATGGCTTCAAATTCCTTAATAATAGCTCAATTATTATTTTAAAAAAAATTAAACAACACCTCATGTTTGCATAACAAGATCACAGGCAGACTACTGGAACTGGTATATATGGGAAACCTAGTTTAACATTCTAATTCTAACTATATAAAAAACGGGCATCTGCTATGACTAAATCCAACAATTCGACCAAAAGTTTCATTTTTGTTACATATACTACAAGAAAAATACATTAAGCCGACAAAAAATATTCGTCGCTAGAGACGAAATTTCATCGCCTAAACGTTTTCCCGACAAAACTTTCGTCGCTAAGACTCCGTCGGGTATATAGTGTCGGGCGAGAACCGAGCGACGAAAATTGAATTCGTCGGGCAAGTTTCACTTTTGCCGACGAATTGGGCGACAAAAGTTGTTCGTCGCTAAATGAGTACCGACAAAAAATTTCGTCGCTAGATGTGAATCATAAGTTAACGAAGCATGGTTTTCCCGATAAATATTGTGTCCGTAGAAAAATCTTTTAACGACGAATCTAACACATTTTTTGAAAAAAGATTTGTCGGCACAACTCTCATGTAGTATTTCATTTTGATTTTTGATAAATAATTT